>OX344720.1:135212651-135925151 GCA_947034835.1 Ballota nigra
GTCACTAATCCACACGATTAGAACCGATCACCAACAGTGCCAGCGTTGAATCTCGAGACGAACTTGCTAGGAAAATCCGAGCTTGAGATTTTATGGAGAAATTATATTTCTTGTGTATGTTTGGAATTTCCATATTACACATATATGTAGGGATTAACTTGACTTAATTTCTAAGCAAGATATCGGACCTAGCCCGTAATATAATCTCTACAGATTATATTTCCCTAGATATGTCCCTACGAATAATATATTTACCATATCTATTATTCTTGTATAATAACATTCCAAATATTATTTTTGGGATTTCATATTTAATTAAATTCAATTTAATTAAATAATAATAATAATTAATTCCAAATATAATTATTATTATATTCTCCATAAATTAAATATTATATCTAATATAATACTTTAATCTACCAACTATAATCGGTGAACTGCCATTGCTTGTTGTGTGACCCATAGACCCTCTTATATATCGAGCGATTAGTCAAACTAACGGTCTTAATTGAACCCTAGACAACAAATCAGACATTCTCAATATACGAGGTACGTTGTGAAGAAATCTGCAACTACCAGTAATACTGTAGGCTATTGTGATATCTTCCTTTCATTCGTGAATACTCGATTAAGCCTTGAACATGATGAAGTGCTATTCAAATAACTTAGTCATATTATCTCGAATCACTAATTGATCACTCGCGTCGCACTTGGCCACAAAGTCCAAGCCGACTTGCATCGGCCGATGTCTTTGATCAAATTATGATGAGAAGACGAGCATTCTCTTTAAATCCACATTGAGGAATGAATCCTATTCTTGGCTCAACTACCACGCATATGTACTTCGTGATGAACCCAATCCATGCCATATCTACCGTTGGAGGGTACAAACGTCGGTCATGGTCAAAGTCCATCACTCTGCACATGTCGTGCGTATTGACCCCAAGTCAGAGGAGTATCACATTGCTCCCACTAACCGAGACACCCGTAGTCACATTATGTGGAATTACATCAAACAGTTTCTAAAAATATATGTTACTATTGGAGCAAATATGTGTTACTAAAAATATGTGTTACTGTTGGAGAAAATGTATGTTCCTGTTAGAACAAATGTGTGTTACAACAAATATGTGTTATAATTAATGTATGTTACTGTTAGAGTAAATATGTGTAACTGTCAGAATAAATATGTGTTACTATTGGAGCAAATGTATGTTACTATTAGAGTAAATATGTGTTACTGCAAATGTGTGTTAATGTTAGAGTAAATGCGTGTTACTAAAAATATGTGTTACTACTGGAGCAAATGTGTGTTACTGTTAGAGGATATATGTGTTATTATTGAAGTAAAATCTGTTAATGTTAGAGTAAACGTGTATTATTGCAAATGTGTGTTAATGTGTGGAACAAAAATGTGTTGATGTCAGAGCAAATGTATGTTATTGTTGAAGAAAATAAGTTTTAATATATAAAATAATAAATTTAATATTTAAAGGGATGAGAAATAAATTAAAAACACATATGAGAAATAAATTAAAAACACATATTTGTTCTTTTAAAAATATATATTTGTCATTATTTTTATTTTAAAGTTGAAAAACCTATTTTTTAATTACTAGTAACACACATTTACCCATAAAGTAACATACATTTGCCCATACAGTAGAGATCGACGAAGAACGAACTTTAATCGGGATGAAATTGCCTCCTGAGTGCTCGCCAGAAATCGCCCCCTTCTTCTTCGATTTTGCTCGGTTTTGGTCGGATGAGAAATGAGCTCGTCGGCACTGTCTTTTTATAGGCATAAAAAATTAACGACAGACAACAGCCCGTCGCTAAAATTACTGTCTTTAGGCAAAAAAGGGCACCGTATTTGGAGATTTACAACGGAAAGTCCGTCATAAATATTAAATTTAAAATTAACGATGGACATGACCGTCGTTAATAAGTCTCCGGTAATAAATTTGCACCACTTCTCGAAGAGTCGCGGCCCTAACGCTAGAATTTACGACGGTCCCATCGTAAAACATAAAGTTAAATTAAACGACGGTCATTCCATCGTAAAAATATCGGCCACTAACGCGTTGCACCGATTTCGAAAGGTCCCGTCCAAAAGGGCGGGAATTTACGACGGATAGCCCATCGTTAATATCTTTTACAAAATCTACGATGGGCTATCCATCGTAAATATTGACGGTTTTGTTAAATTGTGGGTACAATTTGTTAAACGACGAGCAATACCGTCGTAAAATTAAAAAAATTAACGACGGGTTTCAAAAACTCATCGTTAATTTTGAATCCGGACAAGTTTTGGTTATCTTCCGACATAAGTCCGTCGTAAATTATAAATTAGCGACGGATTACGTGTCCGTCGTAAATAAACTCCGCCTTTTTTGTAGTGGAATAAAGTAGTATTGAGAATAGTGAATGATGAATAAAATATTATTAAAATGAATAAAGTAGCTTCCAATTTAGGGATGAAAAAACAAAATTGGGACGAACATTTTTGGCAAATGAGAAAACAAAACTGGGACGGAGGGAGTAGATATTTTAGAGATTTAGGTGAGGCATATGTGTCAAAATTTATAATTCTTAATTTATAAGGCTTGAGTGTATGTGTCTACTTAACTCTAATTAACGGATCAATGTGTATGTATATAACACGGTTTGTGCAATTTATGCACAATATGTCACCTTGCTCGAGTGTTTTTAGTGTTGTAATCCTGTCTAAAAACCACTACAAAAAAACTCGCGTTTTAGCGACTGAAATTAGCAACCGCCTGCTAATCGGTCTCTAAATATTGTATTAGCGACCGTACTAGACCACTGGTCTTAAAATAAGAAAATTTGCGATCAATTAGTAAGGCGGTCGCTAAATCAAAGGATTAGCGACCGCCTACGACCGCCTGGGTGGTTGCCAAAACTCAAAGGTCGGTCAAACTTGACCAACTCAATTTACCGCCTGATCAGCGACCGCCTAGGCGGTCTCTGAATTCAATTTTAAATTAGCGACTGCCTAGAAGCAGTCGCAAACTGGTCAGTTGACCCATTTTTGGAAACGGGCAGTGGTAATTTAATGTTGGGGAATTAGCGACCGCCTTAGGCGGTCGCTAATCACAAATTTGGTCATTTGGGATCGTCCAAATATGTGATTAGCGTCCGCCTAATTTTTTTTACCCTTTTTAGTCACAGTCCGTACTCACTTTCGGCCTACGCACAAAAAAAATTCGCTGTCGCCGCCACCGTCCGTCGAGCATTCCATTGCGGTCAATACCCTTTTTGCTTTCCCGTCTATCTAATAACCGTAAATTTTTTAAACTTTAACCGTTTATTATCTTTGTATATCATTTTTTTTAATATATATATATATATATAGGATTGACATGAAATTAGATATAGATATGATTGTATATGTGTTTGTATCATGAAATCATGCATATAATTTGTGTATGTTTGTATATTTGAATAATGCATGAAGTTATATATATACGTACATATATGTATGATTTTATATGTTTGTATATGTTTTTTAAATCATGTATATAAATGTTTAGTTATTTTAAGTTAGTTGGTATGTTAGTATATATTAAATTAGTTGATTGATATGTATAGATATGAATTTAGTTGATTTATATTCGTAGTTATGAATTTAGTTGATTGATATACGTAGGTATGAATTTAGTTGATTGATACGTGTAGGTATGAATTTAGTTGATTAATATGTAGGTATATATGAATTTAGTTGATTTATATGTGTACGTATGAATTTAGTTGATTAATATGTAGGTATATATGAATTTAGTTGATTGATATGTGTAGGTATGAATTTAGATGATTTAAATGTGTAGGTATGAATTTAGTTGATTGATACGTGTAGGTATGAATTTAGTTGATTAATATGTAGGTATATATGAATTTAGTTGATTTATATGTGTAAGTATGAATTTAGTTGATTAATATGTAGGTATATATGAATTTAGTTGATTGATATGTGTAGGTATGAATTTTGATGATTTATATGTGTAGGTATGAATTTAGTTGATTAATAGGTATATATGAATTTAGTTGATTGATATACGTAGGGTTGAATTTAATTAGTTGATTGATATGTGTAGGTATGAATTTAGATGATTGATATGTGTAGGTATGAATTTAGATGATTGATATATGTATGTATGAATTTAGATGATTGATATGTGTAGCATGTAGGTATGAATTTAGATGATTGATATTTGTATGTATGAATTTAGTTGAATGTGTGTATAAATATAATATGTTATGTTAATCTTTTGAATTTAAAATTATTACAGATGAGCTCTCATGATAACTCCCGGTTAGAGTGGGGCACAGGGTTGGGGACAGGGTCGAGGGAGGGGGAAGATGAGGTCGGGGTCATTGAGACCGGTGATTCCGGAGGTTCGACGGGCCCCAGAGATGATACCATCCTCCTCACAGCATCATCCCTGGTTGGATAGCCGTCTCACTGTTGTCCCTAGCGACAACATGTAAGTATTCTTAGATAACGAATTAAAGAGGAGGTGATTAAGAAGGTCTCGTTCGAGGTTGGTGCCTCCTCATGGTCCATGGTGTCCGAGCAAAAGAGGAGGGAGTATTTCGAGGAATTCAAGGTATATTTATTATGATTTTAATATTTTATTTTGAATTTATTTGTTAATATTTTATTTAGAATTTATTTTTTAATATTTTATTTTTAATTTAATTGCAGAAGCTGTGCGTCTGGGACCCTGCCCATGATAGTGTTATGTACGGCTTGTTCCGTGCGAAAGCGCAAGAGCAGTATAAAAATATTATCTACGGGCTGAAGAAGAAGTTCGATAGTGGGATGCAGCTGGGGCAAGGGCCAGACGGACGTTCCGTCTGGGACGCTTTGGTTGCTCACTGGAATAGTGAGCAATTCAAAGTCAAGTTCGAGAAGCGGGGCCGGGGGAAGCGGGCACGGAGGTGGTGAGGGTGAGGATGACGATGACCATATCGACATCGTCAACTTCCTCTCTGGAGATGAGAGGGAGGGAGGGAGGGAGGGAGAAATTTTTATTTTTGTTGAATAATTTATTTTATTTTTGTTGAATGTTTTTAATGTTGTTGAATATTTTATATTTTTTTATTGAGTATTTTGGAAACGGGCATATATTTTTTATTGAATAAAAAAAAGTTAGTAAATATATATATATATATATATATATAAACGAATTAGAAACAAAAAACGAATTAGAAACAAAAAATGGGAGTCAATTTGGAATTATATACAATTAAATGAAAAAAAAAATGAATTAATTAATAATTTAGAATAGTCTAAAATATTAAATTTATATATATATATATATATAAACGAACTAGAAACAAAAAAGATTGAATTTGATGAATTATAAAAAAGGGAGTCAATTTGAGGTTATATACAATTAAATGAATAAAAAAGAATAAATTAATAATTTAGAATAGTCTTAAAATATTAAATTTATAAAAAAATAGTTAGTAAATATATGTATAAACGAATTAGAAACAAACAAAAATTAATTTGATGAATTTTGAAAAAAACGGGAGTCATTTTGAAATTATATACAATTAAATAAATAAAAACGAATAAATTAATAATTTAGAATAGTTTAAAATATTAAATTTATAAAATTAATAAAAATGTTAGTGAATATATATATATATATAAACGAATTAGAAACAAAAAAGATTGAATTTGATGAATTAAAAAAACGGGAGTCAGTTTGAGGTTATATACAATTAAATGCAAATAAACAAACAATAATAGCATATGTCCTAGTGGTTCGCGCCCCGCTCGGACCCCAATGGGCGCGGGTTCGAAACCAATGAGCCACTCTTTTTTTTTCGCAGGTTCGCTGATTAGCGGCGACCGCCATGACGGTCGCAGATTATCGACCGATGTCAAAAAGCGGTAGCTGATATTAGCTATCTGCGTTTTAAGGACCGATTTTTATCGGTCGCTAATCTAGTTCCCGTTTTTTTTAGTAAACAATCATACTTTTCAATGATAGCCGATACACTAAATAATTATACTTTAACATGTTAGTCAGAGATAATATATAGATTGATAACAATTTTAAAGTATCAACATGTTGGAGATGAATTGAAAATAATTTGAAAATTGGTTGGAGATGAATCGAAAATCCAAATTAAATTGTATACTTTATTTTTTTTGAAAGCAAATTAAATTGTAATTTAGATTGATAAAACGTCAAAAATAATTTGAAAATTGGTTGGAGATGAATCGAAAATTCAAATTAAATTGTATACTTTATTTTTTTGAAAGCGAATTAAATTGTAATTTAGATTGATAAAACGTCAAAAATAATTTGAAAATTGGTTGGAGATGAGTCGAAAATCCAAATTAAATTGTATAAAAATTAAAGAAGCAAGGAAATTGGTGGAATTTCAGTTTATGTTCATTCTCTTTTTAGATTTTTTCGTAGATGTTTCTTGTGAATTACTAACATAAAATTGTGGTTAATTGATGCAGGTCGTATTCTGGGTGGTGAATTCAATAGCAAACGTTATTAGCGTTCAAAATTGCTTTCAAGCTTGATTCATTCTGCTTATGAGTACACATGTTGTGTTGTTAAATTAAAGTCATAAGTACACATAGATCATAGAGATGAATGACAATAAGTGCTGTTAGAAGGGATAAGAAGGAAACCATAAGTTTATACACTACATCTATTGCAGATTTGAATTAGGCAATGTGAGGTTGATTGCAAACTAAGTATGAAATTATTGATATTTGCAAAATATGTTGTGAATAGAGACGTAACTACGTAGGGATTTGAGGAACTGTGAGATACAATAGAGACGTAACTACGTATTGATTCTTGGCCTTGAGGTGAATTTTAAGTTGTAATTTGAATAAACATTGTGTTTGAGTAGGCAACCTTCTGCGGTCTGGCGATATCAGAGGATTCCAGTCCATGGCGCGGATGTATACCAGACTTGCAGCCATGCCCATTTGGACGATTCAATAAGTTATGGGACCAAAATTGAAAAGTTAATTTTTTTGGGACCAAAATTGGACACTAGATAAGTTGCGGGACCAAAAAACTATTTTTCTCGACTTGCAGCCATGCCCAAGAAGGGGTGAAGGTGAAGGTGAAGGTGAAGGTGAAGGGGAAGATTCTTTAGCTCAGGATCATGGTTCGACTTTCTTGAGTGCTCTTTGCTCTTCCGTGTACGGATAATTCGGTGTTACTTTGCAATCCTCATTCCCCAACACAAGTGGAAGGATGAAAATGTTTGTTCTACTCATTTCTCTCTAATGCACTACACTGTAGATTTGATAAGCTATCCTGCATCCTTTTTTTTTCTTCTTGAATGCTGCTATTGACTTACAGCTTTTCTGTTGCCTGAGCATCTTGTTTATTGAGCTAGATTTTTTGCTGAAATGTTGTGTCCCCAAATATATTTCTCCTTTTGAATCAAGATGATGATTATTTGGTTTATCAACTGATGATTTCTGATAAGAGGGGTAGGAATTGACAAGAAAAAGATTTTTGCTTAATTTGAACTTTTTCCAATTTATAGGAAACATGCAATATTAATTTACAGTGTTGCATGTCATCAATTAAAGGATTATTTTTTACTCTCCATCCCTGAAAATTGGTCCTACTTTTTTGCACGTGGTTTAATGCAATATATCGGTGGGTATTACGGGTTTTTTGAGGTCCATTTTTTAATAAAATGATCATTTATGGAAAGTATCCAAAACTAACTTTCCATTAACGATCATTTAATTCAAAAGCGAACCTCAAAAAATTTCGTAATACCCTCTAACATATTGCATTAAATCACGTAAAAAAAAGAACCAATTTCCGGGATGGAGGCCGTACTTGCTATCCTAAAAGTTGTAGATGTTTCTTCATTCTAATTAGAATATATAGTTTTTTATGCATTAAATTCTTTTTCACTAAAATCAATTTAATTTTGTTTGGACATTTTATCGCATACCCTGTGCCTTTCCAAAATTCCTAGTTCTATGACATTTTATTCGTATTGTGAAAATTCTCAGAAAAAGTAACAATATAAAATGCCTTCAAAAGAAAACCTTGAAAATAACAGTTACCTTCACCATTAAACAAACCAAGAACAGTGAAATATGAGTGATAATTGAGGAATTAAAGGAGATAAAGATAATCTGAGGAATCTGTGTAGCTATATTCTCCCTCGCATAGGTTTTTTATTTTTCTTTTCAAGTTTTTCAATTGCAAATAAAACTTCTTACTACGCATAATTATGTTCAAATTCACACAATATTGTAAAAAAAAAAGACATTCATTCAATTTACTATTCAACATATTCATTATTTAATACCAAAATCAATATGCGGCTCATTATTTTTAATTTAATGGCAACTAACTTTTGGATCTTATTAAAAAAAGCTTTAACTTAATTTCTTTTGCTTCTGCCCGTTGCCGACGTGACAATTGCCCAAACTTTTTTAAATTGGGTGTAAAATAACTTTAAAAATTAATTGCATTTTAAATCAAATTAATTAGCGACCGCCTGTTAATCGGTCTCTAAATATTGTATTATCGACCGTACTAGACCACTGGTCTTAAAATAAGAAAATCTGCGATCAATTAGTAAGGCGATCGCTAAATCGAAGGATTAGCGACCGCCTACGACAGCCTGGGCGGTTGCCAAAACTCAAAGGTCGGTCAAACTTGACCAACTCAATTTACCGCCTGATTAGCGACCGCCTAGGCGGTCTCTGAATTCAATTTTAAATTAGCGACCGCCTAGAAGTCGCAAACTGGTCAGTTGACCCGTTTTTGGAAACGGACAGTGGTCATTTAATGCTGGGGAATTAGCGACCGCCTTAGGCGGTTGCTAATCACAAATTTGATCATTTGGGACCGTCCAAATATGTGATTAGCGTCCGCCTAATTTTTTTTTACCCTTTTTAGTCACAGCCCGTACTCACTTTCGGTCTACGCACAAAAAAAATTCGCTGCCGCCGCTGATCACCGCCGTCGCCGCCGCCGCCGCCACCGTCAGTCGAGCATTCCGTTGCGGTCAATACCCTTCTTGCTTCCCCGTCTATCTAATAACCGTAAGTTTTTTAAACTTTAACCGTTTATTATCTTTGTATATCATTTTTTTTAATATATATATAGGATTGGCATGAAATTAGATATAGATATGATTGTATATGTGTTTGTATCATGAAATCATGCATATAATGTGTATGTTTGTATATTTGAATAATGCATGAAGTTATATATATATATATATATATACACACGTACGTATATGTATAATTTTATATGTTTGTATATGTTTTTTAAATCATGTATATAAATGTTTAGTTATTTTAAGTTAGTTGGTATGTTAGTATATATTAAATTAGTTGATTGATATGTATAGATATAAATTTAGTTGATTTATATTCGTAGTTATGAATTTAGTTGATTGATAAACGTAGGTATGAATTTAGTTGATTGATACGTGTAGGTATGAATTTAGTTGATTAATATGTAGGTATATATGAATTTAGTTGATTTATATGTGTAAGTATGAATTTAGTTGATTAATATGTAGGTATATATGAATTTAGTTGATTGATATGTGTAGGTATGAATTTAGATGATTTATATGTGTAGGTATGAATTTAGTTGATTAATATATATGTATATATGAATTTAGTTGATTGATATACGTAGGGTTGAACTTAATTAGTTGATTGATATGTGTAGGTATGAATTTAGATGATTGATATGTGTAGGTATGAATTTAGATGATTGATATGTGTATGTATGAATTTAGATGATTGATATGTGTAGGTATGAATTTAGATGATTGATATGTGTATGTATGAATTTAGTTGAATGTGTATAAATATAATATGTTATGTTAATCTTTTGAATTTAAAATTATTACAAATGAGCTCTCATGATAACCCCGATCAGAGTGGGGCACAGGGTTGGGGACAGGGTCGAGGGAGGGGGAAGATGAGGTCGGGGTCATTGAGACCGGTGATCCCGGAGGTTCGACGAGCCCCAGAGATGATACCATCCTCCTCACAGCAGTCCAGTGCTGCTGGATCTACTACTGTTGCCGGATCGACGACTTCACAACATCTTCGCTTGTTGGATAGCCGTCTCACTGTTGTCCCTAGCGACAACATGTACGTATTCTTAGATAACGAATTAAAGATGAGGTCATTAAGAAGGTCCCGTTCGAGGTTGGTGCCTCCTCGTGGTCCATGGTGTCCGAGCAAAAGAGGAGGGAATATTTCGAGGAATTCAAGGTATATTTATTATTATTTTAATATTTTATTTAGAATTTATTTGTTAATATTTTATTTAGAATTTATTTTATAATATTATATTTTTAATTTAATTGCAAATAAAACTTCTTACTACGCATAATTATGTTCAAATTCACACAATATTGTAAAAAAAAAGACATTCATTCAATTTACTATTCAACATATTCATTATTTAATACCAAAATCATTATGCGGCTCATTATTTTTAATTTAATTGCAACTAACTTTTGGATCTTATTAAAAAAGGCTTTAACTTAATTTCTTTTGCTTCTGCCCGTTGCCGACGTGACAATGCCCAAACTTTTTTAAATTGGGTGTATAATAACTTTAAAAATTAATTGCATTTTAAATCATAACCTTTTACGATATTGCATTTTAAGCTAAACTTTGGATCATGTTAAACAAAGCTTCAATTTATCATTTTTTGACAATTAAGACTTATTACTAGATTTGTAGAGGCCCGTCGACATTGACATGATGTCTACGTGGCAATGTAGCAAATTTTTTAAATACGTGCCATATCTTAAAATTAAATTTTCAAATTCCAAATTTTTGTATTGATGAGAACAAAGATACAAAATACTTGCATTAATAAGAACATAAATGAATCCAAATAGGATAAATACAAACATTTTATCATAATAAAATTTTAATAATCCATTTAACCATGACATTGAGACGTGGGGTTTTGAAAATTATTTGGACATTGATAATTTAATATTGACAAAGTATAGAGTGAAAATTGTTTATATATAAATTACTGAAGGGTGTTAGTTGTTTTCACTAAAGAGTATTCACTAGTACAAAAAATGACTTAGATAGTTGTTACTTTTTAGCTTAGAAAGCGGTTCTAACCGCTTTCTAAGAATCAGCTATCTAAGCTAAGAAAGCGGTTCGGAAACCGCTGTGCAAAATAACCTCTTAGATAACGGTTATAAACCGCTGTGTTCTAGGAAAGCGGTTTCGAACCGCTATCCAAGATCCTTACTTAGAAAGCGGTTTTGAACCGCTATCCAAGTGCCTAACTTAGAAAGCGGTTTTGAACCGCTATCCAAGTGCCTAACTTAGAAAGCGGTTCTTAACCGCTATCTAAGTGACAAAACGTTTTTTTTTTTTAAATTTAATTCACTAGGAAAGCGGTTCTTAACCGCTTTCTTTGATTTATATATTTTTTTTATATTTTCTATTTTATTTTAATAAACCTGTTTATATACAAATAAATATATTTATCCATACCATTAAATATTAATCCATAACATCAAATAAATATAATTAATTATACCAAAAAATTCATAATAATATCATATCATCACAAATTAATACCATAAGTTATATAGTAATAATGTCTTGTAAAAAGAAAATTACATTAAGAACCTATTGTATAAATACCCCATCCAATCCATTTTCCATTTGTCGATTCTAGCTTTGTTGTAAAAAGGGATCCGAGGATTATGCACAAACTGCAAATTACATTTAAAATTTAATTAATTAATACGAATATGTTATAACAATCAATAATAATTTAAATAAATCGATAAATCAACTTACTTCATCAGGTATATTCGTTTGAGAAGTCAAGATTATATCTTCAATGTAGCAACACACAAAATGTCCACAATGATCACCATCTTGCTGCCTCGGAACCTATATATTGATTAGCAATTATAATCACGTACTATATATATACCTATGATTATTTTTAATTGAATTGAAAAATTTATAAAGTAAGTTTACCGAAATATTTTTCCACAACACTTTACTAATGGTTTTTGAGCTTTGACCCGGAAGACTACTCCGAAACATTCTCATTACACTATAAAAAATATTTAGAAAATAAAGCTCAGATTAGATCATATGCATACTTTTTAAAAGTAAAATAAATAATAATATGAGAATATTAAAAACTAACTTACCTGTCCATAAATGTAATGAGATTAGGACGATTTGTATACACTCCACCTTGAGCTGGATCCATAAAATACACATTAAGTTGATTCATGTCTATGGCCACCAGCACCCAATGTTTACTACAATATTATATTAAGAATATTAAAAGATAATCATTTGTTTATATATAAAAAAAATATTTTATGAAATATTAATTGTACTCACCCCACATTTGTCGGCCAGAAAATGAGATGATTTTTCCCAGTATATTTCAACATATGGTTAACAATATCCCTCATTAATGGTGTCCTCTTACCAAACATGCAACACACTTGTGGAGAGACGAATGAATACTTTGCACTTGCCCCGATATCTAGGGTGAAATATACCTCACCCAAATACCTTAAACAAACATACGCTAATTAATATTTAATAAGAAAATTAAACTATATATGAAGTAAATATTGAGAATTAGTTAACACATACCTGAGGTAAAGACTAATGGTAGTTGCACTCAACCACTTGTCGTGCATTACTTCATCCACATATTCCGGTAGGATGGTCTCTTCATAACCAACCTGGTGAAAGTAAGAAGTAATGGGAACCACAACTGCATCGTAGGTGGGGGACGAAACCATCAAGTGCGCCGTTGACATTGTAGTGACATCGTGGGGTAAGTCACCGTGCACTGGATAACCTAATCGTCGTCTGCGAACACCAATAGTGGGTTCCCTCGGTCTCTCCCTCTCAATACCACTTGATCTTTGTGGAGCCTTTTGTGGAGTCGGCAGTATCTACAATCAATTTTTAATATAATTTAGAATAAATAAGATATTAAACTTTAATATCATGAATTTTACCTTCTTGGTGAGAGAGACCAAGTTCCTCGGCCATTCGAGAAAATGTCCGACCGCTGTTCCGACTGTGGTGGCATCATCTTCTGGTCTTGGCACTGGTGAATTCTCTTCTCCGATTTCAGGTACAATAAGTGTGACTCTTACACAACCAGAAGCCTGGGGACGACCGTGAATGATTCCACTAGAGCTGTCGTGCAACATTCCAGTTGCCACCAATCGAAGAGGATGCTCCACATAAAGGAAACATTCCACTGGCTGTTCGAAGAAGATATTATAAGTTTAGAAAATTATACTAGTCTTTAATTAAAATAAATACGAGATACATCTGATACCTGAGAGACATTTTGAAGTGGATCGTCGAATTCGTTTCTAGCATCAGCGGAAAACATAGTCGGGGCACTATATTCACAACTAGCAGCACTCGACGACATCCCTTGTCTCAATTGTCTTTGATTCATGATCTCCATCTGTTTAGTCAAGTCGGTAACCTGCACAGAAAGCTTTTCCACCATAGACATAGCCGCAATATAACCGGCTGTCATCTCTAATGTTTTCTTCGTGACGCCATATCCAAAAGCTCGTAAGCGTCCGGGATGCTCTTGACGATCTATTGCCCGTGCAAACAGATCATCAGTCCCCACAGTGCGGATGTCGTCGGGCGTCATGCTCTGAGATATGCGCTCCTGAATAACAAAAAATATTATTAAATCATTTCAAATGAAGTAATTGTTTTTAATGTAAAGGATAAAATAATGGATGAATTACCGCTTCTTCAGAGATACGCTGAGATCTGTTATCGGGAAAATTTCCATCTCGAGTCTTTCTTGTAGTTTGAAATAACTCGTAACGGGTAACAACAGGCGCACTCTCTCCAGCTTTCCTTTTTTCTTCTTTCTACGATAATGATAAACATATCCCCAAATTATTAAAAGTGAATATATATTAAGAGTGTAATATATTATAAGTTAGTATTTTTATCTCACCAAATCTTCCCTAATACGTGCATAACCTTTGGAAGATCCACGATATCGCGCTTCCATATTCTTAGCTTGTACGCTATTTCTATTGCTTTTTTCCTACAGTGTAATATAAATACAATAAACACTTAAAAAATTGTGCATTAATAGGAATAGATGAAATGACATTGATCAAGATTACCTTGAAATCATCAAGCATAGATCTACGCACGAATTCCTGCCAATATGGGGCCACCATAGGGGATTCCTCATAGTCCTTAGGCGGTTTAGGCGAGTACTGACCAGTCTTCGGGTCTCGTGAACTTCTCCTCAGAAAAGACCGAAATTTTTTTGCCGCATTCCCAGCTTGCATAAGTATTTGATGCTTCCTTGTGTGATCAAGGCCGGAGAATGTTTGCTGCATACACATTTAGTAATTTCACAAGCTTATACATAAAAATAAGTCATGCAACAATGAAAATATGCATATAATTAATTTACATACCACGAGCTCATCCCATAACGCTTCCTTGTAAGGACTCATTTCAGGCTTACGCCAGTCACTGCATGGTGGTACGATAGGGACCACTCTCCTGACTGCAGACCCAATGTAGTGCGCCAACTTCGCACTCTCAGGTCCAATCGGCTGCCCATACTCATTGAATGATAACTGCAATTCAATGATAACGTTAGCTCAACAAACAATTAATTAATATAATAAAAATTAAACTGTTCAGATGTAATAAAATTAATTACCTTCAGTAATTTTCCTTTGCTACGGTCTTTTTTCAATGAAGTCATCGTGACTATACCCCTCTTGCGCTTCTCTCCAGAGCTACTAGAGGTGTGAGCATCAGTGTTATCATGACCCAAGTCATCATGATCTCCCTCATCTCTATCATCTCCATCATCCCCATCATCTCTATCATAGGGAAAATAACCCCCATAATCTCCATCACCCCCATAATCTCCATCATCTCCATCATAGGGGGGTTGATCCATGATCCTGTGAAACAGAATAAAAAAATATTAAAAAAATAAACAGAAACAACATTTAATAAAGTATGTGGAAACAACATTTAATAAAGTCGTACATTTCTTTTTAGCACTGATTTTTCTTTTTCGTTTTTTGGTTGACTTTTCTTGTTCATGACCATGAATGTTAACGAGATCCGGATTGTTATATTCATCCTCGTTTCTAAGATTTCTCTGGTATGTACGTGGATTTGCAAGATCATCAAAAGAGGGTACAGAATGTGTGAAGTTCTGAAAAGGATCATCAATCATGTCAACATCTTCATCGACTTGGTCGTTGATCTGGTAACTATGATTAAATTTGTTTGACAGAAGCACAATTGACCATTTCTTGTTCACTGGGTCGGGGACATAGAAAATTTGTTGAGCTTGACTGGCCATTATGTAAGAGTCATCTCTGTATCCCACATTCTTCAAATCGACGCGTACAAACCCAGAACATTCAACTTGGACTCCATTTGGGATCCTCACCCAACTACAATCGAAAATTGGTTCTCGGTGACCAACATAGTCGAGTTCCCAAATATTGACAATCTGTCCAAAGTATGTGGTAATCGACTCATTCCATGCAGTTGCAGTAATAGACACCCCACTATTCTGCATTGTACTTGCGGCATCATGATCCCTGGTATAAAAAGTGTATCCGTTGATAAGATAACACTTGTATGAATACGCATGCCTATCAGGCAATCTGGATAGCCACTTAACTCTTTCTTTCACTGATTCTTTATTCTGTGACAACATATTTGCAACATAACCATTGAACCAGTCAACAAACGTCCGATTATGCTCAGCTTCAATCCATGATCTATCTCTGGTGGGAAAGGACTCAGACAGTGCTTGCATGTGCAGGTCAATAAAAGGAAGCACATCGACCGTGTTGTGAAGTACGCACAAGTGCATCCGTGTTAGCTCCTCCATACTAACACATACATGTTGACCACCGGTAATGCCTTCACCATCCATCCTATTAGTGTATCGGGTACTTGGAAGTCCAATTGCATCAACATTTGGAATAAATTCAGACCAGCACTCAACTGCTTCTTCTACTAAATAGCGTTCTGCAATGCATCCCTCCGGCCTGAACATATTCATCACATACCCTTTCAGCACTTTCATGTATCTCTCTACACCATACATCCATCGCATACGAGCAGGACCACACATTCTTGTCTCGTGTACCAAATGAACGGTTAGGTGAATCATTATATCAAAAAATGATGGAGGGAAATACATTTCAAGCTCACATAATGTCCCCACAATCTGTCTCTGAAAACCAAGCAATTTTTTAGGATCAATGACCTTGCTACTCATTGCCTTGAAGAACCAACAAAGCTTTGTTATGGTTATGCGCACATTTTCAGGCAAGATAGAACGTATTGCAATGGGCAATAAATTCTCCATAATGACATGATAGTCATGCGATTTCAGATTCGTCAATTTCACGCCATCATCTGAAACAAGTCTCTGTATGTTGGACGAATAACCCTCTGGTACTTTCACATCCTTTAGTGTTTGAAGAAACACTTTTCTCTCACTCTTGGACAAGGTGTGTGCAGCAGGAGGTAATTTCGGTGGTTTACCTTCTTCACACACAGGTGCCAATTCTGCTCTTATACCCATAGCAACCATATCCATTCTTGCATTGTAACCATCCTTGGACTTGTTATCAGCTAGCAGAGTATTGAGCAAACTAGCACAAACATTCTTCTCAACGTGCATTAGATCAATGAAGTGTCTAACATACAACTCTTTCCAATATGGCAATTGAAAGAAAATTGATTCCTTCTTCCAGCCTCTAGTTGGGAGACTCTTTGCAAAGTGTTTTCCATATTGTGTGTTGACATTCTTCATCTCGTTCAATACATCTGTACCTGACAATAAACGTGGAGGTCCACGTTCCTCGATTGTGCCATCGAATGCATCAGCCATTCTTCTATACTCATGTGTTGGCTCCAACCACCTTCTGTGCCCCATATAAACAGTCTTCCTACAATGACATAAACGAATGTGATCTGTGTTCGTGGTACACCAAGGACATGCATCGGCTCCCTTCACACTATATCCAGATACATTCCCATAAGCGGGGAAGTCATTGATAGTTCCAAACAACATGGCCTTCAACTTGAAATTCTCCTTTCTATAAGCATCATACACATCGACACCCTCATCCCACAGGAGCTTCAAGTCCTCTATCAAAGGAGCCAGATATACATCTATGTCGTTACCAGGTTGTTTGGGTCCTGATATCAATATAGACAACATCATGTAAGTGCGCTTCATGCACAAGTCCTGTGAAAGATTATAAACCATCAGAATCACTGGCCAAGTACTATGGTTGGTACTTTGCATACCAAACGGATTCATTCCGTCAGTTGAGAGTACAAGACGCAAATGTCGTGGTTCGTTCCCAAATTCTGGATGTCTGGCATCGAATGTCTTCCACTGGGGTGAATCAGCAGGGTGTCTTAGCATTCCATCCTTGATCCTATCATCATGATGCCAAGTCAAATTTCTGGCATCCACATCGCTACTATACATTCTTCTGAATCTTGGTATTATCGGGAAGTACCACATCACCTTCGCTGGAGATTTATTTTTCAGATATCTCTTCTTTCCACACTTGGGACATTCATCGAGGTCTTCATACTCCTTCCGAAACAAGATACAATCACCCGGGCAAGCATGGATTTTCTGATGTGTTAACCCAATGGACTTAAGCATTTGCTTAGCCTCATATGCTTTCGTAGGCAGTACATTTCCATCGGGCAATAGACCACTAACTGCTTCCAGCATGCTTGAGAAGCACGCATCGGTCAACTGGTGTGCTGCTTTTAGGTTGAACAATATCAACACAACTGACACTTTTGTTGCCTTCTTACACCCGGGCCAAAGGGGTAATCCAGCGTCATCCCTTAATTTCTCTGACATATAAGGGTGATCTCGCAGATTTGTGTCATCCCCACTTGATGTATCAATATTCGGTACATCTCCAATACTATCCTCAACCACTGTATCTTCAAACCTAAAGTCAGTTCTTATGTTGCTTGAGCTACATTCATCTCTTCTCTCACCATGAAATGTCCAAATGGTATATGTTTTATCAATACCATGACACATCAAGTGGTCTAACAAACTTTCTCGACCACTAACAGTTTTTCCATTCATACATTTCCAACACGGACATAATATGTATCGATGGTCGGTGCAATGTCTAATTGCATGATTACAAAACTCTTCCACCCCATTCCTATACTCCTCTGATAATCTATCTGCTCGAACCCACTTCCGATCCATATAAAACTAGAGTTGCCTATATACATTAATCGAAAAGCACACGAGTTGAGTCTATATATAATTAGCAATCCAACTCTATTTACAACTACTACTATTTTGTAAAATTTTATAACCTCTAGCTAGGCATGCTATAGATCAAAGCCTAACTAAGTCCCAAGACATTCTAAAATTCTAACATGCATTCTAACAATTTCATCTAAAATTAGTCATAAATCCTTCAATTAAGAATTATAACCCTAACAAGGACATGATAACAATCTTATTATTAGTTGAATGCTAATAATAAGTTAGCTTTAATGTAATTATCACAAGACAATTTAAATCAACTTGTGGTTATATAGTATCTCTTTTCTACCGTTTAGTCATGCATAACTAGAATGAATCAAATTACGCAATCACACAATTTCAATAAATTTGGGGCCAAAAACCATTTCCATTAATTTCACCACCTCAATTAATGGAAGGCAAATTATATCACTAATAATTATTATTCATTTCCATTATCATCCTCATTCACAATCATACAACATGAGATGCATATATAAATAAATTACCGAAATCACGACTTAGAATCAATCGAACAATTTCTATATATACCTAATTATATTATATATTCATCAAATAAATTAGTATTTAAATAAACAAACACTAATTAACTAATTAACTAGTATATAAATAAATTAGTATATAAATAAATTAACTAGTATATATTCATCAAATAAATTAGTATATAAATTAACAATTTCTATATATACCTAATTATATTATATATTCATCAAATAAATTAGTATTTAAATAAACAAACACTAATTAACTAATTAACTAATATATAAATAAATTAGTATATAAATAAATTAACTAGTATATATTCATCAAATAAATTAGTATATAAATTAACAATTTCTATATATACCTAATTATATTATATATTCATCAAATAAATTAGTATTTAAATAAACAAACACTAATTAACTAATTAACTAGTATATAAATAAATTAGTATATAAATAAATTAACTAGTATATATTCATCAAATTAATTAGTATATAAATTAACAATTTCTATATATACCTAATTATATTATATATTCATCAAATAAATTTCACAATTTAAATAAACAAACATTAATTAACTAATTAACTAGTATATAAATAAATTAGTATATACCTCAAATTAACTAGTATATATTCATCAAATTAATTAGTATATAAATTAACAATTTCTATATATACCTAATTATATATATTCATCAAATAAATTAGTATATAAATACACAAACACTAATTAGTATATATTCATGAAATTAATAGTACTACTAATTAACTAGTATATATATAAATTAAAAAATTAGGCATATAATTAACTCTAATTACCTGTCGACGGCGGAGAGGCGGAGAGGCGGAGGGATACGGCGGCGGCGGAGAGGCGGCAGCTGGTGTGCGGGGACTGAGGCCTCGTCGGGAGAGGCGCGCCTGGGACGGCGTCGCGAGCGCGGCGGGCAGGGTGCGCCGCAGGGGAGGGTGGCGCCGCGGGCTACGAGGGCGGCGCAAGGGGGCTGGAGGGAGCGGGGGCGCGCGGCGGGTGGGCGGAGATATCGGAGGAGGGTCGAATTAATTTGGAGATACGCGCGTATTGGAATTAGAGATTTGGAAAGGATTTAAATTGGGTCAAACACTTGCATAGCGGTTTTGAACCGCTGTGCAAGTCTGCAACTTAGAGAGCGGTTCTTAACCGCTATCCAAGTTTCACTTGGATAGCGGTTTTGAACCGCTATAAAAGACGAACTTGGATAGCGGTTTGGAACCGCTATCTTGCAATTGAGCTCTTACATAGCGGTTTTCAACCGCTTTCTAAGGTTTTACCTACGAAAGCGGTTTTAAACCGCTGTCTTACAAATTTTTTTTTTTTTTTTATAAATTACTTTACAAAACCGCTCTCCAAGTGGGTTCTTGGAGAGCGGTTTTTATAATAGCTATCTAAGATTAGCTATCTAAGTTCGAATTTGTAGTAGTGATTAATTGTCTTCACGGAAGAGTCTTAGTTGTGTACTGAAAACAAACTAATGTTCTTCAGTAAAGACAACTAATACTTTTAAGTGAAAATAACTTATAATTTTTTTAGTGAAAACAACGAATATCCTTAAAAAACTACCGTGGTCAAGATTTTATCATAATAGGATAAAGACAATGAATCCAAATAGGATAAAGACAAACATTTTATCATAATAAAATTTTAATAATCCATTTAACCATGACATTGGGACGTGGGGTTTTGAAAATTATTTGGACATTGATAATTTAATATTGACAAAGTATAGAGTGAAAATGGTTTATATATAAATTACTGAAGGGTGTTAGTTGTTTTCACTAAAGAGTATTAATTGTCTTCACGGAAGAGTCTTAGTTGTGTACTGAAAACAAACTATGTTTTTCAGTAAAGACAACTAATACTTTTAAGTGAAAATAACTTATAATTTTTTAGTGAAAACAACGAATATCCATAAAAAAACAACCGTGGTCAAGATTTATAATAGAACAAAATTTACTTAAACAAAAAGAAAGATTCATATAGAAAATAACAGGAACAGTAAACCGAAATAACATGTTTTATTCATTATCAGTAATAACTCGATGGAAACTGATAGGCAGTGGAGCTCTAACTACTTGAACTATACCACTACGTCAAACTGAACAACATTAATACATATATATATTACTAAAATAGTCTGATGGACTATTGTATTGGAGCTCTAACTACTTGAGCTATACCACTTCGTCAAACTGAACAACATTAATACATATATATATTACTAAAATAGTCTGATGGACTATTGGAGCTCTAACTACTTGAGCTATACCACTTCGTCAAACTGAACGACATTAATACATATATATATTAGTAAAATAGTCTGATGTACTTATATTAAAATAGTCTGATAGACTTATATTTTTAAATGGGGCGTACTCATTAACGAGGTATATCTCCTCCAAATTTAGCTTAAAGACATCGAAGTTCTCTGCCTTGGGGTAACCTGCAATTAACACGAGGTTAGTTAAAATAAATACTAGTACTAGTATATAATAACACTAGCCAGTAATTATAAATAATTTATATATATATAGTACCGGCAAATTGGGGGTGCCTTGCAATCAAGGCATCCTCCCCGGCCTTCCCCTCCGGCGTGCTCTTGTTAAGTATTTCAAGCTAAAATAAATAGAGTCGTGTTAAAGTACAAATTATGACTGAAAATACAAATTTAAGAGAGATGACAAACTCTCATATGCATCAAGTGCACGGTGCAATCACTCAACAGTTGTTCATGTTTATACTGAAAAGTTTGTTTTCATTACACTGGAAAGTGTGCACTACAAGAAAATATAGAATTGCCTATAGAATTTGTCAATATAGCTACAAAATTTCTAACAAATATTTTTATAGTAAAAATTGCCTACGGAATTACCTACAAAAGATGCTAATTATATAGTCATTTTCATTCTCTACCTACAAAAAAATTTGCCTACAAAATTTTTCTAGGCAAATTGATCGTAGGTAATTAGTGCCTAGGAATTTCATTTCGTAGGCATATTTATTCCGTAGGCAAATTGCTTGTAGTTGTAGGTTGAGGAATGAAAGTGCCTACATGATTATAAAATTTTGTAGGCAAGTTGTAGGCAATCCACTATGAAATTTTTTTGTAGGAAAATTGTATAAGGCAATTTTAATTTTGTAGATTTTTATTTTTTATTTTCTTGTAGTGGTGGTTGGATTACACTGAAAAGTTTACACTAAAAACTGATTTACAATGTAATCTAACCACATCTTCAGTGTAATTGGAACAAACTTTTCAGTGTAAAGAGGATCAACTGTTGTCTGTTGAGTGAGTTGTATCATACACCAAATGCACAAGAGAGATATGTACCTTTCCGGAAAATGTAAGTTTAGCACAGGTCGGATTCTGGGGGTCATTCATGCCGCAGTAACCGAGTACATACTCGGTTACTGTGAAAGATGCCCGATTGTCGGCCACAGCGTACTCACCGGTCAGGGAATTGTTGGCCGACTCATAAAAGAGCGGTTCACCCGAACCGTTGTCGACGCATGACAGCACATTGCCGAAGGGGGCCTTTGCTGGGTTCAGGGTGGTTAGTACACCCCAAAAGCTTTCACTCAGAAGCCAACGGGCGAAGGCCGGCCCGTTAGCCGGGGCCGGCCTCTGGCCGTTTGAACCGGTAATCATCAGAAACGTGATCACCATCACAAATATTATTGGTGGATAAGATCCCATTTTTTGGATTGCTTTGGTTGAAGAAGTTAATTGTGGATTATGGGGGGAAAAGAGCATACATATATATAGATGGTAAGGGGAGTGGGGGAGAGGGGGAGGGAGGGGGTGGGGTGTGGGGGTCAATGTGAATAACATGCATGCAACGTTCCAATTTTGTATGTGAATTCAATTTTTTCGTTGCCTTGCATGCATGATTAGTAGGACTTCTTTCCAATATTTAAAATAACATTACTTTTTTTCTTTATAATTAATAATTGATTCTTTCTCTCTCTTGTGTTCACCTCAATATTAATAATATTAAAAAGAATGTTTCAAAAAAGAATTATTATATAAATTGATTCCACACCTCTCTAAAATTTGGACTATTAGATGAGGTGATATTTTTTCATGGTATCAGAGTCAAAAGACTCATGTCCGGATAAAGATCCTGGTTCTATTCCCACTTAGAGCAACCCCACCCATATTAAATTGTTCACTCATTGGGCCTCCAAAAAAGAGAAAGTTGAATCCGACCCATAAGTGGAAAGGATTATAAAAAAATAAAATAAAATGAATTGATTTCGCACCACTCTACAAATTCGAACTGCCACAACAAACATATTTTACTCTACTTGATAGGGAACCCATTGATCACCGATTGATAAACATGAATTTTCAGACATGCGTACTATTTACACTTACACTTAAAACGGTAAATTAATAAATTTTGGGCTGGAGAAAATTATTCATTTAGCGTCTTATTCGATCATTCATTGTTAAATAAATAAATTTATTTATTGGTAAATGAATATTTATTATTTTAGAGAGAGTTTTACACACAAAAAGTACACATACATTTTGTCACTAACTTAGTATATTGCAACTAAAGCTTAAAGTTTTTTGCAACCTAATTTATTTATTTATTATTATTTTTTTTGCAGTTGCCACTTGCCACGTAGACGCCACATCAGCAATGGACAGAGGCAAATATGCCTGCAAGTCTTAATTGCCAAACAGTTTAAGTTGAAGTTTTTTTTTTTTTTTTTAACAAGATAAATTTTTATAGCTTAAAATGCAATTTTGGAAAATATCATAATTTAAATTGCAATTAAACCATTTTAAAAAATCCTTAAACTATTAATTTTTGTTTCATGGGGTCTCTGGCCACTAAAATTCACAAATTTTGTTGAGTCAGTTTACTGTATTCTTCCATTAGAGAATGGTGTGAATTAATCAATTTAAATAGTGCTAAAGTCGACTTCCAATAAAAAAAAGCTGTGTCCTAATGGATGGTACAAAAACAATCTTGCGAAATAAAACTTATAGACTTTAAAAAAAAATTAAATAAAAAAATAGTTTGAGGAGCTTCCAAAATAAAAGTTGATAGTCAGATAGCCTCTGATTCAAATTATATATTCTTCAAATTTAAAACATGCTCAAATGCAGCAAATGTAATGTTTTTTGTGAGGTGGTGATTTGCATTCGTTAACAATCAGGTGAATTAATAATTATAGCATTTAGAGTTATTAATGCTACCAATCGAAGATAAAAATGTGTATGGTGCACAATAGTTTGTCTTCACCACAGTGAACTATAAAAATAGATTAACTTTACGCTCTTTTTATAAATTCATAATTTTTTTTGAAATTTAATTCTTTCACAATATTAGAGTTACTAGGCTCCCGCCACGTTCACCCGTCCTCAACAGAGTTGCTCCTAACAATCAAAATGTTTGAATTGAAATTAAAATTAGGGTCCTCCGTAATTTTTTTCAATTATACAAATTTGCTGACAACTAGAAAATGGTATGTATGTAAACCCGTTTTATCATGCAACTCAAAACATTATTGGTACGTTGTTTTCATTATACAATATTATTACTAAATCAATAAATTTTATTAAAACAACTACTCTCTCCGTCCCAACTTTATTTACACACTAACTTTATTCTCATGTTCTAGCGAACAAGTTGTTTATTAATATTAAAAATGAGTAAATAATTTTTGAGAAGGGGTATATGATAGATATGATCAATTTCTCCTCTATTGTAAAACACTTTAAAAAATACTTTATCATTTCAAATACTAATAAAAACTCATTCGCTAAATACGAGAAAACAGTAAGCGTGGAGATAAGTCTGAGACGGAGAGAGTAATACTTTTAAAAATATACAAGAAATGCAAATAGTTTTAGAGTAAAACTAGTCCACATTATATTATGACATTACAAAATTCTGAAATTTTAAGTACCATTAAAATTTTAGAACTTATATAAGTTAATAAGTATATGACCGTGACAATTATCAACCTAATAACTAAAAATAAAAATAAGATTATAAATACGATAACTTATTATTATAAAGTATATATGACTCTGTTTTCCCTAAGGAAATTAAAAATAAGAATTTAAGCTGTTTCAAGAGGTAAAAGTCTATATATTTATAGAAAAAGGTGTATATATTTATTAATATACGATGAATCATATATTAAATTTTGAGGTATAATGCTGAAAAATAAATGAAATAAATGTCACTTTTAGTAATATTATGTGAATTTTGGATGTTAAATATTATATGTAGTGGAGAATTATTTTTGGCATTTATAGAATGAAAAATTTATTGTAAGACAACATGATAAAATGGAAAATTTAGTCCAGGATATATACTAGACATGTTACTCAGATGATCTTTTTCCTTTGATTTCCCAATTATCACTCTCATGTTTCACTGTTCTTAGTTTGTTTGAAGGTGAAGGTGAAGGTGAAGGTGATGGTGAATGTTATTTTCAAGGTTTTCTTTTGAAGGCATTTTATATTGTTTCTTTTTTTGAAATTTTCAAAATACGAAAAATGTCATAAAACTATAATTTTGGAAACGCACAAGGTAAGTGTGAAGGGTCATATGTGAAGTATGTAGTCTGCTGAGCTTAATTCAATAAGAGACTAAGTGGATAAAGTGTTAGCCGTGGGAGTTAGTGAATTTGAGGTATCAGAGGAGTTGGACCAGATGAGGTTGACCAGAGAAGCCTGATCAGAGAAGTCTGACAGGAGAGCTATCAGAGGAGGTCCATCAGGTGAGGTCTGGTCAGACGAGTCTGGTAGATAAGTCATCAGAGGAGGTTTATCAGAGGAGGTCTGGGACCAGAGGTCATCTGGTGTAAGTGACCAGAGCCAGAGGAGGTCTTGTCATCTGATCCTGAAGTTCGATTATTCGCGAAGTACACCAAATTGGAGCTAATTCGAAGGCGGTTCTAACTGAATCAACCATGGCGGTTATTGAAGTCGTTAGCCAGCTGGATAACTGCTTACATTGAGTTTGTTACAACTGAATCGAATCTAGGGTTCGTTTCCAATCTCTGTATCTATAAAAGGGGTTCCTAGCTGAGAGAACTAAGAAGAGAACTTAATCATTGTGAGCGCAAACACGTGAGATTGTGTGATTGTAACTTGTAACTTCCAATTTTTTTCTTAGTGGAATACTCTATATCCTCTCGGATCCCGTGGACGTAGGAGTTCATCTCCGAACCACGTAAATCTGGTGTTCTTGTGTGATTTCAATTTCGTTCTTATTGTTTCCATATTCCGATTCCCGGAAACAAATTTTCTTGTGAATCCGAAATCGATTAACAGTAAGCGATATGTCCAAACAAAATTTAATTAATTTTATAAAACGTTAATACATAACAAAACATATATTTGAGCAATAACTCCTTTCTTCTCAATTCCTACCCGTCAATCAGAAATCAACTGTTGAAAAACCAAATAATCATCACCTTGATTTAGAAGGACAAATATATTTGGGGACACAACATTTCAGCAAAAACCTAGCTCAATAAACCAAGATGCTCAGGCAATAGAAATAAGCTGAAAATTTGTATTGTCTCATACAAATTTTTGCCATTACAAAATGACAAATATGAGAATATGTCGTGCTCATATCATTTAATCAAAATATTTAATTTTTTTTATTTAAAATAATTCTTACTCTTCAAATGATTTATATACGAACTAGTTTCACTTTAATTATAAGTGTTGTTCCTCAATCAAATACTTTTCCAATCGTATCACTTTCTTTTCTAAAACTTAAAAAGAGCATAGTTCAATTTAATCCGGACATTAAAGTTGTGAATCATTTGCAGTTTTGGTCCCATATGTTAATTTTCAGGACCGAAACTGCAAATTTGTCATGTTCTCTTGTGATCAAAATTGCAATTTTTTCATTTTTTTGGACTAAAAATGCAATTTATCATATTTTTTTGGGACCAAAAGTGTTAAAAAAAACTACGGGACTATAAGTGCCGAAAAAAATGCTATTTTAAAATGGACACGTTCTCTTGAGACAAAAAATACAATTAACCATATATATTACTGTTCAACTTTATATTTATTGTTATTGTGCTTAAGAATGCTACCAAGACAAACTCGAAGGTTAAAATTTGTATGGTGCACAATTTGCATAGTTTATCTTCATCCTAAGACTATCACAAAATTGAATAGGAAGAAGTTGTTTTTATTCGTAAGAATCATCACGAAGAAACACATGTGTATGTAATGATGTGCGTAAGTTTCAAAATGACAAAAACGAGAAAATGTCGTGAATAAACATGTGAGTATGTTCAAAATGATAAAAATGAGAAAATGTCGTGAAGAAACATGTGAGTATGTAAACATCGTAAGTAAATTACAAAAGAGTAGGTCTAGTATGAGACCGTCTCATGTCATGAGACAATGAGAATGAGTATAACTAAGACATTGATTTGTAAGGTTTTGTGGTCCACGTGCCATATAATTAATTAATTAGATATTTAATTATTAACTTAAATATTTAATTTTGAGGTTCAAATAATATTTGATTTGGTCAATTAGGAAAAAACCAGAACGAATCTCTCTCGTTGATAGACCGAGTGATTAAATTACCTTATGAGCAGTTTCTTGAAAGGTAAGAAACTAATTCTTTGAGAATAAGAAACTACTCATCTCTCTGCCTATAAAAGACACAGATTATTTCTACAATTTATGAATTAATTTTATCACTTAAGTGCCCTGTGATTAATGGAGGCAAAGAGAGAGAAATATATTTGCATCAAAAGAATTATTATTGCTGCTTAAGGTTAGTACTCTAATTATTTAATACATGATTTATAGATTTATGAATGTGAAAATCACGAAGTTTCAAGATTCATGAATAAATTAAATTTATACTTACATGACTCATTAACACTTAGGTAGGGTGGAGTTAATTTGTATTGTTTTAAACCATGAGACGGTCTCATATAAATTTTTGCCATTACAAAATGATAAATATGAGAATATGTCGTGCTCATATCATTTAATCAAAATAATTAATATTTTTAATTAAAATAATTCTTACTCTTTAAAGTGATTTATATATGAACTAGTTTCACTTTATAAGTGTTTTGCCTCAATCAAATACTTTTCCAATTGTATCACTTTCTTTTTTTTAAACTTAGAAAGAGCACGGAAGATTCATCTCATAGTTCAATTTAATCCGGACATTAAAGTTGTAAATCGAGTGAACTTAATTGTACGTATATATTACGAAAAAATTACACTTTTGGTCCCAAAAAAATTAGGTACAAAAGATTTTTAGTACCTATGTGCGAAATTAGTCATTTTGTTTGTAGTTTTGGTCCCATATGTTAGTTTTTAGGACCAAAACTACAAATTTACCCTGTTTTTTTGGGACTAAAAATACAATTTTTATTTTTATTTTTTGGAACTAATAATGGAATTTATCATATTCTCTTGAAACCAAAATTGTAGAAAAAAATACTACTGAACTATAAGTACTGAGAAAAGGATGATTTTAAAATGAGCACGTACCAAAAGTGCAATTAACCCTGTATATTACTGTTCAACTTTATTGTATTGTTACTGTGCTTGAGAATGCTACCAAGACAAAATCGAAGGTTAAAATTTGTATGGTGCACAATTTGCATAATTTGTCTTCACCCCAAGACTATCAAATTTATTAATAGGAAGTTGTTGTATTTATTCGTAAGAATCATCACGAAGACCGTCTCATGCAGTGACGTTGCCAAAAATTCCTTTCAAGGGCCCCAATTATTATCTAAAAATTTATAATCGATTCAAAAGAATAAAAATAGATAATAAATTAATCTTTATAATTCAACAAATTATATTAACTTACACTATAAAAATAAAAATTGAGCTACGGAATTTGTTAATATGCCTACAATATTTCTAACAAAAAAACCATAGTGGGAATTAACAACAAAATTTTCTAATTATATAGGCTTTTTCTTTACCTAAAAAGAATTTGTTTATGAAATATTTTCTAATTATATAGGCATTTTCTTTACATACCTACAAAGAATTTGTTTACAAAAATTTTATAGGCAAATCTTCGTAGGCAAATTGCTTGTACATAATTAATTACGTAAAAAATTAATTTCATGGACAAATTTTTTCATAGGTAGATGAATGAACATGTTTATATGCGTAAAATTTTTTTGTCAGGAAATCGTAGACAATCAAACTACATAAACTTTTTGTTAGAAAATACTATAGAGAATTCTAATTTTGTTGAACTTTTTCTTTTTCTTGTAATATTAATTACTCAACAATATTAATAATTATAATACTGGTATTATTATGTAAAAGGAAAAATATAATAAAATGAACATGAATGGGATTCGAACTCAAGTACTTTTAAGGAGTTACACTTGCTCTTTCCAGTGAGACAGCTTTAGATAGTAATTTGAGATTAAAAAAAAAAAACCAGTATATATAGTAATGTTTTCTAAAATTCCAGGGGGCCCCACCTGTACCTTACATAACTCCGTCCCTGGTCTCATGGTATAAGACAATGTGAATGAGTATAACTAGAATATTAACTTGTAAGATTTTGTGGCCCACATGTCATATAATGAATTAATTAGATTTTTAGTTATTAACTTAAATTTCAAATATTGAGGTTTAAATAATATTTGATTTGGTCAATTAAAAAAAGATCAGAACAAATCTCTCACGTTGATAGACCGTATGATTAAGGTACCTTATGAGTAGTTTCTTATTTTTCAAGAAACTTATTCTCCAAAAACCACGTGCCACATAATGAATTAATTAAACATTTATTCACTTAAATATCTAATATCGAGGTTTAAATAATATTTGATTTGGTCAATTAGGAAAAGACAAGAACGAATCACTCACGTTGATAGACCGTGTGATTAAGTTACCTTATGAACAATTTCTTGTATAATAAGTTTCTTGCAAGATAAGAAACTAAGTCTTAGAGAATAAGAAACTACTCCTCTATCTTCCTACAAAAGACACAGATTATTTTTACAATTTATGAATTAATTATATCATTAAGTTTTAAGCCCTGTGATTAATGGAGGCCAAGAGAGAGAAATATAATTTCATCAAAAGAATTATTATTGCTACTCAAGGTTAGTACTCTGAGGGGTCTTTTGGTTCATGGGATGTGATTGATTAGATGTGATTAAATTAGATGAGATTGGATTAGATGAGATTGAATTAGATATGATTATTTGAGGAGGAAAGTGTGTTTGGATTGTAGGATTGTTTTTTTTTTTTTTTTGGATTAATTGATTAAGTGGGTTTAAAGTGCAATATACCATTTTTACCCCAACTAATTCAGTCTCCCAAATATTTCTTTTCTTTAATTATCTATTGTGAGAACAAAATAGTAATTTGAAAGTATGGGACTATGGAGTCCCACTATCTCTAAGGGATTATTTAGTCCCCCATTTGATAGATTATGTAGGTTTATGACCCAGACCCTCATTTTATCCTGGGCCGTAAACTTGCAATCCAAACACACTATTACATGGGATTGAGTGGGACTAAAATTTTAGTCTCACCCAATCCAGCAAACCAAACGACCCCTAATTATTTAATTCATGATTTATAGATCTATGGATGTGAAAATCATGAAGTTTCAAGATCCATGAATAAATTAAATTTATGCTTACATACTCATTAACACTTTGGTAGGGTGAATGTTAATTTATATTATCTCATGCCATTAGACAGTCTCGTATAAGTTTTTGTCATCACAAAATGACAAATATGAGAATGTTTCGTGCTCATATCATTTAATAAAAATAATTAATATTTTTTAATTAAATTAATTCTTACTTTTCAAAGTGATTTATATATGAACTAGTTTCACTTTATTAGTGTTGCGCCTCAATCAAATACTTTTTCAATTGTATCACTTTCTTTTTTTAAACTTGAAAAGAGCAGTGACGGAAGATTCATCTCATATATAATTCAATTTAATCGGGACATTAAAGTTGTGAATCGATTGAATTGAATTGTACATATATATTACGGGAAAATTGCACTTTTGTTCCCAAGAGAATAAGTGCAAAATACTTTTAGTACCTATGTGCGAAATTAATCCTTTTGTTTGCAGTTTTGGTCCCATATATTAATTTTCAGGACCAAAACAACAAATTTGCCGTGTTCCCTTGAAACCAAAATTGTAATTTTTTATTTTTTTTGGAACTAAAAATGCAACTTATCATATTTACTTGGGACCAAAAGTATTAAAAAAAACTACAGGACTATAAGTGGCGAAAAAATGACCATTTTAAAATGGACACATTCTTTTGGGATCAAAAGTCCAATTAACCCTATATATTACTGTTCAACTTTATATTATTGTTACTGTCCTTAAGAATGCTACCAAGACAAAATCGAAGGTTAAAATATGTATGGTGCACAATTCGCATATAGTTTATCTTCATCCCAAGACTATCACAAAATTGAAAAGGAAGTTGTTGTTTTTATTCGTAAGAATCATCACGAAGAAACACGTGTGTATGTAATGATGTACGTAAATTTCAAAATGACAAAAATGAGAAAATATCGTGAATAAACATGTGAGTATGTTAAAAATGACAAAAATGAGAAAATGTCGTGAAGAAACATGTGAGAATGTAATGATGTACGTAAATTTCAAAATGACAAAAATGAGAAAATGTCGTGGATAAACATGTGAGTATGTTCAAAATGATAAAAATGAGAAAATGTCGTGAGTATGTAAACATCGTAAGTAAATTACAAAAGAGTAGGTTTGGTATGAGATCGTTTCATGGTATGAGACAATGAGAATGAGTATAACTAAGACATTGATTTGTAAGGTTTTGTGGTCCACGTGCCCTATAAAATTAATTAGATACTTAATTATTAATTTAAATATCTAATATTAAATTTTAAATAATATTTGATTTGGTGAATTAGGAAAAGACCAAAACGAATCTCTCTCACCGAGTGATTAAGTTACCTTATGAGCAGTTTCTTGGAGAATAAGTTTCTTGAAAGGTAAGAAACTAATTCTGGGAGAATAAGAAACTACTCATCTTTCTGCCTATAGAAGACACATATTATTTGTACAATTTATAAATTAATTTTATCACTTTAGTTTTATGCCCTGTGATAATGGAGGCCGAGAGAAATATATTTTCATCAAAATAATTATTATTGGGGCTCAAGATTATTATTCTAATTATTTAAATCATGATTTATAGATTTATGAATGTGAAAATCATGAAGTTTCAAGATACATGAATAAATTAAATTTATACTTACATGACTCATTAACACTTTGGTAGGGTGGAGTTAATTTGTCTTGTCTTAAGCCATGAGACGATCTCATACAAATTTTTGTCATTACAAAATGATAAATATGAGAATATATCGTGCTCATATCATTTAATCAAAATAATTAATATTTTTTAATTAAAATATTTTTTTACTTTTCAAAGTGATTTATATATGAACTAATTTAACTTTATACGTGTTGTGCCTCAATCAAATACTTTTCCAATTGTATCACTTTCTTTTTTTAAACTTAGAAAGAGCAGTGTCGGAAGATTCATCTCATAGTTCAATTTAATCCGGACATTAAAGTTGTGAATCGAGTGAACTTAATTGTACGTATATATTATGGAAAAATTGCACTTTTGGTTCCAAAAAAATAGGTGCAATACACTTTTAGTACCTATGTGCGAAATTAGTTATTTTGTTTGCAGTTTTGGTCCCATATGTTAGTTTTCAGGACCAAAACTGCAAATTTACCTTATTTTTTTGGACTAAAATTGCAATTTTTCTTTTTGGACTAAAAATGCAATTTATCATATTCTCTTGGGACAAAAAATGTTGAAAAAAAAACTACGAAACTATAAGTACCGAAAAAAGGACGATTTTAAAATGAACACGTTCTCTTGGAACCAAAAATGCCATTAAACTTTATAGTTTTGTTACTGTGCTTCAGAATGCTACCAAGACAAAATCGAAGGTTGAAATTTGTATGGTGCACAATTTGCATAATTTGTCTTCACCCCAAGACTATCAAAATTTTTAATAGGAAGTTGTTGTATTTATTCGTAAGAATCATCACGAACACCGTCTCATGCAGTGACGTTGCCAAAAATTCCTTTCAAGGGGCCCAATTATTATCTAAAATTTTATAATCGATTCAAAAGAATAAAAATATATAATAAATTAATCTTTATAAACTCAACAAATTATATCAACTTACACTATAAAGATAAAAATTGACCTACGGAATTTATTAATATGACTACAATATTTCTAACAAAAAAAAAAAAAACCATAGTAGGAATTAGCAACAAAACTTTCTAATTATATAGGCATTTTCTTTACCTAAAAAGAATTTGTTTATGAAATGTTTTCAAATTATATAGGCATTTTCTTTACATACCTACAAAGAATTTGTTTACAAAAAATTTATAGGCAAATCTTCGTAAGCAAATTGCTTGTACATAATTAATTACGTAGAAATTTCATTTCATGGACAAATTTTTCATAGGCCGAGGAATGAACATGTTTATATGATTAAAAAAAATTGTAAGGAAATCGTAGACAATCAAACTACAAAATGTTTTTGTTAGAAAATACTGTAGAGAATTTTAATTTTGTTAAACTTTTTCTTGTAATATTAATTACACAAAAATATTAATAATTATATTAAAAAAAGTAAGTAGACTGGTATTATTATGTAAAAGGAAAAATATAATAAATTGAAAAGGCATGAATGAGATTCGAACTCAAGTACTTTTAGGCTATGTTCTTTTTGGGTTTTAAGTGATTTTTAAATATCGGTTTATGAAAACGAATGATTGTTGTAATCCATGGGGTTTTTTAAACCTATGTTCTTTTGGGTTTTGAGTAGGGTATGTTTTAACTTTATTAATGTAAAAGTAAATGAGTGTTGTATAGGTTACTTATAGAGTTGTAGGCTTAGGATTTCAAAAACCTAATTTTAAAACCCAAACTAGAATGAGTTTTAGATTACAAAATCCAAATCCAAGTTTTTAAAACCCAAAAAGAACATGACCTAAGGGGGTTACACTTGCATGTTCCACTGAGACAACTTTAGATAGTAGTTTGAGATAAAAAAAATATATAGTACTCCCTCCGTCCCAATTTTGTTTACCCAAAAGCTCCAAAAAAGAAGATTTTTTTTTTTGTTTACCCATTTCCTAAAATGGCAAAAAACAATACCACTTTTTCAAACTCAACCCCAAAAAAGTTACTTTATGCTCAAAAGTATTAATAAACAATTCCTAAAAAACTACTTTATATTCAAAAGTATTAATAAACAATTAATTTCTTAAAATTTGTGCCCTTTTGAAATGGGTAATCTAAATTGGGAAGGAGGGAGTAATTTTTTCTAAAATTCCAGGGGGTCAGTGCCCCACCTGTACCTCACATAACTCCGTCTCTGGTCTCATGACATGAGATAATGTGAATGAGTATAACTAGGATATTGACTTGTAAGATTTTGTGGCCCACATGTCACATAATGAATTAATTATATTTTTAGTTATTAACTTAAATATCTAATTTTGAGGTTTAAATAATATTTGATTTGGTCAATTAGAAAAAGATAAGAACGAATCTCTCACGTTGATAGACCGTGTGATTAAGGTACCTTATGAGTAGTTTCTTATTTCTCAAGAAACTTATTCTCCAAAAACCACGTGCCACATAATGAATTAATTAAATATTTAATTATTAACTTAAATATCTAATATCGAGCTTTAAATAATATTTGATTTGGTCAATTAGAAAAAGACCAGAACGAATCACTCACGTTGATAGACCGCGTGATTATTAAGTTACCTTATGAACAATTTCTTGGAGAATAAGTTTCTTGCAAGATAAGAAACTAATTCTTAGAGAATAAGAAACTACTCACCTCTCTGCCTACAAAAGACACAAATCATTTCTACAATTTATGAATTAATTATATCACTTAAGTTTTATGCCCTGTGATTAATGGAGGCCAAGAGAGAGAAACATAATTCATCAAAAGAATTATTATTGCTACTCAAGGTTTGTGTTGGTGATCAAATTTAATTGATAAGATTAGTGATTGTTTTAGTTCGGTTTAGGATCACCAATCAATTTCGTGTGATTGATTACCACCGTAAATGGTAAATCGAAGATCCGGATTATGAAATCGAAAATACGAAAATCGAAATTGTATTAATATCGCATGTGTGCACGTTTTGGTGTATTAGTGTGTGTTTTGGGAGTATTTGTGAATTTGAACTTGTATTTCTTAAGCTGGAGAACAACTATTTATAGAGACTAGCAAGCATGAGGTGTCTATGACTCTTGGTCTCCCTAGCCTGCATGCTTGACAAGTGTCCTTTTGACTTTTGTTTGACCTCATCTAAGCTGAATCTTAGTTACAAAGTCTTCATTAGTCTTATCTCGGACTTCATTGTTGTTCGTCCATGTCGGTTTAGTTGATCCAGAATGATTTTTACATAAAAGTTGTTCGCCTTTTGAGGGTATGGCTTAGAAGTTGTTCGCCTTTGTGTTTTGCACAGTTTGGCTTTGGGATCTTGGTCCTTTGTTCGTTTCCATACACCTCTTAAGCTGGTAGATACACCATCCTTCATAATGTTGCTCGTCATCAGTGACTTGGTGGAGGGTCCATATTTGGTCTCGGGTCTTAAAACCTGTTCGCCAGTATGTTGTTCGTCGGTAGAGTTGTTCGTCAGTTTATACGCTCCCTGGATTGATTTATGCACCCCGACTTGATTTTCTTTGTTGATCATCTTTGATTTGGGGTTGATTCCTCGTAATCCTTATTAAGGCTTTAATCCTTGTTCGCCAATCATTGATTCATGTTCGCCTATCAACAATTGCCCCCTATCCTGACTAAATATTGCCCTCGACGAGCAACTTTGTGGCGAGCAACTGTAGTTAGGATACCACACTGGCGAAGATTCGGACGAACATCATTGAATCTGGCGAGCAACTCCGGATGCGCCGTTTCGTCTTCCCATGATCTGGGGGATGTACGAGGATGATGTGGGCGGTATGATTGCGCGCCGCCCACGCGCGAGCATTCCCGAGGTCACGCGCCCCTATATTTGCATATAGGCCCCCCGATATTCAGTCTTGTTTGGAATCGACCCCGTTTTTCTTCAATTAAGCCCACATTTTGTTGGAAATTACGAGCTATACCCCATTTTTTGTTTGGGGTATAAATAGTGGAGGGAAATGAATATTTTCCCACATTTTTACTTCTTGCTACAGTGCTCCGGCGAATTCTCCATCCCCGGCGATCCCAAGCTTTTTCCGACGAGTTTTTCTTCAATTTCTTGCTTCCGGCATAGTTTCAAGGTAGTACTTTTGTTTTATTCTCTTGATTTTTTTTATTTCTCTTCGAGACCCCATCGCCGCCGTGTGTGACCTTGCGCCACCGTCTTCCTCGGGAAATCGCCGCCGTTTGCAACCTTCATCGCCGGCGTCTGGTTTTTTCTCATTTTTCTTCCATGTCTTCCCACTCGAGCAACAAATCTGAAGAAACCCTTGATCCCATTTTCCCAATCGCGGCTCCCGTCGATCAACCTCCCTTTGAAATTTCCTCGGCGTCAAATCCCCACGTTGATTCAGTTGTTCGTTCAGTTGAGGATACTGGTGCTCGCCCATCTGGGAGGGAAATAGTGGTTGTTGCGAGCAGGGATTCCGGCGAAGGCTCTTCGTCCAGCGCTGAATCGGAAGATCCCCAATTTGACGAATTGACCCGTGAATTTCTAGAGGGGATAAACTTTCCATCTCCCAAGATGCTGGAAAACGAGATTCCAGTTGGAGTTGCTCGACCTTTTGAATGGCGAGCATATGCTGAAGAATATGCGAACCACTTTGCTCGCCCCCAAAGACAAATAATGGACTTGGTAAGAAATGACTTCCAGGCGAGCAAAATTAAGAGTGTTGTTCTCAAGGAGGATCTAGACTCGATACGAGAGACCTACAAGATCCCGTATGACATTCATATATGGGCCCCCAAGAGAAAGGAGAGAGCTGATCGCCCACCCCCAGGATGCACGGCGGTCAACATTCATACGTTGATGGCTGGCTTGAAGCTGCCGTTGCCCCCAGTTGTTGGTCGTTTTCTCGAGGCGACCAACCTTGCCATTACCCAGATCACACCAATTGGGTGGATGAATTTGCTCGGCGCCATGTGTCTGTTCACCCTTGAAGGATATGTTGATCGCCTTACTGCGGAGGAGATCAACTATCTTATGACAATCACCAAATGTCCCGTAGGCGAAGAATGCTACTACTACCTCAAGGCCATAACTGGACTCAAGATGGTAGAAGGAGTGCCGAACAAGATCAAGGACTGGAAACAACACTTCTTTTTCATAGGGGGTGATTGGCGAGCATCTTCCGGTCCACACGGGGGCATTGGGCGAATAAACTCTCCTGCTGCTTATGGAATAATTAAGCGTAAGTTTGTCTTTGTTCGTTCTTGAACTGTATTGTTCTAATTTAACTTTTCTTGTTTGCTCGCAGGTCCTCGGTTACTCAAGTGGAACTCGGAGGAGGAGGAGATTGGCTCCGAGTTCTTATTCACCTCTTGCTTGGTCGGCCTACGCAATAGAGCTGATAGGACTATCCAGTATCTGAGCGACGAGAAGCGTCAGAGAGCTGCTCGCTTGTTTTCCTATCCCCATCACTTGGAAGCACAAGCTGAGGTGCCCCCAGGTATAAAAAATTTCCAACTCCTCCTTCATTACTTTGTTCGTCCTTTGATATCATAACTTGCTCGCCTTAACTCTTTTTTCATTCTTTTCTATTTTTTTTAGCCGAGCAAGTCACAGTCACCGTCCCTCCTTGCTTCGGACTCTTGGAACAAAGGGTATTTGAAATGGCACCACCAAAAGGCAGGAGAAAGAAAGGTGACCCGCCATCTAAAGTAATGGCGATGACGAACAAAACGGAAGGGGCGAGAGTTGCTCGCTAAGCCGTGTCCCCACCCAATCTACCACCTTCTCCCCCCCGACACCATCTCCCCGCGGTGCCAAGCGCTTAAAGAAAGGGGATGGGACCTTCGTGTCCCAGACTGCTCCTGCCGGGACCAAGGGCAAGGAGAAGGTGGGGCATAGCCATGCTCGCCATAACGTGGAGGGGGAAGCTGTTCGCCCCTCCTCCATCGAGCCTGCAGAGAAGATAGGCAAGACTGGCAGGGATTCCACTCCTGTCCGCGGTCCTGAGGACCTCACCCATTTGGGCTGGGACGATCGAAAATTTCAGGAGTAAGTCTACCCTTGCCTCCGCCGAGCAAGATTCAATTTTTTTTTTATTTTTCTAAGTGTCATTTACTTTCTTGTTCGCAGATACCGTGCTGACGATCACCCTGGGCGAACAAGTGCTGTTCACCAGTACGCTTGCTCGAAGACTCCCGTCAACATAAGGGAGATTCCCGACGACCACGTTCGCAGGGGCGATGAAGCTGATCGCCCGAGCTTGGACACGTCCTCTGGACAAAGCTGTCTTCCAACAAGGGCTGGCGGACAATGTTCATCTCTCCAAGATGCTTCATGCCAACGGCCTTGTTAGGATATAGATTAGATGTTTTGAAGATGTTAAAACAAGAACTTGTAATAGGACTAGCTGAACCTGTTAGTCAGCTACAGATTAGTCTAGAATAGGTCTTTGGTTAAGGGGGAAGAAATCTGTACAGACCAGATGAGAGGTGACCAGAGGAGTCTGATCAGAGGAGGTGACCAGATGAGAGGTGACCAGAGGAGTCTGATCAGAGGAGGTGACCAGATGAGAGGTGACCAGATGAGGTGTCCAGACCAGAGCAGAAAAGTCACCAGAGCAGATGAGGTCCAGAGGAGTCTGACCAGATGAGCTCTGACCAGAGGAGTCTGCCAGAGGAGCCTGACCAGAGGAGTCTGCCAGATGAGCTCTGACCAGAGGAGTCTGCCAGATGAGCTCTGACCAGAGGAGTCTGCCAGAGGAGCCTGACCAGAGGAGTCTGCCAGATGAGCTCTGACCAGAGGAGTCTGCCAGAGGAGCCTGACCAGAGGAGTCTGCCAGAGGAGCCTGACCAGAGGAGTCTGACCAGAGGAGCCTGACCAGAGGAGTCTGCCAGAGGAGCCTGACCAGAGGAGTCTGACCAGAGGAGCCTGACCAGAGGAGTCTGCCAGAGGAGTCTGACCAAAGGAGTCTGCCAGAAGACCTCACCAGAAGAGGACCAGAGCAGAGACAGAAGACTTTCCCCAGACCAGACCAGACCAGATGAGGGAGACAGATTAGTTCACCCTCCCAGTAGCTTCGTAGTAATCTGGAGACAAGGAGATTTTGGAGATCATGATGGAGAAGAGGCAATCTGGAAAGTCAACTGATGGAGGATCTGTTTGATTGATTGCTTGATTGAAAGTCAACTAATCAATCAATATAATCAATCTTTGATTGATTATATTTCTCCAATTATGGTTGTTTGAATTGCTAGCTTCCAACGGCTAGTTAATTCCTACAACTATAAATAGGAGTGCTTGGATTAGTTCATAAAACAAGAGTCGCGCGAGAGCACACAACAAGAACACACGAACTCTTCCAAACACTCACCTTGTTCATTAACGTTTATACACTCTTTAGGAGTTTCAGTTGGATCTTATAATTAACCTGTTCATCTTGAAAGGTTGTTGTAAGCAAGTTGTACGAAGGAGCTGGTACTTCGCAATTCCAGTGGTTCGTGAGTTAGTTGGTTGGAGAGAGAGAAAGTCCCTTTTGGAAGAAGGGAGAGTGGACGTAGGATCGTTATATCCGAACCACTATAAATTCCGGTGTTATTTACTTTTCTGCAATTTAGATTTCTGCATTTTAATTTTAGTACTTAATTTATAAATTGGATTTTCATTAAAAATAAACTTAAAAACGCTTTCCGCTAGATATTTTTGGGACCAACAAGTGGTATCAGAGCAGTGTGTCCTACAGACCACTGTTTTGAAATTATCTTGGTGGTCACCAGGGCAGATCCATATTTTTTGAAAACCCAAATATTTGTTGTGCTAACAAATTTTGCAGAAATGGGCTCAAAGAGATGCAGTAGAAGAGACACCAGGAGGTACTCCAAAAGAAGCTTAGAAGATGAGGAAGAAGAAGTATCCACTTCTGGTTCATCATCCAATTTTGGACCAGACGAAGAGGTTTGTCTTGTGACAGATGAGGTATGCAATCGAACTCCCTCTTCTTCTTCTTCTTCTTCTTCTTCTTTTTTCTGAACAATCAGAGGAGTCTTATACGCAAACTCTGCTATTAGATCTCCAAAAATCTGTACAACTTTGTCAAAAGTTGGAAGATGAGAACACAAAGTTGAAAGCAGAAAATCAGAAGCTTTCACAATGTTTAGGCAACCCAACTGATCTACCAGCTGAACAGGTTCAAACACTGGTAGAAGAGTCCACTGACTTGAAAACTAGATGTGATGAACAAACTAAGCTGATAGAAAAGTTGCTTGTTGAAAACATTGAGAAAGATAATGAATATACTCTGCTGAAAGCTAAGTTCGATGAACTCTTCCATCAAAACAAAATTGTAAAAGATAGTGAGGACAAGCTCAAGCTAAGACTGGAGTAGCTGACTACAGCAAACAATGCTGTGTCACACATAGCTGTCTCATCTCAAAGAGAGAATGATAAGACATGCCTTGGTTATTCCAAACCTGAATCCTCACATGTTCAGAAAGAAGAATAGCCTAGAAATTTTATTGATAAAGGCAAGAGGTCAGCTGACCAGGCAACTCAGCCTAATGGGCAGATGAGTACTGAAACTCAAAAACCCAAAAGGCAGAGGAGGAATTTTAAGAAGGGTTATACCCAGAATAAAATACCTCAGCCAGGCCAGCAGAGTAGAAGACAATCTGGATCTTCTCAAAAGAAGTAGAACCAGATGACTCCTACTCACCTGCAGAGGACCTTCAAGTCATCTGCCAGACCAGCTGGAACCTTTGATGGTTCTAGTAAAACTTATCCTTATCAAAAGAATTTCAAGTCTGTTGCATTAAGACAAGTTATTCCTTCTACTGGACAAGCTCATAAGAGAAGAAGAGCCTCTAGAAGAAATAACCATGTCAAAGCTTCTTATGTTCAGTGTGTTTTTGTGGATAAGTATGGAAGAAAGATAAGATCACCTGATTCAAAAAGGGACGATCTATTCTTGTGGCTTCCTAAAAATTGTGCTAACCCCCCTGGACCCAGAAGGGTACCAAAAAGTTGATTGCCTGCAGATACACAAGACCAGCTGATGTTTTGCCCCAATATCAGCTGAGCATACTTTGAGGGGGAAGATCAGTTGACCCAGCCTGCTAGAATCTCTATGTAGATATTTCAAATTTTTCTTGTCTTGTTTTATTTAAAGTTCTTCCAGTTTTAACATCATCAAAAAGGGGGAAATTGTTAGGATATAGATTAGATGTTTTGAAGATGTTAAAACAAGAACTTGTAATAGGACTAGCTGAACCTGTTAGTCAGCTACAGATTAGTCTAGAATAAGTCTTTGGTTAAGGGGGAAGAAATCTGTGCAGACCAGATGAGAGGTGACCAGAGGAGTCTGATCAGAGGAGGTGACCAGATGAGAGGTGACCAGATGAGGTGTCCAGACCAGAGCAGAAGAGTCACCAGAGCAGATGAGGTCCAGAGGAGTCTGACCAGATGAGCTATGACCAGAGGAGTCTGCCAGAGGAGCCTGACCAGAGGAGTCTGCCAGATGAGCTCTGACCAGAGGAGTCTGCCAGATGAGCTCTGACCAGAGGAGTCTGCCAGAGGAGCCTGACCAGAGGAGTCTGCCAGATGAGCTCTGACCAGAGGAGTCTGCCAGAGGAGCCTGACCAGAGGAGTCTGCCAGAGGAGCCTGACCAGAGGAGTCTGACCAGAGGAGCCTGACCAGAGGAGTCTGCCAGAGGAGCCTGACCAAAGGAGTCTGCCAGAAGACCTCACCAGAAGAGGACCAGAGCAGAGGCAGAAGACTTTCCCCAGACCAGACCAGACCAGATGAGGGAGATGGATTAGTTCACCCTCCCAGTAGCTTCGTAGTAATCTGGAGACAAGGAGATTTTGGAGATCATGATGGAGAAGAGGCAATCTGGAAAGTCAACTGATGGAGGATCTGTTTGATTGATTTCTTGATTGAAAGTCAACTAATCAATCAATATAATCAATCTTTGATTGATTATATTTCTCCAATTATGGTTGTTTGAATTGCTAGCTTCCAACGGCTAGTTAATTCCTACAACTATAAATAGGAGTGCTTGGATTAGTTCATAAAACAAGAGTCGCGCGAGAGCACACAACAAGAACACACGAACTCTTCCAAACACTCACCTTGTTCATTAACGTTTATACACTCTTTAGGAGTTTCAGTTGGATCTTATAATTAACCTGTTCATCTTGAAAGGTTGTTGTAAGCAAGTTGTACGAAGGAGCTGGTACTTCGCAATTCCAGTGGTTCGTGAGTTAGTTGGTTGGAGAGAGAGAAAGTCCCCTTTGGAAGAAGGGAGAGTGGACGTAGGATCGTTATATCCGAACCACTATAAATTCCGGTGTTATTTACTTTTCTGCAATTTAGATTTCTGCATTTTAATTTTAGTACTTAATTTATAAATTGGGTTTTTATTAAAAATAAACTTAAAAACGCTTTCCGCTGGATATTTTTGGGACCAACAGGCCTCGTCACGGCTCAAAGGGCAATGGCCCAAATTGCCGAGCAAGAAGAAGCTGCTCGCCGCTACGCCAGCACTGCTCGGCAGCTCACGGAGGAGAAGGATGGCTTGGTCAGCCAGTATGAGGCCAAACTTCCTCGCCTTAATAACCAGATCAATGTTTACATTGACACTGAGAAGAAACACCTTGAAGAAATTCAGGGTTTATCTGGTGAATTGGGAAGTAAAGATGCCTTACTCGGCGAGGAGAAGAAGAAGCTGCTCATGGCCGAGGAAAGAAATGCTGAGCTCGAAGCGGAGGTTGCTCGTCTGCGGGAGGTAGAGGCCAACTCTTTTTCTCGCGATCAACTTGAGGCCGAGCTCCAGGCCCGGTCTGCCCCCATCTCGAACTTAGGATATATCTGCGCCTACGCCGATTGCATTCACATGGTTGATGCGTACGATTTTAAGGATATGGTGGAGGAGATGGGCAAAGACTTGTCCGAATTCCTGGAAAACAACCCCCCGCCGAACAACATCGAACTCCAACTGGGGGACATCGCCGAGCTAGGGGTCAAGATTGATGCCCTTGACCCAAGCATCATCATTACTCGCCCTCCACCACAAGTTGATGATGGCGAGCAAGAAGAAGAGCCTGTTGCTGCTGACGAGCAGACTGCTACGGAAAGGGAACAAAAAGCCGCGGAGGACATGGCTAGAGATATGATTGTTGATCCTCCTGCCGACCAGACTCAAAACCTTCCCCCTGCCGAGCAGCAATAGGCTTTAGACTTAGCCTTTTTTCTTCTTTCCTTTGTAATAGTTGTTCGACTTTTGTAGTACACCTCTTCTAGAATCATTGTACTATTTTTAAGGCTCAATGCCTTTTGTTTAATGGAATGTCTTTCTTAAGTTCACTCATTTTCTTTATATGTTAATTGTCTTTACATTTTTGTCAATGACTTTGCAATTATAACATATAGTGTTGGCCTTTTGTTCGAATTGAACTTTGCCTTCAATGGAATCAGGGTTTAGCCTTAGGTTCTGTTCATTTTAAAAAACGAACAACCTTTAAGTGGCTTTGGTCCTCAGAATGGACTTGTACATCGAGCTTTTGGACTTTTCTTTTGACGAACAACTATGTATACATAATGAAAAATTTACAAGTGTTGTAAGACTGCTCATCACTAACATATACAATCTGACGAACAACTTTGAACATTTACTAACAAACATGCTCGCTTATAATATTCTTGCCGAGCAATTTTATCTAAAATTAAAAAAGATAAAGCAACACTAGACTATACAATGTGCCGATCAACTTTTCATCCTATACTTAGCAAAATTTTTCAAAAAATTAGGCAAGTTTTTGGTTTGCCTCATTTGGTTCACTGGCCCCCCCAAGACATTTGTTCGCCCAATTAAGAACTTGTTCGTCTCATTGATAGTACTTCTTCAGATGTACATCATTCCAGGAGTATTGGGCCGGCTTGCCTTCCATATCTTCGATATCGTATACACCATTAACGAATTTTTCCGTTATACGATACGGGCCCTCCCAAGTTGGTCCCAATACACCTGGAGGTTGGGCGAGCAACTTTCTTAGAACCAAATCTCCAACTCTGAATTCCCTAATTTTAACATGGGAATTATAATAGCGTTCTGCTCGCTGCTTATAGGTAGCATTTTTAGCTCGGCATTCAGTCTTTTTTCTTCGAGCAAATCCATTTCAGTAGCTAGAGCAGAGTTGTTCGCCTGCTCATCAAAGTTGGTCGTCCTGAAGGTGTTGGTCTTTAGCTCGATTGGTATTACAGCTTCTGTTCCGAAAGCCACCAAAAGGCATTTCTCCGGTGCTTGACCTGGGAGAAACTCTGTATGCCCACAAGACTTCCGGGATTTCTTCAGACCAACTGCTTTTGCTCTCCGCTAGCCATACTTTTAATGTATGCTTGATTATCTTGTTCACGGCTTCGACTTGTCCATTTGACTGAGGATGATAGGGCGTTGAATAATATTTTTTGATTCCCCACTTTATACAGAAATCTCTCAACTCTTTTCCATCAAACTGCGGACCATTGTCTGTCACGATAGTTTGTGGAACCCCAAAGCGACAGACAATGTTCTTCCAAATGAAGTTGATCATTTTCTACTGCGTGATCTTTATCATGGCCTCTGCTTCTGCCCATTTCGTATAATAGTCGACTGCAACAACAGCAAATCGAACTCCTCCAACTCCCGCTGGGAAGGGACCAATAATGTCCATCCCCCATCTTGCAAATGGCCACAGGCTATAAACTGATACGAGCTGTTGGGCCGGGGTATGAATGTTTGGGGCAAAAATTTGGCATTGATGGCAAGTCTTTGCTTTCTTAATTGCGTCCTGGCGTAAAGTCGGCCAATAGTAGCCTTGTCTGATAGTTTTGTATGCCAAGACTTGCCCCCCCAGTGTGATTTCCGCATACTCCAGCATGTATTTCTTCGAGTATTGCTCGTCCTTGCCCCCTAGGCAAACATTTGAGAAGTGGGATTGATATTCCCCTTTTGTAAAGCTGCTCACCCACCAGAGTATATCTGGCGGCTTGCTTTGTTAGCTTGGCAGCTTCAAAAGGGTTGTTTAGTTTTTCCCCACTTTTCAAGTATTTGACTATACTTGTTCTCCAGTCTTCTTCTTCACTTGCTTGTTCGTCAAGTTGGTTGATATTATAACTTCTTGGTGATGGATCATTCATCTTTGTAATTATAATGTCTGCCAACTCTGCAGGTCCTTCTCTTGTTGCCAGTCGGGCTAACGCATCTGCTTGGGTGTTGCTTGTCCTCGGAACTTGCTCAATAAAGACTTGTTCTAGCAAGGACATCAGGTAAGCAACAATTCGCTGGTATTCGATCATATGATCGTCTTTCGCTTCGTGTTCACCTCGGACTTGGTTCACAATCAATTGTGAATCGCCGAATACTTGTAATCGTCTGACACCTACTGCAAGGGATAGGTGGAGACCAGTAATGAGAGCTTCATACTCAGCTTCGTTGTTGGTTGCCATGAAACCAAATCTGATCGCCGAGATGAATACTTATCTGTCTGGACTGATTAGAACCACTCCTGCCCCCGAGGCTATGTTAGTTGAAGATCCATCAATGTAAAGATGCCAGGGGTGATCAAGTCCTCTCGTCGGATCTAGTGGGAAGGTTAGTTTGACAATAAAGTCGGATAACGCTTGCCCTTTGATCGCTGTTCGAGGAGCATAGGTCACCCCGAATTGGCTAATCTCTAGTGACCACTTTAATAGGCGACCAGCTGTGTCGAGGCGATGGAGAATTTATCTGAGTGGGAAAGTTGTTAGCACTTCAACTTGATGATCAAAGAAGTATGGTCGTAACTTCCTCACACTCATGACAAGTGCGTACGCCATTTTTTCGGTTGGGGAGTATTTGATTTCCGCCTCATGCAAAGCTTGACTGATGTAGTAAATAGGTTGATGAAATTTACCGTCTTCCCGCACCAGAACGGAGCTGATGGCCACTTCTGACGCTGCCAAGTATAAATATAGCTTTTCTCCTGGGACGGGTTTTGATAAGATCTTAACATCTCCCAGGTAATCTTTGAGTTGGTCGAATGCCTTTTGACAGTTGTTAGTCCATGTGAACTGTCCTTTCTTGATGGCTTCAAAGAATGGACGGCATTTGTCCCCCGATCTGGATATGAACCGATTCAATGCTGCTAGGCATCCCGTAAGCATTTGCACTTCTTTTATCGAACGCGGTGGTTGCATATCTACGATTGCTTTGACTTTTGTTGGATTGGCTTCAATCCCTCGTTGACTAACAAAATGGCCCAAGAATTTTCCTGAATGGACTCCAAAACTGCTCTTCTTCGGGTTCAGCTTCATATTGTAATGCCGAAGAATATCGAACACCTGGGTCAAATGTTGAAGATGGTCTTCTTTTCGGGGGCTTTTGACTACGATATCGTCTATATAGACTTCTACCGTATCTCCAATTTGTTCGTCAAACATCTTGTTCACCAACCTATGGTATGTTGCTCCGGCGTTGATGAGGCCGAAGGGCATTCTCTTCCAACACAACAAGTTTTTATTTGTATAAAATGCTGTGTTCTCTTGATCGTCCGGATGCATTGGGATTTGATGGTACCCGGCAAAAGCATTCATGAATGTTAGCATTTCGTGACCTGCAGTGCTGTCCACCAATTGGTCAATGTGATGGAGAGGAAAGTTATCCTTCGGGCATGCTGCATTCAGATCTGTAAAGTCTATGCATAGCCTCCAGGTCCCGTTTGGTTTCCTCACAAGGACTGGGTTTGCTACCCATTGTGGACTGAGAGCTTGTCGGATTAGGTCATTGTCTAACAACTTCTTTACTTCTTCATTCAAGGCTTGATACTTGTCCGGGCCATATTTTCTTCGTTTTTGATGGACAAGCCTTTTTACTTGATCGATGTTGAGCTTATGGCAAGCATGTTTTGGATCTATCCCCACCATGTCTGTATGAGACCAAGCAAAAACATCTAGATTTTTGCTGAGGAACTCTTTCATTCGGGATCTATAAGGCTCAGGGAGCTCAGATCCTATGTATAATTCGAGATCCGGGTTTTCAGGATTAACTTTGAACGCCTCCAGCTCTTCAACCGGAGTTGCTCGTCATTTTTGTCCTTTCCACCAAGGATCAAGTATTGGTCCCTCAGAGTTGAAATTATTTTCGATGCTTATTGGTTCTGCCCCCAGGCGGGAATCTAGATCGTCTGTTAGCCCTGATTCATTGTTGTTAGTCAACACCTGGCCATCATGTTCCCTGGCTTTTCTTTGATCTCCTTTGATTGTGCCTGCTTCACTTGCTGTTGGGAATTTCAAACAATAGCGATAAGTGGAACATGCAGCTTTGAATTCATTTAAAAAGGGTCGACCAAGAAACCCGTTATAAGTTGAATCCTGGTCTACAACCAAGAAGTCAACCATTCTTGTAATATTTTTCTCGGGTTCGTTGGCCGTTACAAGTTGTACAACTAAAGTAACTATTCCCAATGGGACTGTTACAGCATTCCCGAAGCCTACTATTCTGTGAGTCGAATCCCGAATATAGCCCGAATAATCTCCAAGGTGATCGAGCGTCTTTTTGAATAGGATGTTGGTGTAGGCTCCAGTGTCTACCAACAATCTGTGGACTCTGTTGATAGGCAAACAAGGATTAAAGCCTTAAAAAGGATTATGAAGAACTAACCTCAAATCAAAGATTATTAACAAAGAAAATCAAGATGGGGGTGCATAAATCAATCCAGGGAGTGTATAAACTGACGAACAACTCTACCTACGAACAACATACTGGCGAACAAGTTTTAAGACCCGAGACCAGATACAAACATTCTGCCAAGTTACTGATGACGAGCAACATTGTCAGAAGGTGGTACATCTACCAGCCTAAGATGTGTATGTCGACGAACAAAGGACCAAGATCCCAAAGTCAATCTGTGTAAAACACAAAGGCGAACAACTTCTGAGCCATACACCCAAAAGGCGAACAACTTTGATGAGCAAACCATGCTGGATACACTAAGCCGACCTGGACGAACAACAACGAAGTCCGAGATAAGACCAAAGAAGACTTTGTAACTAAGATTCAACTTAGATAAGGTCAAACTAAGGTCAAAGGACACTTGTAAAGCATGCAGGCTAGGGAGACCAAGAGTCATAAGCACCTCATGCTTTTTAGTCTCTATAAATAGTTGTTCTCCAGCTTAAGAAATACAAGTTCTCATAAATGCTCCAAAAACACACACTTAAACACCTAGACGTGCACACATACGAAATTATTACGATTTCGACTTTCGTGTTTACAATTTTATAACCCGAACCCACAATTTACCATTTACGGTGGTAACCAATCACACGTAATTATTTGATGATCTTTAAACCGAACTTAAACAGTCACTAATCCATCCGATAAAAATTGATCACCAACAAATTTGGCGCTAGAAGGAGGGTGTCGAACCTCCGGTTTAGTGTGATTACTCAAGAACTTCAAGTTGAAAACTTGAAGATTCAAAGAAAACCTCTAGAAATATTTGAAGATTCAAATAAGAGTGTTCTTGGTGTTCTTCATCATAAGAATTAAGACAAATTAATCCGGAATGCCTCAATCCAAGGAAACACAAGGATCACGCTTGTCAAGGAGACCATCTTCTACTCGAGCTTCGTCGGCCGACCACCAAGATCGTAATCCCAGACACGCGAACAGATCGCAGCATACGGCCGTAACCCATAATCTCCCACCTGAAATGGAAGCCCTGGCGAACAACCCTAACGAATTAGCCAAAACTATTGCTGCTCTCCAGGCACTACAGAGACAGCAAGATCAAAATAGACCTTCACAAGTGAGGCCTAAAGATAGAGCCGTAGAAGTTGTTAGGGCTAGGTCAGCCAGAGGCGAACAACACGAGGTGAACAGTGCCCAGATTAGGCGGGATAAAGGCAAAGCTAAGATGGTCGAACCAAGAGAGGGCCAAGCAGAGTCTGCTCGCGGGCGAACAACAATGTCGAGCCACGGAACAACTCATTCCAGTGCCCAGGATAGACTTGGCCAACCCCCAACAACAGGAGAAAGTTGCTCGCCAGAAAGTTGAGCATAGGCGAGCAACATTTGAGCAACCGCGCCCATCAGCTCATGAGAGACTCTCTCAATCTGCCTTCAGGCGTCTAGGACCAAATGCAGCGAGCAACCCTAGAAAACAGCTCCAGGATTTGCCCACTGCGAGTGAGGGACTGCGACGAGCAGAAGGGTTGGTACCTTTGCTCGCCGAACATCCTCCAAGTCAGGGGGCATCTTTGGATGAGCTATCATGTTTGAGAAGGGCAGTGGAGAACATGCAAGGACAGTTGGACCAACAAAGAGGTGTGGGGACGACCAGCTTGCCATCCTCACCACTATCACCTGCCATTCTGAAAGCGTCGATTAAGAAGAAAGTCAAATTCCCGGCAAGCATACAATATGACGGTGTTGCTGATCCCAGAGTTTATCTAACAAAGTATTCGAATTATATGGTCTCGGTGGGAGCCAGCGACGCCACTCAGTGCCGAAACTTCCCCTTAACCTTGGGGGATCGGGTGCACAAGTGGTTTTCAGCAATGCCACCAGCATCTATCCACTCGTTCACTCAACTGAGTCGAGAATTCCTTTCTCATTTCTCAACGACAGGATCATACTTGTCCCAGAAACACCGATTGTCTGACCTAAAACAAAATGACGACGAGTCAGATCGAGCATTCATGGAAAGGTTTGACAAGGTACTGTTGGAAAGTGAACCCGTCAGCGAGGACATGAAAATTGTTGTTGTTATGGCCGGGTTGAAAAAAGGATCAAAGCTATGGAAAGAGGTACGTCTGAAGTACCCAAGAAGTTATGCCGAATTCAGAAATCAAGCCGGCATATTCGTTTCCATGCACGAGGCCTTGGAATCAAACTTGGGGGAGAACAAAACTGATCCCAAGGAGAATAACAAGAAACCTGGCGCAACAAGCTATCGAGTCCCGAAAAACATGAAGGCATTTACTGAAGGGACGAAGCTCAAGGAAAAGTTGAATCAAGTGCTAACAGTGTCAGTCTATACTGTTTATGAAAATATGAAGGATAAGGAGTTGCTCTCCCCTCCCCGAAAAATTCGCCAAGATACTGGCAAACTCAACCCTAACAAGTATTGTGCCTACCATCAAAGCGTGGGGCACTTTACGAGTGAATGTAGAGATTTGCTCAAATAGCTTTGGCGTTTCTACGAGGACGGAAAGCTCTCTGACTTTGTTAAAAGACAACCCGGGAAGAGAGTCCGGGAGAACAACTCTGAGGACGAGAATGATCAACCTCAGAAGAATAATAAACTAGCGTGACCAGTTCCTACCATCCCTCCTCGTCCGTTGGAGGACTTATACATGATGGAACCTACAGGCCCCGCAGACGGGTGTTCTGATGGACGACCACCGATCTCCAACCGAAAGAGGAAGGCTGAATTACGAGCAATCAATCAAGTCCAAGAAATGGGGGTTAGACCATCAATCATGCAAACAACAGAATTGACCTTCACCGAAAATGACTTGGAAGGAATATTAACTCCGCACAACGATTCGCTCATAATCTGCGCAAAGATTATGGGAACACGAGTCCACAGATTGTTGGTGGACACCGGAGCCTACACCAACATCCTATTCAAAAAGACGCTCGATCATCTTGGAGATTATTCGGGCTATATCCGGGATACGACTCACAGAATAATAGGCTTTGGGAATGCTGTAACGGACCCATTGGGAATAGTTACTTTAGCAGTACAACTTGTAACAGCCAATGAACCCGAGACAAATATTACAAGAATGGTTGAGTTCTTGGTTGTAGACCAGGATTCGACTTATAACGGGTTTCTTGGTCGACCCTTTTTAAATGAATTCAAAGCTGCATGTTCCACTTATCACTATTATTTGAAATTCCCAACAGCAAGTGGAGCAGGCACTATCAAAGGAGATCAAAGAAAGGCCAGAGAATGTCTCTTACAGTTGTAGGCCAAACATGCATTAGTATCCATGATGGAAGCCACAACTAGCTATCCTGCTGATGAACCATCAATACTGGAGAACATGATGGACATAGAGGAAGACCACATGGATACTGACGAACAACATCTTGACGAGCAGGTGTTGGACGAACAACTCCTCACCACCCATGAGGAGCATCATCCTGACGAACAACAAAGGGATGGTGACGAGCAACATTCATCTGATGGCTTGGAGGGCCAGGTGCTGACTAACAACAATGAATCAGGGCCAACAGACGATCTAGATCCCCGCTTGGGGGCAGAGCCAATGAACATCGAAAATGATTTCAACTCTGAGGGACCAATACTTGATCCTCGGTGGAAAGGACAAAAACGACGAGCAACTCCAGTCGAAGAGCTAGAGGCGTTCAAAGTTAATCCTAAAAACCAGGATCTCGAACTATACATAGGATCTGAGCTCCCTGAGCCTTACAGATCCCGAATGAAAGAATTCCTCAGCAAAAGTCTAGATGTTTTTGCTTGGTCTCATGCAGACATGGTGGGGATAGATCCAGAGTATGCTTGCCACAAGCTCAATATCAATCAAGCGAAAAGGCCTGTCCATCAGAAACGAAGAAAATATGGCCCAGACAAGTATCAAGCCTTAAATGAAGAAGTAAAGAAGTTGTTAGACAACAACTTAATCCGACAAGCACTCTGTCCACAATGGGTAGCAAACCCAGTCCTTGTGAGGAAACCAAACGGGACCTGGAGGCTATGCATAGACTTTACAGATCTGAATGCAGCATGCCCGAAGGACAACTTTCCACTCCCTCACATTGACCAGTTGGTGGACAGCACTGCAGGTTATGAAATGCTAACATTCATGGATGCCTTTGCCGGGTACCATCAAATTCCAATGCATCTAGACGATCAAGAGAACACAACATTTTATACGAACAAAAACTTGTTGTGTTGGAAAAGAATACCCTTCGGCCTTATCAACGCCGGAGCAACATACCAGAGGTTGGTGAACAAGATGTTCGATGAACAAATCGGAGATACGGTAGAAGTCTATGTGGACGATATCGTAGTCAAAAGCCCCCGAAGGGAAGACCATCTTCAACATTTAACCCAGGTGTTCGAAATCCTTCGACACTACAACATGAATCTGAATCCGAAGAAGAGCAGTTTCGGAGTTCATTCAGGAAAATTCCTGGGCCATCTTGTTAGTCAACGAGGGATTGAGGCCAATCCAACAAAAGTTAAAGCAATCGTGGATATGCAACCTCCATGTTCAATAAAAGAAGTGCAAAGGCTTACATGATGCCTAGCAGTTTTGAATCGGTTCATATCCAGTTCAGGGGACAAATGTCGTCCATTCTTTGAAGCCATCAAGAAAGGACAGTTAACATGGACTAACAACTGTCAGAAGGCATTCGACCAACTCAAAGAATATCTGGGAGATGTTAAAATCCTATCAAAGCTCGTTGTTAGGATATAGATTAGATGTTTTGAAGATGTTAAAACAAGAACTTGTAATAGGACTAGCTGAACCTGTTAGTCAGCTACAGATTAGTCTTGGTCTAGAATAGGTCTTTGGTTAAGGGGGAAGAAATCTGTGCAGACCAGAGAAGGTGACCAGAGAAGGTACCAGAGAAGGTGACCAGAGAAGGTGACCAGATGAGGTGACCAGATGAGAGGTGACCAGATGAGATGTCCAGAGCAGAGGAGTCACCAGAGCAGAAGTGTCGCCAGAGCAGATGAGGTCCAGAGGAGTCTGACCAGATGAGCTAGGACCAGAAGACCCCACCAGAGGAGTCACCAAAAGACCCCACCAGAGGACTTCTCCAGAGGACTCCCCAGAAGACCTCTCCCAGATGAGGACCAGAAGACCCCAGACCAGACCAGACGAGAGACGGATTAGTTCACCTACCAGAAGCATCTTAGTAATCTGGAGACAAGGAGATTTTTGAGATCATTGATGGAGAAGAAAGCAATCTGGATAGTCAACTGATGGAGGATCTGATTGATTGATTGCTTGATTGAAAGTCAACTAATCAATCATATAATCAATCTTTGATTGATTATATCCCTCCAATTATGGTTGTTTGAATTGCTAGTTCCCAACGGCTAGTTAATTCCACAACTATAAATAGGAGTGCTTGGATTAGTTCATTAGACAAGAGTCGCGCGAGAGCACACCAAGAACACACGAACTCTTCCAATCACTCACCTTGTTTATACAAGTTTATATACACTCTATTAGGAGTTTAGTTGGATTATTACTCAACCTGTTCATCTTGTTAGACAAGGTTGTTGTACGTTGTAAGAAGGAGCTGGTACTTCGGAAATTCCAGTAAGTAATGAGTACGTGAGTTGGAGAGTGAGAAAGACCCCTTTGAAGAAAGGGAGAGTGGACGTAGGATCGTTACATCCGAACCACTATAAATTCCGGTGTTCTCTACTTTATGCTTTTTAGATTTCTGCATTTATATTTTAGCAATATCTTCAAAAAGGGTTTTCTTAAAAATAAACTTAAAAACGCTTTCCGCTGGATAATATTTTTGGGACCAACAAGTGGTATCAGAGCAGTGTGTCCTACAGACCACTGTTTTGAAATTATCTCGGTGGTCACCAGGGCAGATCCATATTTTTTTTTGAAACCCAAATATTTGTTGTGCTAACAAATTTTGCAGAAATGGGCTCAAAGAGATGCAGTAGAAGAGACACCAGGAGATACTCCAAAAGAAGCATAGCAGATGAGGAAGATGAGGTATCCACTTCTGGTTCATCATCCAATTTTGGACCAGACGAAGAGGTTTGTCTTATGACAGACGAGGTATGCAATCGAACTCCCTCTTCTTCTTCTTATTCTTCATTTTCTGAACAATCAGAGGAGTCTGATATGCAGAAAATGCTATTAGATCTCCAAACTTCGATACAACTTTGTCAAAAGTTGGAAGAAGAGAACACAAAGTTGAAAGCAGAAAATCAGAAGCTTTCACAATGTTTTAGCAACCCAACTGATCTACCAGCTGAACAAGTTCAAACTCTGGTAGAAGAGTCCACTGACTTGAAAACCAGATGTGATGAACAAACTAAGCTAATAGAAAAGTTGCTTGCTGAAAACATTGAGAAAGATAATGAACATACTCTGCTGAAAGCTAAGTTCGATGAACTCTTCCATCAAAACAAAATTGTAAAAGATAGTGAGGACAAGCTCAAGCTGAGACTGGAGCAGCTGACTATAGCAAACAATGCTGTGTCACATATAGCTGCCTCATCTCAAAGAGAGCATGATAAAACAGGCCTTGGTTATTCCAAACCTGAATCCTCACATGTTCAGAAAGAAGAACAAACTAGTAATTTTATTGATAAGGGTAAAAGGCCAGCTGACCAGGCAACTCAGCCTAATGGGCAGATGAGTCCTAAAACTCAAAAACCCAAAAGGCAGAGGAGGAATTTTAAGAAGGGCTATACCCAGATTAAAAGACCTCAGCCAGGCCAGCAGAGTAGAAGAAAGTCTGGATCTTCTCAAAAGAGGCAAAACCAGATGACTCCTACTCACCTGCAGAGGACTTTCAAGTCACCTGCCAGACCACCTGGAACCTTTGATGGTTCTAGTAAAACTTATCCTTATCAAAAGAATTTCAAGTCTGTTGCTCTAAGACAAGTTATTCCTTCTACTGGACAAGCTCATAAGAGAAGAAGAGCCTCTAGAAGAAATAACCATGTCGAAGCTTCTTATGTTCAGTGTGTTTTTGTTGATATGTATGGAAGAAAGATAAGATCACCTGATTCAAAAAGGGATGATCTATTCTTGTGGCTTCCTAAATGTTGTGCTAACCCCCCTGGACCCAGTAGGGTACCAAAAAGTTGATTGCTTGCAGATACACAAGAAGACCAGCTGATGTTTTGCCCCAATATCAGCTGAGCATACTTTGAGGGGGAAGATCAGTTGACCCAGCCTGCTAGAATCTCTATTTGTTATTTCAATATTTTCTTGTCTTGTTTTATTTAAAGTTCTTCTAGTTTTAACATCATCAAAAAGGGGGAAATTGTTAGGATATAGATTAGATGTTTTGAAGATGTTAAAACAAGAACTTGTAATAGGACTAGCTGAACCTGTTAGTCAGCTACAGATTAGTCTTGGTCTAGAATAGGTCTTTGGTTAAGGGGGAAGAAATCTGTGCAGACCAGAGAAGGTGACCAGAGAAGGTACCAGAGAAGGTGACCAGAGAAGGTGACCAGATGAGGTGACCAGATGAGAGGTGACCAGATGAGATGTCCAGAGCAGAGGAGTCACCAGAGCAGAAGTGTCGCCAGAGCAGATGAGGTCCAGAGGAGTCTGACCAGATGAGCTAGGACCAGAAGACCCCACCAGAGGAGTCACCAAAAGACCCCACCAGAGGACTCCCCAGAAGACCTCTCCCAGATGAGGACCAGAAGACCCCAGACCAGACCAGACGAGAGACGGATTAGTTCACCTACCAGAAGCATCTTAGTAATCTGGAGACAAGGAGATTTTTGAGATCATTGATGGAGAAGAAAGCAATCTGGATAGTCAACCGATGGAGGATCTGATTGATTGATTGCTTGATTGAAAGTCAACTAATCAATCATATAATCAATCTTTGATTGATTATATCCCTCCAATTATGGTTGTTTGAATTGCTAGTTCCCAACGGCTAGTTAATTCCACAACTATAAATAGGAGTGCTTGGATTAGTTCATTAGACAAGAGTCGCGCGAGAGCACACCAAGAACACACGAACTCTTCCAATCACTCACCTTGTTTATACAAGTTTATATACACTCTATTAGGAGTTTAGTTGGATTATTACTCAACCTGTTCATCTTGTTAGACAAGGTTGTTGTACGTTGTAAGAAGGAGCTGGTACTTCGGAAATTCCAGTAAGTAAGTGAGTACGTGAGTTGGAGAGTGAGAAAGACCCCTTTGAAGAAAGGGAGAGTGGACGTAGGATCGTTACATCCGAACCACTATAAATTCCGGTGTTCTCTACTTTATGCTTTTTAGATTTCTGCATTTATATTTTAGAAATATCTTCAAAAAGGGTTTTCTTAAAAATAAACTTAAAAACACTTTCCGCTGGATAATATTTTTGGGACCAACACTCGTCCCAGGAGAAAAGCTATATTTATACTTAGCAGCGTCAGAAGTAGCCATCAGCTCTGTTCTGGTGCGAGAAGACGACAAATTTCATCAACCTATTTACTACGTCAGTCAAGCTTTACACGACGCTGAGATCAAATATTCTCCAACCGAAAAACTGGCGTACGCACTTGTCATGAGTGTGAGGAAGTTACGACCATACTTCTTTGATCATAAAGTTGAAGTGCTAACAACTTTCCCACTCAGATAAATTCTCCATCGCCCCGTCACAGCTGGTCGTCTATTAAAGTGGTTACTAGAGATTAGCCAATTCGGGGTAACCTATGCTCCTCGAACAGCGATCAAAGGGCAAGTGTTAGCCGACTTTATTGTCGAACTAACTTTCCCACCAGATCCAACGAGAGGACTTGATCACCCCTGACATCTTTACGTTGACAGGTCTTCAACCAACATAGCCTCGGGGGCAGGAGTGGTTCTTATCAGTCCAGACAGACAAGTATTCACCTCGGCAATCAGATTTGGGTTTATGGCGACCAACAACGAAGCTGAGTATGAAGCTCTCATTGCTGGTCTCCACCTATCTCTTGCAGTAGGTGTTAGATGGTTACAAATATTCGGCGATTCACAATTGATTGTGAACCAAGTCCGGGGTGAATACGAGGCTAAAGACGATCATATGATCGAGTATCAGCAAATTGTTGCTTACCTTATGTTCTTGTTAGAACAAGTCTTCATTGAACAAATTCCAAGGACAAGCAATACACAAGCGGATGCATTGGCCCGACTAGCAACAAATGAAGGACCTGCAGAGTTGGCAGACATTATAATTACAAAAATGAGTGATCCATCAACACGAAGTTATAACGTCAACCAACTTGATGAACAAACAAGTGAAGAAGAAGACTGGAGAACAAACATAGTCAAATATTTGAAAAGTGGAAAAAAACCAAACAACCCTTTTGAAGCCGCCAAGCTAACAAAGCAAGCCGCCAGATATACTCTGGTGGGCGAGCAGCTTTACAAAAGGGGAATATCAATCCCACTTCTCAAATGTTTGACTAGGGGGCAAGGACGAGCAATACTCGAAGAAATACATGCCGAAGTATGCGGAAATCATACTGGGGGGCAAGCCTTGGCATACAAGACTATCAGACAAGGCTATTATTGGCCAACTTTACGTCAGGATGCAATCAAGAAAGCAAAGACTTGCCACCAATGCCAGATTTTTGCACCAAACATTCATACCCCGGCCCAACAGCTCGTATCAGTTTATAGCCCGTGGCCTTTTGCAAGATGGGGGATGGACATTATTGGTCCCTTCTCGGCGGGAGTTGGAGGAGTTCGATTTGCTGTTGTGGCAGTCGACTATTATACAAAATGGGCAGAAGCAGAGGCCATGTTGAAAATCACGCAACAGAAAATGATCAACTTCATTTGGAAGAACATTGTCTGTCGTTTTGGAGTTCCACAAACCATCGTGACGGACAATGGTCCACAGTTTGATGGAAAAGAGTTGAGAGATTTCTGTACAAAGTGGGGGATCAAGAAACATTATTCTACGCCCTATCATCCCCAGTCGAATGGACAAGTCGAAGCCGTAAACAAAATTATCAAATATACTTTAAAAGTACGGCTAGCAGAGAGCAAAATCAGTTGGTCTACAGAGCTTCCGGAAGTCTTATGGGCATACAGAGTTTCTCCCAGGTCAAGCACCGGAGAAACACCTTTTGCAATGGCTTTCGGAACAGAAGCTGTAATACCAATCGAGCTAAAGACCAACACATTTAGGACGACCAACTTTGATGAGCAGGCGAACAACTCTGCTCTAGCTACTGAAATGGATTTGCTCGAAGAAAAAAGACTGAATGCCGAGCTAAAAAATGCTACCTATAAGCAACGAGCATAACGTTATTATAATTCCCATGTTAAAATCAGGGAATTCAGAATTGGAGATATGGTTCTAAGAAAGTTGCTCGCCCAACCTCCAGGTGTATTGGGACCAACTTGGGAGGGCCCGTATCGTATAACGGAAAAATTTGTTAATGGTGTATACGATATCGAAGATATGGAAGGCAAGCCGGCCCAATACTCCTGGAATGCTGTACATCTAAAGAAGTACTATCAATGAGACGAACAAGTTCTTAATTGGGCGAACAAATGTCTTGGGGGGCCAGTGAACCAAGTAAGGCAAACCAAAAACTTGCCTAATTTTTTGAAAATTTTGCTAAGTATAGAATTTAAAGTTGTTCGGCACATTGTATAGTTTAGTGTTGTTTCATCTTTTGATTTTAGACAGAGTTGCTCGGCAAAAATATTATAAGCGAGTATGTTGTTCGTTAGTGTTCAAAGTTGTTCGTCAGATTATATTTGTTAGTGACGAGCAATTTTTTAACACTTGTAAATTTTTCATAATATAAATATAGTAGTTGTTCGTCAAAGAGGAAAAGTCCAAAAGCTCGAGGTACAAGTCCATTTTGAGGACCAAAGCCACTTAAAGGTTGTTCGTTTTTTAAAATGAACAGAACCTAAGGCTAAACCCTGATTCCACTAAAGGCAAAGTTCAATTCGAACAAAAGCCCAACACTATATGTTATAATTGCAAAGGCATTGATAAAAATGTAAAGGCAATTAACATATAAAGAAAAAGTGCTCCTTCCAGTCCCGAATCTTGTTCGGCACCCCTTCCACCAGTTTCAATCCAGCCCGGGCTTTCAAATAATAGTACCCTTCTTCACCCCTTGGACACTTGGTGATGGTCATCAAGTAGTTGACCTCATCGGCAGTGATGCGGTCAACATATCCCTCCAGGGCGAACAGATCCATGATGCCGAGCAAGTTCATCCACCCAATAGGAGTTATTTGGGTGATGGCTAAGTTGGTCGCCTCCAGAAAACGACCAACAACCGGGGGCAACGACAGCCTCAACCCAGCAATTAGAGTGTCAATGTTGATCGCCGTACACCCGGGTGGAGGCCTATCAGCTCTTTCCTTCCTCTTGGGAGCCCACATGAAGATGTCATGAGGAATCTAATATGCTTCTCGTATGAGGTTGAGCTCGTCCTTGCGAACAACGCTCTTAATTTTGCTCGCCTGATACTCGATTCTCACCAGATCCAAAACTTGACGCGGAGGGCGAGGAAAGTTGTTCGCATGTTCGTCAGAATATGCTCGCCAGTTAAATGGGCGAGCAACACCAGTGGGAATCTCATTTTCGAGCATCTTAGGGCCTGGAAACCCTATCCCTTCCAAAAATTCAGGGGTAAGCTCGTCAAGCTCCGGATCTTCCTCAGATTTGGAGCCGGAGGTAGACTGTTCGTCGGAGGAGCTGCTCGCGGCCTTCCCAACCTCTTCGCCGGATTTGCGAGCACCAGTGTCCTCCGTTGATCGGACCAGAGAATCTACGTCTGGATGCGCTTCGGAGGAAACCTCAAACGGCGGCTGCTCGACAATTGGCACGATAGGGAAAAGGGGATCCAAATGCTCCTCGGAATTTCGGTTGCTAGAGTGGGAGGACATCAGTTCAATGGAGAATTTCTTGAAAGGTTTAGGTGTAATTTTTTTAGACTCCGGCGGCGGTACTGGGTAGACAACGGCGGAGCAAATTCTCCCCACGGCGGCGATGAATAAAATGACGAAAGAAGAGAGTGAATAATGAGAGAAATGAGAAAATAACTACCTTACTTCAAAGTCGGAGGCAAAATGCTGGAGAAATGGACGCCGGAAAGCTTGAGATCGCCGGAAATGGAAGAAGACGACGGGGCACTATAGCAAGAAGTGAAAAAGTGGGAAACAATTTGTTTCCCCTTCTATTTATACCCCAAGCAAAAAACGGGGTACAAGATGCAATTTACAACAAAATATGGGCCAAATTGAGAGAAAACGCGGTCTTTGTCGAACATAAAAGAAAATCAAAGGACCTGTGAGCAAATACAGGGGCGCATGACCTCGGGACTGCTCGCGCGTGGGCGGCGCGCAATCATACCGCCCACGTCATTCTCGTATATCCCCCAGATCGTGGGAAGACGAAGAGGCGAACCCAAAGTTGCTCGCCCGGTACAAAGATGTTCGTCCAAATCCACACCAGTATAATATCCTAACTATAGTTGCTCGCCACAAAGTTGCTCGTCTGGGACAACATGTAGTCAGGATAGGGGGCAATTGTTGATAGGCAAACATAAATCAATGATGGGCGAACAAGGATTAAAGCCTTAAAAAGGATTATGAAGAACTAACCTCAAATAAAAGATTATTAACAAAGAAAATCAAGATGAGGGTGCATAAATCAATCCAGGGGGTGTATAAACTGACGAACAACTCTACCGACGAACAACATACTGGCGAACAAGTTTTAAGACCCGAGACCAGATACAAACATTCTGCCAAGTTACTGATGACGAGCAACATTGTCAGAAGGTGGTACATCTACCAGCCTAAGATGTGTATGTCGACGAACAAAGGACCAAGATCCCAAAGTCAACCTGTGTAAAACACAAAGGCGAACAACTTCTGAGCCATACACCCAAAAGACGAACAACTTTGATGAGCAAACCATGCTGGATACACTAAGCCGACTTGGACGAACAACAACGAAGTCCAAGATAAGACCAAAGAAGACTTTGTAACTAAGATTCAACTTAGATAAGGTCAAACTAAGGTCAAATGACACTTGTCAAGCATGCAGGCTAGGGAGACCAAGAGTCATAGGCACCTCATGCTTGTTAGTCTCTATAAATAGTTGTTCTCCAGCTTAAGAAATACAAGTTCTCATAAATGCTCCAAAAACACACACTTAAACACCTAGACGTGCACACATATGAAATTATTACGATTTTGACTTTCGTGTTTACAATTTCATAACCCGAACCCACGATTTACCATTTACGGTGGTAACCAATCACACGTAATTGTTTGATGATCTTTAAACCGAACTTAAACAGTCACTAATCCATCCGATAAAAATTGATCACCAACAGACTCGTGTTCCCATAATCTTTGCACAGATTACGAGCGAATCATTGTGCGGAGTTAATATTCCTTCCAAGTCATTTTCGGTGAAAGTCAATTCTACTATCTGCATAATAGAAGGTTTAACCCCCATTTCTTGAACTTGATCGATCGCTCGTAACTCAGCCTTTCTCTTTCGGTTGGAGATTGGTGGTCGTCCATCAGAACACCCTCCTGCGGGGCCTGCAGGTTCCATCATGTATAAGTCTTCCAACGAACGAATAAGAATGGTAGGAACTGGTCGTCCTGGTTTATTGTTTTTCTGAGGTTGGTCATCCTCATCCTCAGAGTTGTTCTCCCGGACTCTCTTTCCGGGTTGTCTTTTAACAAAGTCGGAAAGTTTCCCCTCCTCGTAGAACCGCCAAAGTTGCTTGAGCAAATCTCTACATTCACTCGTAAAGTGCCCCACGCTTTGATGGTAGGCACAATACTTGTTAGGGTTGAGTTTACCGGTGTCTTGACGGATTTTCCGTGGAGGGGAGAGCAACTCCTTCTCTTTCACATTTTCATAAACAGTATCAACTGACACTGTTAGCACTTGATTCAACTTTTCCTTGAGCTCCGTCCCTTCAGTGAATGCCTTCATGTTTTTAGGGACTCGATAGTTTGTTACGCCAGGTTTCTTGTTATTCTCCTTGGGATCAGCTTTGTTCTCCCCCAAGTTTGATTGTAAGGCCTCGTGCATGGAAACGAATATGCTGGCTTGATTTCTGAATTCGGCATAACTTCTTGGGCACTTCAGACGTACCTCTTTCCACAGCTTTGATCCTTTCTTCAAGCCGGCCATAACGGCAACGATTTTCGTGTCCTCACTGATGGGTTCACCTTCTAACAATACCTTGTCGAACCTTTCCATGAATGCCCGATCTGACTCATCGTCATTTTGTTTTAGGTCCGATAATTGGTGTTTCTGGGACAAGTATGATCCTGCCGTTGAGAAATGAGAAAGGAACTCTCGACTCAGTTGAGTGAATGAGTGGATAGATGCTGGTGGCATTGCCGAAAACCATTTGTGCACCCGATCCCCCAAAGTTAAGGGGAAGTTTCGGCATTGAGTGGCGTCGCTGGCTCCCACCGAGACCATATAATCCGAATACTTTGTTAGATGAACTCTAGGATCAGCAACACCGTTATATTGTATGCTTGCCGGGAACTGGACCTTTTTCTGAATCGGGGCTTTCAGAATGATAGGTGATAGTGGTGAGGATGGCAAGCTGGTCGTCCCCACTCCTCTCTGTTGGTCCAACTGTCCCTGCATGCTCTCCACTGCCCTTCTTAAACTTGATAGCTCATCCAAAGATGCCTCCTGACTTGGAGGCTGTTCGGCAAGCAAAGGTGCAAACCTTTCTGCTCGTCGCAGTCCCTCGCTCGGAGTGGGCAAATCCTGGAGCTGCTTTCTAGGGTTGCTCGCCGTATTTGGCCCTAGACGCCTGAAGGCAGACTGAGAGAGCCTCTCATGAATTGATGGGCGCGGTTGTTCAAATGTTGCTCGCCCACGCTCAACTTCCTGGCGAGCAACTTTCTCCTGCTGTTGGGGTTGGCCAAGTCTGTCCTGGGCACTGGAACGGGTAGTTCCATGGCATGACATTATTGTTCGCCCGCGAGCAAATTCAGCTTGGCCTTCTCTTAGTTCGACCATCTTGGCTTTGCCTTTATCCCGCCTGACCTGGGCACTGTTCACCTCGTGTTGTTCGCCCCTTGTTGACCTGGCCCTAACAACTTCTATGGGTCTATCTTTAGGCCTCACTTGTGAAGGCCTATTCTGATCTTGCTGTTTCTGTAGAGCCTGGAGAGCAGCAATGGTTTTGGCCAGTTCGTTAGGGTTGTTCGCCAGGGCCTCCATTTCAGGTGGGAGATTATGAGTTATGGCAGTATGCTGCGATTTGTTCACATGTCTAGGATTACGATCCTGGTGGTCGGCCGACGAAGCTCGGGTAGGAGATGCTCTCCTTGACAAGCGTGATGCTTGGGTTTCCTTTGATTGAGGCATTCCGAATTAATTTGTCTTTGTTCTTGTGATAAAGAACACCAAGAACACCAAAAACACTTCTATTTGAATCTTCAAGTATTTCTTGAAACTTTCTTCAAATCTTCAAGTCTTTAACTTGAAGTTCTTGATTAATCACACTGAATCGGAGGTTCGACCCTCCTTCTAGCGCCAATTTGTTGGTGATCAAATTTAATTGATAAGATTAGTGACTGTTTTTGTTCGGTTTAGGATCACCAATCAATTTCGTGTGATTGATTACCACCGTAAATGGTAAATCGAAGATCCGGGTTATGAAATCGAAAATACGAAAATCAAAATTGTATTAATATCGTATGTGTGTACGTTTTGGTGTATTAGTATGTGTTTTGGGAGTATTTGTGAATTTGAACTTGTATTTCTTAAGCTGGAGAACAACTATTTATAGAGACTAGCAAGCATGAGGTGTCTATGACTCTTGGTCTCCCTAGCCTGCATGCTTGACAAGTGTCCTTTTGACTTTTGTTTGACCTCATCTAAGTTGAATCTTAGTTACAAAGTCTTCATTAGTCTTATCTCGGACTTCATTATTGTTCGTCCATGTCGGTTTAGTTGATCCAGAATGATTTTTACATAAAAGTTGTTCGCCTTTTGAGGGTATGGCTTAGAAGTTGTTCGCCTTTGTGTTTTGCACACTTTGGCTTTGGGATCTTGGTCCTTTGTTCGTTTCCATACACCTCTAAGCTGGTAGATGCACCATCCTTCATAATGTTGCTCGTCATCAGTGACTTGGTGGAGGGTCCATATTTGGTCTCGAGTCTTAAAACCTGTTCGCCAGTATGTTGTTCGTCGGTAGAGTTGTTCATCAGTTTATACGCTCCCTGGATTGATTTATGCACCCCGACTTGATTTTCTTTGTTGATCATCTTTGATTTGGGGTTGATTCCTCGTAATCCTTATTAAGGCTTTAATCCTTGTTCGCCAATCATTGATTCATGTTCACCTATCAACAATTAGTACTCTAATTAATTAATTCATGATTTATAGATCTATGAATGTGAAAATCATGAAGCTTCACGATCCATGAATAAATTAAATTTATGCTTACATTACTCATTAACACTCTGGTAGGGTGAATGTTAATTTATATAATCTCACGTCATGCGACAGTCTCATACAGATTTTGCCATCGCAAAATGACAAATATGAGAATGTGTCGTGCTCATATCATTTAATAAAAATAATTAATATTTTTTAATTAAAATAATATTTACTTTTCAAAATAATTTATATATAAACTAATTTCTATTGTGCCTCAATCAAATACTTTTCCAATTGTATCACTTTTTTTATAACTTGTAAAGAGCAGTGACGGAAGTTTCATCTCATATATAGTTCAATTTAATCCGGACACTAAAGTTGTGAATCGATTGAACTTAATTGTACATATATATTACGGGAAAGTTATACTTTTGGTTCCAAGAGAATAGGTGTAAAACACTTTTAGTACCTATGTGCGAAATTAGTTCTTTTGTTTGCAGTTTTGGTCCCATATGTTAATTTTTAGGACGAAAACTGCAAATTTGTCGTGTTCCCTTGGAACCAAAACTGCAATTTTTCATTTTTTTGGAACTAAAAATACAATTTATCATATTTACTTGGGACCAAAAGTGTTAAAAAAAACTACGGGACTATAAATACCGAAAAATAGACCATTTTAAAATGGACACGTTGTCTTGAGATCGAAAGTGCAATTAACCCTATATATTACTGTTCAACCTTATATTATTGTTACTGTGCTTAAGAATGCTACCAAGACAAAATCGAAGGTTAAAATATGTATGGTGCACAATTTGGATAGTTTATCTTCATCCCAAGACTATCACAAAATTGAATAGGAAGTTGTTGTTTTTATTCGTAAGAATCATCACGAAGAAACACGTGTATGTAATGATGTACGTAAATTTCAAAATGATAAAAATGAGAAAATGTCGTGAATAAACATGTGAGTATGTTCAAAATGACAAAAATGAGAAAATGTCGTGAAGAAACACGCGAGTATGTAAACATTGTAGGTAGGTCTGATATGAGACAATGAGAATGAGTATAACTAAAACACTGATTTATACATGTCATATAATGAATTAATTAGATATTTGATTATTAACTTAATTATTTAATATTGAGGTTAAAATAATAATTGATTTGGTCAATTAGGAAAATTTCTCACGTTGATAGACCGTGTGATTTAGTTACCTTATCAACAGTTTCTTGGAGAATAAGTTTATTGAAAGATAAGAAACTAATTTTTGGAGAATAATAAACTACTCATCTCTCTATCTATAAAAGACACAGATTATTCCTAAAATTTATGAATTAATTCTATCACTTAAGTTTTTTGTCCTGTGATTAATGAAGGCTAAGAGAGAGAAATATAATATCATCAAAAAAATTATTATTGATGCTCAAGGTTAATACTCTAATTATTTAATTCATGAATAATTATAGATTTATGGATGTGAAAATCATGAAGTTTCAAGATCTTGAATAAATTAAATTTATGCTTACATGACTCATTAACACTTTGGTAGGGTGGATGTTAATTTCTAATGTCTCATACCATGAAACCTCTCATATAAGTTTTTGCCTTTAAAAAATGATTATGAGAATATGTCGTGCTCATATCATTTAATCAAAATAATTAATCTTCAAAGCGATTTATATATGAATTAGTTTCATTTTATAATTGTTGTGCCTCAATCAAATACTTTTCCAATTGTATCACCTTTTTTTTAAACTTAAAAAGAGTTCATCTCATAGTTCAATTTAATCCGGACATTAAAGTTGAGAATCCATTGAACTTAATTATACATATATATTACAGAAAAATTGCACTTTTGATTCCAAAAGAATAAGTGAAAAACACTTTTAATACTTATATGAGTAATTAGTCCTTTTGTTTGCAGTTTTGGTTCCATATATATGTTAATTTCCAGGTCCAAAACTGCAAATTTGTCCTGTTCTCTTGAAACCAAAGATTCAAATTTTTATTTTTTTGGGACTAAAAATGCAATTCATTATATTCTCTTGGGACCAAAAATGTTAAACAAAATTACGGAACAATTAGTGTCGAAAAATTGACCATTTTAAAATGGACACGTTCTCCTGGAACCAAAAGTGCCATTTAACACTATATATTACTGTCCAACTTTATATTATATTTAATGTGCTTAAGAATGCTACCAAGACAAAATCGAAGGTTAAAATTTGTATGGTGCACAATTTGCATAGTTTGTCTTTCACCCCTAGACTATCATGGAAGATTAGACAATAAAATTAGACGGTGATCTTCGTCAAGTACTCAAACCTTGAAGGGCCGCCTACAATATTAAAAATATCATCACACTATTATCACCACATTAGAGTCATTCTTGATAAAATAAAAAATAGTATGTATAGAGTGAAATTAGTTTATATATGAATCACCGAAAGATATTAGTTGTTTTCACTGAAAAGTATTAGTTGTTTTTACTGAACAATATTTCTGGTTTACACTGTAGAGTCTTAGTTCATTTTCACTTAACAACTAAGACTCTTTAGTGTAAATCAGTAATACTCTTCAATAAATATAATTAATACTCTTCAATGAAAACAACTAATACCCTTTATTAATTCATGTATAAACCAGTTTCGTTCTATACTTTGCCATAAAAATTAAAGAATCTAAAAAAATATTAATGTATGACAAAGTATTATATGAAAATAGTACATGATAAGCTTATCATGAAAATATCTTAAAGTATCATTAATCTCATCAGGGGTAACATTAGTTTGAGTTTAAAAAAATTGTTTTAAATTTCTCTGACAGGTTTAATGATACTCCTGATGAAATTAATGATATTCAAAAACTATTTCATGTTAAACTTATTATAAAATGATTTCATATAAAACATGTTCTTAATGTATATATGCGTTTGATGTAAACGAAGAATAATAACCAAACAAATACAACCACGCATGTATCCCCAAAATTGCATGAATAATTAGATTTAACTTAATTAACTTTTAAATCCCAACTTGCGTGACTCTTGAATGTACATGAATAAACTATTTATTATTTAATGAAAGTTGAGTTTAACATCTATATTAATATAATAACAAAATAGTTTAAAAATAAAAACTAATTAAAAAGTCAAACTAAATTCTTTTTCTAATTTTGATAAATATGCAATTAATTAATAAAGTATTTTTTCATTGTATTCTTTTCAAACTCTAGAAAAAATGTACTATTAGATTTTGTTTGGTTATTTTTCTTTTATATCCTTTTTTCCCTCTAATTAATGTAAGTTATTATATTCTAATATTAATTTTAGCAATAAAAAATTCTAGGTATATATTAATTCTAATATTTTCAAGTATACTCTAGAAAAAAATATTGATTCTAATATTTCTAAGTATACTCTAAAAAATATTGATTCTAATATTTCTAAGTAACAATTCGCACAAAGTTAAATCATCATTAAATTACATATTTTTTTAAATTTGCACGGATAATGTCATCGTTAAAAAATATTACAAAATTTCTATATTAACTAAGTTTTAAAAAGTTTAGGAGGTACAAAAATAAAAAAAAATATGTAGACAAAAACTTATAACATAAATACAAAAATGAAAACTAATCTCATATAGGAAATTGCCTTACGTTAAGAGTTAAAGCTCCCTCAAATATACATCATCTATTCAAATTAAAAAAAATATAATACACATTATACGTATACCGATCGTGCATCGCACGTGTAACATACTAGTATTAATTAATTATGAAATATTTATAAGAATGCATACTCTTAATAAAATTAAGAAAAAATACCATCAAAGTAAGGCAGGTGTATGTGTCTATTTAAATCTTGACAAAATTTTATTTTACTTGACTCATATTCTAAACGGGTCTAATTAACGGATCAATGTGTATGTATATAACGCGGTTTATGCAATTTATGCATAATATGTCACCCTTGCTCGAGCGGTTTTAGTGCTGTAATCCTGTCTAAAAACAATCATACTTTTCAATGATAGCCCATACACTAAATAATCATACTTTAACATGTTAGTCAGAGATTATTATATAGATTGATAACAATTTTAAAGTATCAACAAATAAGATAAAGAGAAGGTTGAATGAATAACAAATGTGACGGAAGATTGATTGATATCACCTAACAACGATAGTTGATGATTGTCGACATAAACACCCAAAACTAGCAAGAATAGAACGAGTTCTTGACATTGCGATGGACACAAATAAATTGTAAACCAGGCCACAAAAACACAAACTCGAAAAATTGTGGTATACAAAATTAATAATATGTTGAGGATTAGGAGAGCCGGATACATTAGATGTACGACTCATCCCCAAAACGCTGAAAATTAGCCTAAATTTGTGAAGCCATTGAATCGTAGATAGAATTGACTTATAATTAAGGACACAAAATTAAGAATTTGTGGGGTTGTAGTATATAAAAATTTGGCAAAATAATGTGCAAAACTGATAGGCTTAGGTACACAGAGAGACTACTATATGACTTTTCCCTTGAATTGCCCGAAATTAGATGACAACTCATTAAATTGTGAACAGAGATTGACCTGTAATTTAGACCACAAAAAATACGAAAATAACAATTTGAAAATCCTCAAAAAATAATTTGAAAATTAGTTGGAGATGAATCGAAAATCCAAATTAAATTGTATACTTTTTTTTTTGAAAGCGAATTAAATTGTAATTTAGATTGATATATGACTTGTCCTCTAAATCGTCAAAGATAATTTGAAAATTGGTTGGAGATGAATTGAAAATCCAAATTAAATTGTATATATATATTTTTTTTAAGCGAATTATATTGTATACATAAATCCAATTTAATCAAACGAGTAGGGTCGGATGAAATGCAAGAATTCGCCGTATCAACTGTTGAATTTTTGATAGACGGGTAGAAATTGAGGAGGGGGAAAAAAACTATGGCTCAATTTGAACCTTTTCCAATTTATAAAAAACATGCAATATATTAAATTATGGTGTTGCGTGTCATCAATTAAAGGATTGTCTTTTACTTGCTATCCTTAAAGTTGTAGGTGTTTCTTCATTCTAATTAGAATATATAATTTTTTATGCATTAAAGTTTTTTGTTTTTTTTTACTAAAATCAAATTTAATTTTGTTTGGACATTTTATCGCATATCTTGTGCGTTTCCAAAATTTCTAGTCTTATGACATTTTCTCGTATTGTGAAAATTCTCAAGAAAAGAAACAATAGAAGATACCTTCAAAAGAAAACCTTGAAAATAACATTTACGTTCACCATTAAACAAACCAAGAACAGTGAAATATGAGTGATAATTGAGGAATCAAAAGGAGAAAAGATAGTCTGAGGAACCTGTAGCAAGTTGCTTATTTTTCTTTTTAAACATACTACAATAAATTTCTTAATTCATAAATAGCAAAACCAACTTCCTACTACACATAATTACGCTCAAATTCACACAATATTATAAAAAATAACACTCATTATATTCACTTTTCAACATTATTAATTACTTTATCCCAAAAATAAATATGCGGCTCACTGTTTTTTATTTTAAAAAAATTCTTAAACTATTAATTTTTGTTTCAATATGAGACCTCTGGTCACAAAAATTAACAAATTTTGGTGAGTTAGTTTAATGTATTCTTCCATTAGAGAATGATGAATATCAATGGTGTTAAAGTCGACTTCCAACAAAAAATATGCCGTAATGAATCGTCTAAAAGTGGTCTTATAAAACAAAAATTATATTATATACTTTAGAAAAAAATAAAAAAAAATAATAATTTAAGAGCCTTTCGAAATAAAATTTGATAGTTTGGGGTATTTTTTGACATAAAAAATAATTTAGAAACCTTTTAAAATAAAATTTAATAGTCTAAAGTTCTTTTGATGCAAATTATATATTCTTCAAATTTAAAACATGCTCAAATGCAGCAAATGTAATGTTTCTTTTTGTGAGGTGGCGATTGCATTTGTTACCAATCGGATAAATTAGTAATTGTAGCATTTAATTTAATGTGTTTGGAGTAATGAATGCTACCAAGGCATAAAAGATTCTGCACGCGAAAAGGATGCCAGCAAAATCGAAGATAAAAATGTGTATGGTGCACAATAATTTGTCTTCACCAAAGTAAACAAATGGATTAATTAAGAGTACGTGTAGAGTGAAATTTGTTTATATATAAATTATTAAAGAGTATTAGTTGTTTTTATTGAAAAGTATTAATTATTTTTATTGAAAAGTATTAATGGTTCACCCTATACTTTGTCATTAATTTAACACCCTTTCTATAAACTTTTACTCTTAAAAGAGAGTATAATTTTTTAATGGTATTAGAGTCAGTAGGCTCCCGCCATGCTCATACGAGTTGTTCCTAACAATTAAAATGTCTGAATCGAGATTAAAATTAAGGCACTCGTAATTTATTTTCAATTATATAAACTTACTGACAATATAATTTTAAATGATACGATGTTAAATAAATACTTGTACACAAAAAGAATTTATGCTTAAATTAAAACAATAAATATTTTATGTAACAATCTCTGTATGACTAGATTAACTAGATAATGGTATGTATATAAATTCGTTTTTTCATGCAACTCAAAATAATGTTAGTATGTTGTTTTTATTATACAATATTATTACTAAATCAATAAATTTTATTGAAACAACTCCACTCTCCGTCTCAACTCTATCTTTACACTTATTTTATTCTCGTGTTTTAGCGAGCAAATTGTTTATTTGTATTTGAAATTACGTGAACCTAAAAATGTAAAATAAGGTCTTACAAGTTACAACTCTTGATTATATACTTGATTAATATATTTATACATAATTATAGATATATATAATACATATAAATACATACCTATATACATACATAATTTTGAATTCTTAAAAATTCACAATTTTTGTTGGCCTGGTTCGATCAACTCGTTGGCCTCATTATAAACACGGGTATGGTCTTGAGTTCAAACCAAGTATGGAGAAATATTAAAATATCATACAAATAAATTAATTTCATAAACTTTTATAAATTCAAGAAAAGATGAAATTTACTGCTTGCATGTAAGCTACGATCACGGGTATGTCTTATATATGCCCATGTTATTCTTGGGGTGGAATAAAATTGAGCCTTTTACTAATTAAAAAAAATTCTACTGGTCTTCCCTCAAGACTCGCAAAATTGAATAGGAAGTAGTTGTATATATATTTTTTTTTTGAAAGATACAATAGTTTTTTCGAACACTAAATGCATGACAATATTTTTTTATCTCGCTAATGCAGCCGGAACTGCAACCACCACAAGAGGGGTCCACCACCCCACCACAAGAGGGAAATAAATTTCCTCTCCATATCTCGAACCCAAGACCTCTGAAATTTTAGGTGATAGGCTCAACCAACTGAGTTACCAACTGAGATATCTCGAACCCCAACACATTCAAAGTTGGTCCCAAATTATTTTTTCCTTGCAAAATTAGTCTCAATTAGTATTTTTCTTACAGAATTGGTCTCATCCCCGTCAAAAGTTAACGGTGAAAGCATGTGCTTCTCACGTGCCCGTCAAATCTTTTTTCTTTTAAACAAAAATAAGTAAAATACATTTAAAAAAATCCCAAAATATACTCACATGAAAGCACACGCGGCATACAACCCAAAATCCCCAAATTCTAAAAAACCCTAGACTTGCGATTCACCTCCATTCATTCAGATTTTTGCAAAAAAATGTTGCGTAGGAAGAAGAAAATTGGATGTAACACCCCCCCCCCCCCCCCCCCCACTACGGTATGTGTTTATATTCATGTTTTTTTTCCGCAAAGCATATGTGTGATTTTGCAAAGTATATGTGTGTTTCATATGTGGGTTATATGCAATCTGTAATATATGGGTTCATATGTGTGTTTCATATGCATTATTTTCCAATTTTTGAGACTGCACTGAAATTTTTCCAATTTTTTGAGATTGCACTGATAATTTTTTATTTGAATCAGAATGGCGTTATTTCGCGTTTAATGTTGTTCTGTTAATATGTTTAATAGGTGGCCAAAGCTTTAGAATTTTTTTCCTTGAGATTGCACCATGGGGAATGGTTAGTGAATATGCTACTGGAAATGTTGAGTATATTGGTTGGACAATAAGTGTCTTTGAACAAGTAGTAAATATCTGGATAGCTTATGTGAGAAATTAGGTTACAAAGGTGCAAAGTTATACTATAAGCTGAATAAAGATGGAAAATTGGAGGAGTTACAATCCATTCATGATGTAAAAGGATGTTTCGATGATTCTGTAGAAACAAGAGAGGTTTTATTGTACTTGGATGGTGTACAAACTCACATAGTGGCTGATGGTGATGATATTTTGGAGTAGTCAGAGTAGAGCAATGTGGCAGAAAATCGGTCTACTTTAAGTGATCTATTGAAATGGTGATTGAAGGTGAAGGTGTTGAGTTTCTAGACTCTGAAGATGATTCAAACTACATTGGGAAATAAGACAGTGGTGAGGAAATCATAGATGATATAATATATAAGGAAAATGATGATATTGATGCTGAGTGGAATGGTGTTCATGGTGGTTCAACAATGAAGATAACTCTGATTCCACTAATGACAATGAAACTGGAAACAATAAATCTGATTTTAGCAGTGTTGACACATTTGAAAATGAAAAAAAATATATATAGTTCTCACCTTGTTTTCAAGGCATCTCAGTAGGAAAATCCTGGCTTCTTCTTTAACAAATATTCTCTACCAAGCAGTTATTTAGAGATACAGTCAACATCCATGGTGTCAATACAGGCAGGAGCTTGGGGATTACAAAGAATGACAAGAGGAGAATTTATGCAAGGTGTAAACAAGAGGGATACAGCTGGCACATTAATGCACTGAAAATTAAAGATGAAGAGGCATACCAAATCAGAGAATACAATGCAGACCACACATGTGTTAGGCAATATCATGTGAAGAATATTAATTCTGGATGGTTGGCTAAGAAGTATGAAGCAGATTTTAGAGCAGATCCAAAAAGGATGTCAGGGGTTTCAAGAATACTACTATGGTAAAGTTAGACTGTTATATCTCTCACCATCAAGCTTATAGAGTAAAACTAAAGGCATTGAAGGCCGTTGAGGGTGAAAGTACAGAAGCAGTACTCTAAATTGTGTGACTATGTTGACATCTTAAGAGAGAAAAATCCTGGTTTCACTGTGATACTCAAGGTGGAAAATACACCTACTGGCATCAAGCTTGATAAGTTGTATGTCTGTTTTGGAGCTCTGAAGGAAGGATTCAAAGCTGGATGTAGGCCATTGATTGGTGTTGATGGTTGTGTCATCTTAAAAGACCAAGTGCAGGTGTGTTACTTACTGCAGTGGGTATGGACCCAAACAATGACCCTTACCCCTTGACATATGCAGTGGAGGATTACGTGAGTGAATGTTATTATGTGGAGACATACAATGCAGTGTATCAACATTGTAGTAGTCCTATGAATAGATAAGATTTGTGGAGAAAGACCGGATATATGCTACCATTGCCTCCAAATTTTGGTAGAAGAAAAACTGTTAGACCTACCATGAGAAGAAGAGCAGGAGCAGATGAAGCTGGATCAAGAAAGAAAAGAGGTGTACAAAAACTACCTAAACAGAAAAGAGAGGCAACCTGCAAGTTTTGTAGAGAAAAGGGGCACAACCAAAAGACTTGCCAATGGAAGAAACTTGCAGATGATTTTGTGGTTGATGAAGAAATGTTTAATGCTGCTGAAGTTGGTGTGAATCAAGAAGGAATGGGTAATACACCTGAAGAGATGACACAGACACAAAAAGGTCCACCAATGACCCAAGATGAAATCCAAGATCCTGTAAGTTATGTTGTTTCGGTTGTTTATCAATTCTGTATATTAATTATTTGTATATATTTTTTGTCAGATCTTAATGCCAGATGATAGTGATGACATACAGAATGTCAGGCCAACCACTAGGGAAGGGAGAAAAATCATGGTAATCCTTGTAAACCTGTGTTTATTTTATCTTTAATATACATAGATGATGAAATTTCTAATAAAATTACTAATGAACTAGAGTAAGAAAAGAGCTGCAACATCTACTTCCAAACAAACTCAGACTAGTAAAGCTGCATCCACTAATGACAAGGTAGCCTTTCAATTTTTTTATCATCTCAATTCTTGCACATATTTTATCCATTGTTATTTAACTATTTTGCATAATAGGTGCAAAAGTTGGGGAATGGAGATCAAGTTGAATCAAGAAATGTCATAGGGCAACCTGCAGTTCAAATCAAGGAACTTGTACCTAGGGCTTATCAATCCCATAATTTTATTGGGTCTCAAAGCTCTTCTGGTAGCGCAAGCAAGTATGACCCTTACACCTTCCACTGGAATGACTTTCAGCCCCAACACATTCATTGGATGTAATGTGAATGTGGGTGGCACTGGTGGTTCAACTGTGAACAAGGATGAAATGAGAGTGACCATTTCAGGAGGTAAGAAATTTGTGACCATGTCTAGTCTAGTAGAGGCTGCAAATGTGAAAAAGAAGGGGAATACAACATATAACTTGGAGAAGAAGATGTAGTCTGTTGGTGTTATATTTATGTTGTGCTAAACAAATGATTGTTGGGTTTTTCTTTGATGTTTTAGACTGATCTTAGGTTGTTTTGAACTATATTATGACTGCATCTTGGATGTTATGGTACTATGCAGTGTACTAATTGTTTTGGACTATTTTATGGTGTTTTAGACTATTCTATGGTGTTTTATACTGCATATTGGATGTTATGGTACTATGCAATATATTAGTTTGTTTTGGACTATGTTTAGGTGTTTTAAACCCTGCATAATGAGTGCATTAGTTTGAATAGTATTGCTGTGGAATATTCACTGTATTAATTGTTTAATACTATGCTATTTTTGGCATTAGATTGAATAAAATTTTCTTGATAGATGTTGCATTGAACATTACAAGATCATTTGGGTACATTGGATCATAGATAGACATAATAAAAATACATAATAACATTGCATTGAGCATTACAATCAGTCTAGACCAAATCTATGAACTTCAGGATGATATGTGCCAATGAGAACATTAGTACAATGACAAGTAGTTTCTGAAACTTCTTAAGCTGTCAATTTGATTTGCTTGCTGTAGAGATTCTTTCAACATTTATGTCATTTTTGTCGCTTTTTTTTTTCTTCTGTATAAGGTCTTGATTCTCACTAATAAGTGAGTTAATTCTCCTCATCATTTCCAATCCCTTGCCCAACTATTTCATGCTCATCAGTCCACATGAAAAAAAAAAAAAAAAAACACAGCCACCATCGCTTATGGAGTCGGGACAGGTATAGTCTATCTTTGCTTTTTTCCCTCTTTGAGATGAACGTATTAACTTATTTTTTACAATTGCACATTAAAACTTTATGGATAGAAGATGCAGATGCAGATTTTTTTTTTTTTTTGTGTGTGTTCATGTATTTGTGAAGAAATGATGAAATTAGGGTCATGACTGTTTATATAGAGGCTGTATCGATTTTCCCTCCAAAATTAACATGTGTATAGTGTTTTCCTTCCAAAACGGACTTAGGCAGCATATTTGTGGTATTTTCCCCGCCAAAAATAATTTTTTCATTGGAGGGACCGAAAGTGCAAACGACTGTTAACGGTAAGTTAACGGTGGGACTAGTTTTGCAAGGAAAAAATAATTTGGAACCAAATTTGAGAGTGTTGGGACTAAAATCATGAGGGGGTGTGGTTGTTGGGACCGAAAGTGCAATTTGCTCAATATAATTTTCACCAAAAAGATATGACATTTCACGTCTATTAGTCACAACACTTCACTATTACCACAATAAATACATTCATTTAATGTATTTATCCACATATTAAATGACCTTAATTTTTCATTCACTAAAATTTGATTTTGAGAAAACGAATCAACCAAAACCATTTATGCAAAATGAATTATTAAATTGTCACTTAATATTTAATCAAATATGGTCAAAACTAATATTTTTCAAATTTTTTTACCATGAAACTTTGTTCGCATTTTGTGTGAACTTTTTTAACATTTCATGAAAAGGCACCCTCTTTGTCCACCATACTTATTCTCACTTTTCTTTTTGGACAGACTACCAAATTTATTCTCATTCTCTTTCTGTAAACAAACAACACTCACAAATAAATAAATGAACCCCACAATATACTCACTTTATCTATTTTATCTATTTTTCAATAAAATATTTTTTTTTATTAAATTATGTGTCCAGTAGTAATCAGGTATAAGTTTAATGGACGGAAAAAATATTAAATTGGGTATTTCAATAGTCAAGATGGTTTCGCTCTTCCCAACATTAGGAAACCCTTTAAATATCATTGGATCTTCGATACAACGTGTAATCTTGTTTTCAAATAATTGCATGCATTAGAACGTTTACATTGTGCATAATGCAATCACACTCTCGCTCTAATAATAAAAAAAATATTAATAAATATAAAATAACAAAATTATTCTTCTTAATTTAAAACAATAAAACATATTAATATAAATTACACGCGCGCGCACATATATATATAAATAATTTTCTCATAATTAAAATTATAAATAAGATATTATTAATTTCTAATCAACCTTCTCAATATACCCTAATTTTTTTATTTCCAGAAAATGGATCTAGGAAGGAAAGAAAGAAAAAAAAGAAAAAAAGAAAAAAGAACAATGAGACAAGGGGCTTTCTTAGATCAGGCACCCTGTCGAGTTGCCTGATATCAGGTATGCTCTATAAACCATTAGATCTAAAATCTAATAAAATCTAATGGTTTATATTTGGTGACTTGCTACCTGTTGAATTAATGATGGAATTTTCTATCGAGTTTATCGTCTTATTTAAATATTATATTAAATTTAATAATTTATAAATCTAAAATTATTAATTTACAAATTTATCCCTATTTGATTTATAATAAAAATATTCTAATTAATTTGTAATCATACAATTAGAAAAAAAACATTCTAAATAAATCTGAAATTAAATTTGTATCTTAGGTTTATTATTTTCACCATCGTTCATCATTCATTAAATTAGTATCTTAGGTTTTTTTTTTATTGTCGCCGGAAAACTCATATTGCAGAGAAGCGCCGCCGAGGAAGAGAAGAAGCGCGGCCGAGCGCCGCCGAGGAAGAGAAGAAACGCCGCCGAGGAAGAGAAGAAGCTGGGCAATTATATATTCCTCCTGCTATTCCGTCGGTCGCTCCAATTATCTTGCGGTTTTCTAGCTCACAAGAAGTCGTGTTTATTAACTCTCTGTGAGTGTGTGTATTTCCTTAAGATTTCTGTTTGTGTGTGTGTATTTCCTTAAAAATTGTCATCATTAATGTATTATCTTTCTCTGTGTGCGTGTGTTCCTCGGTTATTAATTTCGGTTGTCGATCGATTGTTTGATACCCTAGCTTCTATGTTGGTGTTGACATTATCAGAAATATCATGTTTGTAGTTATGCCCAAGGATGTGTATGGAACTTATATAATTCACCTTTGGATGTGAAGCAACACTGCCTCCTACTGCTGTTCATGTATGTTATAGGAGTCCAGCTGTTTATGTTTTCAAACTTAGGAAATAAGAGAAGAAACAACAGGGCATAACTTCAATATGTAATCAAAAAAATAAACCTACTTCGTATGACTTGCACTACACAATCCTAACAAAAAAATATCCCCTCACCTCTACGGCTTCTTCTAAGTCCTCAAAAATGAAAATTCCTAAAGTTTCTTTCTTTCTAACTTCAAAATTTAGCTTTATTGTATAGTAACAGTTTTCAATAAAAAGAAGTAACACGAAATAGCTTACAATGCATCTCCAACCAAAGAGAAAGTCACAAAGAGAATCGGTAGCTTTTACGTAAACAAAATATAAAAAATGCTTAGTCTCCAGTCAAGAACTATATAATATTACTTCGTCAACGCTGTAACTTTGGATGACGTGTATCTAAAAAAGGTACAGAAAAGTAATTTCTTCGGGAATCAGTGCCTAAAGTCATAAGATACATAAATCTTAATGGAAAGTCCTACCACTATTTAAACTTAAAGATGATCCAATATCAGAGATATGTCTATACGTGCATATAAGTATAAACCGTTTTTGTATGCAGCCGGATGGTTTGGGATTCTTATCGCATAAAATACTTGTACCGTACTTTTTGATGTTAATGAAGAAGTGTTTATGCAGATCTTGAGCTACATATCAGTACTCTATATGTATCTATTAATATACTTGTAAGCTTAATTCAAGTATTAGACTTAAATTGCTATATACCTGAAGGACAAGTGCACTTTCTATTTATGTATGCTCAAGATTGAATTAGAGTGATGTCTTTGGGTTCAGGTGAAAGGAATCCAAACTTCCCTTATCTAGATTTGGTTTTGATGATCATATTTTATTCTTGTTACTGCAGTCCATGATTATAATTGTTGGCATTCCATTTGTGCTCGTTTGTTCTTCGAACATTAATGCGTTGTGTGACTTTATAAATTAGGATCCGTCGCAGGGGTTGAAGTATTGGGAGTAAGAAAGGGTTAGTTAATGAAATATCCTTCAAACTTGTCAGTGTGAAATTAAGCTTCAGAGTCATCTTTCACTTTAAGGTTAAAGGGTGAAATAAAATCTGTTTCATACAATTCCACTTTTATGCTTGCCCGAGGGGATAGTCACTTCTTAGAAAGCAAGGACGGGACTAGGTTGAAAGCGGAATTCGAAGATTGCCTCGCCTTTATCTAGGGTGGTTCGAAAAGAAGGACACTATAGAAAAGGAGGACACTAATTTTAAAAAGTGATAAATGTGGGACAATTTAATCCGAATTAGGCCCGATTGATTATAAACTCTCATTTTACTTGAATTAGAGGCTGTGTGTACCCACCTTTTGCTCGAAACAGGGGCTGTGAACCAAATTTAGCCATCATTGTGGTATATGTTTGATTTGGCAGTAAAAACAAAACAAAAAAATTATGTCTTCCTAAATCCCAAATCATGGACACCTTACCTCATAAGATGCCCCCCCTTCAATCCTTCCAAATTACCTTTTTTTCTTGATTGATTTCGTAAGGATAATCATCCCCTTCTTGCATTACCTCATAAGATGTATAATGTCGTCACCTCCCCTCCCCCCCACTTCAATCGTTCCAAATTACCTTTTTTTTGTTGATTGATTTCGTAAGGATAATCATCCACTTCTTTCCCTATTTTCTTGTTTTCTTTGTATTTCTTTTGTGGCCTATTGCTTTAATTATGTCAGTGTATGTATTTAGTGAGACCTTCCATTTTCTATTTTTTTATTAATCTAAATCTGCAATGTTGTCAAATTGAAGGGAGTAAAAAATGCCCCATCCCTACCCTACCCCACCCTCCATTCATTTGTGGTGCACCAGTTATTGAAACCTGTTTTTTTCACTAAAAAACTATTAGCAATCAAGCACAATGTTTACAAGATGGGTAGTGGTCATGTGTTGCTCTGAAAATGTGAATGTGACCTTTTCTATGAAGAGAAGATTCATTGATGTGTGGTCCCTATTCGTACATGTATATATATGTGTATGTATAGTAATTGCATTAATGGGGTTTTGAGTGTTACTGTATGATGGCCTTGTAAATATCAGTACTTGGAAATTTTGAGGAATGTACACTATTTATATCTATAATCTTATATGTGTATATATATGTTTGTGTGTGTGTGTGCTTCGAAGATAATTTTTAGACAATTTTGAATTGAGTTTGCTTATTTTATTACTCGTTAAAATATTTTTTCAATTATGTGTATAGTTACTACTTAGAACGCACCGACAATGTTCCCAGAAGGTGAAACTGAAGATATGGAAATTGACAATTCTTCGTCTGAGACACACATGGGTTCAGAAGAAGAGTCCGAAGAGGATACTGGTTATGTCAGTGACGACGATGTTCCTTTAGAGGACAATAAAATTAGGGAGATGACCTTTGTTTCCACAGAAGCAGCAGATATTTTTTTTAAGACATATGGAAGTCGGATGGGATTTACAACTCGAAGATGCCATACTGGCCGTAAAAAAGGTGTCATAAGAAATATGAATTGGGAATGTTCTTGTGCTGGATTTCGTAATCCTCGTGAAGATGGAGTCAAGTTCACTCGCAAGTCGAAACCGGATATCAGATGCGGTTGCAAGGTATCTTTCCGGGTTGCTCTACAAAATGAGATCTATAAGGTCACCAAATTTGAGTCTGCACATAATCATGACTTAGCAAAGGCCAACACCTTCAAGAAGGCTAAAAGCTACGCGCGTAATGCTTGATGAATTATGTGTGGGAGTTATACGTGAAAGTATGCTTTTACTTTGTATAACTCGTGTATCAAACACTCGTTTTATGAGAATAATTCTTTTATCACATTTGCTTTAGTTATGATTGAATGTTGAATTTCTATTGCAAACCGTTCAATATATAGTACATGTTACATTGTAGTTAATGTGGTGATACCCGATCACGGAAGACAACATTAACAGTTTACTTGTAACTAAACGTACATTTTCACGACCTAGGTGGAATTGAACAATCCGCCGTGAAAGGTCGATGTGTAAGGCTCAGATTGGTCTGTCTTGACTAAGAGATTGCACTAGCACATTTAGTATGTGTTGAAGAGGACCTACAGCGAGGATACATTCTTTTGTTCTGAAAGGTGAAGAATTAGACCTCAGTGGTTGTTGATTTCTTAATCTCCGTCACTTAAATAGGACCGTGTGTGCTTAATAGTTACTGCTTTGATTCATGTTGGGTGAGAATCATTGCGACTTCGAACTTTGTGTCTTGGGCAGTAATATTAATCATACGACGGTTGCTAAGATTTAATACAGAGAAACACGTGCGAGTACGGCTCGTGTGATTAGTTCCCTTGGTGGGCTCAGAAGTTTTATTGTACCAAATCTTGCAAGTGAAGAATTAGTTTCTTCGGTACGAATAATAATGTTGAGCTGTCTTTACTCCAAGGTGAAAGATGTTAATTAATTTAGAGATATTCAGAAGCTTAATTAATTAATGGACTTGATAATCTTAAATGCGGGAAATAATAACCGGGAGCCCATATTATCGTAATATGGATTAAGATGGACAGTGCAATATTAATTTATTAGTGGTAATAATTAATATTAATGGATTGAATTATATTGGGGCTCAATATTGAAATTCAGAAGTCCATTAGGAGGTCCAATCTTAATTCTCCTTAAGGCCCCTCAAGTAGCCCAATAATGATAAGGTGATTAAAATAAAAAGGAAATATTAATGCTGATTTTTCAAGTAATTTTTGAAAATAGGAGAATAAAAAAGAAATAAGATTTTGTTGATTTTCTTGGAAAGATATTATGGAAGATATGTATTTTACAAGAATATCTCATATATTCAAGAAGATCCAAATCTTTGGATTTCTTGTTGAAATTTTTGAAACTTAACCCCTAAATATGTAGGGTGAGATTTTTGTGGAATATTTTATTTTGGAGAAAAGAATATATGAGATATATTCAAGATTTCTTAGAGTCTATGAAAAGATTTCTCCAAGCCCATATTTCACATGATATTTTCGGCCCCTACATATTATAAATAGGGGATGATTTTTTCATCCCCAAGTACATAATTCCATGTGTTGGAAAAATCAAGAAGCATAGATATTTTTCTTTTTCCTTAGTTTATTAAATTACTTGAAAGCATCTCCCACCAGTGATCAAGTGAGGTGAAAAGGGAAATACTTGAGAAGGCTTTGGGTTGATAGAGCGAGATTATAATTGTCCCGTATATCCAAAGGCCAAATCTACAAGAGGTACGTTAATCGCATATTTACTTGTTTATTCCGCCTAGTTAATATGTGAAATTAATTCAACATGCATGATGATAATTAGTTGTTGGAATTATTATTTGAATTAATTAGGATTAATTCATGCTAGTAATAATTGTATTTAAATTCGTATTTAAATTTCATCCCGAATAGATTCCGGGCACCCCAATTTTCCCGACATTATGTACGTATATTAATTTCACAATTTACATGCCTACTATGCACTCAACTAGTGTCATGTTTTAGGTTTATGTCAATGTGCGCCTTATTTAAATTTATAAATTGGTTACATGTGTCAGGGTCATACCTCCCGGCAATAAAGGTGTTATACGTCTAATGAGTGATGCTGGAATTAAAACAAGCCATATACATAATTTTTTTAAGGTTGTAGAGGGACCTTCTAATCTTTCGTTCACAAATAAGGATATACATAATTTTCTGGATAATGAACGAAAGGACTTTGTAAAACACGGAGATGCCACCACAGCTTTATATCTACTAGATGGAATGAAACTCAGCGACGTTGACTTTACTTACGAGAAAACAATTGGTGAGGATGGATCTGTTACTAAATTATTCTGGGCTGATGGTCTTGGTCGCGCACAGTACAAGGTATTTGGTGATGTTATTGTTTTTGACAGCACGTACAAAACAAACACATACAACTTTCCTCTTGTTATTCTATCAGGAGTTGATAATAATTTGAAGACCTGTGTTTTTGGTGGTGCATTGATTAACAACGAGACATCAGAATCGTACAGTTGGCTATTGGAGACATTCCTTAGAGTAATGGATGGGCAGCCCCCATTGTCTGTAATTACTGATCAGGACGCTGCCATGCAGAAGGCTATTCAGGATGTGTTTCCTGGAACGAAACACAGGCTCTGTAATTGGCACCTGGGGAGGAACTGTAGGCAGCATGTTCAAAATTCTGATTTCTGCAATTATTTTTCTAAGCTAACAACCCAAAATTTGTCCATAGATGAATTTGAGCATGCATGGAAAAGTATAACTGAAAAGCATGGCGTTGGAAAAAATTCTTGGGTGGTGGAGACATATGAAAAAAGAGAAATGTGGGCTGAAGCATACCTTAGAGGTAATTTTTTGGAATGATGAGGAGCAACCAAAGATCGGAGTCGATGAACTCACGATTTAAATTAAAGGGTAAACAAGGATATAATTTGTGTGAATTTCTAAAGCAGTTTTTTAACGACCTCCGTACTCTTAGGACTGCAGCTTCAGAAAGCCAATGTGAGTCAAAAGTACCTATTAAACCAGACAGTCGTGTTGCATTGCATTCGTTTGTGGATCAGGCGTCTGGAGTGTACAGTAAAAGCGTACGCGTAAAGGTTCATGATGAAATTAGTAGAGAACAAGCACTCGTTGTTGCAGATAAAATACATTTGCCTAGTGGGGTTACAAGATTAACATTCATGACATTCGGTTCTCCAGAAAAAAATAGTTGTTCGGTCGAAATAGATCTCGTGAATGAGAAATTTTACTGTGATTGCAAGACTTTGGAGTCAATGGGTTATCCTTGCTGCCTTCAAACAATTAGGTATCTCAAGGATCCTGAATGGATGCTGTTACACCCGATATTTACTACCCGACCAATCGGGTATCAGACATGGACCTACTATTGTAGCGGGCTCGGGTAAGGATGGTCCGCCAACCGGTCAGACAGACGGGCGGGGACGTAGAGGCTACCCGACGCGAGCCTCTGGGAGCTGCCGGGCAGGATACTTAGTTACCCACAGGCCCGGGTATCGGGCGGCCAACGGCGAGCTCCGGGGCAGGTGCTCTACCCGCTTACCCGCATATGAACAACCAGGGTACTCTTGTCGGGACTCGTTTCCCGGTACCCGAGTACCCGTCTGCCCGATCCCAGGCCGCGCCAGCTGTGAGAGGACGTCGGGTGCCATCAGTCCAGAGGATGTGACAGGGTCAAAGAGGGTAGTTGGGGCCAAGTCCAATCACCACAGGGGTGACAGTGCCACGTGGCGTCTCCTCATTGGCTCGTAGGGGAGGTTGTAGCCACTCATTACCTTCCAGCTAGGAGTAGGGGGGACCCGCAAGTCCACCTACCAAGCATGGGGAACCCCCACCTTGTACACTATAAATAGGGCTTTGAATGCCCATTTGTAAGACACATCACATTTATTGCAAATACACTCTTGAGAGCTCATTTACTCTCACATTTACTACTTCTTGTTACCATTAATATCGAATCCTACCCGCTAGGAACCCGGCAGCGAGATCCGATATAAATCGCTGTCAACATTTTGGCGCTAGAAGAAGGGAGCTAATATCGAAGTACACTCGGTTTCGTTTATCTAGTCACCTCGAACAAAACTCCACCCACTTTTCATTCCAAAAGATGACCACTTCAAAGGCCACACGAACCCAGCAGCAGGCCGAGGACATTGGCGAAACCGCCACCCCGGCTCCAGCCACGGCGGAGACCCTCCAGGGTCCTTTCGAGTTCTTATCGGCGATAAGAACTTCTGAAGACCTCCAGGCCGCAAGGGCCATGATCGAACGCCGCCAGGCCGAAATCGACGCCGCTCCTATCCGCACTCACCGACCTGGAAAGGAGCCAGCCCGGACCAGGGCCACCAGCCAGCTACGGCAGGAGCAAGAGGCGGCCAGGAGGGCCGCCAGTAACCCACGACCTCAGAACCTAAAGAGGCGCCTCGACGAGGAGGCCGACTCGCAACGGGTTTCATGCCGACCTGCGGGGTCAGTTTTCTCTCAATTGGGTTCCCAGGCTCGGGGAGCTGCCCGACACTGCGAGTCCAACGCCAGCTCCAGACCCCGGGAGCGAGAGCGGGCACGATCCCCCAGGCGTCACAACGACATGGCCCCGAGGCCGTCGGTCCGTGACCGCTTGGGGGACAACCCTCGTCCCCGCTCTCCACCCGCGGCCGACAGCGCTATGGCCGCTATCTTAAAGAAGGTCACGGACCTCGAGGCCAAACTCGATAGACGGGATGGGCAACACCACGTCGCCTACATGCCAAACTCCCCTCTCGCCGACATTCTGGTACGGGCCCCCGCCCAACCGAAAATCAACGTGGCCGCCGTGGGCCAGTATGACGGGGAGACAGACCCCGTCACCCATCTCAGCAAATACTTCACCTACATGATCTCCATGGGGGCGACGGACGCCACCCAGTGCCGGATGTTTCCATTAACCCTCGGTGACCGGGCACACCGTTGGTACTCCTCGCTGCCCGCGGGGAAGGTGGTTTCATTCCACCAATTGGGGAAGCTGTTCCTGGAGCACTTCTCCTCGATGGCGCCACGTATGGCCGGCGCCAACCACATGGCCAACCTGGCCCAAGGAAAGGACGAGACAGACCGGGCGTACATCGACCGGGTAGATCACATCATTATGGAGGGCGAGCCCGTCGGGGACGAGGTCAAGCTCGTCGGGATCATAGGCGGACTCCGCTTAAAAACGAAACTGTGGAAGTCGATGAACAAGGACTACCCCAAGTCCTACGCGGAGTTCCGGCAGCGAGCCGGAAAAATCATCTACAACGCTGACATCCTGGCGCAGCGGCTGGGCGAGAGCACCCCTACCGAGAAGGAGAAACCTCGTGCCCAGGCAGGTACCACATCAAGCCGGAGGAACTTTTCCTAACGGGCTCCCCAGCCTTTCAAGCCTTTCGATTCCGTCGAGGTGAAGCTGGCCGAAAAATTATCGGCCACCCCGGAGTACGTCTATGTGCAGATCCGGGACAAAAATATGATGCCCAAGGCACGGCCGTGGGTCCACAAGCCGGGGGTGCAACTCAACCCCAACAAGTACTGCCACTACCATCAAACCGTCGGGCACAACACAAGCGAGTGCCGCGACCTCCTGAAACAACTCTGGCGACTCTTCGAGGAGGGGAAGCTGGAGGAGTTCGTGAAGAGACCGACGGCCAGACCGGAAGCTCAAGCCGCTGCCCGCCCCGCAGAGCCAAACCGGGAGGCAGCCCTCATATGCCCACCGATGCCAGAACATCAAGCCCGTCGGGCAGTCAACATGCTCTCCCCGGTGGGTGGCTTTACACCCACCACCTCGCTGTCCAACCGCAGGCAGAAGGGCGAGCTGCGGGCAATGGACAACGTCCACCAGATCACCATGCCGGTCAACATGACGGCAAGAGAGACAGACCTCCTCGCCTTCAAGGAGGAGGATCGCACCGGGGTCATCTACCCGAACCATGATGCCCTGGTCGTATCCGTCAACATCATGGGCGTCACCGTCCACCGCATGCTCGTCGACAACGGGGCCTACTGCAACATTCTCTTCAAGACCGCATTCGACCAGCTGGACAGCTCCTTTGAAAAGTATGTTGAACCATGCGACCAGGTCATCAAGGGCTTCAGCGACGCCACAGTAAAACCCTACGGGATAGTTAGGCTAGCCGTAGAATTAGTTTCTAGTATAGACGCTGAGGTTAAGGCTTCGAAACAGCTCGACTTTATTATTGTCGACCAGTTGTCAACCTATAACGGGTTTCTCGGCAGGCCATTCGAGCACGAGTTCGAAGCCGCCGCCTCAGCATTCTATTATTGTATCAAGTTCCCAACCCCCTCCGGGAAGGTTGGGACTCTTAAGGGAAATCAGAAAATGGCACGCGGATGTTTGGCGTATATCGATGTAATTTCAAATTTTGCAAATCTAGATTATGTCTGCACAATCGGGGAGGGAGACATGGAAGTAGACGAAGAAATCCCACCCACTGCCCACCCAATGGAAAAAGATTCACAAACTTTTGAGAACATTCAAGTCGACCTGGAGCCAAGGCTCGGGTAAGAACCCATGGAGATTGACAAAACCCTAACAGGACAGATCGACGATCCACGCTACGGCGAGCGGGGAGCCAGCCCAATCGAGGAATTAATTTCGGTCACAATGAAGAATCGGCTAGAAGTAAGTGTTCAACTCGGTTCGTCAATGTCCGGCGAGATGCGGGCAAAGATGACCGCATTTTTAGAAGAGAACTTAGACGTATTCACATGGTCCCACGAAGACATGGTCGGGATCGATCCAGCCGTATGTTCACACCAACTGCACATCGATCCATCCCGCAAGCCAATCTCACAGAAAAGAAGGAAATTCGGCCCAGATAAATACGCGGTCATTGCCACTGAAGTCAAAAAGCTGCTCGACAACAAACTCATCGGAATGGTCGACCCCGACGACAAGCCTCAATGGGTATCCAACGCTGTACTCGTCAAAAAGAGCAACAACACCTGGCGGCTATGCATCGACTTCACAGACCTGAACAAAGCTTGCCCAAAAGATCACTTCCCGATGCCACACATCGACCACCTGGTGGACAGCACGGCCGGGCACGAGATGCTCACTTTCATGGACGCATTTGCCGGCTACCACCAGATCCCGATGGCCGCAGACGACCAGAAACACACCACTTTCCTCACCGAGAAAAACATGTATTTCTGGAAGCGGATGCCATTCGGGCTCATGAACGCTAGGGCAACCTACCAGAGGCTGGTCAACCACATGTTTCATGATCAAATCGGGGTGACCATGGAGGTATATATCGACAACATCGTCGTCAAGAGCGAGAAGAAAGAAGACCACCTCACACACCTAGCTGAAACGTTCGAGATCTTGAGAAAGTATCGGATGAGGCTCAACCCGAAAAAGTGCAATTTCGGCGTCGAGTCGGGCAAGTTCTTGGGGCACATGGTTAGCCAGCGGGGAATCGAGGCAAACCCGACCAAGGTACAGGTGATCCTCGACATGAGCCCTCCCCGCACGGTGAAGGAGGTGCAAAGAGTGACGGGCAGCCTGACCGCCCTCAGCCGTTTCATCTCCCGCATGGGGGACCGATGCAAGCCTTTATTCGACAGCATGCGGAAGGGGAAACTAAACTGGACTCCCCAGAGTCAGCTCGCTTTCGATAACTTGAAAGCATACCTGTCAAACGCCCAGGTGCTGGCCAAACCCGTCCCCGGCGAGAAGCTTTTCTTATACTTGGCGGCTTCAGACTCAGCTCTCAGCGCCGTGCTAGTGCGGGCTGAGGGGCAGGCACATCTGCCAATCTACTATGTCAGCCAGACACTTCACGACGCCGAGCTACGGTACCCACCCCTGAAAAAATTGGCATACGCTCTAGTAATGAGCGTACGTAAGTTACGCCCATACTTTTTCAATCACCAAGTAGAGGTACTGACAACAATGCCACTTCGCCAAGTACTTCATCGGCCAGACACGGCGGGCAGATGCCTCAAGTGGGCTGTTGAGATCGGGCAATTCGGAGTCACATACGCTCCTCGAACATCCATCAAAGGCCAAGCCATGGCCGACTTCATAGTCGAGCTCACTTACCCGGAGGCGATGTCCAAGATCGAGCAGCCACCGCGGGAATTGTCCTTCTCAGCCCGTCCGGCCAGTCGTTCACGACAGCCATAAGATTCGGTTTCCATGCGACCAACAATGAGGCCGAGTACGAAGCATTAATTAACGGCCTGGAAATGGCCATGGCCATGGGAGTGAAGAAACTCCAGGTCTACAGCGACTCACAGCTCGTTACATGTCAAATCTCAGGAGAATACGAGGCGCGCAGCGATAGGATGTTGGCCTACCAGGGGTTAGCCAAGAACCTGCTCGAAAAATTCGATCAAGTTTGCATAGAGGTGGTACCCCGACTCGACAATACTCAAGCAGACGCACTTGCCCGCCTCGCAACATCCGAAGGGGCAGCCGACATGTCCCAGATCACAGTTACTTACCTGACCGCCCCCACGAGCTCGAACCAGTGGGTGAGTAACCTGGGGCAGGAGGAGGACAGCTGGATGACCCCCATCCTAAAGTACCTCCGTGACGGCCAACTCCCAGTCGACCGGGTAGCGGCAAGACAGTTACAGCTCCGGGCGGCCCGGTACACGATCATCGGGGACCAGTTGTACAAGCGAGGCTTCGCCCTGCCCCTCCTAAAGTGCGTAACGCCGGGGCAGGGAAGGAAGATCTTGGTCGAGGTCCACGAAGGACGCTGCGGGAACCACGCCGGCGGCCAGGTGCTCGCCCAGAAGGTTATCCGACAGGGATATTTCTGGCCCACCCTAAAGAAGGACGCAATCAACTACGCACGGGCATGCCACAAGTGTCAAGTCTATTCGCCGGCAATCCACCAGGCTCCAACCGAGCTCACCTCAATCCTGAGCCCATGGCCGTTCGCAAAGTGGGGGATCGATCTCATTGGCCCTTTACCTACGGCCCCGGGCAGCGTCAAGTACGCAATTGTCGCCGTGGATTACTTCACCAAATGGGCAGAGGCGGAATCACTGAAAACGATCGACCAGGAACATGTTATCAGGTTCATCTGGCGCAACATAATCTGTCGATTCGGCCTCCCACAGATAATCATTTCGGACAACGGGAAACAATTCGACGGGCTAGAGATGGAAAGATTCTGCCAGAAGCACAAGATCAAGAGGCTGTTCTCGTCACCCTACCACCCCCAGTCGAATGGGCAGGTCGAGGCAGTAAACAAGATAATCAAACACACGTTGAAGACAAGGTTGGAGGATAGCAAGGGAACATGGGCGAGCAAGCTACCCGAAGTGTTATGGTCATATAGAACGACTTGTCGTACCGCAACCGGGGAGACTCCTTTTGCTCTAGCCTTCGGAATAGAGGCAGTCATCCCGGCTGAAGTCGTCATCCCGAGCCTCCGCACCTCACAACCCGTGGGGACCGAGAACGACCAAGCCATGCTAAATGAGTTGGACCTGCTGGAGGAGAGAAGGCTGTCAGTAGAACAAAGAAACGTAGCTTACAAACGCCGGGCTGAAAAATACTTCAATACGAAAATCAAAGTCAGGGAATTCGAAGCCGGGGACCTAGTGCTTCGACGGACGGTCGGACAACCCAAAGGGGCAATTGGCCCGAATTGGGAGGGACCCCTAAGGATATCTAAGCGCCTAGCCAACGGTGCCTACGAGCTAGAAAGCCCTGAGGGCAACCCAGCCCAATACCCTTGGAACGCCTCCCTACTCAAAAAATACTACCAGTAGGGGCTCATTGTAATCGCTACTCGAAGCGCAAATTTGTAAAAATTAATAAACGGTTGTTAAATCAATCCCATCTTCGTGAAGTCGCTGCCCGACATTCGGCTATAGCACTTCATTAATTAATCTGTTGGTTAATTCTTTAAGCGATTGTTAAATCAATCCCATCTTCGTGAAGTCGCTGCCCGACATTCGGCTATAGCATTTCATTAATTAATCTGTTGGTTAATTCTTTAAGCGGTTGTTAAATCAATCCCATCTTCGTGAAGTCGCTGCCCGACATTCGGCTATAGCACTTCATTAATTAATCTGTTGGTTAATTCTTTAAGCGATTGTTAAATCAATCCCATCTTCGTGAAGTCGCTGCCCGACATTCGGCTATACCACTTCATTAATTAATCTGTTGGTTAATTCTTTAAGCGATTGTTAAATCAATCCCATCTTCGTGAAGTCGCTGCCCGACATTCGGCTATAGCACTTCACTAATTAATCTGTCGATTAATTTTATAGTCGTTAGTTCAACCCGATCGACATTCGGCTAGAACACTTCATCTTTTGTTATCCAATTACGTTATTAACCCGATCGACAAACTAACTTCAAAGAGACAAAGTGAAATAAAGTGCAAAGGAGATTTCATTAAAGAAAGATTCGGAAAAGAGAAAGTACAAAAGGCCCGCGGCCAACCAACTTAGCAAAATAAAAGAAGAGAAACAAGGGAATTCACGGGGCCGCCGCGTCCACCACACCCGGGTCCTCGGTCGCGTCCTCGTCGGCCAGGGGGTAGACGAAGGTCGTCGGGTCGCCAAGAAACAATAGGTCCAGCCCGCGATCGACCAAGTCCTTCAGAGTAATGTCATAGTCCGGGGAGGGAGGATTGGACTCGACATAGCTCCTCAGATCAGCCGCCTCCCTGGCTTGGCGGACTTCTTCAGCCGTCCTCGCCTCAGCTTCGGCGAGCGCCCTCCGCTTCTCCTCCTCCAACTCTACCCGACTCGTTCGGGCGGCCTCCAGCTCTTCCCGGAGCTTTTTGTTCTCTTCTTCCAGACGAGCGGCCTCGTCTCTCTTCGTCTGGAAGGCCGCCTTGTACGAGGAGGCAGTCCGCATCTCCCGCTCGAACTCCAGCATGATGCCCTCCATGGCAATAGCGTTGCGGGAAGAGCGGATGGCCGCCGCCCTCATCCGGTCGGCGAGCGAGACAGTCCGCGTGGCCTTCTGGCAGTTGAGGGTCCAGGACCGGGGCAGGTTCAGGACGGCGCGATGAAGGTCCTCAGGCCACGACTCCGGCACCGCCTCCGAGTATGGGGGGTCCTGCGAACGCAGGAATTGCAGGACCTCGGGCGGGGGCAGGGGATCAGGCCTACAAAACGGCGGGGAGAGAAGTTAAGATTCCGAAACTGCAGATCGGCCAGAAAGAAACAAAAAATACTTACGTGAGGTGATTCCCCCAGCCCAGGAAGGAAAAGTCACTGCGGTCACGAGACGAGGAGGTCGGGCTCCCTATAGCCGCCTCGACAGTGCCGGCCACAAGCCCACCCGTCGCCGGGTCGAAGCTGACCGTCACCATGGCCGGGTCGACCGTCGTCTGGCCTTCGACCCGCGCCTGTTTCAGTGGACGCTGGCCGTCCGTCGGGGAGGAGGACTGTGGGGGGACCGAGGTCGCGGGCGGACTGCGGATCACCACCCCAGTGGCGCGAACGGCTCCCCGCTTCGCCAACTTTACCAGAGCGCTCTTTTTAGGAGCCATATCAACGGTCTTCTCGGAGGATTCTACGTTGACGACCGGGATGGCTGCCTGACCGGCTTCAGGTACTGCCCTCGGAGAGGTTGCTGGGGAAGAAGACGGCATGGAGGATTCGGCCGGGAAACATTGCGCTGCAAGAATAGAGACGTGTTGGAAATCGAGAAGCGAGAACAATGATAAAAATAGTCGGGCAGGGAGGAGTCTTACCACCGAAATCCAAGTGGCGCGGGAAGGTCTGAAGTCCGGAGAGCCTTCTATACTCGTCGTTGTTGAGAAGGTCGACGTCGCGATTGTCCGCACTCTCGGATCTCACCAAGGCAAGCGCCTGCCTGAAATCGTCGGTCAGGTCGGCCTGGTTTGGGACTGCGCAGCCTGCACAATGAAAGAAGAATTAGATCAGTACTAAGAGATGAGAAAAAATTTAGTATCTACCTCGACGGTCGCGTTCCCGATACTCCCGAGGAACCGGGATGATATGCCCATCAATACCAACGCTCTCCCAAGCGCCGCCGACCCACCACCACTTTTCCTGCCAGTGCGTCACCTTCGACGAGATGCCGAAGACAATGGCATCTCCGCCCCGGGGCTTCACGGAGTAATACCCGTGGTTCATCCGCCCGACCGAAGCCACGGTGTAGTACAGATAGTTGATCTCGGACGGAGTAGGCATACGGTGCAGCCCACGCCGACCAAGAGCAACCATTGCCCCCAGAATGTAGCTCCACCCGTTTGGGGTGATCTGGGTGATCGACAGGTTCCATGCAGCGAGCAACTTGGAGATAGCCGGGTGAAGCGGGAAGCGGAGCCCGGCATGAAGTGTGTCCGAATTAATGGCGATTAGGCCTTCCGGAGGTTGGTCAGCCCGTTCATCCTCCCGGGGAGCGTAAAAGAAGACGTCGGAGGGCGCCTGGAATGTCCAATACAACTCCTTTACGTCGGCGTCCGGGGGAAGGCAGCTGGGGCGGCGAGAAGCCCCAAAGTCGGTGTCCCGGGCCTCAAGATATGCGCGGGGAGAGCGTTTTCGCACGAACCGGCTCATATATTTCGAGTAGTCAAACCCGATTAGCCGGCTATCCGCATAGTTTATTTGGTCGGGCACGGCTTCCTGCTCGAACAAAAAGTCTTCGGCTCTGGGGGGGTAGGCTGAGACCGGGGAAACGCTTAGGGCTTTCCCCTCTCGTTGGGGGCTCATCCCCTCCAAATCTTCAGCGAAGGCATCCACATCCGTGGAATTGCCCTCGCCCTTCCTGGTGGCGGCGGCACGGGAAGTCCCTTCCCCGGCCGGATGGAGAGGCCTCTCGGCGTCGGCGGCGGCGACGGAAGTGGTAGGCATCGGCTGCCCCGAAGCTTTCGACGGAATCACTCATGGCGAATGGGGGGTAGAGAGAAGAGAGTTTTGAAGAAGAAAACAAGGAAATTACCTCGGAAGTCGAAAAAGTCGCCGGAATCTGGGAAATTTGAATCTTCTTAAAGGGGGGGCACGAGTTTGCAAGGGAGTGAAAATGAGAAAATGGGCTGAAAGCCCCTATTTATAGAAGAAGGAGGAGGGACTAAACTGCAAAAAACGGGGTAAAAATGGAATAAAACGAAATTCAGGGGCGCGCGTGGGGGCCACACGCGCAACGGTTGGGGAGCAGGTTCGGCGGACGTGACCCCTGGACTTCTGCGCATCAGTCACGCCATCCCGTGACGTCAGCAGGCGCGATATACGAGGCATCGTCTCGGAAACCGAAACGTCATCCCCAAAATTCAAATTCAAATTCAAAATAGTCTACAGATCGACCAGCTCGCCACCCGATGACTGTGGCCCCCCGATGTCGGGCTGGTGGGGCAATTGTTACACCCGATATTTACTACCCGACCAATCGGGTATCAGACATGGACCTACTACTGTAGCGGGCTCGGGTAAGGATGGTCCGCCGACCGGTCAGACAGACGGGCGGGGACGTAGAGGCTACCCGACGCGAGCCTCTGGGAGCTGCCGGGCAGGATACTTAGTTACCCACAGGCCTGGGTATCGGGCGGCCAACGGCGAGCTCCGGGGCAGGTGCTCTACCCGCCTACCCGCATATGAACAACCAGGGTACTCTTGTCGGGACTCGTTTCCCGGTACCCGAGTACCCGTCTGCCCGATCCCAGGCCGCGCCAGCTGTGAGAGGACGTCGGGTGCCATCAGTCCAGAGGATGTGACAGGGTCAAAGAGGGCAGTTGGGGCCAAGTCCAATCACCACATGGGTGACATTGCCACGTGGCGTCTCCTCATTGGCTGGTAGGGGAGGCTGTAGCCACTCATTACCTTCCAGCTAGGAGTAGGGAGGACCCGCAAGTCCACCTACCAAGCATGGGGAACCCCCACCTTGTACACTATAAATAGGGCTTTGAATGCCCATTTGTAAGACACATCACATTTATTACAAATACACTCTTGAGAGCTCATTTACTCTCACATTTACTACTTCTTGTTACCATTAATATCGAATCCTACCCGCTAGGAACCCGACAGCGAGATCCGATATAAATCGCTGTCAACAGATGCATCCCTGAACGTTGGACTACTAAAATTGGACAACAGCTTCATGTATATATTTCTAATTTGTTTTCAGTCGATGATCCCCAACGTGAAAGATTCATGAAATTGCATAGGGAAAGTGTTGGTGTGTGTTTGTCTGCTTCTCAATCTGCCTTGGGCACTGAAGATTTTATGAAGCGATTACGAAAAGCCAAAAAATATAAAAAATATATGGCGTGTGGAAGCTCGGAAATCCACAGTAAGGATGAAATGTCTGGTGAGCAGAATCAAGTTCCAGATCCTATTAGGCAGTCACAAAATTATGGTATTGGTAACCCTTCAAAGAGTAAGCCTCGTGGAGCACCAAAAAATCGAATGCAGAGGTGTGGGTATTGTAGGTATGTGACTAATCATCTAATGTTATCTATTTTTTGCTTGTCGTTTAGTAATCGTCTATGAAAACTACTACTTTTTGTTAGGCATATTGCTAAATTAATAAATTCTTATGTACAGACATGTAGGGCATAAAATTGGTGGATGTCCAGAAAAAAAGAGCAAAGATGAGAAAGAGAAGAATACAAACTTCAACAAAGACAATGATGACCCCCACAATGATGATATCCCAGCTTGTAGAAAATAATTTTTTTTAATTATTTAGACTTAAAATATTTTGTGTGGTCAGTGTGAATTTTTTATGAACTTGGGGACTAGTTACTGTGTATGGATGATTTGTTTGTTTTGAATGGAGAACTTTGTGCTGTGAATGAGTTTTGGGCTAGTGATGAATATCATTGCACTTGTTGATACCATAACAAAGTTGATAGCATTGGTTGAATTATGTGGTTAACATATATTGTTCACTTTGAGGAAGAATGGGGAGATGCAGACTGAGCTCATATGTGGTGCCGATGTTTATGTATGTGGAGTAAAATAAAATTGAAAAAAAAAAAGGCACATGAATTAGATGTGATATCAGTGAATGAATTATATGGTATTAGCTGATAAACGATATGGTATTAGTTGGCTAAAGCATAAAATTTCTACTTTTTTTTTCGAATAAAAGGGGGCACTTTGTTTACCATTGTATAAGTTTTTCCTGATCCAGTTTGACCATAAGCAAATATGCAAACGTTGTAACCATCAAGAACAGACCGAATCAGTGGCTGAGTATCAGCAAATACTTCTTCTGCATAAGTGAAAGAACACATTTAAGTCATTAAATGCTGGCATTTTAAGGGATTTATGCATGAATTCATATCATCAATATAGTTTATTAGATCACTAAACATCATTAATTCAAATGCATGTTCATAAGTAATGTATAAGCCAAACCAACACAATCAAACCTCTGCCTCCCCAGTGCAGGATTTGGAATCGTCCTTAACTGGTGAAGTAGGTCTAATCTGCCATTAAAAAAATAGCCCTTTAATTTTTTTTAAGTTGTTCCTCGTTTGTGCAGGAATCAGAAACACTCTTCTCTTGCAAAGTTTTCCTAATCTGTCGTACCAACAAATAAAGAAAAAGAAGAGAATTCATTCAACATTTCAAAATTGGATCCTCTTACTTCAGAAAGTGTTGCAACTTATATTAAGTAATGAGTCATCTGTTGAATTCAGTTCTTCGTGAAATGAAGTACAGTCACTTGGAAATATGATCAGGATTACTTGTTCGTGTTGGCTTTCCAGTCTACACTCGAATTCTTCCATAACATTGCTTAACATATTCTCTACAATCTGTTCAATGTTTAGTGAACAAAATTATGTTTGGCCACGGCTTGTGCGAAAATTTGGTGCACGGGCGAGATGAATAGCGCGCGACCGTGCGCTTTGGCCACGGCTCGTGCGCTAAATTGGTGTACGGACGAAAGAAATAGAGCACGACCGTGCAATTTGGCCACGGCTCGTGCACCAAATTGGTGCACTGGTGAAAGTAATATTGCACGACCGTGCGCCTTGGCCACGGCTCGTACGCGACTGAGTTGCACGGGAGCGAGGGAATTCACACGATCGTGCACATAGGCTACGGGCCGTGCACATAATTAACGCACGAGCAAGAAATTCCTTGCACGGTCGTGCAAACTTAGTAATTTCCGGGTAAGTTTTCCGGGTTGGTTTTTCCGGCCGGTTTTCCCCTCTTTTAACCCAAATCTCCTAAATTTTACCCTACCCCCTCACATACTCACACACCTTCAGCTACACACACAAAAAAATCACTTCCCCTTTCCCTCACTTGCACGATCGACGACTACACTAGGGGAGATAAATTTTCTCCTCCAATTTTCTCACCGTGGGCTTATTTTCTTCCTTAATTCCCCACTCAAAGGTATGTATCCTTCTCTATTTTACTCGATTAGTTCAACTATTGCATCAATTGGAAGTTGAGATGAAATTGTGGCTAGGTTTAAATTTTCATGAATTGGGAATTTTATGGAAATCATGATATGTTGCTTCCATGACTCTTGTTTGATGTTTTTTGAATGCTTTTATTGATGGGTAAGTCAATCCTTCTCCAATTTGGTGAAAATTTGTGAGAATTTTGAGGATTTGCAAGTTTTCAATTTCTTGGCATGTGATGGTCCCGTTTATGAAGGGCAAAATGGGAATTCAGGAGCACAAAACAAATTTTTTTTTTAAACCTTTTCCTCAGGGAGTTCAGCATGAGTGAGAAATACTCAAGTCACTGCTCTGCTCAGAGGCTGAGTTACCAAGTCAGTGAGAGGGCTTGGAGACTCATGCTCTGAGCAAGGACAGTGGCTTGAGATGCTGAACTCTCGAGTGCGTTATCAAATCACAGCTTGCACCCTGACCGAGTTCAGTGACGGAAAACTCAAGTCACTGCGTTGCTGAGAGTCAGAGCTATCAAGTCAGAGATGAGACTTGAAAGCTCAGGCTCTCAACAAGACAGTGACTCGAGAGACTGAACTCTCGAGTGCCTTGCCTGATTTAGTCAGTGAGATGGAATCTCCCTGACCTGAATGCTTAACTTAAGTTCCTTTTTAAACAATGCTCTCAGTGAGCAGATTTTCGCAATACTTTAGAAGAAAAGACATTCCAAATAATAACACTTGGTTTAACGTGGTTCAGAGACTCAAGCTCTTACATCCACGGCCTGATTTAACAGGAAATCCACTATCTCAGGATTCTTGTTTTTAACGTGCCAAGGTGCACTAACAACTGGACTCACGCCACTCCCTGGGCTGCCTTTCTCCTCACCTCACTACAAACCTAACAATCTTCTGAAAGGGTTTAGTTTGGTTAAGGGTTTTCTCCAACTAGGTGAGGTTTTCCCTTTACAATGTGTTAGCCAATAGCTAAGATAGGGAAAACCTCTCTAAGCCTAGAGTTACAAGCTGAGCACTCTTATGTATATGTTTGTGAACTCTCAGTGTATAAATATGAGTAGAATCTCCTTATATCTCCCATGCACGTATGCTACTACTCACACTCTCAGCTCGTAGGTGTTTGTTTTTCTTACAAGATACAACAATACAACTCTCAAACAAAAAACAACACACACTATCAACAAGCCATGAGCTTGTATTTATAATGGGGATTCAAATGTATCCGTTGGAGGGAAGATACATTTGAATCCAACATTAAATGGTTTCAACCACTTTTCTTGGAATGCGGCCTTTGTCAGTGTCAGAGTTGCTGCCTCGTGCTGATTGGTCCACGTGGCCTGGATTCACAGATCTTTGACTCAGTGGGTTTGACTAAGACCCACTGACTTTAGGTGGCTTCCTCCTTCACTGACTCTGATCTTCAGTGGACTGACTCGTCCTCAGTGCAGTTGTCCTTCAGGGACTGTTTGAAGATCACTCCAAGAAGTTTGTCATAAGGCTGAATGACAAACTTCCCTGACCACAGTAGCCTGACTCTTTCAGGGCCTACTTGGTGCAGCACTGATCCACCTGATCATGCTCTTCACTGAGTGGTCCACCAGACTTGGCTTAGATCAGCCTGACTTACACTCAGTGGGACTTCCTTCAGGCTTCTCCATTGGTTCAGGTTGATGGCAAGTCTTCAGTCAGCTCTTCTGGTTGTCATTTTGATATCTTCAGGCTGTGTTGAGAAGTTCCCCCTCGCTGAGTTCCCCCTCAACTGAGCAACCTATTCTACTGAGAGCTAACCTAGCCTGACCTGATCCAAAGGATACTATCCTGACTGCTTTCAAACCTATTACATGTCATTTTGGAAAATCATCAAAACTAAACATATCCCAACAGCATGAATAGTGACGAAAATTTTAGGAATTTTGGATAGTGATGCTTGTGTGCTAATTTATTCTATGTTATGAGTTGTTTATTGATTATATGATATGGGTAATTGATGTGTATGCTCAATTTTTAATTTATTGTGGACATTTTGTGGGAATTGAAGTATAATAATGAAGGAATGAGCACACGGGAAGTCATGAGAATCAAATTAAGACATGAATTTTGCTTTGTATATATGCATTGTGTAGAGACAAGTGAATATTGAGGAATGAATGGGAATAGTGGTATTCTGTAAGTAGGTAGAATTTACTATTAATTGAATCTTGCATTTGAGGAATGAATTTAATTGGGGAACATTTTATTGTAGGAACAATGAGTTCAAAAAAAGGAAAGGGCAAGGCCTCTGCCTCCTCGTTGTTTAATAACCCCGACTTTGAGATGACGTGTAAAGCGAGTTGTGGTCATTCACCAGGAGATTTTGGGTTGTATTTCGGAGATACGGAGATATACTTTGGCAGATTTCAGATTTTGGTGAAATTCGAGAATCTCGCAGGCAAAGTCTATGATGAGGAGGCAATGGAGGAGCTGGGATTTAGAGGAGATATTGAGGAGCTAATGGATAATCTTGGATGGAAGAATGTGTTGAACGTAGACCAGATTTCATATGATACCTTAAATCTTGAGTTTTTGAGCACACTGGAATATCTGGAGAAGGATGGAGTGCCCTCCTCTGGAACCGTGAGGGTTGGGAATGTTACCCATTCATTCACCTGTAAAAAAATCAATGAGATGTTTGGAACTTCTAGCAATGTGCCCGCTGAGAATCATTTCTCAAAGGATCGTTTCACAGATACGATGGCACAAGAGTTTTGGGAGGAGATTTCTATCGATGATGAAAATTCTGTTTATGATCCCCGCACTTCTAAAAATGCAAAGATCAAAAACCCCATCCTCAACTACGCACATCAGATCCTTTCCAACACTGTGGGTGCTCGGAAGGAAGTCGGAGCGGTGAGATGCGAGGAGTTATACCTCCTTAATTGCATGGTTACGGAAAAAGAGACCAATTTTGCGGCGTATCTTCTTGAACACTTGGGAAAGCAAAAGCAAAAGCAAAAGCAAAAGGGGACGATCATATTTACAGGAGGAGGAATGATAACACACATAGCCCGCAAATGGGGGTGGAAGCCAACAGAGAAAGGACGCGAACCTGTGAAAATGGGTATTCCTTACCTTATTCGAGCCGGGGTGATCTCCCAGGAGCGCAAAGTCTATTGTGCAAAAAGCCGATCAAGTGAGTTTCTCTCTTTTCATTTGAATGAGCATCGATTGTATACATGGCGAGGAGGTCCGGACAACTGGCTGTTCTCTTCTGAGGAGCATCTAGAGCATGCCAGAGCATTCTTTGGGACACATCCAACTCAGAGCACAGGAATCAAGAGGGTAAGGACTGAAGGATCGAGTCGAGGTTTCCTTAGAAAGAGTGATGACAATGAGGTTTTGGAGATCTTGAAGAGGCAAGAGGAGAAACAAGATGATATGATGAAGATGGTAAAGACCATGTTTGATTGGCATATCGAGCAAGGGCATTTTCAGTACCCACACCCCCCTCCACAGTGAATTTATGCTTGCTAACTTCAGTGTGGACAGGGTGGTACCATGCTGTTTCTCTCTATATGATACATCTAGTTCACTGCTATGACACATCTAATTTATTTGGGGATTGTACTTAATTTTAGGATGTTTTCAGTTTATTTTGATTGATGATGTTGGAGGATTTGGTGATGAATGATCTTTATGCATTTTTGCCTTGATATATTTGATTGTGAATGATTCTGTCTATCGTGAGTTAATATTCCTAACTTTTCCTCGCGTTGCTTGTTTTATAATTTTGCTGATAGAATAGATATTTTGATTACTAATCCAAGTAATAAATTGTGCTTGCTGTATCATAAATAAAATTATCCTTTCATTCTTAAAAAACTAACGTGTTTGTGTATATTGAGAGGAATGATACGGAGTCGGTAATGGGTTTCTGATTAAAGCTTACCAGATTGTGTGATAATTACTATGTTTTGAACCTTTTCATGAGCATGATTAGAACTAACCAAAAACTTTGGTTATTTATTTATTATAAGTAGGATGACACCACTATTTTAAAGTCATGTTGGACTCTATAAGAATTCCACTATCGAAAGTGTAGCTCAATCATTTTATAGAAAGCAATTGACATACCCGTTTGAGCTGCTAATCAGAAATTAATGTTAACTAACAATTTTACAAATGCGCCATATTATAATAAAAAAAATAGAATAATATTAGTTACACGCCACAGAATCATCAACCCACAACTAAGACAAACTCAACTTCTTTCCCATCATCAAAATTCAAGCTTTCTGCATAATTCCTGGTCGATATTTACAAACTTTCTAGTGGACTTCATTGGCGCCACAAGATACGTTTCAGCAACCCAACTGAGAATCTACCCAAACTACACTAAGTTCATAACTGCTAGAGTCATGGGCACCATATACACCAAAGAAAACCAACAATGTGCATCTGCATCACCTGTAACCAAGTTATAACTTCTGTTCAGTAACTAACACACGCTTTGATTAATCATTTCAAGGCTGAAAATTGTTAAGGAGCGTTGAATATCATTAAATACATTAAATACTAAGTGTTTGCAAACTCAACAAACTACTTAAGTTAAGTAGTTAAAAGTAGTTTCAAAGAAGCAGCAAAATGGGTGATTCTATCTGCTTCATTCTATTTTAATGGGTGATATTATTTAATATTTTGATTATTTTGTTTAAAAACAAGTGATTTAAAGCACTTTTACTGAAGCCAAAAAAATCAATTTAATCACTTTGAAAGAAGCACTATTGTTTGCAAACACACCCTAAATGATATGCAATCTTTAGAAATAAGAATTTGGTAGGTTAGAGGATTGTTGTTGCTTACTTATTACCATTGTAAGTGATACTTCCTACAGGAGCAACACCAGCTGCAGTTCCGGTGCAGAATACTTCATCTGCATCAAATACTTCTTCAACTGGAGTACATAGACTTATTTCATGTTCCCATCACACAAACAAATTCTGCTTTTTATTTTTTCAGTGGATAAGGTTACAATCTTAAAAGTCGACGTATTCTGTGTAAGTGTAATCATGAAGAACATTATTGATGCTTCATTAACAGATGCATAGCATGACGTACATTGTTGAATAATAGAGAGATACAATGAGTTAAAGTAATTAAATACCTTAAGCATGAAGACATTAGAAGTTGAGGCCTCTTCAATGTTTGTTTTATTCACTGAGTCCAGGTACAAGACTTCAGAAAAAACTCTGCCCTTTGCTCTAGTTAGGGCTTGGAAAACCTATATATTTCAAACAACATCTCAAAGGCAGCATAACATAGCATAATAATCTGAGATGAAGAGTTAAGCAGGTCAATTGAAATGCGTGTTGAGACTTCAGTAAGTGAGGACTTTGATCGAACAGGTGAAAGGCAGTTACCGGGGCGTAATTGGTAATGGTCTTAACACCTCCTGCACCGCCACGAGTGGTGCGATGAAATTCATCTTCAACATACATGTTGATGACTTCCTGCAAGCACAAGCAATTAATGTTGTTCCATTTCAAATTCGACCTCAAAATAAAAACAGTTGTTAACCTTGAATTGGTTTCCAACAGAAGAAGCATGCACTAGACAGGTGTATTCAGGAGCGGGCGCCACACGCAGTACAGGCCCACTTCCCATGAGCAGAGGCCTAATGTAGAGAGACCCTTTTCCTGGAGGAGGAATCTGCCCAAATCAAGAGACAATCAGTTAGTTGTGCTACAATTGATTGCAGGAATGGAGAAATGGATTACCCATCGGGTATTGGCGAGAGCGATCAGTGTGACAACAGCGATGAATTGGGGCAGAGAAGAAGAAGGCATGCACACCTCAGATATTAGGACCATGAACGTGTAAAGCTGCCCCTCCCCAGTAAGCATGGAATATGCTACTGCAATTGCTGAAAGAGAGTGAAGGAGAATCTGAAACTCAAAAGAAGAAAGTTTTTAGATTAAGCATATCCTATAGAGCTTTTTAGTCAATACGGACCAACATAATGCAGAAATACACTAAATTAAACTTGAAACATGTGGATATGATTCACTTAAACCGAATAATATCTCTACAGACAAAGATAGTAGGATCTTAAACCAGCTACATAATACCACTCAAATGCATGGTTTAGCTCTATTCTCAACCCCCATCTTCAACGTCTATATGTGCTAGATGATTCATTATGTTCCAACATGTTTAAGTTCATATTATCTTTCAAACTACTTATCATATTGTTTGATAAAAATGTTTATTTGCTCTGTCTAGTAAGCATAAATCAATCAACCACACACTTTCCTATGCAATAGACAAATATAAATCAAACCTGTTATATGACAAAGTAATGTTGGAGTTTAAAGATAATAGGATCTTAAACCAGCTAAAACTGAAATCGAAACAGGATCATATGCAGTTCACCCGAATAAACTTAGACCGGCAACTTCAATTAATATTGGATCCAATAAGTTATATATGACAACTAGTATAAGCATTTTCCCAAGTTTGGATACGAAAGGATAGCATTATCAAGTAGTGTCATGCAATGAAATCAGGTAAATACATTAGAGAATGCCATACATGTATGAGACAGTAGAATAGTCCTGTAACATACCTAAAATAATTATTTAGCCACGAAATTGAAAAGAATACGAAGCAGGATGACGCTATGTAGTACAGAGATGTGATAATACCCTTCGATGTGAACCAAATCTGAATCATGACCAATCTGGTGGCTTCGAACGCAACCGCGCCTAATTAGAGAAATTCTCCATAGGAATCGTATTTCGCCTCACTGTAGGCGGCAATCGAAACACCGACGGAGATTGCGAGCTTATATTCATGATGGCGGTTCTTTTATGCTGTCATTATTTAGGATGATTCCGGTAAATAGACGGCGACATGCATTAGGGCTTTGAGCATTCGGATGAAAGAGACGAAGAGGTATACGCAAGTGGAATTGGAGAGCCAGAGGGAGAGGGAGAAGAGAGCACCGATGGGGAGAAGCAGACGCGACGGAAGAGGTAGCATCGTGGCGGTTGAACCTAACATTGATCTAAATTGATTATGTTGGAATTTTTCCGTAATTCAAAAATTAAATGCCCTTTAAGATTTTGAAACTCCCGCCCCGCTAAATTTTTGGCTCCGAAATGTTCTTTTAGTATAAATTGTTTTTTTAATTATTTGGTTATAATAATTTGGGAAAATGCACCATTTTTTCCTTAACTTTGTTTGATTTTGGTTTTCGTCCTGTTAACTTTAGAATTTTGAATTTCGTCCTATAACTTTCCAAAAATAGTGTTTTCCGTCCTGTTAACTTTGGAATTTGGAAATTCGTCCTACAACTTACAAAAAGTTGGTGTCACGTCAAATTTACCGGACACAATTTTTTTTTTTTTGGGTAATTTATAGAATGAAAAAACACAAATATTTTATTAGTTATAGGACGAAATCCAAAATTTCAAAGTTAACAAAACGAAAAACACAATTTTTGTAAGTTATAGGATGAAATTCAAAATTCCAAAGTTAACAACCGGGAGAAAAAACAAAATCTACAAAAATTAAAGGACAAAAAAATGCATTTTCCCTAATAATTTAAATAAACTAATTATTTATAGGCATATAATAAATAGTTTTTAATAAGTACTTTGTACACTAATTGCATTGTGGATTTGATGCACTCATATTGATAAATTAAAATTAATTAGTATTATTCTATGAAAATCCACCAGATATTGACCAACTAATATTTCCAAGTGAAACACATAATAATATTTAAAAGTAAACTAAAGTTGTACTGTGTGCATACTAGTATTTATCATAATATTTTTAGACAAAAATTAATTTTCACGTAAGTAGGAATTTTACATAATATTTTATCTCGTATCATATCAGTATTTTGAAACATCAAAACCTCTTATATGAAACTTGTTCATCCTATGAAGTTAATATTATTACATACACTCACTGATAGCATTATATTTAGGGAAATTTGGTTTTTTTGTCCTTTAAGTTTGGTCAATTTTGTTTTTCGTCCTCTAACTTTTGACTTTATTTTTTAGTCCGATAACTTTTAAAAAATTAACATTTTCGTCCTAAAACATAAGTTATCGGACTAAAATGTTAATTTTAGGACTAAAAAATTATCGGTTTTAGGACGAAAATGTTAATTTTTTAAAAGTTATAGGACTAAAAAATAAAGTCAAAAGTTAGAGGACGAAAAACAAAATTGACCAAACTTAAAGGACAAAAAAGTGTATTTTCCCTTATATTTATAAAATATTTTCACAATTTTAAAAATTAAGGTATCAATAAATACAGGTCATGATACCAGTTTCATACTATAAGAAGTTTCACAAGAGGACGACTCTTTATTCAATCATATACGTTTTGTAATTTCATAAACTTCCAAACTATAGGTATTTCTAGTTTTCTAGTATTTATATTTTGTTTTTAAATTTTGTAACATGTACATAATTACTAGCATGTTAGTTGAAGAGTATGAGTTATTTTATTAAATAATATTAGTTCTGAAGGGTATTAGTTGTTTGAGTATGTTTCGTTTGAAATTTGCTCATAGTACACCCACAAATTTTTTTAGTACACACATTCCTAATTACCCACCATATAAGAGTATTTTAGTATTTCACATTAATATTTTTTTTTTCCAAATTAAGAAATAGGTGAGCAAATTATTTTGGTGTAGGTGAATAGCGCCGCCCTATATACACTGGAGTGTATTAGTTGTTATCACAGAAGAGTATTACATGTTCACTGAAAATAAAGTAAGACTTCTCAGGGGAAATTTTAATTTTTAGGACACTATCTTGTAGCAATTTTCCATAAGATAAGAAAGTGTCCTCATTTTGCAATTTGCTATAAGATAGTGTCCTAAAAATTTAATTTTTCCGACTTTTCACTGTTAACAACTAATACACTTCAGTGAAACAACTAATATATTCTTTATTACAACAATTAACACTCAAATTTTGTAGTAATGGAGAAGAGTCGAACTTAATCTTCATGCAATTTTCCCATGAGAAACTTATTTTGAAATAGATGAAATATTTTTTTAATATCGAAGTATGAGATTTACAAACTCATCATCTTGGTTAATTCTCTTGTGCACTTGGTGTATGGTGCACTCATTCAGAAGTTGAGAATGTTTACACTGAAAAGTATGATTTGATTACACTGGAGTGTATTAGTTGTTATCACAAAAGAGTATTACATGTTCACTGAAAATAAAGTTAGACTTTTCAGGAGGAAATTTAATTTTTAGGACACTATCTTGTAGCAATTTTCCATTAGATAAGAAAGTGTCCTCATTTTGCAATTTGCTATAAGATAGTGTCCTAAAATTTTAATTTTCCCGACTTTTTAGTGTTAACAATTAATACACTTCAGTGAAACAACTAATATATTCTTTATTAAAACAATTAACACTCTTTAATACTTCATGTACGAACCAAATTCACTCTATACATATTCCTCAAATAAGGTTAAAACCATGGACTCAAACTTGAAAGATTGTAGTTGCAAGGACAATATTCATTTTTTATTATTAAGAATTACTTAAAAAAAGATATTCTCACCCTTTAAAGAACGGCAATAGATATTGATTAAGCATAATTTTATATGTGTGGCAATCCCCTAAAGATACTATTATATGCGTGTCAATCCCCTAAAGAACGGCGCCAATAGATATTCACTTATCTAATTTTATTTAATTTTTAAATTTATTCAAATTTTTTGATAAGTTATATACATAATAATATGAAATTGTCGGATAAAGTTGATGATAATATGTGTAAAATCACCTAATATCACATTATTATGGAAAATCAATATTTTCATATCTTTTTCATATTTATTAGAGATATAAATCTCAAATCTTTCACCCTAAAAAATCTCTCGTCTCTCTCTTATAAATATAAGATCAACGTGTCCATAGCCTAAACACGCTTAAAAAAAATTTAAATCTTTGGTGAGACATATCATTCAAATTCATTATTATTTTCAACTGCTTCAAATTTTGAAGGTGAGTTTTGATGCTTTATATTAAATTTAGTTGTCAAGTAATCTCTATTTTTTTTATACGGAATTGAATCCTATTGAATTTAGACGATTACGATAGATGTGTTTTCAGATTAGAAGTAGTTTAGTTTTTATTGGTTGTATACCATATTTTATAATATGTGGATAAAATATTTTGTGTGTTTTCGTAATTTATTTTGCCCTAAATAACCACTCCCTGTTTCGTGCTTTATTGTTTTCACCTTTGTGAAACAACTGACTTTGATTCTTTGAATTAAATAATTACACGGAACTTTGATTTCGGCATTCAAAGATTTGACTCAAACTACCAGTAAGTTGGATCTATTTTATTAAATTATATTTTAATTATAATAATGGGGGGTTTGATTTTGAGTAACAGTTGAAGCGTGCGGTTGCTGCAACAACCACTAGCCGTGAACTTCGGATACGGGCCGCGGACTTCGAATTTAAACCGATGTTTACTTGCTTAATATTTTTATTATTCGTGTAACAGGTGAAGCATGTTCACTCCAAAGGTAACCAAGTCAAACAAAAGGAGTTTCGTCGACATCCATTCACCGGATAAACCATCTAGACCAACGATGTTTAGCATGAATTCTCCTTTAGATGAAAACAACAAAAACACAGACAGAAAAATAAAGTTGGACCACAGAATATCCCTTCCAAGACTGTGTACTGTTCATGGCAAATTAAGGGTGGAGCAACAAAAAGCTGTTGCATCAATGGGATTTTCCTCGATGTTGGATCTTAGGATTAATAAGATAGACCTTACCATGATGTCGTGGGTGTTAGATAATTTCGATTCATCTACCCGTACATTATACATAAATGGTACGAAAATCCACATCACAGTTGACATGGTAGGACGAGCATTGGGTATTCCTTGTTCTGGGAAATGAATTCCAAACCCCGTGAACTCAAATTTAGGGAGGACTGTCTACGGTATGTTGTTCGAGAAAGGGAGAGGTGTTGAGTATTGCACAACTGGGAGAAAAGGTTATAAATAATACTGAAGGTGATTTTAAGATCTTATACATGATGCTTTTATGCACTACAGTTCTTCTCCCAAAGTATGGAAATACATTGGATTTTGAGATTTTGGAGTACCTGGTAGATTAAAAAAACATACATTCGTACAACTGGGGTGAGCTTGTTTTGGACAGGCTGGTGGAGGGTGTCAATAGATACAAAAAGAGTAATTCGAAGGTGACGGGATGCATTCTGTTACTCCAGGTACTAATATTTGAATATTTAAGATTTATATTGACCATTATTAATATACAATAACATATATTGAATTTTGGATACATAGGTTATATTCGTCACAGAGTTATCTCGCATGCTTCCAAATCCTTGCAAAGTAATTGTCTCAACAAAACCATATGTTGCACAGTGGAATCAGGATGAGGTGGTTGTTATTTTGCAAAAATTTAAAGAGCATGGAGGATATGAGGTTTGCTAATCCTGTTATTTCATTTAATTTACCTTTACACAATACATTATTCATAATTTTGGGTCATCTTTTTATAACACACCGCGTACTAATTTTATAGGGTAGATTTGGCCCAATGGGAACCGAGAAGTTTAAACAAGGGAAAAGTCATGATAGAACCGATCAACAACCATTTCAATCCTCAGACGTTGCAGGTGTCCAATTGAATGATCGTACGTGACTACAACTCACATATGATCATATTCAACAATTGGGTGTGCAAATGGGTTTTCTGGAAAATGATGTTGGCATGTTACTAGGTAATATAGATGGGCAATGTGCAACACCTCAGTACGACTTGCTTGCATACATAGATAAACAAACAGATATACTGTGTGAGAGGATGCGCAGTGTACGGACTGGGTTACAGAAGGTTAAATTTAAAGCAGATGCAGATGCAAACACAAGGAGCGAAAAACATAAGTCTCAAAGGATTTCCACTGGAGCCAACTTTGCCACGCCCGATTCGAAAGAGGTACATGATCCATTGGACACACAAGAGAATGTTCACAAGGAGGTCAATTTTCCAACCTCAGAGAAAAAAATAAAGCCGAAAACAGACACCATGCAAGGACAGGCACAACAGTTTCGTCAACACACTTCGGAAGTTGATCCTGAAGATGGTTCATCTACATATAGTAAATCACCGACAAAAAGCCTGAGGACACACACTGTTGGGGCTAAAAATAATGGAGATGATTCGCCTAAAGGTAGTCAAAGACGAGCCATGAACCGGAGTCCACACACTTTGGATGTTGAGGGTGGACATGATTCACCTATAAGCATGCATGGATCGAAAAAAATATTTATTCGGGACGATATGGATACAAGCAGTGAAGACGATTCATCTATAATGTTGAATGACGATGATATTTTCAACCGCATTTGCAAGTATATGCCGCTACCACACGATGAATCCATGATTGATGAGACACTATTCAGTGCGTCGTTACCTACAAAGTATGTGTCCATTATTATTATTGATTATAATGTTTTTTTCTATATAATATTTTTTCTAATGATAATGATCTATTTATCGCAGTGAAATATTGGTAGACTATGGTAATAGACACATGGAACGTCGAGAATTACGGACCCTGAACAAGGGACAATGGCTATATTCAGAAGTAAAAGCATTTACTTCAACATTTTAACTTCAATACGGATTAGTCTAAGTATTTACGTCTGAATGTATTAAATAATATTACTGCAGGTTATTAATCATGTTGTGGAACTTCTTTGGAACGAGAGGAAATCCTGCCCAGAAGCAAGCTGCAACTGGAATATCCCTACTTATTTCGCGGTATGCTTAATTCATAATAATGAGCATACCAATTATAGAAAAAAAATATAGTTAACGTAATTCATGCTTGCGACATACAGGGTTATGCACAGGATGATAGTAACAGTGACGAATCTTTAAACCGTCGAATGTTTGGTGGAGAAAAGGCTTTATATAGGGGTTCTCCATCCACTTGCAATTCAATTTGTATACCAGTTTTAGACAATAATCATTTCTACTTGGGTAAGGTGGACTTTTACGAACAAGAAATACAGATTTTTTATACGATGCGGGGTTTTGGATATGATGGTATAAGAAAATTGATTCTGAAGAAGGCGGTAAGAGTGACATTAATAATATTTTAAAATACTTTCCAAAATTACGTTCCAATAAAAATAAGTTGTGCTATAGGTGAGACGACTTGAGAGAATTAGTAAACTGTGGGGAGGAGAACCGTTTAAATGGAAAGATTGGGATACTTGGGAATTTGTGTACCCAAAAACTGTACCGGAACAACCAAACAGGTAAAGTTTACTTTCCCTGATCATAGAAATTCACGAATAACATTTTGTTGCACTATCTTAACCACGTTTACATCATTGCATTACTATAGCTACGATTGCGGCCTATATGTGTGCCTCTTCATGATGTTTTCACATGGTGTAAATCGAGCATTAACAGAGGTACTGGACTTTACAATTATTTTATTAATTTGCATAAGATGTGTACTGGTAATTTCTATTTATTCGTGTTTGAATATGCAGAAAGAGTCAGTATCCACTCGTAGAAGACTAGCCCTGAAGTTGTTTACTTGTAGAGAAAACAAAGTTTTCAATAGGTAACACATTAATTTTTTATATTTACATATTTATTTTCCAATTGTTATTTAACAGAATCCTCATGTTCAATTACTTGCGTCTATGTGTGCTTTTTCGCTTGGTCAGAAGCTCTGTTGCTGCTTGGGGTGGGTATAAATTCGTCAGCCACAAATTCGAGCTACTGCACAAGAGCTTGGAACCTACCAACATGACTGTGCGTGAAATATTAAGGCTGATTTTGGATCGCATTGAAGTGCCCAGTACCCTAGATACAACTTCTTTAACATTGTCAGCATCATCTATTGACAAATCACCTTTTGATGGACATCAATGGCTAGTTCGTCTTAGGAACGATGATGGCTTGAAGAAATATGTACAAAAATGCTTGGATGTTGGAGTGCGGGACATATATTTTACTATGAACTGGATGCTTCTTGATGGAACTGAAAATGCGGCTGACATAGACTTTGCTCGTGAATTAAAGGAATTAGTCACTGCAATGAAGAATGAGTTGAAAAAGTTGTAGATTGATTTTTTTTGTTCTTTTTTTAATTCAAATTTTGACTCTTTATTTGGATTGTGAATGTTTTATTATGGGATTCACTTGGTTTGTTTTTAGGAATCATACTTGCTATGTGTTTTTATTGGTTTAATGCTTGAACAATATATTATTTTTTAACATAAAAATATGAATTGTTGCATTTGTATAGACACATGATTAGCTCAAACATTAATCCAATATTTGATGCAAAAGGGGACTTTGGGAAACAGGAATTTACTTAAAAAAAAACATAAAATTGATGGATCTATATAGAAAAATAATATTACTTTTCGAGTGTTGTAATGCGGATAATATGCCAATATACATGCATAAGATAACTGTAAATATTCAAAGCTAGAAATTATTTTCAAAGCATGAAATTATTTTCATAGCAAGATATAGTATCATATATTAGCTTTTGATTTCTTGGTGTTAGTCGCATTATATGTGAAATTACAGTTGCTTTCTGTATTTTATTGCATAACTTCTCTACTCAACTTGAAAAGGAAATTCTGGCATCTGGTAATTAACTATCTTCATCATTCCAGAAATTTTATATTGCAGCAGTGCTAAATTGTGTCTCAACAGAATAAAAAAATAAAAAAACAAAATCAAGATGTTGACTGACTGCATAACATTAAGCTTTGTTGTACGCAAAATCTAGGCACCCAACTAATTCCATAGCTTGCAATTTCAAGTTTCCACGAGTCTATTTATTTATATTATTATAGAAAAGACCCAAGGGAAAAAAATTGAATGAAAGAGAGACCTTGATAAATATTTGTTTCATAATTCGCAAGAGAAATGTGCACGACCGCGCAAATCTTGGCACGGTCGCGCAAAAGAGAGTGTGTACTGGGAGAAATGGCGCACGACCGTGCGCTTTGGCCACGGCTCGTGCGCAAAATTGGTGCACGAGCGAGATGAAAAGCGCACGACCGTGCGCTTTGGCCACGACTCGTGCGCTTAATTGGTGCACGGGCGAAATAAATAGCGCACGACCGTGCGCTTTGGCCACGTCTCGTGCGCTTAATTGGTGCACGGGCAAAATAAATAGCGCACGACCGTGCGCTTTGGCCACAGCTCGTGCGCAATATTGGTGCACGATTGAGATGAAAATCGCACGACCGTGCGCTTTGGCCACGTCTCGTGCGCTTAATTGGTGCACGGGCAAAATAAATAGCGCACGACCGTGCGCTTTGGCCACGGCTCGTGCGCTTAATTGGTGCACGGGCAAAATAAATAGCGCACGACCGTGCGCTATGGCCACGGCTCGTGTGCTAAAATGGTGCACGGACGAAAAAAATAATGCACGACCGTGCGCTTTGGCCACGGGTCGTGCACATAAATACGGCACAAGCCGAGCAAACACTGAACGGTCGTGGTGAAGATAAACATGGTAGAACATATAGCCGAACAAAAGAATTCTTGCCACCTAAAGAAGACAAGTAAACGTTAGAAATATAAGATGAGGTCTTCAAAATTGCAGTAGTTGTATCAACTATATAATAAAATTCTATATCGTCTCAGAAGCCTAACTTCTTTATTGCAAATAACCATCATATGAATATTATACATTTCAATCAAGTATCAATATATATAGTTCTACTCTGGATAAAACCAAAATGGAAATGGCAACAACAAATAACCCATGTGTCCACATTCTTAAATGAACACATTACATTTCTCATATAAATGTAAGAGGCAAAATATGATAAATCTAAAAAATATCTTTTAGTCGGATGTAGAATTTCAGAATTAATTGACCTTAACACCTATAAAACAAACACTGGAAAAGTTTCATGAAATATACTGCTTACATCACTAAATATATTGATCATAATCTGCATTCAGACCTAAGAACAAAAGAACAAGTCTATCCATATTCTCAAATGAACAGAATACAACTTTCATATCAATCTAAGAGACAAAAACGTAGACATCTAATGCTTCTCCGACTCCCTAATGCTTTTGTGATATTCTACTTCATTATAGGATCTGTTTGTGTCAAATAATAAAATTGGCAGGTTGACATTTTATTTTGGAAAACTAATTTAAACTCGTTATTTGGATCCCACTATATGTGTTGAAAGTCCTATTGTTATTCAAATACATCTCACTTAAATGTCATTTAATATCAAGAGCCAACATAGATCAAACTCGTTATAACATCACGAGCAAGAGCAATAATGTGCTGCATCTCACCTCTACTTGACGCCGAAGTCCCTGGACATGGTTGATTATCTCATCTTACACCATTGCAGTACATGGAAGAAGAAGAAGAAGAAGGAGAAGGAGAAGGAGAAGGAGAAGGAGAAGGAGAAGGAGAAGGAGAAGGAGAAGGAGAAGGAGAAGGAGAAGGAGAAGGAGAAGGAGAAGGAGAAGGAGAAGGAGAAGGAGAAGGAGAAGGAGAAGGAGAAGGAGAAGGAGAAGGAGAAGAAGAAGGAGAAGAAGAAGGAGAAGAAGAAGGAGAAGAAGAAGGAGAAGAAGAAGAAGAAGAAGAAAGGGCAAAAACTGATTTCTTTTATAGGCGGAAACATAGTCCTACTAAAGAAATGCAGGGCAGGAGAAGAACACAAAAGACCCTAAAACTAACACCTTCTATCATTTTCACCATAAAAGAAGAAGAAGAAGAAGAAGAAGAAGAAGAAGAAGAAGAAGAAGAAGAAGAAGAAGAAGAAGAAGAAGAAGAAGAAGAAGAAGAAGAAGAAGAAGAAGAAGAAGAAGAAGAAGAAGAAGAAGAAGAAGAAGAAGAAGAAGAAGAAGAAGAAGAAGAAGAAGAAGAAGAAGAAGAAGAAGAAGAAGAAGAAGAAGAAGAAGAAGAAGAAGAAAGGGCAAAAACTGATTTCTTTTATAGGCGGAAACATAGTCCTACTAAAGAAATGCAGGGCAGGAGAAGAACACAAAAGACCCTAAAACTAACACCTTCTATCATTTTCACCATAACTAATTCGTACATTACTATCCTCATCAGCCGAACTTTCAACTGGTCCTCCACCTAAAGTAGAATGACTACCATTTCCAAAAAAAAAAAACTCAATGCTAGGAACTGATGATAAACTAATTAAGACCAATATAAGAATGAAGTATACATGCCCCCTATAAAACTTCACCAACATAAGAATGAAGTATACATGCACCAACATAAGAATATAAGAATAAAGTATACATGCACCATTCGCACGAGAGAATTTATAGTTTAGATGACATGCATCTTCTCCTTCCTACTAGAAACTAGTAGAATTTATCATAAGATTTAGTGGGTTTAAGAGCCAGATTCGTTTTCTAATTTCTAGCATTTCAGCAATTCCATCGACTCTTAAATAGGATTTTTTTAAGGATTTTCCAGCATAGACATGTGATCTTACAGAATGGGATATCAACAAGGAAAAATATATACCATCAAATTTAGAAGGCAAGAATGCATCCGTTGCAGGGTTCCAAATTCCAGTATCTATCCCATTCAAAATACCGAAGTACCTAAAAAATGTTTGTCACGGTGTCTATTCATTGATCACGAACAGTTAACTATCTCGTGTAAAGCCAGATGTACTTAAAAGTTGACGTCAAGGGTATAAATAGGTGAGCTCACTTGTCACGGTGTCTTATCAGCGTACTAGCAAGCCATCCCGAGCAAAGTGTTTCCTTGAGATATGTTGGAGAAACTGTGCTGGAGATTACATGAATTAGAAGCTTTATAAATTACTTGCCCAGAGAGATTTTGTATTGCAACAGGCAGATTGCACTAAAACGATAGGCTGACTTTCAGGAGTAAAATTTAAGAGCATTTTGACGCAAACTACAACTTACACTGTTGATTGCTGTAGACAATGCTTCCTTTCAGTAAACTTAATCTCTCAGGGTTATGCCCAATAGTTCCATCATCCATAATCTGAAAGTTTGACCCAAAAGACAGAAACTTATATAATTTGTTCAATACTGATTTGCATATGAGATGGTGGCAATAGAATAGTTAATAGTGACGACTAGTAGCACCATGCAATTCAAGTACATTTTTAAATTGTATTAATTGTGTTACTAAAAGATAATTACTAGTTATATGTTTATCATATGTATTTTCAGTAAGAAAATTTTGCCTTTCCTTTCTTCTTAATGATCACGGTTAAGACACAATGCTTCACTCCTTTTCAACGGGAAACACAGCATTGGGAGCAGCAGAAGATAATCGTTTACGACATTATTGCCTATAAAGTACTTCCTCTGCAGGCTTTTACTGAATTCAAGGAGCAGATGAAATACCACACATGTATAGCATGCAAGACATATTTAACGTTAACCTTCTCTTGAAACACCAAATGACATAAAAAAACTGCCTACAAAGTTTCAATGCGAACATTCAAATGACATGGATTTGGAAAAGTTCAGACACCTCTTCGAAACAAAGCCAACCTTTTCATGTAAAACATAACAAAAAACAGATGACCCTAATGAATTTCTTTCACTAATGTATTGCTCAGAAGTACAGCTGATGGAGACACAATAACAACTAATCACAACCACTTACACTCTAATACAGTGGTTTTGAGAAGGATTATAAATGAATTTGACGATTTCACTATCAGTTGGTCTTTCAATGTTCAGAATTCTTATAGGCATTTTGACAAACACTTGGCGGGTCTAAGTATTATGCTGAAATTTGTTGATTTTGTTTGAATTAAACGAGCCAATACCAAGCAAGGTCATGTTTTGTGAAAACTCAATCCCTAAATCAGAAGTCTCAATATAATCCCATAGTTTCGTGAAACTCAATCCATAAATAAAAAATCTCAAGGAACAGAATTTGGGCAAAGAATGAGGACATTGATGTATCACACTACGAATTAAAAATACAACTTACTAGTGGAAGTGGACGGTCTGAATGTGGTGGAGGGTGGATAATGCTGCGGTCAGCGGCGGCGCATCCTGTTGGATTTACTCTCTTTTATTTTCCGCAAGTGTTTCATTGCCAATGCGGGTGGACAGGTCTCTTTTCCTATTCAAAGCAGGTTCATTGCCTCTATTCGCCGCAGTGGAAGCGGCGCCGATGTGCAGGGGCCGGAGGCACCAAATCGTTGCCGGAATTTTTTTGCAAAATATTAGTTCATGGCCGTGAGTCTCAATTCTGGAGGTGGGAGAAATTGTGCCTGACCTTTTTTATTTGAATTAAAAATGTTCCTAACTTTGATATATACATATTTTAATTAATTTTTGAATTAATATATATGAATAATTATAAAATTTATGTAATTTAAGTAAAAGGGTATAAAAGTAAATTCAAAATTAAAATTTTAAAAAATATTTTAAAATAATATATGAACTCAACAGGTTGCAGGTCAGTGCGATACAGCGCGATGACACATGGCATAATTATAGAGCATGACTGATATCAGGCAACTCGACAGGGTGCCTGATCTAAGAAAAACCCATGAGACAATTAGTAGATCAAAGAAAGAGGTGGGGCGCCGAAAAGAGGATGGTAGAAAATCAAATTGATTTATAAATAATTGTGAAACAACATTAGGGTTTGATAGACTGTGAAATTGATCAGTTTTCCATTAGTTTACGATCGGAATTTGATGTTCGAATATATATATATATAGTTAACAAGCCAAACTTCTTCTATAGCTAGCTAATTAATGTGTATTGTTGGGAAACGCGAAGTGGGAGGAACTCACAGAAAATTAATGTTGATGTATTTTTCAAATATCTCTTTCATATTTATCTTCTTCCTCCATTTGGTAAAGAACAGTGGTGTTTATGAAATTTGGTTGGGGATGAACGGGATATTTTTAAATAATTAAAGAGGCGATTAATTATAGTTGAATTATTATTAGGTTATCATATAAAAGGAAGAGATTAAGTTTTTAAATTTGTAAAATTATTATTTAAAATAAATTGTAAGGATGTTTCAGTTTTTACTAAATGACGTATTCAATTTTTACTGAACACCTGAGAAAGACGAACACTCTTTCTAATTATAGAAAAACTTTTTTATGTAGTAATTTTGTTTAATAAAAATAACTATTATTATTTTGAATTGGTGAAATGAATTTACAAGAGATTTACTTTATAAAAAATATAGAGTATCACATCTCATATAATTTTATTTAGAGTATGTATAAAGTAAAATTGGTTTATATATGAATCATTGAAGGATATTACTCGTTTTCACTGAAGAGTATTAGTCGTTTTCTCTGAAAAATATTAGTTGTTATAACGAAAAGTTTTAATTTATTTTCAGCAAACGATTCACCCTTCTATAAAAATAACTAATACGCTCTAGTGAAAATAACTAACACTCTTATGTAATAACAACTAATACTCTCTAATGAAAACAACTAATACTCTTATGTAAAAATAACTAATACTCTCTAGTGAAAACAACTAATACCCTTCAATAGTTCATGTATAAACCATTTTCACTCTATACTTTGTCTTTTATTTATTGATATAATCATTACATATGAAATTACAGCTCAAAATGACAGGAGTCCTTCACAATTTCTCTACCTCATTTTTAGTTTTGGGACCACAAAAAAATTGCAACCAACCAACACCATAAAATCGTGAAAAATATATTGCGAGGTGGTGGTGTCTATAAAATGGGGAGAAACGGGCACACAATTGTACGCACAAAAAGGAAATAAAGTAAATTTAATAAAAAAAAAAAAAAAAAAAAGGCAACTTTGGAAGCTAAAATTGGCATGAGTGATTCTACAACATCATCGGATGTTTTCGGAAAAGGAAAATATCAGGTGAAATATATCACCGTTGAAGAAACAACCACCTTACCAGAATTATTCATCATTTCACCTCTTGAAAAGGGGACATATCCTATCCTACTTTTCTGCCATGGATTTTTGCTTAAGAACACTGGGTACACCACCCTCTTGGAGTTTATAGCTTCTCATGGCTACATAGTTATTGCCCCTCAGGTACTTTTCATTTCATTATGTGTTTCATTATTTTTAAATACATGTACCGTGTATTAAATAACATTACTAGATAATCGGAAATGATTACATTCCCACCAGTGGATATAAACTTATGGTAAAATATTATATGAAAATAGTTAATAATAAATTTATTATGAAAATATTTTAAAGTATCATCAATCTCATCGGGAGTATTATTAATCTCATCAAGGGTATCATTAGTCTGGATTCAAGAAAATTGTAAATTTTTTTGATACCCCTGACAGGTTTAATGATACACCTGATGAGATTAATGATACTCTAAAACTATTTCATGTTAAATATATTATGAAGTGTTTTCATATAAAACCTACTCTAAACTTATACATCCACCGTAAATTAAATGTGATAATAACATATAAGCAGAGTGTCCACTATAATTTTAATTGATTGTTTATGTCATATTACAGTGAACATATAAAAATTTGCTCACCGTGAATGTGTAATCATTTCTGCATTAATCATATATTAACTCTGGGGATATTGTTCTTTTAGACCCGTAACGTGGGGTTGTGTTTTAATGACAATTTTTATTTTGATTTATACTAAGTTTTTTTAATTTGTAAATGTAGTACAATCAAGCTTGAATAAAGCCAAATCAAGCTGAAATATCACATGGGTTGCACAAACAATCATGCAACACACATGTGATTGAATTTGATTTGGGTTAATTCAGACTCGATAATACTATATTTATTATTAGGGTAAATTGCATCAAACTCCCTTATGGTTTGGAAAATCGGCGTGAAACCCCTTTATGCTTTAAAGATTGTGTTAAACCCCCTTGTGGTTTTATAAATATAGTGCAAGATCCCATTTTTTTCTTAGGAAATTAATAACGTTAATTTTTAACACGTATGACCTATTATATACTTCTAACATGTTGACGTTCTTTAATAAAACACCTAAACGCTAACTAGGGTTTATCTCCAAGTAAAATTTTAAAATTTATACAATTTTTTTTAAAAGATATGTGAATTTCTTAAAAAAAAACTTGCTAATTGTGAACATATAAAGACTTGACCAAGAAAAAATTTATTGTTGCTAATTTTCTTTAAAACGAGAAGTGCCTAGGGTAGGTTCCAATTTCTTTTATTTTTTTATTTGTACTTTTCTTAATATTTTTAACTACAAATTATTTACTAAATGCTATATTAATTTGATATAAAAAAAGACTTTTTAAAAGTATTTTACACTTCTCGTCTATTTATAATATTTTATAGACAAATGGTTATTAAATAAATTAACTATCTAAAAGCATAAGATTATAAAAAATTAAAATAAAATTTAAAAAAATTCATAATAGAAGGAGCATTTAATTTAGTTAATGGAGGGATAATTGTGTCAATATATTAAAAAAATGATAAAAAAAAAACCACTAAAATATAAATGAAACGTGCGTGAATTACACACTACTGTTAATCTTAAGTTCTTAACAGAATTGGGGGCTAGTGCTATATTTATAAACCATAGGGGTGTTTCAAGCTATATTTATAAATCACAAAGGGGTTTCATCACTACAAGAAATTTGAACTTTGATGACAAAATTCTGTCACTAAACTTTCTCTAGTTAAAAGTTTTTTGTGACAAAAAAATGATCTTTAATGACATGACCTGTCACTAAAGATTATGATTCTGTCACTAAAGTTTTTTAGCTTGAAAAACAATAGTGACAGGATCTCTGTTATTAAAGATAAATTTTTTTGTAGTGCATGTTATATTTACAAAAACACAAGAGGATCTCATGTAATTTTTAAAGTATAGGGGGATTTCATGCCGATATTTTAAATCACAAGGGAATTTTATGCCGTTTATCCTTTATTATTATATTTTAAAGTATAGTGTCCTTCGTTTATAGCTAACCATGAGAATACATTTTCTTATGTATAGTCTTTTGGAGAGGACCCCATTTCAATCTGTAAGGAAGTGGTCGAGTGGCTATCCTCAGGCCTCCCTCATGTTCTCCCGGGCGACGTAGCCGGAGACGTCGATAATCTCGCCCTCTCCGGCCACAGCCGGGGTGGAAAGATCGCTTTCGCCCTGGCATTGGACGACAAAAAGTGCAAAAAGAAAGACAATTGTAAGTTCAAGGCAATTGTAGGGATCGACCCGGTGGCGGGAGTCTCCGTCTCGTTACGACCCCCACCGGTTATCCTCGAGTACATTCCGCGGTGCTTCGACATGTCCGTCCCGGTGGCGGTGATTGGCACCGGGTTGGGGAACCAGCCGAAGGAGCTGTTGCCGCCGCTTCCGCCGGTTCCGCCGTTTGCCCCGGATGGGGTGAACCATTCGGAGTTCTATAACGAGAGCAAGCCACCCGCTTGCTATTTTCTTGCAAAGGAATATGGTCATGTGGATATGATGGATGATTCGGTTATAGAATTGGCGAGTCTTGTGTGCCAGAGTGGGAAAGGTTCTAAGGATTCCATGAGGAGAGCTGTTGGGGGTATTGTGGTCGCATTTCTGAGGTGTTATTTGGGCAAGGATGAGAAGGATCTCAACGCCATTGTGGATAATCCGAAAATTGCTCCTATAGTTCTTGATCCGGTTATTTATGTCAAAAAGTAGTCCAAAGACTTGTTTCTTTGGATTATGGTTATGGGGTTTGTTTATACTTCGTGTTGGATCCCATCACCTATGTCTATGTCTGTGAGATTATGGGTTTGAATCGTCATTTCACGATAAAACTATTGTAAATACGCTATCTTTTCTTTTGGCTTGAATAAGTGTATGAGGATCTAGTCTACACATTATGGCTTGAATAAGTGTATGAGGATCTAATCTACACATTAATAAAGAATGCCCTTTGATTTGGCTCTTTTATTATAAAGTAACATGTTTATGGCTTTTGAGCACGTAATTTCACCTAATTTGATGTGCATGGAGAAATGAATGCCACCACAACCTAAAATTTCAGCATGCGATAAGAGTGCCAAAAATTGAAGGCAAGGTTCATTTGAGACGGGACAACCTCATATATGATATGCAATGAATAACTCGAAGCACGCGATGCACTCCAAGAATTCCCCCTTCACTAAGCACCTAAATCCTTAAATCGAGGTACCTAATGTCTATTGATGGTAATCTAAACCGTTTACCCTCTCTCGGTTAACATTAACTAATCAAATTCCTCATTACAAGGTCGATCAACCCCACCCAACTCTCGTTGTAGCACGCACTAGTACAAATTTGGGTTTAGAAAGCGGTTATTTTCTCCCCTAGACAGCTGTTATAAGGGCTGTCCAAGTAGCAGCTATGTAAGACTGCCTAAGCTTAGACAGCGGTTAAAAAACCGCTGTCTAAAGTAAGCACTTAGATAGCGGTTAAAAACCGCTGTCTAAAGTTAATTCTTAGACAGCAGTTATAAACCGCTTTCCAAGTGAACACTTAGACAGCGGTTATTAACCGCTATCTATTATATATATATATATTTTTTTTTTACCCGAATTTTTTTATATAATTTTTTTTAATGATCTTTATATATTTTTTTTTATAATTTTTTTTATATTTTAATAAACCTGTTTGTACAAAATTACCAAAATCTATACTATTATTTATAAGTACAATATCAAATAAATAAACACATACATCAATTAAATACATCAAAAACATGAAATATATATCATCACAAATTAATACAAGTTACATGGTACCAAAAGTTAATAATGCCATAGAATACAAGAATCGAGAAGTGAAGATATATTATATATTCAATGTACACTACAAGAAAAACTATTTTTAGTGACGGGAATGGAAGATCTCCTCTATTATCGGGCCGTGGGGCTGTCCTCATTGTAAACACTTGAGATTTCGATTCCAACTCCGATTCCTATCGGAGTCGTGAGTGATAAAATAGCATCATCGTCATCGTTGTCAGAGACTTGAATTTGGCCTGATGGTACAATTAAAACCAAACCAAAAGTTAAAAAAGCATTGAAAAGGCATTCTTTTTCATAATTGTACAGAGAATTATACACATTATTCACAATGACAAATCAAAACTCAAATAAATGACAAACAATAATGCCATGCTTATGTAAATATACCCATGAATCTTGTTCTTGATTGACCCTTGGGGCGCCTTCTCCAGATTACTCCAAGCTTTATTCACCTATAAACGATCAATGCTAGCAATTACATGAATATACACAAGAACTAGCAATCTATTAGTCAATAATATCATGTAAGAGCACAGGTCATCAGGTATTCATTCACAAGCTATAAACAGGAGGTGTAGATTTTCAAGTAAAACATAAGCATAAATTGTTCATCCATTATTTACATCTATAGAGAATAGATCAATTTCGAGTTAAGGTCTTTTGAGGCATGAGCATTGCCTCACAGCTGTAAGTTTGCAAAGTTTACAGAACAGAATAGGACAATCGCCTAACCCAACACTCCAAGTAACAGAAACACGAAGAACAACACAATACTGTTATAGCAAAAAACAACAGCTCCAAGTAACAGGTATAATAACATACTAAACGCCAAGAACTAGCCTGAGATTTCGTACCCAAACTTCAAAATCAAAACTACTAATACTCACTAACAAAAGAGACAAACAAAATCCTTTCGAATATAATGAAGACAAATCCTTCACACACTACTCATCGGTAAGCAACAAAAACTGTGTTTTTACTTTTTAATCAAGAGCATAGCCAAAAACAAGAAATGTCCCTCATTAATTCGAAATGACGATGATCATTTATCGTTTCTCTTCACATATTTACTCATTACCAAACAAAAAACAAATGCAAGATATATTACTCAACAGGAAGCAAGAGAGAGAGCACATCTAATTACCTCTTTCCCGTCGAACATCAACAAATTAATCATATAATTGACACCATTTGATGCAAATCAATATAAACAAAACTATATAAGCATTACTCATCAATAAGTGCACGAAAAATACCTTGTTTGAAGCGAAATCGACGGTAAGTTCAAGTGGCAATTCCGATGAGCCTTGGTTGTTTCCAGAAGGTGAATTAGAGATTCTCTTCCAAAGTTCTTCGATCGGCTAAAACACCAATTTCTTCCTTTGATTGGGAACACCACTACTTTAGCCCTCATCTTTGAAACAAATACAAACCTAGAATATTGATGCTGGATCAGGATTTGATGTCGAAGACGAATAACCAACCGTGTTAACAGATCAAATTCCCCCAAAAAATGAATGAGAAGAGAAGTCGAAACTCGAAAGTGTATACAAAGTACACACACAGCGGCGGTTTTGGTTCGAGCGAGGTTTAGCAACTCCGCTGGAGGCTGACTGTATAAATAGACAGGTGCGGAGCGGGCGTCGCGCGGAGGGAGCGGAGCGGCGTCGCGCGGAGGGAGCGGAGCGGCGTCGCGCGGAGGGGCTTCGGGTGGATCGGCGTCACGCGGAGGCGTCAGGCGGCGTAAGCAGCGACAGTGGTGGCTTGCGTCGGCAGAGGGAGGAGAAGAAGGGCGGCGCTTAATTATGTTTCGATCGGCTTTCCCTGACACCATTCCTGCTATTACGCCGTCGTCGGCTTTCTGAAAGACGGCTTGTTCGGATCGGACGACGACTCCAGGGCGTGCCGCTTTGACGGAGGAGGTTCATTAGCGCCTTGATTTCCATGGATTCATTGAAAGAGAGAGACTGGCGATGTTTTCTGAAATCTAGGGTTTAAGCGGATGTCTTGAGGCTTTGCTAAATGGGCCATTATTCCTTTGGGCTTCTTTATTATGGGACCACCGTTTTATTGTTGGGTCCAATTAATAATTGGTAGATAGAAAACCGATGTCCAATATATCACTTAGAAAGCGGTTTCTAGCCGCTATGCAAAGATTCACTCCTTATAGAGCAGTTTTTAACCGCTGTCTAAGATTAAACCTTGGACAGCGGTTCTAAACCGCTATCTATCTTTTTTTTTTTTTTTTTAAATATAACTTTGTAAAACCGCTCTCCAAGCTAAGTTTTGGAGAGCGGTTTTTTTAAAGGCTATCCAAGTAAAGCTGTCTAAAGCCAAATTTGTAGTAGTGACGAATCAATCTAACAAGAATTACTAAACACAATCAATTAATCTAATCAATAATAACACATCAATAGAAACAATCAAACCAATTCAATAGCAATTTCTATCATAATAACACCATTTTCCTCATAATTCCAATACCCAAAGTATTTGGGGAATAGCCCATGGCTAAAAATGTAAAACTCGTGAATAAACACACTAGTCTAAGCAAATACATAATTGAACTTGAATAAAAAATGTAAAATAGAATAGGTATCACCTCTTGTGATGAAATGGAAATACAAATCTTCAATTGTTCAAATCCTTGCTTGAAATGTAAAAACTACTAATAGAAATATTAATCTAATCTAATTTATTCTAAAAATTAAAAGAAAATGCAAAGAAAAAAAATAAAAGAAAACTATTTAGAGGATTAAGGTTCTAGAGCTCCCTCAAAATATGATGAATGGGTGTATTTATAGTGTGGGACGAGGGTTTGAGATGAAATTGCAAATTAATCCCTGAAAAATGATGCATTTTCGAATTTTTACCCATCTGCCGAGTCAATCATCGGATTGACTCGGTCAACTTAATGCATAAAACCTTCAACTCGCCGCAACTCGCTCTACTCGATGCTAGACTCAATCCTGACTCGGTGCTAACTAGGTGCGAATTCGGCTCGGTTTGCAGCTTCTTGGCTCGGCCGAGACAAATACCCCCAAACCGAGAGAATGGCTACGACATTGGTGGCTCGGTTTAGACATAATGACTCGGTTTGACATTATGCGGCTCGGTTGACACGTGCTCTGCCTTCTTTCTCTTCAAGCTTCAAAATTCTAACGTTTTCTCCATTAATACCGGCGACTCCAAGCTCCATTCATGGCACCGACCTCAATTCCGGCTTCGATTCCGGCAATGGCGGAAGCTTCCGGTGAGAGCTCTGAATTCCCGGCGCCGATTTTCCCCATCTCAGGCTTTGGTTCGCAATCTCCGGCAATGGTATCTCCATTAACGCCAGCAAAAATAACTTCATTTCCGGTAATGGAGCTTTGCAATTTCTGCCACCGAGCTTCAATTCCCGTCGTTGAGCAGCTTCCCCTTTCCGGCACAGCGGCTTCGACTTCCGGCGACAAGGCTTGGCAGTGACACTTTTCATCGAATTCCGGCAATGCTTCATAAAATGAGTTCTTCACCATTGATAAAACCACTTTCTCTCTCTTTGATTTGAATATGGACGTGGGTTTCTTTCATTTTTAATTTGATTCACAGCTCTTTTCTTCTTCTTTAGAAATGGTGGGCCCCATGAAATATGCATAAACTTCCTCCGTCCAAAAAATATAGGCTTGGTTATTTATTGGATCGTTCACGGAAAATATTCATGTTGATTAAAATGAAAATAATAAACTTTATTTACAACTTTCAACATACACACATAATATTTGTAAAATAATTTATTTTCTATTTGATGTGATATAATATTCTTACTTTTTACATATTATATCAACTTTGTCAATAATTGTGCATAAAGCAACAAACTTATATTTCATGGATGGAGGGAATACTTATTTATTGAATCCCAAGTCAATCACGTGATTGCAGCTGCAAATCCCATTCCCTCCCAATTAAATTGCAAATGGGCCTTGAAACTTGGGCTGCCACATTTAATTTCTTGGATCGTTAACTTTTAATTAAAGGCCAAGGTTAAATACAGTTCCATGTTTGGTGAATACAACCCTACCCAAAAAATTGTTCGGAATTTTTTTTCGAAAAATGTAACAGTTTTCGGAATTTTTTTCCGAAAAATCATAAGTTCAGTGTTTTTTTTTAATTTTCGGAAAAAAATTCCGAAAATTATCAAAATTTTCGAATTTTTTTTCCGAACATTTTTTGGTGGGGTGGTATTAACAAAAGATAGGACTGTATATAACCTTGGCCTTAATTAAAATGGGAGCCTAATTTTTTTTTTCAATCCTCATTTTTCTCGACTCATTCCTTTGATTAACCTCACAAAATAAAAGGTACGTTTATACTCCATAAATTCACAATTTCCTACAAAATGAACACAAATTCCTTTCTCGATAATTAAGCACAATTAATCAATTTAATGTAAATAAATGCAAGAAATTCAATTAAAAGAAGCAATTTAAGTATACAAATTTTGAGCAATTATCAGACTAATCACCAAATGGTAAAGACTATTTTCCTCCACATTAGGTGGAGCGGTACCACCACCGTGGTCCGGTGCAGCCCGAAATCCCGCCGTCATCGCTGCTTCAAAGGCTGGATGAGGAGGATGAATAGGGGGATGATCCCGGATTTTAATCCGATGATTAGGAATTTTTTTTTTAATTTTATAGCATGTATTGATTTTATTTTTTATTCGACATTACTTTTATTATATTATTTTGTCAATTTTATATTTTTATTACAAGAATAATTTACATGTTTAGTTTACAAACAAACGAATTATAAATTTTCATGTCGAAATAAATAATTTTACATAATAAAAAAATATAATTGGTAACAACATTTATTAAAACAAGTTAGAAACGGAAATAAATTAATTTGATGAATTATAAAAAATGACTTAATTTGAATACATATACAAGTAATTGAGTACAAATGAACGAATTATAATATTACGCGTTCGCGAATTAAATAAATTTACAAAAAAATGATAACGACATTTATTAAAACAAGTTGAAACGAAAAGAATTAATTTGATGAATTAAAAAAAGACTCAATTTGGATATATATACAATTAATTGCATACAAATGAACGGATTATAATATTACACGTGCTTGAATTAAATAAATTTACAGAATAAAAAATATATAATTGGTAACAACATTTATTAAAACAAGTTAGAAACGAAAAGAAATTAATTTGATGAATTCTAAAAAAAATGACTTAATTTGGATACATATACAATTAATTGCAAGAAATCGAACAATACAAGCAAGTGACCTAATGACGTACCCCCCCTCTATATGCAAGAGAGGTTGCGGGTTCAATTCTTTTGCCCAATAAAGCTAATATGAAAGTTAGGTCGAAATATATAGTTTGGGGGGCTGATGACCCTGTGATTCGCACCCCTCGGGTGCACGGAGGGTCCGAATTCGGAGTAATGAATGATATACCAAGACATAAAAGATTCTGCATGCGATAAGTATGCCAGCACAATCGAAGATAAAAATGTATATGGTACACAATAATCTGTTTTCACCACAATAAACAATAAATTAATTTTATGCCCTTTCTATAAATTATACTTTTAAAAGGCGCAAATTGTTATATGCAATATTCTACGGATCCTAGATCCGTAGAATAATTCATATTGAGAAAATTGATCCTCATCCATATTACAACCTTTGCAACTCCGCCCACCTTCTAGCTGGCCAGCAGTCTTCTTCGACTTCCAGTCGACTGCTCTATGACCGAAAGGGGCTGCTCAGCAACGGAAAATGAAATCTCAGCAAAATGATTTCTTTGTGTTCTACTCCCCCCTCCCCCCTCCCCCACCCCAAACTCCCACCCCCAAATCCCCCCTCCCCACCCCATAACAGACTAACAGCCCCACCCACGGCCCCACCCTTCCTCCCGTTTGCCCGTCCCACTCCCACCCCTACCCCTACACCAAAATTCATTTTCTCTTCCCCTTCTATCCTCAACCTTCCTCTGCAAATTAATCCTCAATATATTAATAGGGATGCAAAAGCCTCATAACAATCTTTGCACGCCACTTGTTCGGTCTAATGTCTTGAAAAAAGGTCCTAAAAATATATATTACTATTGGAGCAAATGTGTGTTACTATTGGAGCAAATGTGTGTTACAAAAAATGTGTGTTACAAAAAATATGTGTTACTATTGGAGCAAATGAGTGTTACTAAAAATATGTGTTACTGTTGGAGCAAGTGTGTGTTACTGTTGGAGGAAATGTGTGTTACTATTGAAACAAATGTGTGTTACTATTGGAGGAAATGTATGTTACTGCAAATGTGTGTTATTGTTAGAACAAATGTGTTACAGTTGGAGCAAATGTATGTTACTATTAGAGTAAATATGTTTTACTGCAAATGTGTGTTAATGTTAATTTAAATGTATGTTACTAAAAATATGTGTTACTATTGGAGCAAATGTGTGTTACTGTTACAGGAAATATGTGTTACTATAGAAGCAAAGTGTGTTAATGAGAGTAAATGTGTATTATTGCAAATGGGCGTTAAAGTTAGAGTAAATGTGTGTTATTAAAAATATATGTTACTATTGAAGTAAATGTGTGTTACTGTTAGAAGAAATATGTGTTAATATTGAAGCAAAGTGTATTACTATTAGAGTAAATATGTGTTACTGCAAATGTGTGTTAATGTTAGAGTATATGTATGTTATTCAAAATATATGTTAATATTGGAGCAAATGTGTGTTACTGTTAGAGGAAATATGTGTTACTATTGAAGCAAAATGTGTTAATGTTATAGCAAATGTGTATTATTGGAAATGTGTGTTAATGTTGGAGCAAAAATATATTTAATGTTGGAGCAAACGTATGTTATTGTTGGAGCAAATATACTTTAATATATAAAACAATAAATTTAAATTTAAAGGGATGAGAAATAAATTAAAAACACATATTTGATCTTGTAAAAAATATATATTTGTCATTATTATTATTTTAAAGTAGAAAAAACCTGTTTTTTAATGACTTGTAACACACATTTGCCCATATAGTAATATACATTTTTCCTATACTGTAACACAAACTGGGAGCGAAAATCCTGAAACTTGACTTATGCGAGATTTTGAAAAAAAAAACCCACCAAATCCGACCCGGCCAAAATCCGCGAATTTTTACCTAGAGCGACCCGACCCATAATATTTTTAATATTTGCTTATTTTAGGTATATTTCACATATGAAATATTTCATAAGAGAGCTCCCCTTTAAAAGGTGTATAATTCTTTTACACCATGATTGGTATGATGGAATAGATAGGGAATGAAATGTCAATTCCTTAATTTATTCCAAATATCATGATTGATATGTTTTTAAAAATGGAATAGTGATTCCACATAAAATGGTGATTCCTAATAATGTGGAATAGTCATTCCTTCCATAACACAAGGGTTCATGTATTCCACATATTGAGGAATGATTATTTTTCAAAAATATCATCACTTATTTTCATTTATATAATATTATCTTCTAGTCCCAACATATCTACACTAATAATATTATTATTAATACTTAATCATAAAAATATCATTAAAATAATTCTATTTAGTAAAATTATAAGTAGTAATATAAATAATAACAACCAATTTCAATAATAATAATATAATAATTTTCAACGATAATATTTATTTTTCTACAGTATATATAATAATTATATAATTACTACAAATATAAATAATAATATTTGATTATAAAAATTATCTTAGATAACAATAAAATAAATAATACTAATTATATTACTAAAATAATAATAACACAATTAAAAAATATGTCATAATTACAAAAAAAAATAGTAAAATAATATTAAATAATTATTACAACAATAATAACAATTATTAATTTAAAAAATTAAATAATAGTATTAATATTTTTTTTATAATTATAAGAATTATTAAATATATAATTTAATAATAATAGTTTTTTTAATAAATAATATTGCTATTACGAATATATATATATATAAATTCAAACAATCATTATTAATATTATTATTAAATAATTATTTCAACAATCAATAACAATAAAAATTTTATATAGCTACACATAATAATTACATTTTATTCCAAATCTATATCAATCAAAGGAATGACCATTCTTATATCATTCCATTCAGACCTCCATTCCATTCATGAGTTCATTCCATTCAACTGTTATTCCATTCAAACATATCAATCATACCCTTATAGTATTAAACTCATTAGAATGCCGCCACGCTCACATGTCCCGAGTAGAGTTAAAATTAGTGTAGTCGTAATTTTTTTCAATTATATAAACTTACTGACAATATAATTTTGAACGATACGATATTAAATAAATATTGTACAAAAAAAGTTATGCTTAAATTAAAACAATAAATATTTTATGTCACAATCTTTGTATGACTAGATTAACTAGAAAATGGTAAGTATGTAAACTCGTTGTATCATGCAACTCAAAACAATGTTATTACGTTGTTTTCATTATACAATATTATTACTAAATCAATAAATTTTAAAACAACTAATCTCTCCGTTCCAACCCTATCTTCACACTTATTGTATTCTCGTGTTTTAGCAAGCAAGGTGTTTAGTATTTGAAATGATAAAATAATTTTTAAGAAAGAATACAATAAATTTATTTCTCCTCTATTATAAAACAATCTAAAAATTATTTTATCATTTCAAATACTAATAATTCGCTAAAGTACGAGAAAAGGAAACAACAAGTGTGAAGATAAACCTGAGAAAAAGAGAGTAAGAAATGCAAAAAAAAAAAAAAAAAATTAGAGTAAAATTATTTCACACATTATAAAATTCTAAATTCAAGTACCATTAAAATTTAAGAATTTATATAAATTAATAAGTATATGACCGTGATGTCTATCAACCTAATAACTAAAAAAAAAAAATTATAGATACAATGATAACTTATTATTATAAATACATGACTGTTCTCCAAAAGGGAATTAAAAATAAGGATTTAAGTCGCTTTAAGAGGGATCAAAACGTGAACCTAATAAAGTAAAATAAGGTCTTACAAGTTACAACTCTTGATTATGAGAAAGTATATAGTGAATGGTTCATACATGAACCATTCAAGGGTATTGTTTTCAGTAAAGAGTATTAGTTGTTTTCACTGAAAATAAATTAAGACTCTTCGGTGAAAACAACTAATACTCTTCAACAAAAACAACTAATATTTTTTAGTGAAAACTGTTGGGGAAATTGGGGTGCCCAGATCTATTCGGGATGATATTTAAATACGAATTTAAATCAAATTATTTCTAGCATGAATTAATCCTAAATTAATTCAAATAATAATTAAACCAACAACAAATATATCATGCACATGAATATTATCACATAAAAATTTACGGCGGAAAAACTAAGAATTTTACGTATACACATACCTCTTGAAGCGACGTCCAACCGAGATAAACGGGAAAAACGTAACGATCCTATCAACCGTAAAAGTCTTTTCAAGTATTCCTTTTTCGCCTTATTCGTTCGTCGGTGGGAAGCGCTCACGAACAATTTAATAATATAAGGGAGAAAGAAAATATTTATTGCTTTCGATTTTTCCAACTCATGGAATTATGAAACTGTAAACTGGATATGAAATAATCATCCCCTATATATAGATGAAAGATGACCGATTTTTGCCTTGTAGAATAGGGAGAGAAAATCTTTTTCTTGCCCTCCAAGAAATCTTGAATATATCTCATATATTCTTTTCTTCATAATAAAATATTCCACAAAAATCCCACCCTCCTAATATATGAGAATTTTAAAAAAAATTAGGATTGAAATCACAAGATTTGAATCTTCTTAAATTTATGAGATAATTTTGTATTCCAAGAATACATATCTTCCATAATATATTTCCAAGAAAATCAACAAAATCTTTTCTCTCCTAAAAAAACACTATTTTCGAAAAATACAAGAACATCAGCAATAATAATTTTCTTTTATTTTAATCACCTTATTATTATCGGGCTATTTATTAGGCTACTTGAGGGGTCTTTAGGAGAAATGAGATTGGACCTCCAATGGACTTCTGAATTACAATATTGAGCCTCAATATTATTCATCTCATTAATATTAATTAATATCACTATTAAATTAATATTGCACTATCCATCTTAATCCATATTACGATAATATGGGCTCCCGGTTATTATTTTTCGTGTTTAAGATTATCTAGTCCATTAATTAACTGAGCTTTTGAATAACTCTAAATTAATTAATATATTTTACCTTAGAGTAAAGACAGCTCAACATTAGTATTTGTACCGAAGAAACTAATTCTTCACTTGCAAGATTTGGTACGATAAAACTTCTGAGCCCACCAAGGGGACAAATCACACAAGCCGTACTCGAACACGTTTCTCCATATTAAATCTTAGCAACCGTCGTATGATTGATATTACTGTCCAAAACACAAGGTTCGAAATCACGATTATTCTCACCCAACATGAATCAAAGCAATAACTATTAACCACACACGGTCATATTTAAGTGACAGAGATTAAAAAATCAATAACCACTGAGGTCTTATTCTTCACCTTTCAGAATAGAAGAATTTATCCTCGCTGTAGATCCTCATCAACACATACTAAATGTGCTAGTTCAATCTCTTGGTCAAGACACCAATCTGAGAATTACACATCGACCTTTCATGGCGGATTGTTTAATTCCACCTGGATCGTGAATTGTACGTTGAGTTACAAGTAACTGTAAATGTGATCTTCCGTGATCTGGTATCACCACATTAACTACAATGTAACACATACTATATATTGAATGAGTTGCAATAAATATTTAACATTCATTCATATCTAAAGCAAATGTGATAAAAGAATTATTCTCATAAACAAGTGTTTAATACATGAGTTATACAAAGTAAAAACATACTTTCACGCATAACTCCAACAATCTCCCACTTATACTTAAAGTTTGCTTTTTAGTATACACCATGCATGTCTAGTGTAGTTCTATGTGACATCTCATATCAACCTACACTAACCTAATAATTCCTCCCACTTATACTTAAAACAGATTGACAATAGTCTTGACACTCATTCCATCCGCATGTCTCTCGAATGTACTATGAGGCGGACCCTTTGTGAATGGATCATGTAAACTATTTTTTTTTTTTTTTTGTTTAATGAGGCCCCTGGTCATAAAAATTCTCAGATTTTATTGAGTTAGTTTAACGTATTCTTCCCTTAGAGAATGATGAAGCAATCAATTTCAATGGTGTTAAAGTCGACTTTCAACAAAAAATGTACCCTAATGGATTGTCCAAAAATAGTCTTGTGAAATAAAAATTATATATACTTTAAGAACTTTTCAGAACAAAAAAAATAGTTTAAGCGTCTTTCGAAATAAAGGTTGATAGTTTGAAGAATTTTTTTAAACACAAAAAATAGTTTAGGAGCCTTTCAAAATAAAATGCGATAGTTTGAGGATTTTTTATGCAAATTATATATTCTTCAAATTTAAAACATGCTCAAATGTAGCAAATGTAATGTTTCTTTTGGTGAGGTGGTGATTGCATTCGTTACCAATCGGATAAATTAATAATTGTAGCATTTAATGTGTTTGGAGTAATGAATGCTACAAAGACATAAAAGATTCTGCACGCGACAAGGATGTCGGCAAAATCGAAGATAAAAATGTGTATGGTGCACAATAATTTGTCTTCGGTGGTCACTATACAAATAGATTAATATTACATTCTTTTTACAAGTTGGTACTTTTATAAAATGTATAATTTTTTCATATTATTAGTGTCACTAGGCTCCCGCCACGCTCACACGTTCTGAGCAGAGTTGTTCCTAGCAATTAAAAGGTCCGAATCGAGATTAAAATTAGAGCCTTCGTAGTTTTTTTCAATTATACAAATTTACTGACAATATAATTTTAAGGGACACTCTCATATGCACTGGGTGCACGGTGCACTCATTCAACAGTTAATATTATTTACACTGAAAATTGACCACACTTTTCAGCGTAATCAAATCATATTTTTCAGTGTAAACAGTTGCAACTGTTGAGTGAGTGCACCTTACACTAAGTGCACAAGAGAGTTACTCTAATTTTAATTAATACGATGTTAAATAAATATTGTAGAAAAAATAATTTGTGCTTAAATTAAAACAATAAATATTTTATCTGACAACCTCTGACTAGATTAACTAGAAAATGGTAAATATATAAACTCGTTTTATCATACAACTCAAAACAATGTTAGTACGTTGTTTTTATTATACAATATTATTACTAAATCAATAAATTTTATTGAAACAACTACTCTCTCTATCCCAACTCTACTTCACACTTACTTTATTCTCGTGTTTTAGCGAGCGAGTTGTTTATTAGTATTTCAAATGATGATTTTTAAGAAGGGGTATGATAGGTCTATCTCTCCTCTATTATAAAACACTTTAAAATTTATTTTAGCATTTTACATACTAATAAAAAACTCATTCGCTAAAACACGAGAAAACAATAAGTGTGAAGATAAATCTGAGACAGAGAGAGCAATACTTTTAACAATATACAAGAAATGCAAAAAGTTGTAGCTTAAAACTAGTTCACATTATATTATGACAATACAAAATTCTAAAATTTTAAGTACCATTAAAAATTAAGAATTTATATAAATTAATAAGTATATGACCGTAATGACTCTCAACCTAATAACTAAAAATAAAAATAAGATTATAGATACGACGATAACTTATGATTATAAGTTTATGACTCTGTTCTCCAAAAGGAAATTAAAAATAAGGATTTAAGCCGCTTCAAAGGGATCAAAACGTGAACCTAAGAAAGTGAAATAAGGTCTAACAAATTACAACTCTTGATTATATACTTGATTAATATATTTATTTATCAGTGTTTTAAAAAATGACCTAGTCGACCGACTAATCGCTAGTCGGCCCTAAGTTGTTCTGATAAACCTCTAAACGTTTGAAAAACACGTTCTTGTGCTTAGTCTGCGACTAGACTGTGTAATCGCTGACTAAGCCGTCTAGTTGGCCGATGTTTACTTTTTTTTTTTTTATTAAACAAATACTAAATACTAAAAGTTTAAAATAATTCAAATTAGAGATTCAAATTTCAAACCTACGCTGTGGTCTGTGAGAGAGAAGTGAATGTGAAACGGTGAAAATGACGTGCCTCTGCCATCCACCTTTGAAGCTCCGCCGTCCACCACCGCAAGGGCCGCACCTACAAGTCGCCACACGCAGCGCATCCTGGCCGCTGCAGCACGCAGCGTGATGTATCACTTATAAATTACTTATGTCACTTATAAATTATAATTTTAATATTGAAGGGTGGTGGTGTTAATTTTTTTTATGTATTTAATGTATTATTAATTATTTAATTTTATAAAAATCATTTTATTCATTTAGGTGATTTCGATTAGTCCTCGATTAGTTGCTCTAGACCGACCGACTAGCGACTAGCCACTAGCCACTAGTCACTATTATTTTAGTTGATTGTTATACTTGCTTATGTGTCATTAACACATTCGCGGTGGATATATAAGTTTATGTTCATCGGTGTGCATTGCGAGTGATTCCGTATATATATAAAACACATATAGATATATACATATAAAATTTTGGGTCTCGAAAAATTCACAATATTTTTGGGCGTGATTCGACTAACTTGTCGGCCTCATTATAAACACGAGTTTGATCCTGAGTTCAAACCAAATACAGAGAAATATTAAAAATAAATTATACGAATAAATTAATTTCATTCATTTTTACAAATTTAGAGTTTTAGAAAAGACGGAATTGCATGTGTCTTTCGCCCCAAGACTCGCAAAAATTGAATAGGAAGTAGGTGTATTTAATCGTGACTCTCGCATCTGTCAAAAAAAAAAAAAAATCGTGACTCTCGCAGAATTGAATAGGAAATAGTTGTATTTATTCGTAAGAATCATGATGAAGAAACATGTGCGTATGTGACCATAGTACGTAAATTACAAAATGACAAAAATGTAGCTCAAACATCTCCACCATCAATAAAATACTTTCCCAATCGAATTACTTTTTCTTTCTTTTTCTTTTTTTCTTTTAATAGTGACGGAAGTTTCATCTCATAGTTCAATTTAATCCGGATAATAAAGTTGTGAATGGTGGATAATTTGATCTAAATCGACCAACTCAATTATAGTCCATCAAACATAAAAAGATATGTTTATAAAAATAGGGATGTAGTCAAACCAAGCCGCTCGCAAGTTATTCGGGTCTCGGCTCAAAAAATATTTGTTCGAGTTCGTTTGTTAAGTTTTACGAGCTGAGCTCGAGCCCGATTATTTTATTGAGCCGAGCTCAAGCCTGGTGGTATTCGGCTCGAAAGTTCGCGAACTGGCTCGCGAATAGGCTCGCTTATAAGCTCGCGAACAGACTCGCGAATAGGCTCGCTTATAAGCTCGCGAGCAGGCTCGTTTACAGAGCTTGTGAACAGGCTCATGAATAGGCTCGTTTATAAGCTCGCAAACAGGCTTGTTTAATCACTTTTTTTATTTTTATATAAATATTTTATTTTTAAAAAAAATCCATAAGCGCATGTAACATAGAGGGATCGAATCATGCACCTCTTTTAGTGAAAATACTAGACTCTACCATTAATTGTCTTTGTTTAGCTTCCGAATTAGTTGGTGGTATTTGCTTGGATGATGTTTTTATTATAATGGACTATTATATTTTTAATTGGATATAGTTTAGATGTGTTATTTTTGTATAATTTTTAAAATTTAAATTAGCTTTTCGAGCCGAGCTTTTTGAACCGAGTCTTTCGAGCCGAGCTCGTTTACTTAGTTAACGAAAATTTCACGAGTCGATCTCGAGCTATTCGTGAACATAAAAATTTACACACGAGCCGAGCTCGAGCTCAACTAATAGAGCTCGAACCGAGCTCGAGCCGAGCTCGAGCCTAAAAAAATCTAAACGAGCCGAACTCGAGCTTGATAGTATTCGGCTCGGCTCGATTCGTTTACATCCCTAGTTTAAAATATGACCAAGACAACGAGACTAAAATTGTTTTTGACAAGCATGAGGCAGTAGTTTTGTTTAAGAGAAAATCTTGCATGATAATGTCTTGTATATAAGATGTGTGAAGTGTCATATGTGAAGTATGAAGTCTACTGAGCTTAATTCAATAAGGAGCTATGTTGATGAAGTGTTAGCCGTGGGAGTTAGACTATTTGGGGTATCAGCAGAGTTATATCAGATGAGGATCAGATGAGGTTCATCAGGTGAGGTCTAAACAGTGGAGTCCTATCAGTGGAGGTCTAGACCGGAAGTCATCTGATGTTAAGTGACCAAGTCAGTTGAGGTCAAGTCATCTGATATAAAGTACAAAGACGCGAAACACCAAGTTGAAGCTAACTGAAGGCGGTTCTAACTGAATCAACTGAAGCGGTTATTGGAGTTTGTTAGCCAGCTGGATAACTGCTTTACTTATGAGTTAGTTACAACTGAATCGAGTCTAGATTCATCTCAATCTCTGTAACTATAAAAGGAGTTTCTTAGCTGAGAGAAACAACAATCTAAGTGAGATCATCTTTGAGAGCAAACATTGTGAGATTGAGTGCTCTGTAACTTGTAACTTCCATTTCTTGCTTAGTGAAAAGTCTATCCTCTCGGATCCCGTGGACGTAGGAGTATTCATCTCCGAACCACGTAAAATGCTGGTGTTCTTGTGTGATTTTCAATTCTGTTCTTATTGCATTTGATTCCGATTCCCGGAAACAAGTTTTCTTGTGAATCCAAAACGTGATTAACAAGTGGCGCCGTCTGTGGGAAGCAATCATGGCTGCAACTAAGTTCGATATTGAGAAGTTCACGGGGAAGAACGATTTCAGCTTATGGAAGATCAAGATGAAGGCACTCCTGGTACACAATGGGTTGTACGAAGCCTTGTTGCCACCGGCTCAGGTGGCTTCTGGATCTAATCCGGCGAAGGTGGAGGAGAACAAGAGGAAGGCGCATAGTGCCCTTATCTTGTGTCTTGGGGACAAGCCATTGAGGGAAGTATCAAAGGAGAAAACCGCTCTTGGGATTTGGAATAAGTTGGAGCAGTTATACCAGACCAAGTCTGTTACGAACAAGTTATACATGAAACAGAAGCTTCAAGTCTTCAAAATGAGTGAAGATAAGAATCTTGGTGATCAGTTGGACGAGTTCAACAGATTGGTGGATGATCTGGAGAGTTTGGATGTTACAATTGATGATGAAGATAAGTCATTGATGTTGTTGAATGCACTACCTAAGTCTCTGGAAAATTTCAAAGATGCCTTGTTATTTGGAAGATTGATTAGACGTGAAATTGTCATGATTCGTAGCTAGAAACGCCCTAGTTTTGGTCGAGTTTATAGAGTATTTAGAGTCAATTGAGCATTATTTCTATACATTGATAAATTTGTCTCTTTGATGCTCATAGGTGAATAGAGGACGAAAAACGGAGTTCGTAGGACTTTGAATCGACTCAAACGGATGCCCGGATGAGAAGATATTGAAGAAATACGATTGGTATTAGTGCGGACGAGGAAAAGTATCATTTGGGAGGATTAGAGATCACTCGAGCGCATCACTCGAGCGCCACCGCTCGAGCGCCTTACTCGAGCGCGCAAACATACAGAACTATTCTTGCGCTCGAGCAGCTCGAGCGCCACCGCTCGAGCGAATTGCTCGAGCGCCCAAAAGTAACAGTGTCATTTCAGCGCTCGAGCAGCTCGAGCGCGACCGCTCGAGCGAATGCATCATTCGAGCTACACTGCTCGAGCGGGACCGCTCGAGCGTTTTGCTCGAGCGCCCATATACTTTTGCCTCCGGATTCATATTTTCGGCCCATTAACTCCCGTTTCGACCCGTGCCTATATATATCTCGTCCAAACACGTTTTGAATGATCCCCAACTTTTACACATCACGTTTCATAGAGTTTTTAGAGCAAGGAGGAAGAGAAGAGACGAGCGAGCTTAGATTTACGGTTTTGAGGTTTTTGATTACGAATTTACTCTACGATTTCACGTTTTAGCTTCGATTCTTAATAACTTTTGTTCTGAAATACGTTGAGACCTAGTTTTTGTTAATTAATTTCAGTTTAATCTTTTACATATTAAAACCTCATTTTATGTTCGTTCTTTTCTTCGTTTTCGTTATCATGTTCATGTTCGTCACTTGTTTAATTTCTATTGTTTATGTTCAAATTATGTCTAGCTAAAACCCTTGCATGCTTAGGGTAGGATGAACTCGTAGAAGTAGGTTGTGGGTACGTAATTAGAGTAACTTGTGACGTTAGGTTTTAATTCTCTTAATTAATGAATGCTTAAAATTAATCTAGATTTTACTCTTGAGTTTCGTTCGAAAGGTGTTAGAGAGAGGACGACCGTATCACTCTTTAACAACGAGTAGGCTTAACGAGAGGGTTTAGGAAAGGTTAATTCATCTACCGGTTTAGCGAAGGAGGACGACCGCATCACCTTAGTTAAATTAGGGTCTCATTAATTAAGCACAATCTAATAACTTGTTAGTAGATTTGTGAAGTCGAGTGTTAGGGTAAAGTATTAGGGTTTAGAATCTTGAGCTTTCACCTTGCATTCTTAGACTTAGGTTAATTCTCGTTTGTCACAGTTATTTTGATTATGTACCTGCTCCGTTAGTATACGTAGGGATTCCTATCCTAAGCATCACCATCTCTTATTTGAATCCAACCCTTAGTTAATTCGTCTACTTTAGTATTTTAGTTTAGTTAGTTTATTTTAGTTTAATTAATCTTTCTTAAAAAAATCCAAAAACAAAACACTCATATTAACTACGACGCGTAGATCTTCAGGGATCTATTCGCATATACACTGTCCCGTGGGTACGATATACTTGGTCGTTATACTTGCCAATACTATAGTGAACCCGTCCGCTTGCGGGTAAGCGACTAGTAGAAGTTAGTAAAATCGCTTCAAGTCAATGGCGCCGTTGCCGGGGATGGCGTTTTATGCTTTTTGAATAGGACTTGTCGATAGCTTAGTAGTTAGTAGTGGGTGCTTATTTTCTGTTTTTATTTTTATTTTTATTTATTCGGCAGTTGCGTTTTGATCCATCTGCTAGTGTGTCAGGTTTATGAGAACACGCTCACAAGGCAATACGAGCGAAGAGAGAATACCTGCAGATCCTGAGACAATAGCCAGAAGGAACCGAGCTTACTTGAGAAGAATGAACGCAGCCGACTTAGGGAAGGAACCGATGGATCTCAGTAATGAGTTGGACGATGCTGCCAACGATTTCAATCAGGCAGTAAACCGGGTTGATGGCTCTGGAGGGAGTGGTGGTCAGAATCAAGACCAGTTCGTGGATAGTCAAAGCCAGAACCCGGGTGCACAAAATGTAAACAATCCAGCTCAGAACCTAGTCCCAAATCCTCTGAACAATCCTGCTTACCCACAAAACCCACATAACCCTTTCCACAACCCAGCATATCAACATTACCCATACCCATCATACCCTTATCCACCATACCCGTATCCTCCACCTCCTGTCTATAACCAACCACCTGTGTACCAACAACCTCCAGTTCAAAACATACCAGCACCACCTGTCGCTCCTCAGCCTGCGCCCCAGAACGCAGATCAGAATATGGCAATTCGGGGCAGGTTCACGGCACAACCGCAGAGGTATTACGATGGAGTGGCCTTACCACCTGTGGAGGCCAATAACTTTTCAATCTCCCCAGGAATTCTCAAGCTGCTTACTGAGAATCAATTCAAGGGGGAGGTTGGGAAGGAGAACCCTCACACTCACTTGAGGAGTTTCCTCATGATTGCATCTACTTTCAATTACAATGGCATGTCTGAAGATGCCAAGAGGCTCAGGTTGTTCCCATTCTCTCTTACGGGAATAGCCAAAGAATGGTATGATAACACGCTCCCACGGGGAGGTGTTAACACATGGGCCGAGCTCGAGCGTCTGTTCCTCGAGCGATTCTACCCTCCATCGAGAACGATTAAAGCGAGAATTGAGATCTCTTCCTTTCGCCAGAAATCTGGAGAGGATTTACGCCAGGCGTGGGAGAGATACTCGAATATGTTGATCGAGTGCCCGCAGCACGGGTACAACGAGGGAGATATAATGGCGTTCTTCTACAGTGGAGCCAGCAAGGCTGGCCAAGCCCACCTAGATGCATGTGCAAGTGGAGCTTTTCTGAACCAAGGGGTAGCGAGGTGTAGAGAGATCGTGGACAATATTGTCACGAATGCTGGTGCATGGAACGAGGATCCAGAATTTCAGAGGGTATGCAAGTTGGAGGAGAATGAGGGTACGAGGAAGCTATTGATGGCTATGATGGAGAAGATCAGCAACCTCGAGATGGGGCAGAACTTAGTTGGAGGGAATGGAGCAGCAAGCGAGAAAGTGGAACCACCCACGAGTCAGCTAGAAGAGGCCAACTATATGGGAAGGCCTAATTACCCACAAGGGGGGTATCCACAAGGTGGAAACCAGTATGGAAGACCTTCTTATGGTCAACCATTTGTACCTCCAGGCCCACAGCCGCCTCAAAATCAATGGAGGAACACACAAGGGTATCAAGGAGGCCAGCAGCCTCCTCAAAACACTTGGAGGAAAAATGAGAATTTCTCTTATGCTAACCCAAAAGCTGGAATTACTGTGCCTGCAGGTGTTGATCCAGGTTCTAAACCTCCTGGTGGAGAAGGCGGTGCATCAACCGAAGAGATGTTGAGAGCGATCCTTCAGAAAGTGGAGGAAGGTAGCAAGCGATTGTCCTCTTTGGAGTACGATGTGAAGGAGTTGCATAAGAAAGGCGATCAACGAGATCAAGAACTCCAGAAGAGAGACATCGAGTGGAATCGAGCTCAGCAAGAGAACAACAGAAGATTCAATTCCATTGAGTACCAAATCAGCCAGATCGCAAAGTCTCAGCCAAGAGAGCCTGGCAAGTACCCATCAATGCCCGAGGATAACCCAAAGGAACATTGCAAGGCTATTGAGTTGAGAAGTGGGACCAACTATGGTGGTCCCGAGATGCCTGCTGATTCTGAGACGCTCAAGGAGAAAGATGAGACAGAAGGGATAGAGTCTCAAAGTGATGGAGTTGAGGTTGAGAAGGAAGGAGTTAAGATGAAAAGTGATGATAAGAGTCAAGATGTGGATGAGACCCAGAAGAGCAAAGTGTCTGATGAGGAGATTGAGGAGATAGAGAGAATTCCAAAGTGGAAAAAGGCAAAGGAAGCAAGGGAGAAAGTGAAAGAAACAGAAAGAGATGAATGGGGGGTACCCAAATCTGTGATACCCGTCCCATATCCACAGCGCTTCATGAAAAAGAAGCTTGATGAAAAATTTGCAAAATTTCTTGATGTTTTTAAACAACTTCACATTAACATTCCTTTTTATGATGCTTTGGAACAGATGCCGCATTATGCAAAGTTTCTGAAGGACTTGATTGCGAAAAGACGGCGAGTGGATGAGCCGAAGTTGGTGCAGCTGAACCACGAGGTGAGTGCATTAGTGCACAAGGCGCTTCCACCAAAGTTGAAGGATCCCGGGAGTTTCACGATCCTATGTGATATCGGGAATGGGATCAAGAAGGGAGCGTTGTGCGACCTCGGGGCGAGCATCAATCTCATGCCGTTGTCGCTTTTCAAGAAGTTGGAAGGTGTTGAACTTCAACCCACAATGATGACGCTTCAACTTGCCGATCGGTCTATTACTCGACCTCAAGGTGTTGTTGAAGACGTTCTCGTGAGAGTTGGAGATCACATCTTTCCAGCCGACTTTGTAGTGCTAGAGATGGAGGAAGATGAGCACGTGCCCCTGATCTTGGGAAGACCGTTCTTAGCTACGGCGGGGATGGTGCTAGACGTGGCAAACGGGAAGATTACGCTGAAGGTTGATGATCAAGAAGTGAAGATCTCCCTATATGAAGCCATGAAGCACCCGAGGGAGGATGAGAGCTTGTATTTCATGGATGCAATTGATCCTCGTGTTGAAGACACGCCTTCGATCCCTAATCCATCTCATATTCATGATTTTGCTAGTCCTTCAATTGATAATTTAACCCATGAGCGTTATGATCTTGATTATTTTGATAGGGATGAAGTGAAGAAGTTGAAGGATGAAGAGGTGAAGAAAGTGGACGTGGTCCAGTTAGAAGGGAAAGGAGGAGTTAAGAAGAAAAAGTCCAAATTCAAGAAATTGTTTAGAAAGACTCCTCCAGATAAAGGTGAGAAGGAGTTGAGACCTATACCACTTGAGGTGAGAAAGGAAGCAAAGGGGCTCATGATGGTGGGGCATCAAGGAAAGAAGTTCAAACACCACTCTTATGAGAGTAAGGGAGGTAAATTTGAGTATGATGTTCCATAAGCTCCTTTGAGCTTGGTCCGGCATGAGGACCTTAAAACTAGCGCTTAATGGGAGGCAACCCATTTTTACTTGCTTTTTAGTGTTTTGTTTATTTTTAGTAGTTTGGGAATCGTAAGTGTTAACCTCGTTTGTTGAGATTTTTGATGTAGGCTTGCTTCGTGGAGTGAAATTCTGAGAGAGGGAGCTTAAGGAGGAAAGTCAGGAAGTTGAGCACGTTTCGAATAAGAAAGCATTCAATTCTTGAAGTTAGAGGTAACCGAACCCCAAACGTCGACCTCTTTGCGAAGTCGAAGTTTGGGGGGGTGATGTTTCTTTTTGTTCATTAGTTTGCATTGGTAGAAGTCGAGTTCATACGAATTTTGTGTACTTACTCTTACGTACTCATTCGTTTCAAACTTTGTTATCGCATAGCAAGAACAAAGTTTGGGGGGGTGTGTATTCGTACTTCGGGTTCGTACACGAAATTCTATGAAAAATTGGGTCAAATTTTTCGAAAACATCAATGCTTGAGGTTCGTTGAGTTGAATTGAGTGAGAGTGCTAAGTTCGACTTGAAGTGGAGTGGTGATTTGCACGTATGGAAGAGACCCCAACTCCTCGGTCGAATGAGCGACCTGGCTTAAATCGAGGAGTTCTCAGGTTAGTTCGTGTTTTGGGTTGAATGTGATAAGTTGTCGAGCTTGGTTCGGATGAAAATTTCGAGTGTTGAACATAAAAAAACAACCTTGAAATTTTGTCGCGCTCGAGCAGCTCGAGCGCCACCGCTCGAGCGTATTGCTCGAGCGCAAAAATCTTACAGAACCATTCCAGCGCTCGAGTAGCTCGAGCGCCACCGCTCGAGCGAATCGCTCGAGCGCCCAAATCTTACAGAGTGTTTTACCCGCTCGAGCGAATTGCTCGAGCGCGACCGCTCGAGCGTATCGCTCGAGCGGGTCGCGGGTTGACCCATCGGACTTCCCCCTCTATAAATACCCTTTTTCACACTTTCACACACATTTTCACACACTAAAGGGGCGATTAGGGAGCGATTTCAGCGATTCTTCACGATTTTTGCACGAATTCTCAAGTTTTTGCTCGAATTTTTTTCACACTTCTCCTTAAATCTTCAACCAAGGTATGTAATCTCTATCCCTTGCCGATTAATTCGAAGTTTAAAGTTGAATTAGGCATTAGTTGATGCATATGAACTAGGGTTCATGAGTTAGTCGAATTTTTTGGGGATTTTTGCGAAACTTGTTGATTCTTGATTCCTTGATTGATGAATGTTGATAATATGCTATGGGTTTGCTTGTTTTACTTTCAATTTTGGAATTGAATGAGTAGAAGGGGTGAATTTCTAGAGTGAGGAATAGGAATTTGAGAAAAGGAAATGGATTTTGCATATTGAGAAGAAATTTTTGTGAATTGAGATGGTATTGAGCATGAATGAGTAGGAGTTGAGTCTTGAGCATGTAAATTACTTAACTTGGGTAATGTTACTTCATGATAGACTTAAATGTGGGGAATTTTGGGTTGAAATGGAGAATTAAGTGTTGAAGGCTTGAGAACTTCGAACGAAAAACATGGTTTAATTGTGTGAATTGCTTTGAACTTGATTGAATGCTTGAAATGAATATTGCTTTGAGCTTGAGAAGAGCATGAATAGTGAGTTGAATCGAATTGAGATGCATTACTTGGAATTGCTTGAGTTTGAATGTATGTTGAACTATTGTGAACTTCAAGAATGTTGCTTAAATCCTTGCTATTTCATGATTAGGTGCAATGGCTCCTAAACACAAACTCCTGAGCGACGAAGAAGTGAGAGTGCTCACGGAACAACTTAGACAGAAGAACTTGTTGCCCGCGAGATGGGGAGGGTTAGATTATCACGATGACTGGAAGTATGTGGCTTACAGATGGAGCCTCATAACCGGGAAAGTTGAAAAAACCCGGAGACCAGTAGTGAGCTTCATGAAGGACCTGGGGATTGAAGAGGAAATACGAAGAATATTCACCAGGAACAACATGGCTGAGTTCTTCGACATGCTGCTAACCATGGAAACTAACGCCGATCTGGTGGAGCAATTTCTGGCCACAGTAGAAAAGACGCGCACCGACACCTTCAAATTCAAGTACCAGAACGAGTGGCAATACCACGAGGTGGGGGTTGTCAACCTCGCATTCGGGCTCCCAGCCCTATCTCGTCCCAACCGTGAGTCAAAGGCATACAACGCTAATGCATTTTGGAAGGAAATAACGGGCGGCTTGGTTGGGGACTACAAGGGGCAGCATGCGAGGGCGTCGGCTATCAGGAACCCGGTGATCAGATATCTGGAGAGGATTTTGGGGAACACGATTTATGCCAGATCTGAGACGGGAACGGTGACGAGCAAGCAGCTCTACGGAATCTGGTGCCTTTTGCATAAAAAGGACCATGACTTTGGAAGGGACTTCCTAGAGCACCACTTCGAGGCTCCGTTCAAGCTTGGAACGAGAACCTCGAAGATCCGAGGAGGAGGGCTAATCTCAGTTTTGATGAAGCACCTCGGATTTGAGCCGTGCTCTGGACCTTGCAAGGGCATGGATTTGGGATTCGAGCAGATGAACAACACTTGGATGTTTGAGCACTGGTTGGGCAAGTACTGCATCCGGTACAATGATGATGGCTTGTTCCCGCTGCCGAACAAAAAGCTCGTGACGCTTGTCGGGATGAAGAAGGAGAACGTCGGAATGAACGGAGAGCAGCACCTCGCTATAGGTGCTAAGTACACATCAGAGATAGATAGCAAAGGACTCCGGGACGTTAGGCCGGTCAAGAGGAGCAGAGGAGAAGGCACGAGTGGTGCCGGATCGAGTGGAGTAGCAGAGCTACAAGAGGAGGAAGAAGCTGAGTACGAGGAAGGAGGAAACATGGCTGAGGAGGAAGAAGCTGGTGTGGGTGAAGGAGGTCAGGGACCTCAAGAGATGGAGTTCGGGATGCCTGATGCACCGACTCCAGAGCAGTGGTACCCAAACCAGATGGAGTGGTACGGAATGCGAACTGACATTCAGGGCCTAAGGGCAGATGTCACGGAGCTTCGCACCACTCAAAATCAGTGGTACGCGGAAGCTTCTAGCATGAGAGGGGAGTTTCAAGGAGTTCGATCGGAGGTGTCAGATTTGAAACGCTGGATGGAGGCACTCTTTGTCTCCCACTTAGGATCCGATCACCCTAGCTACCGGCCACCACCACCTCCAGATGCTTGAGAAGACTTGGGATGCCCCCAATTTTCTTTTCCTTTTTCTTTCCTTTTCTTTTTCTTTTCTTTTTCTTTTCTTTTCTTATTTATTTCTGTTCCTGAGTATGAATTGTAGTGCTTGCTTGGAGTGTTTGTTTTGGGGATTATATTGGAAGTCTTTTAAACTGTTAAGGGATTTGTTTCGACTTGTGTTGATTGATGATTTCATGCTTATTAACTCTTCTAGACTGCTTATTGTTTAATCTTGAGTATGATTTAGTGAGGAGAGTTGAGTTGTGAAAATGAGTTGAAAATTCCTTTGTGTAAGTACGTGAGTTTGAGCCGATTAGGGAGAGAACCCGTATGCTTATGAGTTTTCTTTTGAGTGCTTGTGTGACAAGAGTGAGAACTCACTAGGACAAGCTTGGATGAGAAAGCCGTGAGCTTTTGAGCCTTACGAGATTTAAATGCATGATTTAATCTCTTCGTTTGTGAGTGGATCGTCACCCTAGAGGATGCTAGAACTTGCATGTGCTCTTGCTTCTAGATTGTGTCTAGTTTGATATGCCGAATAGGATCTTAGGCCATTTTTGATTTGAATAAGTCACTTAGCCAAAATTTTCCTTACCAATGACATTGATCCCTTGTTAGCCCCTTTGAGCCTAAAGCCTATTTTATTTGCTAGCACATATGAACACTATTCCAATTCCTAAGCCTTTTTGTCCCAATTTGAGTGGAGAATAGGAAAGTGTGAATATGAAGGGAGTGAATTGAGTTGAAAAAAGGAGAATGCTGTATGTTGAGTGAATATGAGAAAAAGGTGTGATGAAGTTTTGAGATGTGGGAAAAAGAACAAAAAAATTTTGAGAATGAGCAAAAGAAGAAAAAAATGAGCTCATGTGTTGTGCGAAAAAGAAAAAAATGATGAAGTGATTGAAAAAGTGAAAAAGAGAGAAAGAAAAAAATTGAAGTGTTGAGAGAATTGAAAGCGAAAGTGTAGTGATTGAATATGTTTGAAGTAGATCGTTTTTAATCTCGAAGTACCGAAGTTTTGAATTTCTATTCTCCATTCACTTGAGTCACTTTACCAAATTGTTATCCCACCTGTCCAAAGAGCCTACATTACAACCTTTTGAAAGTCCTTTTTGATTCGGCATTGATTTCTAGAGTATGGTCGAAGTTGAGAGCATTTACAAGCCTATGGCTGCCAATTTGTGTGATTGATTGATTGAGTGAGTCCCTTTATCATTGTTATACACTTGTGAGGGAGTTAAACACATCGTTGAGTGCACATCCATGCTTGATCTTGGTGTTTCTCATTATTGTTGCATGAATACGATAAAAGGAATTGAGTGAGTATACGGGTGATTGACTTTTGAAGCTTGAATTCATTAGCTTGCATGATCGTTTCTTCCTACTCATTCCTAACAATTTCACTTGACTTATTATTTCATTGCTTGGGGACAAGCAATATGGTAAGTTTGGGGGGGTTGATTAGACGTGAAATTGTCATGATTCGTAGCTAGAAACGCCCTAGTTTTGGTCGAGTTTATAGAGTATTTAGAGTCAATTGAGCATTATTTCTATACATTGATAAATTTGTCTCTTTGATGCTCATAGGTGAATAGAGGACGAAAAACGGAGTTCGTAGGACTTTGAATCGACTCAAACGGATGCCCGGATGAGAAGATATTGAAGAAATACGATTGGTATTAGTGCGGACGAGGAAAAGTATCATTTGGGAGGATTAGAGATCACTCGAGCGCATCACTCGAGCGCCACCGCTCGAGCGCCTTACTCGAGCGCGCAAACATACAGAACTATTCTTGCGCTCGAGCAGCTCGAGCGCCACCGCTCGAGCGAATTGCTCGAGCGCCCAAAAGTAACAGTGTCATTTCAGCGCTCGAGCAGCTCGAGCGCGACCGCTCGAGCGAATGCATCATTCGAGCTACACTGCTCGAGCGGGACCGCTCGAGCGTTTTGCTCGAGCGCCCATATACTTTTGCCTCCGGATTCGTATTTTCGGCCCATTAACTCCCGTTTCGACCCGTGCCTATATATATCTCGTCCAAACACGTTTTGAATGATCCCCAACTTTTACACATCACGTTTCATAGAGTTTTTAGAGCAAGGAGGAAGAGAAGAGACGAGCGAGCTTAGATTTACGGTTTTGAGGTTTTTGATTACGAATTTACTCTACGATTTCACGTTTTAGCTTCGATTCTTAATAACTTTTGTTCTGAAATACGTTGAGACCTAGTTTTTGTTAATTAATTTCAGTTTAATCTTTTACATATTAAAACCTCATTTTATGTTCGTTCTTTTCTTCGTTTTCGTTATCATGTTCATGTTCGTCACTTGTTTAATTTCTATTGTTTATGTTCAAATTATGTCTAGCTAAAACCCTTGCATGCTTAGGGTAGGATGAACTCGTAGAAGTAGGTTGTGGGTACGTAATTAGAGTAACTTGTGACGTTAGGTTTTAATTCTCTTAATTAATGAATGCTTAAAATTAATCTAGATTTTACTCTTGAGTTTCGTTCGAAAGGTGTTAGAGAGAGGACGACCGTATCACTCTTTAACAACGAGTAGGCTTAACGAGAGGGTTTAGGAAAGGTTAATTCATCTACCGGTTTAGCGAAGGAGGACGACCGCATCACCTTAGTTAAATTAGGGTCTCATTAATTAAGCACAATCTAATAACTTGTTAGTAGATTTGTGAAGTCGAGTGTTAGGGTAAAGTATTAGGGTTTAGAATCTTGAGCTTTCACCTTGCATTCTTAGACTTAGGTTAATTCTCGTTTGTCACAGTTATTTTGATTATGTACCTGCTCCGTTAGTATACGTAGGGATTCCTATCCTAAGCATCACCATCTCTTATTTGAATCCAACCCTTAGTTAATTCGTCTACTTTAGTATTTTAGTTTAGTTAGTTTATTTTAGTTTAATTAATCTTTCTTAAAAAAATCCAAAAACAAAACACTCATATTAACTACGACGCGTAGATCTTCAGGGATCTATTCGCATATACACTGTCCCGTGGGTACGATATACTTGGTCGTTATACTTGCCAATACTATAGTGAACCCGTCCGCTTGCGGGTAAGCGACTAGTAGAAGTTAGTAAAATCGCTTCAAGTCAAAGACAAGATCAGGTGATGTTTGATGATGTTCAAACTGCCCTGAAAACCAAGTTTCTACAGATCCAAGCTGATGGGAAGAAGCCTGCTGAAGGATTGAATGTTCAATCCAAGAAGAAGAAGGGGTTTCAGTCCAAGAAGAAGGATGGTGGAAAAGGGAATAAGGGTGGGAAGAAATCTGATTTTGTTGAGAAGAGGAAGTGTTTCACTTGCCATAAGGAAGGTCATCTGAGAAAGAATTGCCCTGAGAGAAAGAAGAAAGACAATCAAGGTGATCAAGATGGAGATGCAGCTGTTGTGGAGGTTGATGGATATGATAGTGCAGAGGTCTTGATGGTTAGTCATGATAGACTAAGTCAAGAGTGGGTCTTGGACTCAGTGTGTACTTTTCATATGTGTCCACATGAAGACTGGTTTCTGGATCTTGAGAAAATTGATGGAGGTCTTGTTCTTTTGGGTAATGATGAGAGCTGTAGAGTGCAGGGATCTGGTTCTATCAAGATCAAGATGTTTGATGGGGTTGATAGGATCTTATCTGATGTCAGGTTTGTTCCTGAGTTAAAGAGAAATCTTGTTTCTCTTGGTACCTTGAATTCAAATGGGTTTGAATTCAAAACAGACAAGGGAAGTCTGTCAATAACCAAATCTGGAAGGATTGTCATGAAGGGGGCTATCAAGAATGGTTTGTATACTTTGATTGGAAGAACTGTTACAGGGTCAGCTGATGTTACCATGGGGTCTTCTGAGGTTAACTTGTGGCACAAGAGTTTGGCACATGTTGGTGAGAAGGGCCTGGTGGAGTTATCCAAGAAGGGAGCAATCCCAGGGAAGAGGATATGTAAGCTGGAATTCTGTGAGAGGTGTGTTCTTGGGAAATCAAAGAAGCAAGCATACCAGAAGGGGAAGCATACCACCAATGAGGTCATGGATTACATACATTCTGATGTATGGGGACCAGCTAGGGTATCCACTCATGGTGGAGGCAGGTATTTCCTTACCCTTATTGATGATTATTCCAGAAAAGTTTGGGTTTACATTCTTAAACAGAAGAGTGATGCCTTCTCTAAGTTCAAAGAATGGTTGATTGAACTTGAGAATAAGAGAGGCAGGACTATCAAGCACTTAAGGACTGATAATGGGCTTGAATTCCTATCAGAGGAGTTTCAACAATTCTGTAGGGAGAAGGGTATTACTAGGCATAAAACTGTTCCTTCAAACCCCCAGCAGAATGGTCTAGCAGAGAGGATGAATAGAACTATTCTGGAAAGGGTTAGGTGTATGTTATCTGATGCTCATTTACCTAAGAGTTTTTGGGGGGAAGCTGTTAACACAGCTGTGTATCTCATTAATAAAGTGCCATCATCTGCCATTGAGTTTAAAACCCCAGATGAGGTTTGGTATGGAAAGATATCAGATTACTCAAAGTTGAAAGTGTTTGGATGCCTAGCTTATGTTCATGTGAGGCAAGACAAACTTGAACCTAGAGCTTTAAAATGTGTTTTCATTGGGTATCCAAAAGGTGTTAAGGGGTATAAGTTGTGGTGTCTAGAGCCTGGGAACCAGAAGTGTATTACCAGTAGAGATGTAGTGTTCAATGAATCACAGATGGGATACAAGTCAGGTGGAGGTGATAGGGAGCCATCAGCTGAGGAGATGGATGGGGTTATTTATGAGTCAATTACTCAAGTTGAGGTTGAGCCTGATCAGGATAATCATGGGAGTGCATCTGGTTCTGAACCAGAGCAGGAAACAGGTGAGAATGAGTCATCAGATGAGGATAGTGCACCTGCAGAAGAGGAGGAAGAAGTGCCAGAAGCAGACTTGAGAAATTATAGTTTGACAAGAGACAGATCCAGAAAACAAATACATCCTCCAGCAAGGTTTGGCCGTGTAGATCTGGTCTCCTATGCACTTGTTACAGCAGAAGCCATAGAGTACCAGGAACCTAAAAGCTACAGGGAAGCCCTTGAGTGTGATGATAGGGAGTCATGGGTGACAGCCATGACAAAAGAGATGGAGTCTCTTAAGAAGAATCAAACTTGGATTCTTGTTGATAAGCCACCTAGGCAGAAGCTAATCAGTTGTAAATGGTTGTTTAAAAGAAAGCTTGAATCTGGTGTGAAAGATCAGGTGAGGTTTAAGGCCAGGTTAGTTGCCAGAGGATTTACTCAGAGGGAAGGAATTGATTACAATGAGGTTTTCTCACCTGTTGTTAAGCATTGTTCAATCAGGCTACTTCTCAGTAGATTTGTCCAAGAGGATCTGGAGCTACAACAACTAGATGTAAAGACAGCTTTTCTGCATGGTGATCTTATTGAAGATCTGTACATGCACCAGCCAGAAGGGTTTGTTGAACCAGGGAGTGAAGGAAAGGTGTGCCTGCTCAAGAAATCATTGTATGGCCTCAAGCAAAGTCCAAGACAGTGGCACAAGAAGTTCAATGAAGTTATGTTATCCATTGGATTTGTAAGGAGCAAGTATGATACTTGTGTGTACCTGGAAAGACAAGGTAGTGATGTGATAGCCTATCTTCTGATTTATGTAGATGACATGCTTATTGCCAGTAAGAGTCTTCTGAAGATTCAGAGTATCAAAAAGAAGCTAAGTGCAAGATTTGATATGAAGGACTTGGGAAATGCTAAGAGGATTCTTGGAATGGATATTCTTAGGGACAGAAAAGCTGGAAGACTATTCTTATCCCAGAAGAGTTACATTGAGAATGTCCTGAAGAGGTTTAACATGCATGAGAGTAGAGCTGTGTCAACTCCTCTGGGACAACATTTCAAATTATCTAAGGAAATGGAACCTAAGTCTGATGAAGAGAAGAAGACTATGATGAAAGTACCTTATGCAAGTGGGGTTGGAAGCCTGATGTATGCTCTGGTCTGCAGCAGACCAGACTTAGCTTATTCATTGAGTATGGTGAGCAGATACATGGCTAATCCTGGAAGATTACATTGGGAAGCTTTGAAATGGATCTTCAGATACCTTAAAGGGTCATCTGATCTGGGATTGATGTTTGAGAGGATGACTGACCAGAAGTGTCCACTGGAAGGTTTTGTAGATTCTGATTTTGCTGCTAATCTGGATACCAGAAGATCTTTAACAGGGTATATCTTTACACTTTACAATACTGCTGTGAGCTGGAGATCTGTTCTGCAGAGTGGAGTTGCTTTATCTACTACAGAAGCAAAGTTTGTTGCAGTGTCAGAGGCTGTTAAGGAGGCTTTATGGTTGAAAGGCATAATCAAGGATTTTGGCATAAACCAAAGGGCTGTGGTCGTTCATTGTGATAATCAGAGTGCAGTACATCTGGTTAAACATCAAGTGTTCCATGAGAGATCAAAGCACATTGATGTAAGGTTGCATTTTGTGAGGGAAATCATTGATAAAAGAGTGGTTCTCATCCAGAAGATATCTACAGATGACAATGCTGCAGATATGTGTACAAAGTCTTTACCAGGTACTAAATTCAAGTTTTGTGTTGAATTGGTAAAGATGAGTGTATGGGATGTTCCTTAGGCCCAAGCTGGAGCATAGAGGAGAGGATGAGAAGATTGATACTTCTCATCTGAGGTGGAGAATTGTGAAGTGTCATATGTGAAGTATGAAGTCTACTGAGCTTAATTCAATAAGGAGCTATGTTGATGAAGTGTTAGCCGTGGGAGTTAGACTATTTGGGGTATCAGCAGAGTTATATCAGATGAGGATCAGATGAGGTTCATCAGGTGAGGTCTAAACAGTGGAGTCCTATCAGTGGAGGTCTAGACCGGAAGTCATCTGATGTTAAGTGACCAAGTCAGCTGAGGTCAAGTCATCTGATATAAAGTACAAAGACGCGAAACACCAAGTTGAAGCTAACTGAAGGCGGTTCTAACTGAATCAACTGAAGCGGTTATTGGAGTTTGTTAGCCAGCTGGATAACTGCTTTACTTATGAGTTAGTTACAACTGAATCGAGTCTAGATTCATCTCAATCTCTGTAAAAAGGAGTTTCTTAGCTGAGAGAAACAACAATCTGAGTGAGATCATCTTTGAGAGCAAACACTGTGAGATTGAGTGCTCTGTAACTTGTAACTTCCATTTCTTGCTTAGTGAAAAGTCTATCCTCTCGGATCCCGTGGACGTAGGAGTATTCATCTCCGAACCACGTAAAATTCTGGTGTTCTTGTGTGATTTTTAATTCTGTTCTTATTGCATTTGACTCCGATTCCCGGAAACAAGTTTTCTTGTGAATCCAAAACGTGATTAACAAGATGCAATTCTATTTTTGTAATATATATTTCTAAAATTTTGGTATTACAAAAAGAAAATGTTATGAATCATTTTTGCTGTGATACTTTTTCGCATTCTGTAGGTACTATTTTAACATTTTATGAAAATGTACTCTCTCTGTTCGCCGTACTTATTTTCATTTTTCTTTTGGATAGTCTACCAAACTTATTTTCATTCCATTTTTATAAACAAACAACATTCACATATAAGTAAATATGCCCACAATACCTCTACAATACACTTACTTTATCTATGTTTTAATAAATTACAATTTTTTATTAAATCATGTGTCCAATATTAAATTGGGTCTTTCTATAGTCAAGATGGTTACGCTCTTCCCAACGTTAGAAAATCCTTTAAATACCATTGAATCTTTGATCCAATGTGTAATCTTGTTTCCAAATAATTGCATGCACTTTACATTAGAATGTTTGCATTGTGCATAATGCAATCACACTCTATTAATAAATATAAAATAATAAAATTATCTTTTTTAATTTAAAAAAATTAAACATATTAATATAAATTTCACACACACATATATATATAAAATAATTTTTCTCATAATTAAAATTATAAATAAGTATTATTATATTAATTCCTAATCAACCATCTCTACATACTTTTTTTTCCCCCAGAAAATGGATCTAGCAGACTAGCAGTCTGTGGAGAAGAAAAAATGAACAATGAGACAATTCGTGGATCGAAGAAAGAGGTGTGACGCGATTGTAAAAAATCATATGTATTTATAAATAATTGTGAAACAATATGTTCTGGTTTGATGGACTGTGAAATTGATCAATTTTTCATTAGTTTACATTTCATTGCAAAGCTAGATCGCTCAAAGCAAATTTAAATGGGAGAAAAAAGTTTTTTTGGTCCCAATTTCACCGGAAAAGCCAAAACGACATCGTTTTATGTCACGTGTGGCTCACGCGCCGGCCAAAATTGGGGATTTATGTTGTTCATGATGACATGGCGCTGACTGTATTTTTTCTTTCTTTTTTTAATTAATTATTTTTATTCAATATTTATTTTCACCTCATTAAATAATTAATAAAATTAATTTTAAATAAGATATCAACTTAATACCCATTCAAACTTACGGATTTACTAAGTCAATTCAAATCAATATTTTCAAAATTAAAAAAAAAATAGGGAAGATTGAAATCGGATTTCAAGAAGGGTATCTAAGAGTCTTCCTTTGAAATGGCGATGTTAATTCTTTGTTCAGGTAATTCAATTTCTCTTATTTTATGTATTATTTATTTAGAAAATGTGAGTTTGAATTGGTTTAGAAAAACCGTAAGTTTGAATTGGTTTTGAGTGGTATCTTATTTAAAATAAATTTTATTAATTATTTAATGAGGTGGAAACAAATATTGAATAAAAATAATTAATTAAAAAAAAATACAGTCATCGCCACGTCAGCATGGGCAACAGAAATCCCCAATTTTGGCCGGAACGTGAGTCACGCGTGACATAAAACGACGTTGTTTTGGCTTTTTCGGTGAAATTGAGACCAAAATTGGACAACTAAATAAGTTATGGGACCAAAATTGAATAGTTAATTTTTTTGGGACGTAAATTGAACACATGATAAGTTATGGGACCAAAAAAACTTTAATCTCATTTAAATGGTGTGCCCACTCTTTATTGAATATTTGACGTCAGGAAGGATGAACACTCTTTTTTTACCATAGAAAACCCCTATTAAATTTGATAATAATTATGTATAATAAAAATAACTAATATGATGAAACGAATTTACCAGAGATTTACTTTACAAAAAAATATACAGTGTATCACATCTCATACAATTTTACTTATTCACTTAATCATTATATATGTAATTACAGTACAAAATGACAGTAGTCCTTCACAATTTCTCTACCTCGTTATTAGTTTTGGGACCATAAGAATATTGCATCCAACCAACACAATAAAATCGTGAAAAGTATTGCGAGGTGGTGTCTATAAGATGGGGAGAAACGGGCACACAATTATATGCACAAAGAGAAAAAAAAAGTACATTCAAAAAAAAAAATGGCAACTTTGGAAGCTAAAATTGGCATGAGTGATTCTTCAACGTCATTGGATGTTTTCGAAACAGGAAATTATCAAGTGAAAACTATCACTCTGAAAAAATCACACGCCACAAAACCACCGGCGGAATTATTCATTGTTACACCTCTCAATAAGGGGACATATCCTCTCCTACTTTTCTGCCATGGATTTATGCTTACTAACACTTGGTACACCACCCTCTTGAAGCATATAGCCTCTCATGGCTACATAGTTATTGCCCCTCAGGTACTCTCATTTCATTTTGTGTTTCATTATTTTTATACATGTGACGTGTATTAAATGACATTAGTAATAATCGGAAATGGTTATATATGTCCACCCGTGGACATAAATTTATACATCCACCGCAATTGTGATAATGACATTTAAGTAGAGTGTCCACTATTATTTTAATTGATTGCTTATATTTACTTATTTGTCATTATCACATTCGCGGTGGACATAAAAATTTGTGGCATTAATCATATATTAACTCGGGGGATATTGTCTTTTAGACCCATAACTCAGGGGTTTTGTTTTTATAATGACAATTTTTATTTGGATTTGTGCCAAGTCTTTTTAAAATTTGTAAATGTAGTACAATCAAGCCCGGATAAAGCCAAATCGAGCTGAAATATCACAGGAGTTGCATGATTTTCCAACATACCAATATTGTCCTACATTCATAAGCATGTAAATAGTTACATGTAGAATAATCGTGCAACTTGCAGGTGATTGAATCTGATTTGGGCTGATTCAGACTCGATTGTACTGCATTTATAGCTAACCATGAAAATACATTTTCTTATATATATAGTTTTATGGAATGATCCCCATTTCAATTCCTGAGGAGGTGAAAAGAGCAGCCAAGGTGGTAGAGTGGCTACCCACCGGCCTCCCTCAAGTGCTCCCGGACAACGTAGTTGGAGACGGCGATAGTCTCGCCCTCTCCGGCCACAGCCGGGGCGGAAAGGCCGCTTTTGCCCTGGCATTAGGGAAACTCGACGACAAAAAGTCCCGAAAGAAAAACAAAAAAGCGGTGGGGGACAGCGCGCCCCCACCACCAAACCCCTACAAGGTCAAGGCACTTGTAGGGATCGACCCGGTGGGGGGCAGCTCCCCCTCGAGCCGGCCCCCACCGGACATCCTAAAATACATCCCCCGGTGCTTCGACATGTCCGTCCCGGTGGCGGTGATTGGCACCGGGTACGGGAACGTGTCGAAGGGGCCGTTCCCGCCGTTCGCCCCCGACGGGGTGAACCATTCGGAGTTTTATAACGAGAGCAGGCCGCCTGCTTGCTATTTTCTTACGAGGGAATATGGTCATGTGGATATGATGGAGGATTGGGTGATAAGGATGATGAGATTTATGTGCAAGATTGGGGAGGGTTCCAAGGATTCCATGAGGAGAGGTGTTGGGGGTATTGTGGTCGCGTTTTTGAGGTGTTATTTGGACAAGGTTGAGGAGGATCTTAATGTCATTGTCGATGATCCGACGGTGGTTCCTATACTTGTTGATCCGGTTATTTATGTCAAAGAGTAGTCCAAAGACTTGTTGCTTTGGTTTGGTCGGTGACTAGAACCCACCATCTATGTTATGAGATTATGGGTTCAAATTACAATTTGTCTTTAAAAAAATATCTCTATCTTATTTTTTTTTTTTTTTTTTTTGGCTTGAATAAGATTTTATTTCGTTGTAATAAGTGTACGAGGACCTAATGTACACATTAATAAAGCATGTACTTTGTTTTGGCTCTTTTATTCTAAAGTAGCATGTTAATTTATGGCATTTGAGCACGTAACGTGTATGGAGAAATGAATTACACCACAACCTAAAATTTCAGCATGCGATAAGGGTGCCAAAAATTGAAGGCAAAGTTCATCTGAGACACGACAGCCTCATATATGAAATGTAGTTTAATTTATTGAATAGTTATAGTGTGTATTTGAGTGTATGGTATATATTTGGATTTTATAAAAATAAAAAGAAATACTCTAAGCAGAAATCAATAATACCCCAATAAGAAATTATTAATATTTCAATTGAAAAAAAAAAAATACAGTTCGATGTGTTAGTATGTGTATTTATAAAAAAAATCAAAATTGAAGTTAAAATTGAGCTTAAAATTCAAGTGCATGTCATACACTTGAATGCATGCTAGATTTGGTGTAATTTATTACTTTCTCCGTTCTACAAAAATAGTCATGATTTTTTTTTGATGGTGTGTTTTAAATTATTGCCATTCCTATATTAAAAGTGTATTTTTTTTAAATATACCTATTTAATGACCTCAATTTATAATTATCGTTGATTGATGGTATATGTAGGCAAATTATTTTGCACCCAATTAAACGGAAACACGTGTACAAATAAATATTAATATTAAAATATATTTATTATTTTATTTTGGGGATTTAAATAAACTAATTCTCAAATTAAATAATTAAATTGATTGATATTTTATATACACGGTACATGCTTGCCAAAAATACAAGTCTGCGGTATATCGGGTAATTAATACAGTTGATTTGTTGCCTAAGCAAAATCAAATCATATCTTGTTTGAAAAAGGAAAAGAATTAATGAAAATCAAATCAGCCAAATCTGATAGTTGGCAAATAAAAGTCCATCAAATTTAATTGTTGAGGTTAGATAATAATATTATATAGATAAAAATTAAGTGATGATATTTTTTTTAAAAATAATTATTTTTCAAGATGTGAAATACATAAAATACACATTTAAAACACACCATCAAAAATAATTATTATTCCACATTTTTAGAAATCATCGTTCCTCGTGGAATAACTATTCCATTTAAAAAAGGGTTTATTGTAAAAGAAATTCACGAACTTTATAGTCTTTAACAATTACAACATAGATTTTTAATGTTTGCAATTTGATGTCTGAACTAATTTATTATTGCAATTCGACACATAATAATAAATTTCTAGTGATATGTACGCTTATGCGGTAGCTTTAGCCCATACCAAAGATGTGTCGAAATGAGCCCGGCCCAATGGACCGGCCCGGTTGGCCCGCCTTTTAGGACATGCTGGGCCTAAAAAATACTGGCCCGAAAAGAATCGGGCCGATATGGCCTGGCCCAGCCGGCTTGGAACTTTTGGTTGACCCTTTTTTTTTTCCTTCAAATTTATATATCAAGTGTAGTTTGGTCTAATATGTCAAGTGTACCTATTAACATGAAAATAATTTCATGTGATGTTTAAAAGTGTTTGTTGAGTTAATATTACTATTTTCTTGTTGCAATAGCTTTTTCAAGAGATTAATATAAGTTATTTATTGTAAATGGATATTCAAATCATATCATAAACTAATATTAATGACCATTATAATTCATATCTTGATTTTAGGACTATAAAATTTATTTAAAAATAAGATTATATTATTGAATATAAATGATTTATTTAACAAATTTAACTTTTTTTAAAAGACGAGCCATTTTGCCCCGGTGGCCCGCCTAGGGCCAGACTGGGCCTTTAAAATAGAGGCCCGGTTGGAACTGGGTCTTGCCCGACCTGACCTATTTGTTACCCCTAGTCACACGTCATATCAGATGTCAAATTTGTGAAATTTTATTTTGTTTAATATTTCAAAATGTTCTTTTATATAATACTAGATGAGTGTCCGCGTATTACGCAGGACTTTTGTAAAAATAAATTATATATATTTTATACATACTAAAATATATTTGTTCGCCATAATATAATTATATTATATAATAAATAAAATAATATGTATTTATAAAATTATGGGAAAACTTTTTAATTCACGATTTTTAGACTCAATCTCAATTTAATTACGATTTTTAATATTCTTATAAAAAATCATGTAACTTTTTATTTTAATTTAGTATACATTTTAAAATTATGACATAATTTTCTCAATTATTGCCTACCTAAAATGATTTCCTCAATGTAGGGAGATTTTCAATTCAAGCACTAATACACTCTAATGCATCTATTATTTTCTTCTAAAAGTGCAAGTTGAATATCAAATTAAACAACTAAAGGTGTAGTGAATTTTCATAAAATTATTGAAAGTTGTAATTAAATTGAGATCGCGATTTATATTTAACCCTAAAGTTATTAATATTTTTTATTTAAAGTTTTCTTTTCAAATTTTTTGTTGAATCTATAAGTTATTTAAATAATATATTATACAATATAAATATGCAGTTCATAGCATGTATAAAATATGTAATTAATATATATGTCATTTAAATTATATAATAAATAAATTCAAGCAATAAAAAAAATTATAAATCATCAGTAGGTTTTAATACAACTTTCGATTTAAATTTTTTTTATGTTAAATAAAATTGATATTCAAAATATAAAGATTTATACATGTGTGCAAGATTTAAATTCACGTGATTGCATTTCAACACAAACATAGTGTCACATATTAAACAAAATTAAGTTAAAAAGAAAATGATATATCAAGTTTGATTTCAGATTAAAAAGGATCAATAAATATAATTTTGGTTTATTGTGTTTTCTAGATAATAAGAGTTTATCAATTAAATGTTATATTTAAGATGATTAGATTTTTTTAATAATTAATATTTAATCGAAATCAAAATCAAAATTATTTAATATACTTAATTATATTTTTTATTTTTTCACAAATTAAGATTTTCTAAAAATGAAATCCCCAAGTATTGTGAAACAATAAAATAACTCAATTAAACTTTAAAATTCACATAATTATAATTTTTTAAATATATTTAATTAATTTAGTAATAGTATGTAGAATTAAATATACTTAAGTTACCTAGTTGAATTAATTACTAATACATAAGATTTTTTAAATATATGATATCCTAAAATGTTAAATTAGTATAATTATAATAAAATTTGTAATATACCTTTTGTAAACTCAAGTTATATACAATAATATTCAAAGTTTAAACATGTTCATTACATGGTTGAATTGATAAATTTCATGAATATTGCTTATGAGGTTCAGGGTTCAAATTCTTTGTGAGTACAATATTTTTTGTTAGATTCCTTACATATGATTTATAAAATTGGCATGTATGATTTCCATGCACATAAGCATGAAAAACTTCCTATTATTATAATAAATGACATGTGAATTATTTTTCTCTAAAAAAATTCTCAAAATGACACATAAGCAAACTGAATGAGAGAATGACACATGGACAATTAGAACTCCCTTTTAGTAATATAAGGGATTGCTCAAACATCTTTCACTATTATTAAACTGTGTTTGAACAATGTTTTATAAAAAAATATTTTGAAATTAAAAAGTTTTTTCTTCTAAATTTGGCATTTGATGTAGCGTTTGACGTGTTTTTTGTGGCGGCTTCGGCGTCCACGAAGCGTAGTATCGCTGAAAATTTACACCATGTATAAAGTATTCCAGAAATTTACATCATGTATCGAATTGCAATAATAGATTAGTTCATGTATCAAATTACAAAGTTTAAAAATTCATATTATAATTGATAAAAACTATAGAGTTCGTAAATTTAATTGCAATTAACCCTTTAAAAAAATTATACCAAAACATTGTATTTGAAATAGATTAAGGAATGATCATTAAATTCCTTATTTATTTCATCATACCAAGCATGTCCTAATTAACTGATTACATGGAGATTAATGAATGTCAACTGTGCAATTGCAATACAATAAATGAATTAATTTCATACCTAAATTTAAAATGAAATAAAATTATTTTATGGTATCAAAATGTTTAGCTCACATCTACGTTCCAAGTTCAAAATTCTCGTCTAAATAAATTCTATTCATATTATATTTTTTATTGGGGTGGTGACATATAGGTACTATAGAGAAAATTGTTACCTAGAACTCAATATCACTTTATTTGTTTACAAGAACTACAATATAGTGTGGTGTAATTCGTGAACAGTAACTGACAGTTACACTGTTCACTGACACTTTACATTATTCACTGATATTGATTTGACAACTGCAACAACCTTATCGGTATATATATATACTATACTGTTTTTTAGTATACTACAGTGTAATTTTATATATCATTGTTATGCTGAGTATACTATGGTTATATTCAATATATTATACAATTAATAAAATATATTATAGTGTAGTTTTATATACAATTGTTATGTAGAGTATACTATGGTGATATTTAATATACTATACAATAAAAAAAATGCAGGCCAATAAATAACATTAATATCTTGAGTATAATATGGTTATATTCAATATATTATACAATCAAAAAATATACTAACAAAAGATTATCCAAATCAACATTCCCACAGGCCAAGTTGTGGATTATGTTGGTTATATATAGAGAGAGAGTATCTACATTTCTTCACACAAAATTCAACAAATTTTATGCACTAATATGTGTCGAAAAGTATATATCAACACTCAATTAGCTCATTTCAGAATGAAGTATACTACAGTAATTCTTTAACTATGAAATTTTACATATAAAAATCTGAAAACAAGGAAAAAAATCTGAAATCCCAAAGATTCTAAATTCATAGTGGCAGAACCAGCAAGCCAAGTAGGATATAACTCAGTAACAATGTCAATGTACTTCTCCATTGCTTCTTCAGGTGGCATGGCACCCAGTTTCTGCCATGCTTGCCTAGCAGACAAACAGGAAAAATCTTTCAACTGGTTAGCCAAGAGATCCTCAATCACAAATAGCAATGAAACAAGCCATCAATGACCAAATATGAGCTAGACAACCATATGCCACTGCAAATTTCTATCTTTAATGCTTTATTAACAATGTTATGAGTGTATACACGTATATTGCTAAAAAAATATTAATTAAAACATGATATAGAACATACAACTAAGAAACCGACACAAGAAAAGGGGCATCAATCACAAAAACATCTCCCTAAGATCATATACTACCACTGCCTTCACAAATCACCTGTCATTGGAAATAGGGTCTTTCAACACTCCTGCAGGCCGAGAAATTTCCAGTATTTTTTTTTATTGCATTTAGCTGCTTTATAAAAAAAAAAAGTGGAACAGTTGAAGAACGGACCTGTTCGAAGCCCCAACAATTCCACCGCTACCCCCATGGATCCGCCGTCATTGAATTTGGGGCTACGATTTAGATGGATTTGGGGCTTCGATTTAGAAGGTAGTGGTAGTTTCGTCCTCTCACCCCCTTCTCCGTCTCGATTCCGGTTCGAAGCCCCAACAAGCCACGAAAACCCTAGATCCGCCGCCACCCCCATAAATCCATCGCCGTCGAAACAAAACCCTAGATTCAGCGGCGACCATTCATCCTCCTCCGCCGTCCACCACCATATCATTCGTCTCTATCGTACCGCCTACAAATTTAGGGCTTCGATTTAGACGGTGGTGGTGGTGAATGACGGCGGCTATTGCTCGAGGACTCCCTTCAGCGACGGGGGACGATGTTGGTGGTGGTGAATCGCGGCGGCGGCGGCGCTCTCCTCCGTCTCCATACTTGAAAGAGAGAGAGCCACCGTCTTCTCATCAGCGGCGATAGCAAATTCGGGAGGGAGAGAGATTATGGAGAGAGGGACGTTTTGTGTGTGTGAGAGAGAGAGAGAGAGAGAGAGAGGAGAGAGAAACCTCTAAGTGATTTATGAGATAAGAGAGTGTGACCGACATAAATAATGGAGGAGAGGGGGGTGGATTTAAATTAAAGTATGAGAGAGAAGGTGGTGGAGGAGAGAGAGTATCAAATGTAGTTGAATTAAATGAATCGTACCCAATATAAACTAAATTTATAAATTGAAAGAGAAGGGAAAAATAGTTGAACTTGTGTACTATAGGGCAATTTTTTCTTTTTTATTTAATGGATACCTTTGTAAATGATAGAGTAGAGAATTCAACCCATTAACCAGCGGTGAATTTACATGGTAGAGAGGGTAAGTGCATACCCTAGTTTTGCTTAATTACATTACATAGTATATATATAATATTTAATTTATATTTTGAATTTTTAACTATAAATTCATTTCTAAAAATCACTTTAAATAAGAAATTGTTTGTATTTTTTTATATTATTTTCTCCGTCCACTAATTCTTTACCCACTTTTTATTTGGGTTGTCCACTAATATATTACTCATTCTTTTTTTGGAAATATAGACTACCCACAAATAAATAGTTGGGTCCCACGATAACCCCCCAACAATATCTTTACTTTATCTACTTTTTCAATAAAGTAAGAATTTTTAATAAATTTGATGTCCAACAAAAAAAGAGTAAAAAATTTGTGGACGGGAGTTCAAAATTGTATATATTTTGTTTAGACCGTACAAATCAAGACAGTATTAGTTGTTAATACTGTTAAAAATTACACACAAAATGCAAACAAGTTTCATGGTGACACCGGTACAAAGTATACTTTGCCTTTTGATCATTTTACTCCTTTTTTTAGGACTTGATTAAATTTTGAATTGTATAATTTTAAATTTTTATTAGTATTATTATAATTGTGCACACCCGATTTAGAAATTCTGAATCTGTTACTGCATTAATGACAAAGAATCCTACCATACTATAAAGCAAGGGATGTTTTATCCTATGTGGCAAATCCTCATGCTTTTAAACAAAAATATTTTTTCCTCCTTGATCCATGTTTTTTGTGTATTGAATTTTTGGATTTCCAATTTTAACTCAAACATTACTTGGAAGAGTGTATTAACAAAATATGTGGTGTATATAACCCGTGATATTTGTATTACTTTCTTGGATGGAAAAAGCTTAAACCGTGCAAATTTGAGCTTGCTATTTGGGTCAACTCCTTGAATTCCTTCTTTTCTTGGATGAGAATAATATTTATTGCTTGCCCATTATTTTATTGTGTCCTTTCTAGTATTAGAAAATTATTAACTTGGTGTATCAAAATTAAAAAACAAATTTTTATTTGAAGTATTGTTTAAATTGTTTGTGAGAGTTGAGGACATTTTGTATATTAATTCAAATTTGATATATGAGTGAATAATTATTGATAGATAAATATAGCCTCTAAATATGAAAAAGAAAAAACGACTAATAAATATTTAAATTTTTGTTTGGGTTGTTATTCACATGGATGTACATAATATTGGTTGCACTTTATAAATGAAATCTTAAATAATTTTCCAACCTTTTGATGCAGCATATGGCAAAATCTACAAAAGTTATTCACCAGAGGTTTGACGATTTTTTGAATAATTAAAGACTCCTTTATTTTAATTTTCTATATGTTAGGATTTTATCATTTTTTTTACATTGTAAATGAAATTATTTGTATTCTTTCCTATGAATTTCTATTTAAGTGGGAATATTGATAATATGACATATCTCTACATATTTCACATAGTTTCAAAGTTGTCTATATATCATCATATCCCTCTATCGGGTTAAATTTCGTCTTCATGTTTGTTATGATAGATAGTAAATAATCCATGTAAATTGAAAATTTTAATTTGTGCATTAAATTTTATTAGCAGTTAAAGGAAGAAAATGACAATCAATTAATATTGCAGCACACTCCCATTAGGAGGATTGTCTGCATTCTCATACATAAGCTAATATTTTTTTTTTACATTTAATATTTTTTTACTCATTGTCATTTGATATAAAAGAAAACCATGGCGCTACATTTTCAGTATTAATTTAAATTAGTTGATCTAGCTGATGCTTTACTAAATAAAATAAAAAATTACATTAATTCACATTTAATCAAAATGTGCTCTCTACTTAAAAAAATATATTCAAATATGAAAAAAAAAATGGTAGTCTCCTTATTTGCTAAAACATGCAACAATTCTTTTATAATAATTACTATGTTTGTTTAGAGGTCTAAAATAATGAATGTGATCTAATATTAATTATTCCTATTTACAGTATATTAAACTTGGTACAATATATAGAATTGACCAAAGCATTTCCAATACATGTACTATTTGATGGGTATTAGTTATTTTCAATAAAATGTATTAATTATTTTTACTGAAGAATATTAATTATTTTCACTGAATGGTATTAGTCGAATGGTACTGTTACACCCGACAAATATTACCCGACTATTCGGGCATCGGGCTCAACCCATCAGACCGAAGTGTCGCACGGGCAGGAAGATCAGAATCGCCGGGCTCAACCGATTAGGCGGGTAGGGCACCAAGCCTACCCGACAAAGACCCCGATGACTTATCGGGAAGCGTACTTATTGTGTAGACCAAAGCTCGATCGGCCAGCGGCGAACTCTGGGGCGATCTCTACCCGCTTCCCGTGAAAGGATCCCCGGGCTACTCGCCACCCACACGGTACCCGATTACCCGTCTGCCCGATCCCAGGCTTCGCCAGCTGTGAGAGAGTGTCCAGTACCATCAGTTCAGGGGATGTGACAGGGTCAGAGTAGGTAGTTGGGCCAAGTCCCATCAGTAAAGGGGCAGCAGTGTCAGGTGGCGTCTTCTTATTGGTCCATAGAGGGTGTTGTAGCCACTCATTACCTCCCAGCTATGAATAGGAGGGGCCCACGGGCTTACCAACCCAAGGTGGGGAAACCCACCATGTACACTATAAATAGGGCCTTAAATGCCCAAATGTAACACATAATTCATTTATTGCAAATCTACTCTTGAGAGCTCATTTACTCTTGCATTTACTTCTTTTAGTTATCATAAATACTAAATCCTAACCGCTAGGAACCCAAAGGCGAGATCCTCACGAAATTGCTGTCAACATTTTGGCGCTAGAAGGAGGGTAACTGATATCAAAGTACACTCGGTTTCGTTCATCTAGTTACCTCAAACGAACCACTTAACCCTTTCTAAAAAATTCCAGCTGTTTCCACTCTAAAAATGGCCACTTCGAAAGCTACCCGAACCCAGCAGTAGGTCGAAGATGTCGGCGAGGCTGCCACTCCGGCTCCGGCTCTTGCCACGGCGGAAACTCTCCAAGGCCCTTTCGAGTTCTTGTCCGCAATAAGAACTCCGGAGGACCTCCAGGCGGCCAGAGCGATGATTGAGCGCCGCCAGGCCGAGATCGATGCCGCTCCAATCCGCACTCATCGCCCCGGAAAGGAGTCAGCCCGCACCAGGGCCACCAGCAACCCTCGGCCCGAGCAAGAGGCGGCCGGGAGGGCCACTAGTAACCCTCGTCCTCAGAACCTGAAAAGACGCCTCGACGAGGAGGCCGACTCTCAGCGACCATCCCGCAGGCCGGCGGGCTCTGTTTTCTCCAGACTGGGGTCCAGGCTCGGGGAGCTGCCCGACCTTGCAAGTCCAACGCCAGTTCCAGGCCCCGGGAGCGAGAAAGGGAGCGCTCTTCCAGGCATCACAACGACGCAGCCCCGAGGCCGTCGGTTCGTGATCGTCTGGGAGACAACCCGCGTCCTCGCTCTCCCCCAGCGGCCGACAATGCCATGGCTGAGATCCTAAAAAAGGTATCAGATCTGGAGGCCAAACTTGAGAGGCGGGACGGGCAACACCACTTTGCTCACATGCCTAACTCCCCTCTCGCCGACATCCTAGTACGGGCCCCCGCCTAACCAAAAATTAATGTGGCTGCTGTGGGCTAATACGACGGGGAGACGGACCCCGTCACCCACCTGAGTAAGTACTCCACTTACATGATCTCCATGGGGGCAACCGATGCCACCCAGTGTCGGATGTTTCCATTAACCCTTGGTGATAGAGCTCACCGTTGGTACTCCTCGCTGCCTGCGGGGAAGATGGTTTCATTCCACCAACTGGGGGAGCTGTTCCTGGAACATTTCTCCTCAATGGCGCCACGTCTGGCCGGCGCCAATCGCATGGCCAACTTGGCCCAAGGGAAAGACGAGACGGACCGGGCGTATATCGACCGGGTAGATTGCATCATCTTGGAGGGAGAGCCGGTCGGGGACGAGGCCAAGCTCGTCGGCGTAGTGGACGGGCTCCACCTAAAGATGAAGTTGTGGAAATCTTTGAACAAGGACTACCCCAAGTCCTACGCTGAGTTCCGGCAGCGGGCCGGAAAGATCATCTACAATGCTGACATCCTGGCGCAGCGGCTAGGCGAGAGTGTCCCGATCGAGAAGGAAAAGCCTCGCGCCCAGGCGGGCACCACGCCGAGCCAGAGGAACTTTTCCTACCGTGCCCCCCAGCCGTTCAAACCCTTCGACTCCGTCGAAGTAAAGTTTGCCGATAAATAATCGGCCATCCCGGAGTACGTCTACGTGCAAATCCGGGACAAAAACATGGTGCCCAAGGCACGGCCGTGGGTTCACAAGCCAGGGTTGCAGCTCAACCCCAATAAATACTGTCATTACCACCAGACCGTCGGGCACAACACGAGCGAGTGCTGCGACCTCTTGAAGTAGCTCTGGCGGCTCTTCGAGGAGGAGAAGCTGGAGGAGTTCGTGAAGAGACCGACGGTCAGGCCGGAGACACAAGCCACTGCCTACCCCGTAGAACCAAACCGGGAGGCAGCCCTCATATGCCCCCCGATGTCGGAACATCAAGCCTGCCGCACCGTCAACATGCTCTCCCCGGTGGAAGGATTCACGCCCACCACCTCGCTCTCCAACCGCCGGCAGAAGAGCGAGCTATGAGCGATGGACAATGTCCATCAAATCACCATGCCGGTCAACATGACGGTAAAAGAGTCAGACCTTCTCGCCTTCAAGGAGGAGGATCGCACTGGGGTCATCTACCCGAACCACGATGCCCTGGTCGTATCCGTCAACATCATGGGTGTCACCGTCCATCGCATGCTCGTCGACAACGGGGCCTACTGCAACATTCTCTTCAAGGCCGCATTCGACCAGCTTGATAGCTCCATCGAGAAGTACATGGAGCCATGCGACCATGTCATCAAGGGGTTCGGCGACGCCACTATGAAACCCTACGGGTAGTTAGGCTAGCCGTAGAATTAATTTCTAGTATAGACGCTGAGGTTAAGGCTTCGAAACAGTTCGACTTCATTATTGTCTATCAGCCGTCAACCTATAACGGGTTTCTCGGCAGGCCGTTCGAGCACGAGTTCGAAGCCGCCGCCTCAGCATTCAATTATTGTATCAAGTTCCCAACCCCCTCCGGGAAGATTGGGACTCTTAAGGGTAATCAGAAAATGGCACGCAGATGTTTAGCGTATATCGATCTTATTTCAAATTCTACAAATTTAGATTATATCTACACGATCGGGGAGGGGGATATGGAGCTAGACGAAGAAATCCCACCAACTGCCCACCCAATGGAAGAAGATTCCCAAACTTTTGAAGACACTCAGATCGAACTAGAACCTAGAATCGGCTTCGAGCCCATAGAAATCGACGGCACCCTAGTGGGAGAAATAGACGATCCACGCTTCGGCAAACGGGGTGCCAGCCCGATCGAGAAACTAATCACTGTTACAATGCAGAGTCGACCGGAAGTGATTGTTCAGCTCGGTTCAACAATGTCAGACGAAATGAGAACAACCATGACAACTTTTTTAGAGGAAAACTTAGACGTGTTCGCATGGTCCCACGAAGACATGGTTGGGATCGATCCAGCAGTGTGTTCCCACCAGTTACACATCGACCCAGCCCGCAAGCCGGTCTCGCAGAAGAGAAGAAAGTTCGGCCCAGACAAGTACGCGGTCATAGCCATGGAGGTCAAAAAGCTACTCGACAACAAGCTTATCGGGATGCTCAACCCCGACGACGAACCCCAGTGGGTATCTAACGTTGTTCTGGTCAAAAAAAGCAACACCTGGCGGCTGTGCATCGACTTCACAGACCTGAACAAGGCATGCCCCAAGGATCACTTCCCGATGCCACACATCGACCATCTGGTGGATAGCACGACCGGGCACGAGATGCTCACTTTCATGGACGCATTTGTTGGCTATCACCAGATCACGATGACCGCCGATGATCAGAAGCACACCACCTTCCACACCGAAAAGAACATGTTCTTCTGGAAGCGGATGGCATTCGGGCTCATGAACGCAGGGGCAACCTACCAAAGGCTGGTCAACCACATATTTCACGACCAGATCAGAGCAACCATGGAGGTGTATATCGATGACATCGTCGTCAAAAGCGAGAAAAAGGAAGACCACCTCACTCACCTAGCCAAGACTTTCGAAATCCTGAGAAGGTATCGGATGAGGCTCAACCCAAAAAAATGCAGTTTCGGCGTCGAGTCGGGCAAATTCTTGGGGCACATGGCCAGTCAGCAAGGAATCGAGGCAAACCCAACCAAAGTGCAGGCAATCCTCGACATGAGTGCTCCGTGCACAGTAAAGGAGGTGCAGAGGGTGATGGGCAGTCTGATCGCCCTCAGCTGTTTCATCTCCCGCATGGGAGACCGGTGCAAACCATTGTTCGACAGCATGCGGAAGGGGAAACTAAACTGGACACCCCAGAGCCAGCTCGCGTTCGATAATCTGAAGGCATATCTCTCTAACGCCCAGATATTGGCCAAGCCCGTCACCGGCGAGAAGCTCTACCTGTACTTGGCGGCCTCGGACTCAGCTCTCAGCGTCGTGCTAGTGCGGGCTGAGGGGCAAGTACATCTGCCGATCTATTATGTCAGCCAGACACTCCACGCCGCCGAGCTACGGTACCCGCCCTTAGAAAAATTGGCTTACGCACTAGTGATGAGCGTGCGTAAGTTGCGCCCATACTTCTTCGACCACCAGGTGGAAGTGCTAACCACAATGCCACTCCAACAAGTTTTACATCGACCAGACACGGTGGGTAGATGCCTCAAATGGGCAGTAGAGATCAGGCAGTTTGGAGTCACATACGCTCCCCGAACATCCATCAAAGGCCAGACGATGGCCGATTTTATTGTTGAGCTCACCTACCCGGAGGCAATGTCCAGGATCGAGCAACCACCATGGAAGATGTACGTCGATGGATCCTCCACAACCTTGCGGGTAGGAGCGGGAATTGTCCTGCTCATCCGCCCGGCCAATCATTCACGACAGCCATCAGGTTCGGTTTCCACACAACTAATAACGAGGCCGAACATAAAGAGCTAATCAACGGCCTGGAAATGGCCATGGCCATAGGAGTAAAGAGGCTTCAGGTCTACAGCGACTCGCAGCTCGTGACGTGCCAGATTTCAGGGGAATACGAGGCGCGCAGCGACAGAATGTTGGCCTACCAAGGATTAGCTAAGAACCTCCTCGGGAAATTCGACCAGGTCCACATAGAGGTGGTACCCCGACTCGACAACACTCAAGCAGATGCCCTTGCCCGCCTTGCAACATTGAAGGAGGCAGCCGCCATGTCGCAGATCACAGTCACTTACCTGCCCGCCCCATCGAGCTCGAACCAGCGAGTGGCTAGTCTGGGGCAGGAGGTGTTGGAGTTATACGTGAAAGTATGCTTTTACTTTGTATAACTCGTGTATCAAACACTCGTTTTATGAGAATAATTCTTTTATCACATTTGCTTTAGTTATGATTGAATGTTGAATTTCTATTGCAAACCGTTCAATATATAGTACATGTTACATTGTAGTTAATGTGGTGATACCCGATCACGGAAGACAACATTAACAGTTTACTTGTAACTAAACGTACAATTTCACGACCCAGGTGGAATTGAACAATCCGCCGTGAAAGGTCGATGTGTAAGGCTCAGATTGGTCTGTCTTGACTAAGAGATTGCACTAGCACATTTAGTATGTGTTGAAGAGGACCTACAACGAGGATAAATTCTTCTGTTCTGAAATGTGAAGAATTAGACCTCAGTGGTTGTTGATTTCTTAATCTCCGTCCCTTAAATAGGACCGTGTGTGCTTAATAGTTACTGCTTTGATTCATGTTGGGTGAGAATCATTGTGACTTCGAACTTTGTGTCTTGGGCAGTAATATTAATCATACGACGGTTGCTAAGATTTAATACGGAGAAACGCGTGCGAGTACGGCTCGTGTGATTAGTCCCCTTGGTGGGCTCAGAATTTTTATTGTACCAAATCTTGCAAGTGAAGAATTAGTTTCTTCGGTACGAATAATAATGTTGAGCTGTCTTTACTCCAAGGTGAAAGATGTTAATTAATTTAGAGCTATTCAGAAGCTTAATTAATTAATGGACTTGATAATCTTAAACGCGGGAAATAATAACCGGGAGCCCATATTATCGTAATATGGATTAAGATGGATAGTGCAATATTAATTTATTAGTGGTAATAATTAATATTAATGGGCTGAATTATATTGGGGCTCAATATTGAAATTCAGAAGCCCATTAGGAGGTCCAATCTTAATTCTCCTTAAGGCCCCTCAAGTAGCCCATTAAGTAGGCCAATAATGATAAGGTGATTAAAATAAAAAGATTATATTATGCTGATTTTTTCATTTAATTTTCGAAAATAGAGAATCAAGAAGAAATAAGATTTCGTTGATTTTCTTGAAAAGATATTATGGAAGATATGTATTCTAGGAATACAAGAATATCTCATATATTCAAGAAGATCCAAATCTTTGGATTTCTTATTGTTTTTTTTCGAAAATTAGCCTCTTTATAGGTGAGTGAGATTTTTGTGGAATATTTTATTATGGAGAAAAGAATATATGAGATATATTCAAGATTTCTTAGAGCCTAAGAAAAGATTTTCTCCAAGCCCAAATAATCTATAATTTTCGCCCACTCTCATCTATAAATAGGGAATGATTATTTCATCCCCAAGTACATAATTCCATGTGTTGGAAAAATCAAGAAGCATAGATATTTTTCTTTTTCCTTAGTTATTAAATTACTTGAAAGCGTCTCCCACCGGCGATCAAGTGAGGTGAAAAGGGAAATACTTGAGAAGGCTTTGGGTTGATAAAGCGAGATTATAATTGTCCCGTATATTAAAAGGCCAATTCTACAAGAGGTACGTTAATCGCATATTTAATTGCTTATTCCGCTTAATTAAATATGTGAAATTAATTCAACATGCATGATGATAATTAGTTGTTGGAATTATTATTTGAATTAATTAGGATTAATTCATGCTAGTAATAATTGTATTTAAATTCGTATTTAAAATTCATCCCGAATAGATTCCGGGCACCCCTATTTTCCCAACAACTGGTATCAGAGCCACGGTTTCGGGCTCTGAATTTTAAATTGGAATTTAAATTGTTAAACATTAAATTGAAATTGGATAGTAGAATTGTTAGATCTATTTTGCAGGTATCCAATTGTCATGGTTTTAATGTTGTTAATTTCATGCGTGTAAATTAAAAACGGCGTACCCGGACGACGCATACAAGCGTGGCGCGTGTATGGAGGTAAAATCATGCAAGGGGTGAAGAAAACGAGGACGAACGGCGAAAAAACGGCGCACGGGGGTGCACGGCGCACGCCGTGCACAACGGGCGCACGGCGCCGCGCGCACCGCGCGCGCGCCTCGGCGAGGGCCTGCAGCGCCTCGGGCGCCCCGGGCGGCGCCTCGGCGCGCCTCCGTGCAGCGCCTCGGGTGCGCCTCGGGGCTGTGCTTCGGCGCGCCTCGGGCTGTTTTCCAGCGCTTCTCGGGCCGGGAAGCGCGCGGGCCCACTTCGTGGGCCGACGCGCGCTGTATCTCAGGCCGTGGAATTTTTTCGGTTCGTATTTTTTTCCGTGTGATTTTAAACGTCGTCCCGAACCCCAAACGATGTTGTTTTTGAAGAAGTGTTGTTGTTCGAGTGGGAGCACGTCGAGACGAACGTCGGAAAGCAACAAGGACAATTTTTCGCATCAAGACGTGAAGAAATTAAACCGTGACAATTGGAATTGAGTGCTCCAATGTGTTTAATTTTGTTTTGATGGATGTTTTATTTCGTGCAATTTTTATTATTTGTTAATATGTGTTTGCATGAATTTAATTGTCCAAGAAAAACCTTACTTTCGAAAATTACTAAGTATGTTTTTATAATCGCAATTTTATTCCGGATATTAAAATTGGATTATTTTGGCCTCCATAATTTATTTATTTGTGAAGTTCTTTTGGAATACATTTCCCCCTCGGATCGGCCAAAAGAACGGATTTCACATGAATAAATTCCGAAAGGATGATTGTGGATTATTACTAGTGGCGGTATTGACCCTCACCACGAGTGGCTTGCTCAAAGCGAAATAATAATCCTGTATTTAATTATGGTTATTACTTAGGCATAGGAAATTGATATTAACTTACTCCCCTCGGAGTCCCTGTCAATTTCTATGTGGTCAAAGTGGGAGCCAACTATTAATTTTGAATTAAGGATTTGTAACTTTTAAGTTTGTGATCCGCTTGAATGTATTTAAATGTATAGACCACCCCTCGTGGCGCATTTAAATTGTTTCGAGATGTTGGCTGATGCATGATTATATTGTTTTAAGGTTTCAATATAATTGATGTGATCGAATTATGTGATAATTTCATATTTTTCTAGATATTGATATGAATGTATGTTTTATTCTCATTTCATCATGTCGCAACCTTTTAATCCACTGTTTAATATACTTAAAGTTAATAAACTTTTTGGAGATAATTATATCGATTGGAAATGTTTTTTTTAAAATTTGTCCTTACTGCACGAAAACACAATTGGGTTATTTATGTTAATATACCCGGCAAGCCTAATGATAAGTCAACCAATGGAAAGAGGCAGTTTATGATCGGAAGCGTGACAATGAATGAAGTGCATCATCTTGACATTTTTGTCTGAGGATTTGAGGCGCGTTCATGAAGACATTGTATCCGCTGTTGAAATCATGGAACACCTTGAAGAGATGTTTTCACATCAGAATCCCATGACTAATCAGTTCACCAAACATGACTCGGTCAAGTTGGAAATGGTGGAAGGAACGCCCGTGAGGGAGCACGTTCTCGAGATAATGGCATACCTTAACAAGTTGGAAGTACTTGGTGCGGATTTTGATTGATTTCATATACCATTCCCTACCGAGAAGCTTTGAGTAGTTTCATCTGAACTGTCAGATGAATGAACGGACAAGTCGTTTGCCCGAGCTCTTGCAAGCTTTAGTTTCGGTGGAGGTGATAATGGAGCACCAGTCTAGTGCTATGGTGGCTAATGGTTCGTCTACCTCTTTTGGTCCCAAGGGAGGGAAAAAGAGGAAGAGAACCAAAGGCCGGATCCAATCAAATCCAATTGTTGCGAAAGGCAAATGCAAAGGCAAGCATCGAAGGGGAAGTGTTTTAGTTGCGGTGAGAGAGGACAATGGAGGTCTGCCTGTTCCAAGCCTAAGAGGCTAGGAAAGTTAGCTAATTCACACACCTTAGTCGTCGAAACTTGTGAAGTGGCGTATGCTGTCTATTCGTGGATAGTGGATACGAGAGCTACTGATCACATTTGTTTCATGGGTTTAAGCTAACCCGACGACTTAACGGAAGTGAGATCCCCATCACATCGGGCAATGCTACGAGAGTGGCAGCTGAAGCAGTGGGAGAAGTGCGCCTATCTTGTGAAGATAGAGTTATGGTCTTGAGAGACGTTCCTCATGTTCCTAGTTTAGAAAGAACTCAACCTTCAGTTTCTAAACTGTTTGAATAGATACTCAGTTTCTTTTAATAAGGATGTTATTATTGCTTGAAACGATGAGTTTATCCGTTCCGGAACTTTAATGGATGATCTTTATACCATTATTTGGGCACACCACTCACAAAATTGAATCTAACAACACATCGATTATTTCGAGTAATAAAAGAAAGCGTTCTTCGTAGATGAACGAAACACTTCTATGGCATCTTAGACTAGGTCATATTAATCTAAAGTGGATAGAGAGATTGGTGAAAGACGGATCCTTGGAATCATTCCAAGTCGAACCGTTTCCAACTTGTGAATCCTGTTTAGAGGGTAAAATGACCAAGAGGGCATTTGGAGCCAAGGGGAATAGAACTACGGAAGTGTTAGAACTCGTTCATACCGATATGTGTGGTTCAATGACGATCATAGCAAGAAGAGGTATGAGTAATTTGATGATTACTCAAGATACGAATACATCTACCTTATGATGCATAGGGAAAGAAGTATCAAGTCTCTACGATTTGTTCGTGGAGGCGAATACCTTAGCAATGAATTCTTGAACTACCTATCGGAAGAAGGGATTGTATCCCTGTTGACCACATCGGGAACCCCTCAATAGAACGGTGTGGCGGAACGAAGGAGCCAGACTCTTTTAGAAATAGTCAGATCCATGATGAGTTATTCGGATTTACCCAAGTCGTTTTGGGGTAACGCCTTGGAAACAATGACTTATATTCTAAACTTGGTGCCATCCAAATCGGTTCCTAAAACCCCAATGGAATTGTGGACCGGGGCGCAAGCCCAGTCTAAGACACTTGCAGATTTGGGGTTGTCCGGCATACGTGCTAGACAAGGAAGCCGGTAAATTGGATCCATATTCGGAATTAAGGTTGTTTATAGGATATCCCATGGGAACGAAAGGGTGTATGTTCTATAGTCTCAAGGATTAAAAGACCGTGATTAGTTCGCACTTTAAATTCTTGGAGAAAGACTATATGAACAAAAGAAAGCCCAGAAGTGAGATTACCTTAGACGAGTTAAGAGGGCAAACTCCTATACCAAGTATACAAGATGATATACCACACGCCATACCTTCACAACCGGAACCCCGTCGTAGTGGGAGGATTGCAAGGCAACCCGAGAGATTCATGGGAATTGGAGAATCTTCGGATTTGATTCCCGGCGATGAATCAGACCCATGAACGTACGACGAGGCAATCCAAGACAAAGACGCAGAAGTGTGGCAAACCGCAATGGAAACCGAGGTGGGTTCGATGGATTAAAATCAAGTGTGGGAGTTGGTTGATCCACCTAATGGGGTAGAACCCATTGGATGCAAGTGGGTGTACAAGAGGAAAAGAGGACCGGACGGAAGGGTAGAGACCTTCAAAGCAAGGCTTGTGGCCTGTGGCCTGTAGCTATGCTTAAGTCCATCCGTATTCTCTTGTCGATCGCTGCGCACTTAGATTACGAGATCTGGCAAATGGATGTCAAGACAGCTTTCCTTAACGGAAGTCTTGATGGGATCTATATGCAACAACCCAAAGGTTTCGTTGAAAAAGGCCAAGAGCACCTCGTATGCAAGCTTAAGAGATCCATTTTATGGACTTAAGCAAGCGTCGCGTACTTGGAACCAGTGTTTTGATCAAGTTATTAAGTCTTATGGGTTTGTGATCAAAACAAGTTCGAAAGTTGTGTGTATAAAAGGTGTGACGGAACTGCGGTGGTATTCTTAGTATTATACGTAGACGATATTCTGCTCATTGGAAACAATGTAAAGGTATTGTCAGACGTAAGGGTATGGCTGTCAAATCAGTTTGATATGAAGGACTTAGGGAAAAGCCGGTCACATCCTTGGGATCAAGTTCACTCGAGATCGCAAGAGGAAGATGTTGGGCTTATCGCAAGTTTCATACAAAGCCACTGTTTTGAAGCATATCAGCGTGCATGATTCCAAGAAAGGTTTTGTACCTTGTAGGCACGGAATCCATCTATCCAAAGAAATATGCCCTAAGACGCAAGTGGAGATAGATGACATGAAAGACGTTCCGTACGTTTCGGACGTAGGAAGCCTTATGTATGCAACGTTGTGTACGAGACCGGATATCTGCTTTGCCGTGGGCATGATGGCAAGATATCAAAGTAACCCCGGGAAAGCACATTAGATTGCAATTAAATGCGTTCTTTAGTTTCTAAAAAGAACTTGGTATGGAATGCTGATTTAACAATCAGACAATCTAATTCCCATGGGATACACGGACTCAAATTTCCAATCAGACATAGACTCCAAAATATCTACCTCGGGTAGTGTGTTTTGCATGGGAGAAGGAGCCATGATATGGAGAAGCGATTTGCAGAAATGCATCGCCGATTCGACCATGAAAGCCGAATAAGTAACTGCTTGTGAAGCAGCGAAAGAAGCGGTTTGGCTCAAGTACTTCTTAGTGGACTTGGACGTTGTTCCGAATTTGCCCGACAAGATAACTATCTTTTGTGACAATGCCGGGGCAGTTGCAAATTCAAGGGAACCGAGAGCCCACAAGGCCAGCAAACACATTGAAAGAAAACACCATCTTATACGAGAAATCGTTAAGAGAGAAGATAAAGAGGTGGCAAAGATATGCGTCGGGGACAACCTAGTAAATCCATTTCACAAAGGGTCTGCCTCTGAATACATTCAAGAGACATGTGGATGGAATGGAAGTCAAGACTATTGCCAATCTGCTTTAAGTATAAGTGGGAGGAATTATTAGGTTAGTGTAGGTTGACATGAGATGTCACGGAGAGCTACTACACTAAGACATGCGTGATGTATACTAAAAGCAGACTTTAAGTATAAGTGGGAGATTGTTGGAGTTATACGTGAAAGTATGCTTTTACTTTGTATAACTCGTGTATCAAACACTCGTTTTATGAGAATAATTCTTTTATCACATTTGCTTTAGTTATGATTGAATGTTGAATTTCTATTGCAAACCGTTCAATATATAGTACATGTTACATTGTAGTTAATGTGGTGATACCCGATCACGGAAGACAACATTAACAATTTACTTGTAACTAAACGTACAATTTCACGACCCAGGTGGAATTGAACAATCCGCCGTGAAAGGTCGATGTGTAAGGCTCAGATTGGTCTGTCTTGACTAAGAGATTGCACTAGCACATTTAGTATGTGTTGAAGAGGACCTACAGCGAGGATAAATTCTTCTGTTCTGAAATGTGAAGAATTAGACCTCAGTGGTTGTTGATTTCTTAATCCCCGTCCCTTAAATAGGACCGTGTGTGCTTAATAGTTACTGCTTTGATTCATGTTGGGTGAGAATCATTGTGACTTCGAACTTTGTGTCTTGGGCAGTAATATTAATCATACGACGGTTGCTAAGATTTAATACGGAGAAACGCGTGCGAGTACGGCTCGTGTGATTAGTCCCCTTGGTGGGCTCAGAATTTTTATTGTACCAAATCTTGCAAGTGAAGAATTAGTTTCTTCGGTACGAATAATAATGTTGAGCTGTCTTTACTCCAAGGTGAAAGATGTTAATTAATTTAGAGCTATTCAGAAGCTTAATTAATTAATGGACTTGATAATCTTAAACGCGGGAAATAATAACCGGGAGCCCATATTATCGTAATATGGATTAAGATGGATAGTGCAATATTAATTTATTAGTGGTAATAATTAATATTAATGGGCTGAATTATATTGGGGCTCAATATTGAAATTCAGAAGCCCATTAGGAGGTCCAATCTTAATTCTCCTTAAGGCCCCTCAAGTAGCCCATTAAGTAGGCCAATAATGATAAGGTGATTAAAATAAAAAGATTATATTATGCTGATTTTTTCATTTAATTTTCGAAAATAGAGAATCAAGAAGAAATAAGATTTCGTTGATTTTCTTGAAAAGATATTGTTGATAGGCGAACATGAGTCAATAAATGGCGAACAAGGATTAAAGCTACATCAAGGATTATGTAGAGGTGAGTAAAGTGACGAACAACTCCCCGACGAACAACTAATGGGCGAACAGGTATTTAGACCCGAGACCAAGAATGAGCCAACTGTGAAGTCATCAATGACGAACAACTTGGTCAAACAATGATATAACAAACAGCCAAAGAAGTGTGTACAAGTGAACAAAGGACAAAGATCCTAAAGCCATAAGGCGAACAACTTCCAAAGTACAACTTCAATAGGCGAACAACTTTCAGTTGAAAGGTCATCAAGATCAGTCAAGCCGACCTAGGCGAACAACAATGAGTCCGAGATAAGGCCCAAAAGAAGACTTTGTAACTAAGATTCAGCTTAGATAAGGTCAAACTAAGGTCAAAGGACACATGTCAGGCATGCAAGCTAGGGAGACCAAGAGTCAAAAGCACCTCATGCTTGCTAGCCTCTATAAATAGTTGTTCTCCAGCTTATTTATGTAATTTTCGAATTTCAGACAAAAATACACACAAACACACTCAAACTCACACATACACGAAATAAGTCCAATTTCGACTACCGAATTTACAAATTCGATAAATCCAAACCTCGATTTACCATTTACGGTGGTAATCAATCACACGTTATTGATTGGTGACGTAAAAACGGATTAAAACAGCCACTAATCCTTACGATTAGATTCGTTCACCAACAATTTGGCGCTAGAAGGAGGGTTCGAACCTCCGGTTTAGTGTGATTACTCAAGAACTTCAAGTTGAAAACTTGAAGATTCAAAGAAAATCTCAAGAAATATTTGAAGATACAAACAAAAGTGTTCTTGGTGTTCTTGGTGTTCTTCAATTCTAAAATTAAGAAACAAATTAAATTGAAATGCCTCAATCTAAAGAGACCCAAGGATCACGTTTGTCAAAAAGAGCATCTCAGACCCGAGCCACGTCGGCCGACCACCAGGACCGTGACCCGAGACATGCGAACAGGTCACAACATACGGCCATAACACATAACCTCCCCCCTGAGATGGAGGCTTTGGCGAACAACCCCAACGAGTTGGCCAAAACCATTGCTGCTCTCCAGGCCCTCCAGAGGCAACAAGAGCAGGTTAGGCCAACACAAGCAAGGCCAAGGGACAAGTCCCTAGAAATTGTTAGACCTAGGACCACCAGGGGCGAACAGCGAGAGGTTGATAGTGCCCAAGTCAGACGAAATAAGGGAAAGGCCAAGGTGGTCGACCAAAGAGAAGTACAGGCTGAGTCTGGTCGCGGACGAACAACTATGTCTAGCCATGGAACAACACGTTCCAGTGCCCAAGACAGGCTTAGCCAACCCCAGCGGGAAGCTGCTCGCCGGGGAGCAGGAGATGGGCGAGCAACTTTTGAACAGCCTCGCCCATCAGTCCATGAAAGACTCTCCCAGTCAGCCTTCAGGCGCCTGGGGCCAAATGCGGCGAACAACATTAGGAGGCAAGCCCAAGAAGTGCCCACTCCAAGCGAGGGACTGCGACGAGCAGAAAGGTTAATGCCTTTGCTCGCCGAACAGCCTCCAAGTCAGGGGGCACCTCTTGATGAATTATCAAGCCTAAGGAGGGCTGTGGAGAACATGCAGGGGCAACTAGACCAACAGAGGGGGATGGGAACGACCAGCATGCCATCCTCACCTTTGGCAGCTCACATTTTGAAGGCCCCGATACAGAAAAAGATTCAATTTCCGGCTAGCATTCAATATGAAGGCATCGCCGACCCCCGGGTCCACTTAACGAAGTATACGGATTACATGGTCTCCGTGGGGGCCAGCGATGCCACCCAATGCCGGAATTTTCCGTTAACATTGGGCGATCGGGTTCACAAGTGGTTTTCATCAATGCCGCCGGCATCAATCCACTCGTTCGTCCAGCTAAGTTGAGAATTTCTTTCTCACTTTTCAACGGCGGGGTCGTATCTTTCCCAAAAACACCGGCTATCAGATTTGAGGCAAAATGATGATGAAACTGACCGGGCGTTTATGGAAAGATTCGATAAGGTTTTGCTAGAAGGAGAACCGGTGAGCGAAGATACAAAGATCGTCGCTGTGATGGCCGGATTGAAAAAAGGGTCGAAGTTATGGAAGGAGGTACGTCTGAAGTGCCCAAAGACTTATGCCGAGTTCAGAAACCAAGCTGGCATTTTCGTTTCCATGCACGAGGCCCTACAAACAAATTTAGGGGAGAACAAAGTTGATCCTAAGGAGAATAACAAAAAGCCCGTCGGGACAAGCTACAGGGTCCCAAAAAATATGAAAGCATTCACCGAAGGATCGGATTTGAAGGAAAAACTGAACCAAGTGTTGACAGTATCAGTTGATACTGTATATGAGAGCGTAAAGGAGAAAGAGTTGCTTTCCCCACCACGTAAAATCCGCCAGGATACTGGCAAACTCAACCCAAACAAGTATTGTGCCTACCATCAAAGTGTGGGGCATTTTACAAGTGAGTGTAGAGATTTGCTTAAGCAACTCTGGCGATTTTATGAGGAGGGAAAGCTCTCCGATTTCGTTAAAAGGCAACCTGGGAAAAGAGCACGGGAGAACAACTCAGAAGACGAAGAGGATGGTCAACCTCAGAGAAACAACAAACCCGGGCGACCAGTTCCCAGTATGCCAGCTCAACCTTTAGAAGATCTGTTCATGATGGAACCCGCAGGTCCCGCGGGAGGGTGTTTTGATGGACAACCACCCGAATCTAATCGGAAGAGGAAAGCGGAGCTACGAGCGATTGGCCAAGTACAAGAAATGGGAGTTAAGCCGTCTATCATGCAAACGACAGAATTAACTTTCACCGAAAAAGACCTTGAAAGCGTCTTAACTCCGCACAATGATTCACTCGTAATCTGCGCCAAGATTATGGGGACCAGAGTTCACAGACTGTTGGTGGACACCGGAGCCTACACCAACATCTTATTCAAGAAGACCCTCGATAATCTGGGAGATTATTCGGGTTATGTTCGAAATACAACACATAGAATCATAGGTTTCGGGAATGCTGTGACAACACCGTTGGGAATTGTAACATTAGCAGTACAACTTGTAACGGCTAATGAACCCGAAAGAAATATAACAAGAATGGTAGATTTCTTGGTTGTAGACCAGGAGTCGACCTATAACGGGTTTCTTGGCCGACCTTTTCTCAATGAATTCAAAGCTGCGTGTTCCACTTACCATTATTGTTTGAAATTTCCAACAGCTGGTGGAACAGGCACAATTAAGGGAGACCAACGGAGAGCACGAGAATGCATTCAACAGCTACGAGCAAAATTTGTACAGATATCCATGATGGAAGCAACAAGTTATCCCGTCAACGAACCATCAATACTGAACAATATGATGGACATGGACGACCACATGGATACGGACGAACAACACTTGGACGAGCAAGTGTTGGACGAGCCACTCGTTACCACCCGCGAGGAACCTCCATCTGACGAACAACAAAGGGGTGATGACGAACAACCCTCAGTGGGGGACTTGGAGGGCCAAGTACAAACGAACAATGATGGGACGGAGCCAACTGATGATCTAGAACCCCGCCTGGGGGCAGAGCCTATGGACAACAAGAATGATTTCAACCCTGAGGAACCCATACTTGATCCCCGTTGGAAGGGACAAAAACGACGAGCAACTCCAGTCGAAGAACTGGAGGCGTTCAAAGTTAATCCCAACAACGAAGATCTTGAATTATTCATAGGATCTGAGCTCCCAGAGCCTTACAGATCCCGAATGAAAAAGTTCCTCACCGAGAATCTAGATGTCTTCGCTTGGTCTCACGCAGATATGGTGGGGATAGACCCGAAACATGCTTGTCATAAGCTGAACATAAATCAAGCAAGAAAGCCCGTCCATCAAAAGCGAAGGAAGTACGGCCCAGACAAATATCAAGCGTTGAATGAAGAAGTTAAAAAGCTGTTAGACAACGATCTGATCCGTCAAGCACTTTGTCCACAATGGGTAGCAAACCCTGTGCTGGTGAGAAAATCGAACGGAACCTGGAGGCTATGCATAGACTTTACAGATCTGAATGCAGCATGCCCGAAGGACAACTTTCCTCTCCCGCACATCGATCAATTGGTGGACAGCACTGCGGGTCACCAAATGCTAACATTCATGGATGCCTTTGCAGGGTATCATCAAATCCCAATGCATCCTGACGATCAAGAAAGCACAGCTTTTTATACAAACAAAAACTTGCTGTGCTGGAAGAGAATGCCGTTCGGCCTCATAAATGCTGGAGCAACATATCAAAGACTGGTGAACAAGATGTTTGATCAACAAATTGGAGATACGGTTGAAGTCTATGTAGACGATATAGTAGTCAAAAGTCCCAAGAAGGAAGACCATCTTCAACATCTGACTCAAGTGTTCGAAATTCTTCGACACTATAACATGAAGTTGAATCCAAAGAAAAGCAGCTTTGGAGTTCACTCAGGAAAATTCTTGGGTCATCTTGTTAGCCAGCGGGGAATTGAGGCCAACCCTTCAAAAGTTAAAGCCATCATGGATATGCAACCACCACGTTCGGTGAAAGAAGTGCAAAGACTCACCGGGTGCCTAGCAGCATTGAACCGGTTCATATCCAGGTCGGGGGACAAGTGCCGTCCATTCTTCGAGGCCGTCAAAAAAGGAAAGTTTGCATGGACTAACAACTGCCAAGCGGCCTTCGATCAACTTAAAGACTACCTGGGAGATGTCAAAATCCTATCAAAACCAATCCCAGGAGAAAAGCTCTTTTTATACTTAGCCGCATCAGAAGTTGCCATCAGCTCTGTCTTGGTGCGCGAAGACGGCAAATTCCACCAACCTATATATTACGTCAGCCAGGCTTTGCATGAAGCAGAGATCAAATATGCTCCAACCGAAAAGCTGGCATATGCTTTGGTTATGAGCGTGAGAAAGTTACGACCATACTTCTTTGACCATCAAGTCGAAGTTCTAACAACTTTCCCACTCAGGCAAATTCTCCATCGCCCCGACACTGCAGGTCGTCTCTTAAGATGGTCACTGGAGATTAGCCAATTCGGGGTGACCTATGCTCCTCGAACGGCGATCAAAGGGCAAGCATTAGCCGACTTTATAGTCGAACTAACTTTCCCTCCAGATCCGACGAGAGGACTTGATCATCCTTGGCATCTCTATGTGGACGGATCATCAACCAATATAGCCTCGGGGGCAGGAGTAGTTTTAATCAGTCCAGATAGACAAGTATTCACCTCGGCAATCAGATTTGGTTTCATGGCAACCAACAACGAAGCTGAGTATGAAGCTCTTATTGCTGGACTCCACTTATCTCTCGCAGTTGGTGTCAGACGCTTGCAAATATTTGGCGATTCACAATTGATCGTGAACCAAGTCCGAGGTGAATACGAAGCAAAAGATGATCACATGATCGAGTATCAACGGATTGTTGCTCACCTGATGTCCATGTTGCAGCAAGTTTTCATACAGCAAATTCCAAGGACGAGCAACACTCAAGCAGATGCGCTTGCTCGACTAGCAACAAGTGAAGGCCCCGTAGAGTTAGCAGATATTATAGTTACAAAGATGAAAGATCCATCAACAGTAAGCTATAATGTCAACCAACTCGACGATCAAACCAGTGAAGAAGACTGAAGAACAAGTATAGTCAAATACTTGAAAAGTGGGGAAAAACCAAACAATCCTTTTGAAGCTGCCAAGCTAATAAAGCGAGCCGCCAGATATACTCTGGTGGGCGAGCAACTCTTCAAAAGGGGAATATCAATCCCACTTCTCAAGTGTTTGCCTAGGGGGCAAGGGCAAGCGGTACTCGAAGAAATACACGCGGGAGTATGTGGAAACCATACTGGGGGGCAAGCTCTGGCATACAAGACAATCAGACAAGGCTATTACTGGCCAACTTTACGCCAAGATGCAATCAAAAAAGCAAAGACTTGCCACCAATGTCAGATTTTTGCCCCGAATATTCATACCCCGGCCCAGGAACTCGTGTCAGTATACAGCCCATGGCCTTTTGCAAAATGGGGGATGGACATCATTGGTCCTTTCCCGGCTGGAGTAGGAAATGTTCGATTTGCCGTTGTGGCAGTCGATTATTACACTAAATGGGCAGAAGCAGAGGCCATGGTGAGCATCACGCAGCAGAAGATGATCAACTTTATTTGGAAGAACATTGTCTGTCGTTTCGGAGTTCCACAGGCAATTGTGACAGACAATGGTCCACAGTTTGATGGACAAGAGTTGAGAGAATTCTGTGCGAAGTGGGGGATCAAAAAACATTACTCCACACCTTATCATCCCCAGTCAAACGGACAAGTTGAAGCTGTGAACAAGATAATCAAGCATACATTAAAAGTAAGACTGGCGGAGAGCAAAAGTGGTTGGTCTATCGAACTCCCGGAAGTCTTGTGGGCATACAGAGTTTCTCCCAGGTCTAGCACCGGAGAAACACCCTTTGCTATGGCTTTCGGAACAGAAGCAGTAATACCTATTGAGTTAAGGACCAGTACGATTAGGACGACCAACTTTGACGAACAAGCAAATAATTCTGCTCTGAGTGCTGAAATGGATTTGCTCGAAGAAAAAAGATTAAATGCAGAGTTAAAAAATGCCACATACAAGCAGCGAGCAGAACGTTATTATAATTCCCGTGTAAAAGTCCGGGAATTCAGAGTTGGAGATTTGGTTCTAAGAAAACTGCTCGCCCAATCTTCAGGAGTACTGGGACCAGCTTGGGAGGGCCCATATCGTATAACGGAAAAATTCGTAAATGGCGTATACGATCTCGAAGATATGGAAGGCAAGCCGGCCTCATACTCCTGGAATGCCATACATCTCAAGAAGTACTATCAATAAGTGGGCGAACAATTGTCTTGGGGGGCAAGGGATGCGTATGAGCTGAAGGAAGGCTATAAAGGGCTAAAAACTTGCCTAATTTTTTAAAACTTTCTCTTAAGTATAGATTCAAAAGTTGCTCGGCACATTGTATAGTCTGGTGTTAGTGCTTTTGGTTTTATAGATAGAGTTGCTCGGCAAAAAATATTATAAGCGAGCAAGTTTTAGTTTGTGTTTAAAGCTGTTCGTCAGATTATATATGATAGTGATGGACAGTCTTACAACACTTGTAATTATTTTGCAATGTAAATATAATAGTTGTTCGTCAAAAAAGGAAAAGTCCAAAAGCTCGAGGTACAAGTCCATTCAAAGGTTGTTCGTTTTACAAATGAACAGAACCTAAGGACCAAAGCCACTTGAAGGTTGTTCGTTTCTTAAAATGAACAGAACCTAAGGCTGAACCCTGATTCCACTAAAGGCAAGTTCAATTCGAACAAAAGCCCAACACTGTATGTTATAATTGTAAAGGCATTGACAGAAATGCAAAGGCAATTAACATATATAAGAAAATGAGCGAACAAAAGAAAGACATCCATTAATCAAAGGCATTGAGCCTCAAAAATAGTACAAGCTGGAAGCAGCCATTACAAGTACTACAAAAAGGAGCGAACAACTATTACAAAAACAAAAAAAAAAAAAAAAAATTTAAGTCTAAGGCCTATTGTTGCTCGGCGGGTGGAGGATCTTGAGCCTGCTCAACAGGGGGTTCAACAATCATTTCACGGGCCAGATCTTCAGCAGCTTTATCCTCGGCCTCTTTTGCATTCTGCTCGTTAGCCTCGGCCACCCCTTCCTCTTCTTCGCCTTCATCAACTGGAAGAGGAGGATGAGTGATGGAAATACTAGGGTCGAGTTTGTCAAGTTTGACCCCTAGTACTGCCAAATCCGCCAGCTGAATCTCGATGTTGTTCGGCGGAGGATAGTTCTCCAGAAATTCATTCAGATCTTTGCTCATCTCTTCAACTAAATCCTTGAAGTCATAAGCATCCGCCGCGCGAATGCTGTCCGCATAGGCGCATATATAACCCAAGTTTGAGATGGGCCCACTCCGAGCTTGAAATTCTTGCTCGGCTTCTTCCCTTGAAAGCATCTCAGACATCTGCATCTTTAGCCGAGCAACTTCTTCTTCTGCTCCTTCTCTCCTCTTCCTCTCTTCATCCAGCGCAGTCTTAGAGGAGAGCAGCTCGGCCTTCGTATCCTTAAGCTCGCCGGAGACAAGCTGATAGTCCTCAATGCGCTTCTTCTCCAAGTCATTAGCCAACTTCAATTGATCCTTTAGGCGAGCAATCTGGCCATTAAAGTTGTTCGCCATTTTATCTTTTTCCTCAGTGAGCTGGCGAATAGAGGCGGCATGATGACGAGCAGTCTCCTCTAGCTCGGCTACTTGAGCCATTCCCCTTTGAGCTGAGACAAGGGAGTTTGCAGCTTGGACCATTGATAAGTGAAAATTATCAATGGGGCCCTGGGCGAGGACCGCTTTGTTCAACGGCCGTGACCAGGCACGAGCAACAATTTCAGTTGCTCGGCGAACATGGTCGTCCGTAATATCACGGAAGCTCGTCGGCGTTCTAGAGCAGGCAAACTGATGAATCAGATCTGCTCGCCCTGGATAATCGTTGGGCCGGTATCTGCGAACAAAAAGAAGGTCAACACTTGAAAGATTTGGCAAATAAAAAACTTGTTCGCCAAGAAAGTAAAAACTTACTCAGAAAATTTTCGTTCATCTCGGCCTAAGTATGTGGTGTCCTCGGGGCCTCTGGGGGAACCTATATCTTTGCTCGCCTTGCCGGACCTCTCCGTGAGCTCGACAGATGAACGGCGAACAACGTCCCCTTCTGGGCGAGCATGGCTCGAACCCACCTTCTCCTTCCCCTTGCCAGGGACATCATGGGACAAGGAAGTCCCGTCGGTTTTCTTTAAACGTTTTCCCCCATGGGGGGGAGAGGCAGGAGGAGAACGGATTTGAATGGGGGGAGCAGCCTGCCTTGGAACCTTAGCCCCCTGGGCCTTGTTCGTCATCGCGAGCATCTTTTGTGGAGGGTCCCCTCTCCTTTTCTTCCCTCGAGTCGGCGCCATTTTGAGAACCCTTTGTTCCAGGAGGGCGTATGAAGGAGGGACAGCAACTGTAACTTGTTCGGCTAAAAAAAAAAAAAAAAGTTAGAATTAGACGAGCAAGTTATACAAGTTAACGACGAACAAGACTTGAGCAAGGAGTTAGAAATTTTCATACCTGGGGGCACCTCAGCTTGAGCCTCCAGATGGTGTGGGTAAGTCAAAAGGCGAGCAGCTTTTTGACACCTTGTTCGGCAGAGATAGTCTATAGTTCTATCTGCTTTATTGCGGAGGCCGACCAAGCACGAAGTAAATAGGAACTCCGAGCTCAACTCCTCCTCTTTCGAATTCCACTTGGGTAGACGAGGGCCTGCGAACAAACAAGAAAAGTTAAATTAGAACTACTTAGCCCAAAGGCGAGCAAGAAACAAACTTACGTTTCAGTTTTCCATAGGCTGCTGGAGAATTTATTCGTCCAGGGCCGCCGTGTGGACCAGAAGATGCTCGCCAATCACCCCCAATCCAGAAGAAGTGTTGCTTCCAGTCACGAATCTTGTTCGGCACTTCTTCTACCATTTTCAACCCAGTCCTGGCCTTGAGATAGTGATAACCTTCTTCTCCCAAGGGGCAGCTTGTAATTGTCATCAAATAATTGATCTCTTCCGCAGTGATCCGATCAACGTAACCCTCCAGTGAGAACAAACACATGGAGCCCAAAAGGTTCATCCACCCAATTGGAGTAATTTGGGTGATGGCCAAGTTGGTCGCCTCCAGGAATCGACCAACAACGGGTGGAAGAGGCAACTTTAGCCCGGCAATTAGGGTGTGAAGATTGATCGCCGTACATCCTGGGGGTGGGCGATCAGCTCTTTCCTTTCTCCGAGGGGCCCACAGGTGAATATCGTATGGGATTTTGTAATCCTTCCGGATAGAGTCCAGTTCATCTTCGCGAACAACGCTTTTTATCTTGCTCGCCTGGTACTCAGTTTTCACCTTATCCATTATTTCCCTCTGAGGACGGGGAAAGCTGTTCGCATACCTTTCAGCATATGCTCGCCATTCAAATAGCCGAGCAACCCCTGCTGGGATCTCATTTTCCCGCATCCTTGGGGATGGGAAGTTAATGCTCTCCAAGAACTCGCGAGTGAGTTCGTTAAGGTCTGGATCTCTAGATTCGGCAGAAGACGAAGAGCTAACGTCCAGATTGTTGTTCGCCGCAACTACTAATTCTCTCCCAGATGGGCCCGCACCGGTGTCCTCCACAGAGCGAACAACTGAATCCACGTGATGATCCGACGCTGAAGAAATCTCGAGGGGAGGTTGATCGATGGGGACCGCAACGGGAAAAAGGGGATCTAGGGTCTCCTCAGTTTTATTGCTCGATTGTGAAGACATAGAAGAGGAAGAAAAATCCAAACGGTGGTAGAAAGAGTTGCAGACGGCGGCGCTATCCCGGAGAAGACGGTGGAGCTCGAACCCACACGGCGGCGATGGCGTTTTCGAGAGAAAAAGTAAAGAAGAAGATAGGAGAAGAAGAGTAACTACCTGGGAGTTGAATTTTGAGGCCAAATACGGTAGAACGGACGCCGGAAAGCTCGAAATCGCCGGAGGAATGAAGGATTCGCCGGAGCACTGTTGCAAGAGGGGGAAAAGTGGGAAAATTTTCAGTTTTCCCACTATTTATACCCCAAACAAAAGCGGGGTCCCAGACGAAATTTCCCAAAAGCCCTGGGGCCGAATTGAGAGAAAACGGGGTAATTTCCATACAAGTTCAAAAATTTAGGGACCTATATGTAATTATAGGGGCGCGTGGCCTCGGGATTGCTCGCGCGTGGGCGGCGCACAGCCATGCCGCCCACGTCATCTTCGTACAACTCCCAGACCTTGGGAAGACGAAACGGCAGACCGTATGTTGCTCGCCCAAGCCAATGATGTTCGCCCCTAACCCTCATCATTTTGATATCCTAACTATAGTTGCTCGCCACAAAGTTGCTCGTCTGGGGCAACATATAGCCAGGATAGGGGGCAATTGTTGATAGGCGAACATAAGTCAATAAATGGCGAACAAGGATTAAAGCTACATCAAGGATTATGTAGAGGTGAGTAAAGTGACGAACAACTCCCCGACGAACAACTAATGGGCGAACAGGTATTTAGACCCGAGACCAAGAATGAGCCAACTGTGAAGTCATCAATGACGAACAACTTGGTCAAACAATGATATAACAAACAGCCAAAGAAGTGTGTACAAGTGAACAAAGGACAAAGATCCTAAAGCCATAAGGCGAACAACTTCCAAAGTACAACTTCAAGAGGCGAACAACTTTCAGTTGAAAGGTCATCAAGATCAGTCAAGCCGACCTAGGCGAACAACAATGAGTCCGAGATAAGGCCCAAAAGAAGACTTTGTAACTAAGATTCAGCTTAGATAAGGTCAAACTAAGGTCAAAGGACACATGTCAGGCATGCAAGCTAGGGAGACCAAGAGTCAAAAGCACCTCATGCTTGCTAGCCTCTATAAATAGTTGTTCTCCAGCTTATTTATGTAATTTTCGAATTTCAGACAAAAATACACACAAACACACTCAAACTCACACATACACGAAATAAGTCCAATTTCGACTACCGAATTTACAAATTCGATAAATCCAAACCTCGATTTACCATTTACGGTGGTAATCAATCACACGTTATTGATTGGTGACGTAAAAACGGATTAAAACAGCCACTAATCCTTACGATTAGATTCGTTCACCAACAGATATTATGGAAGATATGTATTCTAGGAATACAAGAATATCTCATATATTCAAGAAGATCCAAATCTTTGGATTTCTTATTGTTTTTTTTTCGAAAATTAGCCTCTTTATAGGTGAGTGAGATTTTTGTGGAATATTTTATTATGGAGAAAAGAATATATGAGATATATTCAAGATTTCTTAGAGCCTAAGAAAAGATTTTCTCCAAGCTCAAATAATCTATAATTTTCGCCCACTCTCATCTATAAATAGGGAATGATTATTTCATCCCCAAGTACATAATTCCATGTGTTGGAAAAATCAAGAAGCATAGATATTTTTCTTTTTCCTTAGTTATTAAATTACTTGAAAGCGTCTCCCACCGGCGATCAAGTGAGGTGAAAAGGGAAATACTTGAGAAGGCTTTGGGTTGATAAAGCGAGATTATAATTGTCCCGCATATTCAAAGGCCAATTCTACAAGAGGTACGTTAATCGCATATTTAATTGCTTATTCCGCTTAATTAAATATGTGAAATTAATTCAACATGCATGATGATAATTAGTTGTTGGAATTATTATTTGAATTAATTAGGATTAATTCATGCTAGTAATAATTGTATTTAAATTCGTATTTAAAATTCATCCCGAATAGATTCCGGGCACCCCTATTTTCCCAACAGGAGGAGGATAGCTGGATGACCCTCATTATGAAGTACCTCTACAACGGCAAACTCTCAGATGATTGGGTAACGGCGAGACAACTGCAACTTCGGGAGGCCCGATACACGATTATCGGGGACCAGTTGTACAAGCGAGGCTTCGCCCTACCTCTTCTAAGATGCATAACTCCGGAGCAGGGAAGGAAGATTTTGGTAGAAATCCATAAGGGGCACTGCGGGAACCACGCAGGCAGCCAGGTGCTCACCCAGAAAGTTATCCGCCAGGGTTATTTCTGGCCCACCCTGAAGAAAGATATGATCAGCTATGCAAGGGCATGCCACAAATGCCAAATTTATTCGCCAGCGATCCACCAAGCTCCAACCGAGCTCACTTCAATCTTGAGCCCTTGACCATTTGCAAAGTGGGGGATCGATCTCATTGGACCTTTGCCCACAGCCCCGGGCAGTGTCAAGTACGCGATCATCGCCGTGGATTACTTCACCAAGTGGGCGGAGGCGGAGTCACTAAAGACAATCGACCAGGAGCACGTCATTAAATTCATTTGGTGCAACATAATCTGCTGATTCGGACTCCCACAGATAATCATCTCGAACAACGGAAAGCAATTCGATGGGTTAGAAATGGAAACATTCTACCAGAAGCATAAGATCAAGAGGCTGTTCTCGACGCCCTACCATCCACAATCGAACGGGCAGGTCGAGGCAGTGAATAAGATAATCAAACACACGCTGAAGGCGAGATTGGAGGAGAGCAAGGGAACATGGGCAAGCAAGCTGCCCGAAGTGCTATGGTCATACAGAACAACCAGCCGCACGGCCACCGGGGAAACTCCTTTTGCTCTGGTTTTCGGAACAGAAGTGGTCATCCCGGCGGAGGTCGTTATTCCGAGCTTCCGCACCTCACAACTCGTGGGGACCGGGAACGACGAAGCCATGCTAAACGAGTTGGACCTGCTAGAGGAAAGGAGGCTATCCACCGAGCAAAGAAACATAGCTTACAAACGTCGGGCTGAAAAATACTTTAACTCAAAAATTAGGATCAGAGAATTCGAAGTAGGGGACCTGGTCCTATGACAGACGGCCGGGCAGCCCAAGGGGGCATTTGGCCCAAATTGGGAGGGACCCCTAAAGATCTCTAGGCGCCTGGCCAACGGGGCCTATGAAATAAAGAGCCTTGAGGGCAATCCGGCCCAATACCCTTGGAATGCCTCCCTACTCAAAAAGTACTACCAGTAGCGACTAGATAGCTTAGCCTGCATCATTCTCTTGCCCGCAAGCGGCCTCAATGTAATCGCGTCTCGAGCGCAAATTTGCAATCAATAAAATTGATTGTTAATTCAATCTCGTATTCGTGAAGTCGTTGTCCGTCTATCGGCTAAAACACTTCACTCATTAATCATTTGGTTAATTTAAAATCGATTGTTAATTCAATCTCATATTCGTGAAGTCGCTTCCCGTCTATCGGCTAAAGCACTTCACTCATTAATCGTTTGGTTAATTATGAAATCGATTGTTAATTCAATCTCGTAGTCGTGAAGTCGCTGCCCGTCTATCGGCTAAAGCACTTCACTCATTAATCATTTGGTTAATTATTAAATCGATTGTTAATTCAATCTCGTATTCATGAAATCGCTGCCCGTCTATCGGCTAAAGCACTTCACTCATTAGTCATTAACTATTAATTTGTTGGTTTATTCAATTAAAACTGGAAAAACAAAAACAAAAGGAAAACAACACCAAAGAGAAAAGAATTGATTCATTAAATAGGGAGAGATAGGGGTTACAAAGGCCTGCGGCCAGCAAACTTAGCAAAAGAAGAAAAAGAAAAGGCTAATCAAGGGGCCACCCCGTCCACCACAGAAGGCTCCTCGGCCGGCTCCTCGTCCGCCAGAGGATAAATGAAGGTCGCCAGATCGCGGAGAAATGACAAATCCACCCCGCGGTCAGTCAAATCCTTCAAAGTTATATCGTAATCCACAGATGGGGGGTTGGACTCGACGTAGCTCCTTAGGTCCTCCAAGGGGCAGGTAAGGTCGGCGTCAGGGTTCCGGCGCAGCAGAGAGCGGATCGAATCGGCATAAGCGTTGATGTAAACCATGGATCCAGCCGACTCGCTCTCCCCGGCTAGACGGGCACAATCAGCGGCCAGGCGCGCCTCAGTCTCCGTAGCAAGGACCTCCCTGACCTAAAGGACCTCATCATCCGTCCTCGCCTCTGCCTCGGCACGCGCCTTCTTCTCCCTCTCGACGGCCACCTCCAGCTCCGCGTGGCTCTTGCGGGCAGCCTCCAGCTCCTCCCGAAGCTTCTTGTTCTCTTCATCCAGCTGGGCGGCTTCATCCCTCTTGGTCTGGAAACTAGCCTTGTACGTGGCCAGAGTCCGCGCGTCCCGCTCATAATCGAGCATGATGCTCTCCAGAGCGATGGCATCGCAGGAAGCGCGGATGGCGGCGGACCTCAACCGGTCGGGTACGGAGACAGTGCGGGAGGCCTTCTTGCAGTTGAGGGTCCACGACCGGGGCAGGTTCACCACTGCCCGTTGAAACTCTTCCGGCCAGGACTCGGGGACGGCCTTCGCGTAGTGCGGATCCTGCGAGCGCAGGAACTGGAGAACCTCCGTCGGGGGCATGGGATCAGGCCTGCAACACATGGCGACGTGGGCAGTTAGCAAGGAAAATGAAGGGAAGAAAGGAAGTTCTAAACAAAGCTAACTTACGTGAGATGGTTGCCCCTGCCCAAGAAGGAGAAGTCGTTGCGGTCGCGGGAGGCAGAGGCAGGGCTCCCCATGGTCGCCTCGACGGTTCCAGCTATCAATCCGCCCTTAGCCGGACTTACGTTCACGGTCACCATGGTCGGCTCGACCGATGTCTGGCCCTCTACCCAGGCCTGTTTGGAGAGGCGTTGGTCGCCCGTTGGGGATGATGGCGCTGCCGGCGCAGGAGTCTGCGGATGGGTGCGAGTCGTCACCCCGGCTGCTCGGACAACTCCCCGTTTCGACAGTTTGGCAATGACATTCTTCTTGGGAGCCATGTTGACCGTCTCCTCGGAGCTCTCGACGTTGACGATGGGGGCGTGGGGAACCTGACCAGCCTCGGGTTGAGCCGGGAAAGGAGGAGCTGGAGAGGCCGACGGTGTGGAGCTCGACGCTGGGAAGCGCTGTTCTGGAAAGTATGAAAAGAAACGACGAGCTCGACGCCGGGAAGCGCTGTTCGGGTAAGAAGGTACGAAAAGAAACGTATGTGTTGAGTAAAAAGGAACTGACCGCCGAAATTTAAATGGCGGGGAAAGGTCTGGAGGCCGGACAAACGTCGCTGCTCGTTGCAATTAAGCTGGTCGAAGTCACGATTAACGTCGGGCTCAGCCTTCACATGAACGAGGGCTTGCCGGAAGTCGTCGGTCAGGTCACTCTGGTTGGGCACCGAGTTGCCTGCACAATGAAATAAAAATTAGATCGAGGAAGAAGAAGTTCCAAGGGTTTACCTCGACGATTGCGGACACTATATTCCCGAGGAACCGGGATGACTGCCCCGTCAACTCCCACACTCTCCCAGGCGCCGCCGACCCACCATCACCTTTCGTGCCAGCCCGTCACCTTCGGTGAGATGCCAAAGACAATAGTATCTTCGCCCCGGGGTTTCACGGAGTAGTACCCCAAGTGCATCGGTCCGGTCGAGGCCACTATGTAGTACAGGTGGTTTAGCTCTTCGGGGGTCGGCATGCGGTGAAGTCCCCGACGCCCGAGGGCAACCATGGCACCCAGCAAGTAGCTCCACCCGTTCGGAGTGATTTGGGTGATCGACAGGTTCCACGCGGCGAGAATTCGGGTGGAGCGGGAAGCGGAGTCCCGCGTGCAACGTGTCCACATTTATAGCGATCATCCCTTCTAGAGACTGGTCTGCGCGCTCGTCGGCCCGTGGGGCATAAAAATAGACATCGGAGGGCGTCTCGAAGGTCCAGTAGATTTTCTTGAGGTCGGCATCCGGGGGCAAGCAACTAGGGCGACGAGAGGCCCCAAACTCGGACTCGCGGGCCTCGCGGTAAGAGCGGGCTGGGCGTTTTCGCACGAATCGGCTCATATACTTGGAGTAGTCGAACCCGATCAGTCGGCTATCCGTGTAATCGACGTTCTCGGGCATGGCCTCCTGGTCGAACAAGTAATGCTCTGCCCGAGGCGGGTAGGAGGACACTGGGGCAACGCTTGAGAACGGGACCCTCCCGTTGAGGGCTCATTCTTTCTAGGTCATCGGTGAAGGCATCCACGTCTGTGGAGGTACCCTAGCCTTCACGGGCGGCGGCGGCACGGGAGGTGTTCTCCCCGGCTTGACGGAGAGGTCTCTCGGCATCAGCAGCAGCGCGGCGGCCCCGACGCTCTCAATGGAGTCACTCATTGAAAGGGGAAGAGGAATATGGAAAGGAAAGAAAGGATTACCTTGGGACTCCAAAGGGATCGCCGGATTCTGGGAAGGATCGCCGGAAAACTCAAGAACTTGCAAAGGGGGGGCAAGAGAATGAAGAGCGAAAGTAAGTGAAAGTGTGCGTGTGTTATAAAGTGCAGATGTTGTAACAAATGTTGAAGCAAATCTTACAACAATCTGGTAAATCAGAATATAAAACGTATACAGCGGAAGACTTAAACACACAATTGCAAAAGGGGAATAATTTTTAACACAAACTATCATAAATAGTTTGTGCTAGCCTTATGGCGAAAGGTTCACTATAAAAAGATTAGTGATACAAAAGTTGTGTGAAGAGTATAATCGTTCACAACAGAAACAAGACTCGATATCACCTATCAAATCTAAATTGGCTAAGTGTATAACATAATACACCGTCAAAATTGATCTCACTCTATATCAATGATCTCACTATCTATGGATATAAGTTCGATCACAAGCTATGCGTGAAAAACTCTATTTCAAGGCATAACATAAACGTTGGAATAACTGCCCTATCACCTTTAAACTCGGGATCAACACTAGAGTAGGTGTACTTGTTTACTTCACGCCTGGTACTGAAAGATTCGGCCTCTATTTATTGGCAGAAGTCTTCAATCCAAAAATAACTTCTCTATGTAACCGCTTGCATGATCTTCATGTTGTCCCACGTTTCTTATCTTTATTCCTGATATTTCTTGATGCAACCGTCTGATCTAGATTGTTCTAAAACGTCCTGGATAAATCTGGATCATGTAGGTCCTCGTAGATCCTTGTAGATCTTTCTGGAACCCGTAACCGCTCATGTTGCTACCAATGTTATGCAACATTCACTGCAACATTGATAATTCCAGAACCTTGTAGATCTTTCTAGATCTTCATCCTGCATGTTAAAACATCTAAGACAACATTTGATCATAAAGTGTTGGTTAATGAGAAGAAAGGGCAAATTCATGTTGTTTCAAAGTAAATAGTGAATACTTCACTACCAACAACATCAACAATCTCCCTCAATTTGACCTTTCTGCTACAACACACCAGATGTATATATTTGTTCAATATATAAGTCAGTGATGTATGTACAATAGAGATCAACATCGTATTGTACACTTATCTTTTCACCCTTGTGTAGCAAAACAGCCAAAAAACAAGATGATCAACTGTAAGTTGAACCACCAAAAACAAGATGAAATAACACTAAGTTAATTTCACCAAAACAGAATGAACATCATCATATATGCTCATCAAAAAACAACAGAATGAGTAACATAATGTTTACCAATTCAAATTACACTTTCAAAAATAAAATTAACTGAAATCAATCCTAATATAATAACCTAACAACTAATATAATATTGTCTTTCAAAAATTAAAACATCCTATCATAGCAACAATAATTAAAAAAAATCAACCAAGAGTACTTAGAGGCAATCACAAAAGAGGAACTTGATATCACTGTATAAAATATACAGCTGCAGCTTCAAGCATCTTGCACTAAGCTCCCCCATAAATTGTGCTTCCTCCAGTCTCTAACATACTCAGACTTTGGAAAAACAATAAATAGTAAGCAGGATCATTCCCATGAGAGATATACGCAACTCCCCCTCAGGCCATGATCGTAAAACTCCCCTTACCAAAAAGAGCAACATACTCAACAGATAAGGCTGCAACATCAACAGCAACATCATCTGCAACATTAACAGCATAAACTTCTGGATCTAGTTCATTCTCATCAGGCACAGAGAATCACCACAAAAAACTAGCACCTGGTACTCCCCCTGTTGGAGCAGAAAGTGGAGACTCCTAGAGCGCCTTTTGCATCTCAAGATCAGAAATTATAACCTGCAAAATAGTAATCTAGCCATCCTATACAATAAAATGACTTGATTAAAAGTTAGTCAAACAGATAAAAGTATGAAAACAAACACAAGAAAAATAAAAAAATGTTACCTAAACAATGAAAAAGAAAAGCAAGAATCTTACTAAATAAAACAATACTATAAGTAACCAACCTATCTCAAGTAAGTAATGTACTCACTCTCAAAACTAAGTCTTCAGTATTTCAACAACACGACACTCAATCACCTTAAATAAAGAATAACAAGAGGTCGTTATTGTATCTAGTCCACACAAAAATATATAATCAGGATATGTGATGTGATTGTGAATATGGGATGAAAACCACCACATCCAGTATCAATCCATGATCGTGGGTTTTGCAGAAATTAAAAAACCGCCCATTAAAATTTAAAAATAAACACAATATATTGCTAAAATTAAATAACTACAACATAGGTTTCAAAAAATAAAAGATATAAATAAAAACCTTTTCTTAGCTAGAAAAATTCGACTTAGAGAAAATCAAAACTGAACCAAGTAGATGTTGTTATTAATGTTGGCACACACACTTCAACATATTTTATGTTACAAATCAGCTTTCTTACACGCATCTTCACATTGATCCACCTTTTCAAAAGAGTACATCGTAGTTGTCAGCTCCGTGTCCCATAGTTACTCAGTGGATTTGTTAATAAATTGATGTATTTCCAGTCACCTTTTGAAAAGAGTGCATCGTAGTAGTGAACTCCGTGCCCCATAGTTACTCAGTGACTAGAACATCTAAAAAGTGTATTTTTCATGCATTCAAGAAGTGTGTCCAGTATTACATAATCTTAGTTCAAAATTATTTTCAAGAAGGAATTAAACTAACAAAGAAAAAGAAGAAATTTACAAATTTTATGAGAAAAGTCCTATGCTGTTACAAATGATACCACATCAGTAGCAACATCTGCAATTTTTCATTCAGACAATACAAAAATCAAGAGATTTCCTCACAAAAGTATGTCTCTCATTATCAAGGGCCTTAAAATATCCGCAAGTTATTTTTCAGTGGACAGATACTCTAACTTCAAAATGTTTTTCTCTACAAGGTCTCTCATGAAATGAAGTTTAATACTTATATGCTTAGTAAGAGAGTGTTGTACATAATTTTTGAGATATTAATAGCACTTATATTATCACAAAAAAATAGTAAGAAAATCACTCTCAAGTTCATAGTCATGGAATATTTTTCAGGTCTATTCTAATTATGTTTCTAGTTTGAACTCCAGATGTAATTTCACCTATAATCTGATTTAATGGATTTTTCAAGATTTTGGAAGATGAAATTTTATCTGGTATGTGAGTACTCCCTACAAATTCTGATTTTTCTGGATATGTTGTATCATATGTTATAACATTTGATGCAACATTTTTAGTCTGATCAGAATTTATAGAAACTTTAGAAATTTCAATGAGATCAGAAACATCAGCCTTTTGAGCAATGTTCATCTCATATGTTTTCAAAATACTCACGAGTTCATTCTGACTTATAAGATCTATATTTGTATTCTCTTTTAAAGCATGTATCTTATCATCAAAACGTCTAGAAACTGAATGCAAAATTTTGTGTACTAACCTGGAATTGGAAATTGGCTCACCAAGTAAATTAGATTCATTTGCAATCTCACTGAGTCTCTGATTATAAGATGAAATGGTTTCATCTTCCTCCATCTTCAGATTTTTTAACTTGGTGTCAAGCATTCGAATCTTGGCTCTTCGAAAATTCTCAGATCCTACACAATGTTTCTCAAGTCTATCCCAAGCATCTTTTGCAGATACACAGTTAGATATGATTTTAAACATGTTCACATCAACTTATGTAAATATTGCATTTAATGCTTTGGAATTATAACTTGAAATTGTGATTTCTTCTAATGTCCAATCCAATTCACGTTTGACTTTCACCTCTCCTTCATCTGCTTGAACCCTTGGGGGTGTCCATCCATCCAATATACTCCTCCATTCACGTACATCAATAGTCTTAATGTACATCCGCATCTTTGGTTTCCATTCAGCATACCTTCCATCAAGAACGGGAGGCCTACTAGATAGAATAAGTGGATATTCCATTGCAATTATGACACACTAAAACACAGGATCTAAACTTAGTATATCAAGTTTATGGCTCTGATGCCAATTTAAAGTGCAGGTAGTATGATATCAGATTGCTCTGATACCAATTGAAAGTGTGCGTGTGTTATAAAGTGCAGATGTTGTAACAAATATTGAAGCAAATCTTACAACAATCTGGTAAATCAGAATATAAAACGTATACAGCAGAAGACTTAAACACACAATTGCAAAAGGGAATACTTTTTAACACAAACTATCATAAATAGTTTGTGCTAGCCTTATGGCGAAAGGTTCACTATAAAAATATTAGTGATACAAAAGTTGTGTGAAGAGTATAATCATTCACAACGGAAACAAGACTCGATATCACCTATCAAATCTAAATTGGCTAAGTGTATAACATAATACACCGTCAAAATTGATCTCACTCTATATCAATGATCTCACTATCTATGGATATAAGTTCGATCACAAGCTATGCGTGAAAAACTCTATTTCAAGGCATAACATAAACGTTGGAATAACTGCCCTATCACCTTTAAACTCGGGATCAACACTAGAGTAGGTGTACTTGTTTACTCCACGCCTGGTACTGAAAGATTCGGCCTCTATTTATTGGCAGAAGTCTTCAATCCAAAAATAACTTCTCTATGTAACCGCTTACATGATCTTCATGTTGTCCCACGTTTCTTATCTTTATTCCTGATATTTCTTGATGCAACCGCCTGATCTAGATTGTTCTAAAACGTCCTGGATAAATCTGGATCGTGTAGGTCCTTGTAGATCCTTGTAGATCTTTCTGGAACCCGTAACCGCTCATGTTGCTACCAATGTTATGCAACATTCACTGCAACATTGATAATTCCAGAACCTTGCAGATCCTTCTAGATCTTCATCCTGCATGTTAAAACATCTAAGACAACATTTGATCATAAAGTGTTGGTTAATGAGAAGAAAGGGCAAATCTATGTTGTTTCAAAGTAAATAGTGAATACTTCACTACCAACAACATCAACAGTAAGAATGAGAAGAGTGGACCCCTATTTATAGTAGAAGTGGGGAGGGACTAAAGTGCAAAAATGGGGTCAAAAATAAAAATAAGCAAAAGTCAGGGGGGCGCGTGAGGGACACGCGCGCAACGGTTGGGGACAGAACCAGCGGACGTGACGCCTGGGATCTTGCGCGTCAGTCACGCTATCCCATAACGTTAGCAGGCGCGGAATATGAAGTGTCACCTCGGAAGACGGAACGTCACCCCCAAAATTCAAAATTCAAACTCAAATCCGCGGATCGACCAGCCCGCCACCCGACGGCAATGGCCCTCCGATGTCGGGCTGGTAGGGCAATTGTTACACCCGATAAATATTACCCGACTATTCGGGCATCAGGCTCAACCCATCAGACCGAAGTGGCGCACGGGCGGGAAGATCAGAATCGTCGGGCTCAACCGATTAGGTGGGTAGGGCACCAAGCCTACCCGACGAAGACCCCGATGACTTATCGGGAAGCGTACTTATTGTGTAGACCAAAGGTCGATCGGCCAGCGGCGAGCTCTGGGGCGATCTCTACCCGCTTCCCGTGAAAGGATCCTCGGGCTACTCGCAACCCACACGGTACCCAATTACCCGGTTACCCGTTTGCCCGATCCCAGGCTTCGCCAGCTATGAGAGAATGTCCAGTACCATCAGTTCAGGGGATGTGACAGTGTCAGAGTAGGTAGTTGGGTCAAGTCCCATCAGTAAAGGGGCAATAGTGCCAGGTGGCGTCTTCCCATTGGTCCATAGAGGGGGCTGTAGCCACTCATTACCTCCCAGCTAAGAATAGGAGGGGCCCACAGGCTTACCAACCCAAGGGGGGAAACCCACCATGTACACTAAAAATAGGGCCTTAAATGCCCAAATGTAACACACAATTCATTTATTGCAAATCTACTCATGAGAGCCCATTTACTCTTGCATTTACTGCTTTTAGTTATCATAAATACTAAATCCTACCCGCTAGGAACTCGACGGCGAGATCCTCACGAAATCGCTGTCAACAGGTACAAATAATATTAGTTGTTTAACTAAAGGATATGAGATGGATACACTAAGAGTATTAGTTGTTAACTAAAAAGTATTGCAAATTGGTTATATATGAACTAATTTCACTTTGTATATACTCATACAATTGTTAATTTAATTTCAATTTTGTCCTCATTAAAGTCACTATTAATCCATTTAAAATCATTTATATCGGTGTAATTTAGGAATAAATCATTTGAATTGGCCTTTTTATAATTGTTGGCATCGAATTTCTTGGATTTCTCATGCATAATTCAATATATTATTTTATGTACCTTATTAAGAGTTGAATAAGTGACAAATTTAAATTATTAATTCTTATCAATAAAGTTGTAAATATGAATATATTAGTTATATATATATATATAATTTCTTGTTACTTTCATTTTTTGTATATACATTGAATCTAGATGAAAATGTGGGTGACAAAATGACACATGTGTATATTTTTTTGATGGTTAGGCAGTTATATATGTTAATGGGTCTAAATGCATGTTAATAATATTAATACATATCCTACCATACTATGTATTTCTTATCCGTCCGATCTCGTGATCTAATCTTGTCCATTAGTTCTTCATTTTCTTGCTCTATATATTGTGCACTTTTCCCTACAATATTTCATCGTCTCATATTGTGAATTTTTCCCTTCGACATTTCTCTCCTCTATCAATATTTCTCCTATATCTCATATGTGTATTTCTGTCTTTTTTTTTATCGGTTGATGTTTGCATTAAAATCCACAATCCGAACTTTATCATGACTAAACGAACGTAGTGCCGATGATGACCTAACGCAGTATATTCAATCATATTTTTTTATCGGTTGATGTTTTGCATAAACGTTGCCTTTTTTTTCTTATCTAACATTTTATTTCCGGTTTTATCGTCCCTTTTTTTAGGTACGCTTGCTTTTCGGGTCCCTTTGCTTCTCTATAGTTCTTCCACGTCGGGTGTTATCTTGGGAGAAACACTCATTTTGCAATTTTGCTTTTACCCGTCCGATGATAATGATTAGTCTCATATAATATTAATGTGCATCTGTTTGTTCGGATTTTCACATTTTGGTCCACTATTTTGGATTTCTATTTAATCTTGAGAAATGTGTATTTTACATTTTTGCTTTGAACCATTCGATTATGATGGATCATCTCATGTAATATTATTGTAAAATAGTGTAAAATAGTTTGTTTTGATTTTCCATTTTGTTTCCCCTCTTTGGTTCATTTCTTCGGATTTGTATTCACTCATCTGTGGGTTTTCCTATGTAATTGTAATGTAATATTGATTTGTTCCCTATGAATAAAATTTTATTGCTTCAGCCGTCTGTTGCGTTCACTTTCTAATTTTTTTTAATCTTTTAATTTGTATTTAATATTTGTTTGACATGTTAATTACTAATCCATTGTCATCATGGATTTTTAGGACACTACCTTATGAGATTTTGTAAAAATAGGACACTATCTTTGCAGGCTTGCAAAATTGAGAAAATATATTTACGAACTTGCAAAAAAATAATTGTTTCTTGCTTATATGAGTTAATTTAGTTATAAATTATAAGGTATAATTTATTGTATACAATTCAATTCGTATTTCAGATAATATTGGCGATAGATTAGAAACATGATTAACCTCATCTTGGTATTACGTGTTTTAACATTAAAATATTAGTATTGAGAGTATGTTTTGTAATTAAATTATTTGATGTATGAACCACTTTATAATTATTTTTAGATGCACTTTACGAACTTGCAAAATTAGGACAACATCTTTACAAACTTGCAAAACATAGACACTCTTTTTCATTTTGTCCAACTTAAGTTAAATTTTATAAAATATGGGTCAAATAGAGTCCGATTACGATATGCCAAAAAAATATTAATACATTTTTCAAGAATAAATAATTAATAATTATATAATCAAATTAATAAAAATATTTTTATATTATATTTTTAAAGATAAATCTAACATTTTTTTGTCGAAATCCGCGAAAGTCGCGGGAATCATACTAGTGTAGTATAAATAAATTAATTTCACATTTTTTTTCCATAAATTTAATCTTTTAGATGATTGATTAAGCAACACATTGTTATAGGTCGTTAAAACAAGGCCGTACGTGTTCATTATCATTGACAAAGTCAGGGTAGTTATACAAGCTAAATATAAATAGAGGCTAATATATTTTTGAAAAATATAAATAGAGGCAAAAATACATAAATACAGGCTAATATATTTTTGAAAAATATAAATAGAGGCTAATATTGACAAAGTTAGGGTAGTTATGTGAGAATGCAGCTGGGGCTGCATGCATGTAGTGTACCACGTTGCATTCAATTTAATTAAGAGATGAAAGTTAATTATTTCAACCATTTGTTGGTGTCTACCACGTTGCATAAGTAAAAATTACACTTAATGAGACGCTACTGCTATGGTGAGAGTTATCCCGATCAACGTCAACCATTTGTTGGTGTCTACCACGTTGCATTCAATTTAATTAAGAGATGAAAGTTAATTATTTCAACTACGTGTACTCGTGATAAAAATGATACTCCTCCGTCCTGTGAAAGTATGCTCAGTTCTTTGCACGTAATTTAATGTGATATGTCGGAGAGTACTATGAGGTATTGTGAGGTCTATTTCTGAAAAAGTAAGTGTATATGGAAAGCATGCGTGATATACTTTCCGAAAACAATTACTTTATTAAAAAAAATAAAACGAACCTCACAATATCTCATAATACCCTTCGATATATCGCATTAAACCACGTTCCAAGAATTGAGCATACTTTTACAGAACGAAGAGAGTATATTGAAAGAAGAATTATTCCAGTAATAATAATTAATAGTGACATGCCCATTTTAAAAAAAAATTAAACAATAAATAATTGATGATGGTTGTTACAGCAGGAAATATCCTCGTCTGACAGAAGGTCAGATTCCTAAAGATACATTGACCCGACAAGATCGAGAGTCTACATCAGAAAAGAGTATTTAATGTATTATAGGTCTACTGTTGATCTTTATATTAATAATTGTAATAAATCCCTAAATAAAGGGTTGAGACGAATTTAGGGTCACTTTTGGGCCTTTGGGGGTGAACCTCTATAAATAGGGGGTCACCCCCTCATTGTAAGGGGTTCACTTTTCTCTCATTTCTCATATATGCAAAGAGCTCTCATTCGAGGGAAGAACGAAAGTTCTTCCCCCATCGTTCGTGTTCGTTTTACATTTATTGTTTGTCGGGCATAATCCAAATAGCCACATATATTCATCCGTACGAAAATGTCTGTCAACAATTTGGCGCTAGAAGGAGGGTATGATTCGTGTTCATCTCGATGGATGCATACGAAGATCTTCTCCTCGAAAAATAAAAAATCAAATTTCCACCAACTATGAACCTGTTCAACACAAATCATCAAAGAAAATTCATACCATCTTCAACCCCATTTTAGTACACCGATATTCAAGAATCGAAGGTTAGAAGAAATTTCATGTTCTAAATCCATTACAACACCCGTGTCCCCAGCCAAAAAATTCCATCGAATATGGTTTACTCATCTAAATCATATAGAGACAATCCCACCGATTTCCCAAGAAAAAATTAAGAATTCCATTTTCCTAACACCACCAGAAGCCCACGTAACTTGAATATGAAAAGAGAAGGAGGAAAGGCTGTTTCCGGCGAGGAGGGCTCACGCAGTAGTTTCATCTCCGGCGACGGGGCTCGCCGGACCTTCAACCACGACGGGGCTCAGACGCGCCCTTACATCGGGGCACCGTGGCGCGCCACTCCGGATCCCTGGCCGCGCTACCACCATCCCACCTCAGTCGCAGCTGGAAAACAACTCTCGTCGTGCATTATTTGAACAAAACCAGTGTCAATTCAAGCAAGATTAATGGAGGGGTTACTGTTTTTGTTATCAGGTCCCCACAACCCTCGATCCTTGTGCCGACTTTTCTGCATCAGTGCAGTGTGGTCAGTCCTCTTTTGGCACTCCTCCCAACGTACGTTGAAAAGTAAACAATTTACTGACAACCTCGATTCGAGCGCCGCCGTGGCCGGCCGCGGGCTCCGATAAAGTGGGCCGCCCGTACATCACCACCACGGTGCCCAGCGCTGGCTACTCGCGTCGCCTGGTGCGTCGCCCATCGCCGTCAATTGCAGTCTGCCCACTGCACGAGCCCGATGCCCGTTCTCGTCGACCCGCCGACACGCATCTCCACCCGGGGTCCCTCCCGCTGCTCCCCGCAGCCCGCAACCGTCGCCTCCCTCCCGCTGCTCCCCGCAGCCCGGTGCCCGTTCTCGCCGTCCGGCACTTCTCCGTGCCTCGTCGCCCACGACGCCTTCCCGCTGCCCGCGTCGCCCCTCAAACCGGCGAGGCCCAGCGCCTCTCCTCCCCGATAAGGCGCTCGCCGCTCGCCTTCCCGCCTCGTGCGGCCTCCGGGCTGGAAGCCCTTCTCACTGCCGCGGCCGAGCCTCCGTACCGAACTCCCCGACAAGTTTGCCCGCGCCGCCACCGATCTCCAACCCGCGTCGACTTTATCCAGATCCTCCGCCTCGCTGCCTCCCCGCGGCCCAGTCTCTTCGCCGCCGAGGAGCGGCCTCGGCCTACCCGCGCAGCAGTCCCGCAGTCTGACCTACCCGCAAGATCGTCTCCACGGACGGCCTCTTCGACTAGCCGGCGGCCGCTCCCTGCACCGCTCAGCCGCTGCCCGCCCCGCGCGCACAGCCACCGCCTTCGCCGACGGTCTACCCGATCGACCACCCGGCGCTCACGGCCACCGCCTTCGCGGACTGCCTCCCCGACCGGACGCCCCCCGCAGCCTCCTGCAACTCCAGCGAGCGCGCCATTCTGGGCGCGGCTCCGACCACAGTTCGCCGCCAATCCAGGCGCAGGCACCAATCTTCGCACGTCGTTGAGTCCACCGACCAAGACTTTTATGTTCTCCAAGTTAAGAGACCACTTCTCGCAGGTTAATAAAATGGGCCAAATCCCTAATAAAATGGGCCACCGCTTTATATATATTAATTGTTGGCCCAAGCTTCAAAGTGGAACTTTTGGGCCAAGGATATTTGGGTTTTGGAAAAAATTGGCAGTAAAAAAAAAAAAAAAAAAATTGGGCAGCGAGTAGCTTCTGAGACGAGCATCCGGAGCCTCTTCATCAACGAAAAATCTACGGGCAGTCCTTTGCCCACTCGCATCAGGTTTATTTCGACTATTTCCTTTTAATATATATCGCAACTCGTAAATTTTCATATATATTAAAAGCGGGGGCATATATTCATATTTCGAAAAATCAAAGCGGGGTCAAATTTTGAAATTCAATTTTCATCTGGTAACTTCCTTTTAATATATACTGTAACTCGTTAGTTTTCATATATATTAAAAGCGGGGGCATGGATATACATATCCTAAGATTATTTTGTGACATCAAAAAAAAATTATTTAACTCTGAGTATTATTAAATACAGTCAATTATTTAAAACTTCGAATATAATTTCGAAAAAATCATTGAGGTTGCTCACCGAATAAATAACTCAATATTTAAAACATGGTCACACCTTTCGACTACAAACATTTATCCGCCTTTTAGGCGTCGACATTCCGCCTAGATTGGCGAAGTAATCCGTCTTCTCGACGTCGATTAGTCCGCCGTTTCAGGCGTTGACGTATTGATTAGTTCACCTTCACAGGCGTCAACTAATCCACTCGAGTTTATCCGTCTTTTAGGCGTCGACATTCCGCCTAGATTGGCGAAGTAATCCGTCTCCTCGACGTTGATTAGTCCGCCTTTCAGGCGTAGAAGTATTGATTAGTTCGCCTTCACAGGCGTCAACTAGTCTACTCGAGTTAATCCGCCTTTTAGGCGTCGACAATCCGCCTAGAGTGGCGAAGTAATCCGTCTCCTCGACGTTGATTAGTCCGCCTTGCAAGCGTAGACGTATTGATTAGTTTGCCTTCACAGGCGTCAACTAATCTACTCGAGTTAATCCGCCTCTTAGGCGTCGACAATCCGCCTGGAGTGGCGAAGTAATCCGTCTCCTCGACGTTGATTAGTCCGCCTTTCAGGCGTAGACGTATTGATTAGTTCGCCTTCACAGGCGTCAAATAGTCTACTCGAGTTAATCCGTCTTTTAGGCGTCGACAATCCACCTGGAGTGGCGAGGTAATCCGCCTGGAGTGGCAAAGTAATCTGCCTTTTAGGCGTTGATTAGTCCGTCTGTTAGGCGTTGACGGTCCGCCTAGAGTGGCGAGGTAATCCGCCTGGAGTGGCGAGGTAATCCGCCTGGAGTGGCGATGTAATCTGCCTTTTAGGCGTTGATTAGTCCGCCTGTTAGGCGTTGACGGTCCGCCTGGAGTGGCGAGGTAATCCGCCTGGAGTGGCGAAGTAATCCGTCTTTTAGGCGTTGATTAGTTCGCCTGTCAGGCGTTGACGGTCCGCCTGGAGTGGCGAAGTAATCCGTCTTTTTAGGCGTTGATTAGTCCGCCTGTTAGGCGTTGACGGTCCGCCTGGAGTGGCGAAGTAATCCGCCTTTTAGGCGTTGATTAGTCTGTCTTTCAGGCGTAGACGTATTGATTAGTTTGCCTTCACAGGCGTCAACTAGTCTACTCGAGTTAATCCGCCTTTTAGGCGTCGACAATCCGCCTAGAGTGGCGAAGTAATCCGTCTCCTCGACGTTGATTAGTCCGCCTTGCAAGCGTAGACGTATTGATTAGTTCGTCTTCACAGGCGTCAACTAATCTACTCGAGTTAATCCGCCTCTTAGGCATCGACAATCCGCCTGGAGTGGCGAAGTAATCCGTCTCCTCGACGTTGATTAGTCCGTCTTTCAGGCGTAGACGTATTGATTAGTTCGCCTTCACAGGCGTCAACTAGTCTACTCGAATTAATCCGCCTTTTAGGCGTCGACAATCCGCCTTGAGTGGAGAAGTAATCCGTCTCCTCGACGTTGATTAGTCCGCCTTGCAAGCGTAGACGTATTGATTAGTTTGCCTTCACAGGCGTCAACTAATCTACTCGAGTTAATCCGCCTCTTAGGCGTCGACAATCCGTCTGGAGTGGTGAAGTAATCCGTCTCCTCGACGTTGATTAGTCCGCCTTTCAGGCGTAGACGTATTGATTAGTTCGCCTTCACAGGCGTCAACTAGTCTACTCGAGTTAATCCGCCTTTTAGGCGTCGACAATCCGCCTAAAGTGGCGAAGTAATCCGTCTCCTCGACGTTGATTAGTCCGTCTTGCAAGCGTAGACGTATTGATTAGTTCGCCTTCACAGGCGTCAACTAATCTACTCGAGTTAATCCGCCTTTTAGGCGTCGACAATCCGCCTGGAGTGGCGAAGTAATCCGTCTCCTCGACGTTGATTAGTCCGCCTTTCAGGCGTAGACGTATTGATTAGTTCGCCTTCACAGGCGTCAACTAATCTACTCGAGTTAATCCGCCTTTTAGGCATCGATAATCCGCCTAGAGTGGCGAAGTAATCCGTCTCCTCGACGTTGATTAGTCCGCCTTGCAAGCATAGACGTATTGATTAGTTCGCCTTCACAGGCGTCAACTAATCTACTCGAGTTAATCCGCCTTTTAGGCGTCGACAATCCGCCTGGAGTGGCAAAGTAATCCGTCTCCTCGACGTTGATTAGTCCGCCTTTCAGGCGTAGACGTATTGATTAGTTCGCCTTCACAGGCGTCAACTAATCTACTCGAGTTAATCCGCCTTTTAGGCGTCGACAATCCGCCTGGAGTGGCGAAGTAATCCGTCTCCTCGACGTTGATTAGTCCGTCTTTCAGGCGTAGACGTATTGATTAGTTCGCCTTCACAGGCGTCAACTAATCTACTCGAGTTAATCCGCCTTTTAGGCGTCGACAATCCGCCTGAAGTGGCGAAGTAATCCGTCTCCTCGACGTTGATTAGTCCGTCTTTCAGGCGTTGACGTATTGATTAGTTCGCCTTCACCGGCGTCAACTAATCTCTTTCTCGAGTTAATCCGCCTTCTCGGTGTTGATTAGTCCGCCTTTTATGCGTTGACATATTGATTAGTTCGCCTTCACCGGCGTCAACTAATCTGCCTCTCAAGACGATCCGTCACTCGGCCTTGATAAGTTCGCCTTCACCGGCGTCAACTAATCCGCCTCTCGGCGTGGATCCAGTCCACATTTTAAGCGTTGACTTTCCGCCTTAATGGGCGAGGTGTTGTTTAGTTCGTCTTCACCGGCGTTAACTAATCTATTCTCTGCTTTGGTTTATCCATGTTAACGGCATCGACCAGTCCGCCTTCACCGGCATCGACTGACCCGCGTCGCTTTCGCCCACTTGTGGCCGTAATATATCGCGTCCTAGACGTTTTGATTAATCTTTTAAGCGGTTGTTAATTCAATCTCATCATCGTGAATGTCGCTACCCGACCATCGGCTAAAGCACTTCACTCATTAATCTGTTGGTTAATCTTTTAAGCGGTTGTTAATTCAATCCCATCATCGTGAATGTCGCTACCCGACCATCGGCTAAAGCACTTCACTCATTAATCTGTTGGTTAATCTTTTAAGCGGTTGTTAATTCAATCCCATCATCGTGAATGTCGCTACCCGACCATCGGCTAAAGCACTTCACTCATTAATCTGTTGGTTAATCTTTTAAGCGGTTGTTAATTCAATCCCATCATCGTGAATGTCGCTACCCGACCATCGGCTAAAGCACTTCACTCATTAACCTGTTGGTTAATCTTTTAATCGGTTGTTAACTCAATCCCATCATCGTGAAGTCGCTGCCCGTCAATCGGCTAAAGCACTTCACTCATTAACCTGTTGGTTAATCTTTTAAGCGGTTGTTAACTCAATCCCATCATCGTGAAGTCGCTGCCCGTCAATCGGCTAAAGCACTTCACTCATTAACTTGTTGGTTAATCTTTTAAGCGGTTGTTAACTCAATCTCATCATCGTGAAGTCGCTGCCCGTCAATCGGCTAAAGCACTTCACTCATTAACCTGTTGGTTAATCTTTTAAGCGGTTGTTAACTCAATCCCATCATCGTGAAGTCGCTGTCCGTCAATCGGCTAAAGCACTTCACTCATTAATCTGTTGATTAATCTTTTAATCGATTGTTAATTCAATCCTGTATTCGTGAAGTCGCTGTCCATCTATCGGCTAAAGCACTTCACTCATTAATCTGTTGATTTATCTTTTAATTGATTGTTAAGTCAATCTGTTGTCCGTGAAGTCGCTACCCGCAAGCGGCCTAAGCACTTCATTAATTTATCATCGCGGTCCTTACCGCCCTATTACTAAAATCAATGCCGGCCAGCGGCAAAAACTCTTTATTAATTGAACGTCATGGTACCCGATTCGGGGGCACGACGGAAGATCGTACCCCACCTAACCCGACCAATTTGTTTGAGGTTTGACTATTCGAAGGTTACACGGAAGATTCGCCTATCACGGACCCTGTTGTCAAAGATTCCTCCGGGGCATCCGAGCTATCTTGTTTTCAGGCTCGGGGGCAAAATCTATTTGAAGCACAGATCAAGATCGAACTCTGGCCGCAATCAGAGCCCAATCTGGGGGGCAATTGTTACAGCAGGAAATATCCTCGCCTGACAGAAGGTCAGATTCCTAAAGATACACTGACCCGACAAGATCGAGAGTCTACATCAGAAAAGAGTATTTAATGTATTATAGGTCTACTGTTGATCTTTATATTAATAATTGTAATAAATCCCTAAATAAAGGGTTGAGACGAATTTAGGGTCACTTTTGGGCCTTTGGGGGTGAACCTCTATAAATAGGGGGTCACCCCCTCATTGTAAGGGGTTCACTTTTCTCTCATTTCTCATATATGCAAAGAGCTCTCATTCGAGGGAAGAACGAAAGTTCTTCCCCCATCGTTCGTGTTCGTTTTACATTTATTGTTTGTCGGGCATAATCCAAATAGCCACATATATTCATCCGTACGAAAATGCCTGTCAACAATGGTATAAGCTATATAAGATTGAATGCCACCAAAAAAACCTAAAATTTCTCCAAGCAATAAGAATGTAAAAATGGAAGACAAAGTACCATAAGAATGAAGAATGACACCAAAACCTAAAATTTCTCCACAATTGGAATGTAAAAAATGGAAGACGGAGACCGTATGAGACCGTCGCATATAGTCTCGTTCATTATATAATCCGTAACTTGAAACATCAGTATAATTATTTAAAAGAGAAGCAGATATCACTAAAGTAGTTGCATTTATAGATACAAATTATAATGAAGAGACATGTATGTATTAATTAACCATTGTAAATTACGAAATGTCGAAAAGATTCACAAATTCTAGCATGTACTTGGATGTTAAGCTCAATTTTAACTTCAAATTTGATTTTTTCAAAAAACACACAGATACACCGAATTGTGTATTTTTTTGCAGTTGGGGTATTACTAATTACTTCTTGGAGTATTACTGATTTTTGTTTGGAATGATGTTTTTTTTTTTTTTCAAAATTTAAATGCATATCATGCACTCAAGTGCACACTAGAGCTACCAAAACAAAATGTTGGATTGGATTCTCTAACATTTTCACCATCAATCAAATGTGAAACGAAACATTTTCTATTTTGAAAATAAAGTCTTAACATCTTCACCATCAATCAAATGTGAAACGAAACATTTTCTATTTTGAAAATAGAAGAGTAGCGACGAAAGTTTCATCTCATGGTCCAATTTAAACCAGATAATAAAGTTGTGAATGGAGTGAACTTAATTGTACATAGTACTCTTTAACTTTATATATAAATTGTTATTGTGCTTAAAAAGTTGTATTTAAGTTTGTTCTGTTATCAATCCATTGAACTTAATATGAGTAATCATCGATCAAACCTCAGACAAACTCCGTTTGGTTAGAGGGATGTAACCTCATGTTTTATTCGAGGGATTGCACAGGACTATAACCCTAAAATATATTAAATTTTAGACATAATTCAATCTTACAATCCAAACATACATTCACACTCAAATAATCTCATTTAATCCAATCCCTTCAACCTAATTCCATTCAATCCAATCCTATTTAATCCAATCATGTCCCGTGAACCAAACGGCTATGTTTGCTTTGTGGGATTAGAAGGGATTGATACTTTAATCTCATTCAATCATGTGTTTGGTTTATGTGACAACTGGTTTATGTGATACTTTAATCTCATTCATGTGTTTGAACTAATTGTCACATAAACAAAATGATAATTATTTATCAATCTTATCCATTAAAGCAAACAAGTCTTTGATCTATAAATTGATTTCAATTCAATTTATAAAGTCCATAAAACACAAAATTATTTGCTACGTAATTAATTCAACCAAACTAAAAATGTTTTTAGTAAACATGAAACCATAATTTGTTTTATGAGGAAGTAGTACGTGTATTAGACAGTTTCATACATCAAACATGATACTTTTAACTATTTTTAGAATATTTCTTAAATTTAAATATCACAAAATTATGTAAGAGTATTACATCCCATACAAATTATGTGGTCACGACCGGAAATGATAAATATTTTTCTCATAATTTCTCTACCACAAATGATTAATATTGTTGATATGAAGTATACTAACTCAAGTGATATGAGTTTGGGTAATATATTGTGACTAATATGTGGACAAATAATAAACAAAATTATACCCTACACAATATCATAATATTATTAAGAATAATTCGTGGAAAAATATATTGCGAGGTGGTGGCGTCTATAAAATGAGGAGAAACGGCACACAATTACATGCACAAAACGAAAGAGAGAGAAAAAAAGGAAAAAGAAATGGCAATGTTGGGAGCTAAAATTGGCATGAGTGATTCTTCAACATCATTGGATGTTTTCGGAACAGGAAAATATCAAGTGGCAACTATCACTCTGGAAAAATCACACACCACAAAACCACCAGTGGAATTGTTCATCGTTTTTCCTCTTAAAAAGGGGACATATCCTCTCCTACTTTTCTGCCATGGATTCATGCTTAAGAACACTTGGTACACCACCCTCTTGAAGCATATAGCTTCTCATGGCTACATAGTTGTTGCCCCTCGGGTACATTTCCAGGCGTGATCTCCTATTTCAATTGTTTCATCTTATGTTTTATTAATTATTTTTAACCCATATAATGTGTATTACGTGACATGATCAACAATCATTATCAATTTCGTTGGGCAGAGATAGGGTAATGGGTATTTGGGTCAAGCGAATTAAAAATCCCTAAGGCTCATATCTCACTTCTCTTCTCCCTCTCTCCCGTTGTTAGCGTATCTCAAATTGATAGCGTAATCCCCAATTGACATCAATTTTCTTCTTGATTGATGCTAGAATTTTGCGTTGCTTGGCTATAAATAATTGGGGATTGCTATTGCTTGATGTGTGACGTTCAAAACGATTCTAATGAGTAGTCCCTGAAACTTAGTGATATTCGTGGGAGAGAGAGAATGGGTTTGTTTCATGTGTCTACACCGCCGGTCGGGATGAGGAAACCTGAGCCCGCTAAAACCCTCACTCTCACGGTGGGGAAGATAGCAATTTCGATTCCTAACAAATTTTAATAGAAACACACACAACAATTTTCTTCTTGAGTACATATACACTACAAGAAAATAAAGATTTGCCTACAAAAAATTTCCAACAAAAAAGTTTGTTGTAAGAATTGCCTACGGAATTTTCTAATTATGAAAGTTTCTACATTTCTCAACCTAGAAACAAATTGCCTACAAAATTAATTTGCCTATGAAATAAAATTCCTAGATATAATTACCTACAAGTCATTTAACTACAAAATTTTACCTACAACACAATTTGTCTACAGAATTTCCGTGGGCAAATTTTTTTGTAGGTGGGGAAGAAAGATGTCTATACAATTAGAAATTTTTGTAGGCAATTCGTAGATAATCCCCACTACAAATTTTTTTGTTGGAAATTTTGTAGCCATATTGACAATTTCTGTAGACAAATTTATGTTTTCTTGTAATGACATACTCCCTCCGTCCCAGTTTTGTTTTCCCATTTGCCAAAAAGGTCCGTCCCAATTTTATTTTCCCATCCCTAAAATGGAAACTACTTTATTCATTTAAATAATACTTTATTCACAAATCTCAATACTACTTTATTCACCATTCATCATTCTCAATACTATTTTATTTATTTAAATACTAAAATTCAACTCTCGCATTAAACTTCGCACACAGTTAAATGGGAAAATAAAATTGGGATGGAGGGAGTACTGATTGAGGAATAGAAAAATGCTTGGAGAAAAATAATTATAGAAGGAGAGATAGATAATAAAATGGAATAATGATTAATTTATTTGGGAGGAGGCAGTGAATTGGTTTCTCAATAACCATCTCTAACAAATTAACTTGTGTGTATAGTTTTATGGAATTATCGCCATTCCGGAGGAAGTGAAGAGGGCAGCCGAAGTGATAGAGTGGCTACCCACAGGCCTCCCTCTAGTGCTCCCGGAAAACGTTACCGGAGACGTGGATAATCTCGCTGTTTCCGGCCACAGCCGGGGTGGAAAGACTGCTTTCGCCTTGGCATTAGGGAGAATTAACGACAAGACACCCCAACCACCAAACCCCTACAAGTTGAAGGCACTTATAGGGATCGACCCGGTTGCGGGGGACGCCCCCTCGAACCGGCCCCCACCGCATATCCTAAAATACATTCCCCGGTGCTTCGACATGTCCGTCCCGGTGGCGGTGATCGGCACCGAGTACGGGAACCAGTCGAAGGCGCTGTTTCCGCTGTTTCCACCGGTTCAGCCGTCAGCCCCGGATGGGGTGAACCATTCGGAGTTCTATAACGAGAGCAAGCCACCCGCGTGTTATTTTCTTGCGAAGGAATATGGTCATTTGGATATGATGGATACTGATTGGTTTGTGGATATGATGAAACATGGGTGCAAGAGTGGGGAAGGTTCTAAGGATTCCATGAAGAGAGGTGTTGGTGGTATTGTGGTCGCATTTCTGAGGTGTTATTTAGACAAGGTTGAGGAGGACCTCAACGCCATTGTGGATGATCCGAAGGTGGCTCCTATACTTCTTGATCCAGTTATTTATGTCAAAGAGTAGTCCAAACACTTGTTTCTTTGGCTTATGGTTATGGGGTTTGTTTAAACTACTTTCCGTTAGATCCCATTATATCTACGTCGTGAGACTATGGGTTCGAGTTGTATAATAACGTATGATTGTGTCTCTATCTTTTCTTTTGCTTGAATAAGTGTACGAGGATCTAATGTACACATTAAAAAAAAAATCTGCTATAGAGCAACATGTTTATGGCTATTGAGCGCGTAATTTCACCTAATTTGATGTGTATGGAGAAATGGATGCCACCACAACCTAAAATTTCAGCATGCGATAAGGGTGCCAAAAATTGAAGGCAAAATTCACATGAGACAACCTCATATATATATATATACACACACTAGTGTTAGCCCCGCGAAGTTTCACGGGCTTCAATACAACTTTTTTTAATCAACAATTATTTTACACTTTTAAGATAGAGATATGCATGTCAAATTGCAATCATTATCAAAGTATCAATATCAAAAACCCTCAATTAATTTCTCACTCTACCATCATCTTCAATTTCAATTTTTATTTTGATATTCCAAGATTTTTACGTTTTGCAATCTATTATTACTCAATACAGATTATGTGAGGATTTGGGGGAGAAAAAAATAGGATTGAGGGATGAGAGGTTGTGAGGATTTTAATTTATATTTAAACTTCACATTTTTTTTGTATCATGGGAGGAAAAATTAAGAGTGGAGAAAAATTAAGAAGATGAACAACAACAATAGTTGCTCCTTCTTTTTTTTGCATTGTCAGCACCACTGTACCGATGCCTCATTTGTATTGTTGGCGGAGGGGAATATGGGAAGATGGTCGACGTGTATCCGTCGAAAATGTGTTGGAGAGATGGGCATATCCATCGAATTCGAAAAGTAACGATGAGGGAGAAGATGATTGGGAGCTTGGGGGAGTGAGGCTGGGGTCAGCTCAAATTATTATTAATTTTGTTTCTTTTATTAAAAAAATAGAAAAAAATACAAATGCCACAAAAGATAATAAACAAAAAGAAAATAAAAAAATATGTCACATTAGATATTACCGGATGTATTACCTGTATTACCAAGTAAAAGGACTAAAATGTTAATGTTTTGTAAGTTACAAGATGATTTTCAAAATGCAAATGTTAGCAGGATGATAACCAAAGTCAACCAAAGAGTATAAAAAGTGTCACTTCCCATTTTTATATCCTAGTACATGAGTTTTTTTTCAATATTTCAAAGAATCTTTGTTTAATTAAAGAGGGTCAATTCTAATTCGCTTAATAATATCTTTTCATTTTTTGATAATAATTAATGGTCAAGATTGATTCAATACATGTGAATGATTAAGTGGTCAACTATTAAAGCATAGTGTCCTAAACTTGCAAAAACATAAAGATAGTGTCATATTTTTGCAATGGCGTATAAGTTGTGTTTGATTTTGTGCGATCACAAATAAGATAGTGTTATATTTTTACAATCCTATTTTAAAATTAATTTCCTACTTTCATATGAATTAATAGGATCCAAAAAATCAGTCAATAGTGTTGGACGTGATTATGATTATGTTTCCAATATCTTAGAAATTTGATATAATTTGTTAGAGCGGAATTGATCTCACGTCCACCGATGTGCACAAAATTATATGCACAACGCGTTGTTGAATTGATGTTGAGCTATTACTATCTCATTTTCAGAATACTTTTCAGCGAATGATAAGAATTAATAATAGATAGTAGAGTTGTTCAAGCAGTTTTGATCCATTGAGCCGACTCGTCCCACCATACATAAAGGAAGGCCAAAATGGACTGACCCTGTCTGCCTAAAAAAATCTTTTACATTTTTTTTCAACACTGTTAACCATCATAATATCATTTTTAGAATTATTTTTTAAAATTTATATTCATGAATGATAAATTTAAATTGTAAAGAACTCTTACTATGGTTAATATATTGCGAAATTTAATTTGCAAAAAGGCAGATATAAGCATATTCAGGAAAAAGACTAAGTCTTGATGCATCAATTTACATGCAGAAGAAATATTCAATTTCGAGAGAAAAAAAAGAAAACCAACAAAAAGGTTAATTACATTCCAAATTCCAATAAACACAAGAGAAGAAACATGACTTACGGAGACTTGATTATGAGTCAATTACTCACTCGTCAAGTCCAATTCTATGCGCATTAATGTGTTATACTCATTTAAAGTATGAAGAATGAAATAAATACATTCCATCAATTCTACGGTCAGGAAGGGTTTCGCCCTTCCTAACGTCAGTAAACCTTTTAAATATCATTGGATCTTCGATCCAACGTAAAATATTGTTTTCTTATGATTGCACTTTGCATTAAAGCGATTGCACTATGCGTATTGCAATTGCACTGCATCGTCCTTCTAATAAATTAAATTAATAAATATAAAATGACAAAAATATCCTTTTTAATTTAAAATATTAAATATTAAATTACACATATATCCCTAATAACATTTATATTTAGAAAAAAGGATAAATTCATATTTAGTATCCAACGTTAATTTTTTAGTATCACACTTTCACTTCCTTTCAAAATTGATCATTAATTTTGTTTTCCTCTCAAATTAGGTCCAACCATCTTTTGAAATAACCTATTTAGAGAGTGAAAATGCAATTATTTAAAAGTAGTATGTATTTAAAAAAAATTAACCTAAAATATTTATTCTTCTTCCACCATATACAATCATCTTCTCCGATCCGCCAATTCCCTCTGCAACTCATATCAAATGTTCAATTACCTCCCAGCTCGGAGCACGTACTGCACTTTCCAGTTCATTCTCGGCACCAATTATTCATAAATCATTAACCCTAAATATTTAAATAATCTTTCTATCATTATAAATTCACTCATTATTATTAGTTCATCTCTCCTCGTCTTTCATCTGATGGGTTGCAGAGGCATGATTGGGAAGATGATTGGATGACATATTGAGAGGGGTGGGGTGGGAATGGATGATGTTAGGAGTGGGGATAAAATATTTTAGGTTAAATTAATATTATTTAAAATAAATTTATAAATAATTTTGTAGTATTTATTTAGAATTACATAATATTTTTATATAATTATATTTAAGTTTTTAAATAGTTGATTCCATTATCATTCGACGGTCAAGAAATGATAGGACCTAACTTGAGAGAACAATGAATTTAAGTGATCAATTTTGAGAGTGAGTAAAAGCGGGGTATATATTTCTAAAAAATTAAGATTTAGGTACCAAAAATTAATTTATCTCCTAAATTAAATATTTTTAGACATAATTAAAATTAAAAATATATTTGTAAATATAAAATAAATACTATAAGGATATTTTTGTAATTTTAGAATTTTTTCTATAAAAAATAATTATTTCCCTTCAAGCGAAACTAAATTGCAAATGACGAAATTAAATGACGTGTAGAATTCTTATTGGATGTCTGAGATCAGGAAGGGTGAAACCCTTCCTAACCATAGAAAACCCCTAGATAGTAGAGTTGTTCAAGCAAGTTTGGTCCATTGAGCCGACTCGTCCCACCATACATAAGGAAGGCCAAAATGGACTGACCCTGTCTGCCTAAAAAAAATCTTTTACATTTTTTTTCAACACTGTTAACCATCATAATATCGTTTTTAGGATTATTTTTTAAAATTTATATTCATGAATGATAAATTTAAATTGTAAAAGAACTCTTACTATGGTTAATATATTGCGAAATTTAATTTGCAAAAAGGCAGATATAAGCATATTCAGGAAAAAGACTAAGCCTTGATGCATCAATTTATATGCAGAAGAAGTATTCAATTTCGAGAGAAAAAAAAGAAAAAACCAACAAAAAGGTTAATTACATTCCAATAAACACAAGGGAAGAAGCATGACTTATGGAGACTTGATTATGAGTCAATTACTCACTCGTCAAGTCCAATTCTATGCGCATTAATATGTTATACTCATTTAAAGTATGAATAATAAAATAAATACATTTCATCAATTAAAAAACAAATGTAAAAAAATAAAGAAATCTCAACCATAAAAAGTGTACACAACTGTTTATTCTAATCACCCAATCAAACACATTTTAATTCTTCAATACTATGCCGATCAAAAAATTATGCAATCTAAATTTGTCAAGCCTAATATTATGGACTCTAAATTCATCAAGCCTAATATTATGCAATCTAAATTTATCAAGCCTAATACCATGCACTATTAATTTGTCAAGCATAACATCGTGCACTAAAAAATTATTCTTAAATAATTAGCAAACCTCAAATAAATAAAATTCAATGGGATCCGAATTCTTGCAAATCACAAAAAAAAAAAAATAATAATAATAATAATAATAATAATGCGATCACTACACAAAGAAAAAACTAAACATTACATTAATATGAGAAGATGGTTCAAATTATATATGGATTGACATTAATTATAATAGTTATCATGATAATTAGGGAAAATGTATTTTTTTTTTTGTCCTTTAAATTAGGTTGACTTTGGTTTTCTTCCTCCTAACTTTGAAATTTTGAAATTCGTCCTATAATTTACAAAAAAATGATGTTTTCATCCTATAACCTGCTACTCTAGGTTACTTAACCGGTCACAGCTGATGTGGCACTCATTTTCGATTTTACTTTATTTTATTATAATAAATATCATAATTGAAAATCTCTTATTTGGTTGAGGTTTAAATGACACCATACATGTTGAATATTCATTTAAAATAAACCACAATTCTAATTTTCCAAGAAAAAAAATCGAACCCCCTAATTATCTCAGATCTTGATAAACACTGTCCGTCTTCATCAATCAAATATATTTAGTCTTTTTTTTCCTTTCTCAAATCTTTGTTCATCTTCTTCCTCGGGTCACATCTCTTCTACTTTACATCATTCTCTTTGTTCTTTTGTTTATGCAAATCTTCATCCCCAATATCTGATGAATATATGTGGAGCAGAAAACAGGGAGGAGCTGCTAATAAAAAAGAATGCCCAATTCACATATAATTTTCTTATATCTTAAGCAATTCTAAATTCAATTGACTCCATTATTGAATTACTCATGAAGAACTGGGAAATAAGAACCCTGTTTTAAATGGGAAATACACCCAAAAATGAGAAAAGTTGAATTTTATACTATTCTAGCTTCTGAATTCAACCTAGAAGCAAACGTGAGTCCTAAATTCAAAACCAAAACCAATTAATCCAATTCCAAGTTTAAATCACATTCATGAAAAACTGCATCGCGATCCAAATTTCAAGAATCCCAAAACCAAACAAAAACCATATGGCAATTCTAAATTCGATTCGACTCAGATTATTTAATTTCCAACAAAAAAAATTGGAACACAACCAAGAATCACCCACACCAATCAATCTAAATCACCCATGAAAAACCCATCGAAGAGTAATTTCTGATGAAATCAAGTGAAGTGCAAAGCCTCTAACCGCCATCGGAGCGATACTTTCACCGGAGTCGCATTTCTGTCCACTTTCCCCAGTAACAACAGTTTCGTGCTCACTCTAGGATCATTTTGCCCAAAACAATTTTTCATTTTCATGCCTCCAGATCCGTCAATTTGAGTCTAAAAATTGGGATTTATGTGATTTTTTATTCTCCCCCAAAGCATACAATTGCCCCTTTTTTCTGCATTGCCGTCTCCGCTAGGTATGCATCGGAAATATGGAGAGATGGTAGGAATATGTGTGCGAGGGGTGGTGGCCGGTGGGATTATCCATCGGAAATCTGGGGAAGTGAACGGTGACTGTGGGTCAAAAAAAAAAATTTCCTTTATAAATTTAATTGAAATATTAAATTTATAGTCAAACATTATATGTTTCTAAAAAAAAAAATAGACAAAGTATAGAGTGAAACTAGTTTATACATAAATCCGTGATGGGTACACTAAAGAGTCTTAGTTATTCGGTGAAAATGAACTAAGACTCTTCAGTGTAAACCGGTAATATTTTTCAGTATAAACAACTAATACTATTTAGTGAAAACAATTAATACTTTTCAGTGATTCATATATAAACCAATTTCACTCTATACATACTCAAAAAACTATGTCCAGCGCTCGGATTTAGCCAGTAAAAAATGGAAAATATTGTGCCACATCAGCATGTGACCGGTTAAGTGACCTATTATCGGACGAAAAAATTAATTTTTTGTAAGTTAAAGGACTAATTTCAAAATTCCAAATTTAGGAGGACGAAAACCAAAGTCAACCAAACTTAAAGGACAAAAAAATGTATTTTTCCTAATAATTATAAGCTGCAAATTAACTGTACTCCTAAACTCAAGGGATAATGGATAATACTAAACATTCAACATTGGAGAATTAACTAAAATTAATAAGAAATATGTAAATATGTACAACTTTGATTATTAAAATTACTTATTATGAATGATCAATTATATACAAAATAGAATCATATGTTTAACAATAGCAAATTTGTATAAATCCAATAATTTATTTATCTAAAATATTTATCCTTGATATGAGAAAACTCTAGGCCCTAAATACGGATTTACTTTAATTATGATGGTTATCATGGTAATTATAAGCTTTGAACTAATTGCACTCCTGCATTCAAGGAATTAAGAAAATGTGAGTAATAGCTTATAGTTATCACGATATTTATAAGCTGCGAAGTATTTGCAGTACTAAATTCAAGGAATTAAGAAAAGTGAGTAATAGACAATTTATTCACTAATTAAATACTGGATTCGATTACCAAATATACATATGAATGACTCACAATGACAAACACTGACAAAAAAGTTCGAAGAAAAAAACTCTCAACGAATAAGTGGTGAAAAATTACATCTTCCTAATCATGTTTAAGTCTGAAAGACAATGAAAAAAAATGCGATTCAAAATCTTCCATGTACATAACATCCAACGTACATGTACAAACATATTAGTATGTTATTGTATGGATCTTCAAGTGCAACCTGCAACAAAAATAAAAAATAAAACTCGGCCATTCATGTGAGAAGGAAATCAATAACACGACAAAAATGAATATGAAGTAAAAAAAATATGAATATTAGCATGAAAACTATAACACAATTAGTATGGAAATACAAACATTTGTCATCTTGTTTAGCACATATAAAGCCTACGAAAAAAAATATTAACATGAAAACAATAATACGATTAATATGAAATCTTTTTAATCCATAATAGTAGTACGATTATTACATCTTTTTTTAAGCTTGCAAGAAAATATGAATATTAGTAGAAGTTGATAATATTAGAATGATTAGTAGATAATTAGAGTTAAGTCTGCAAGAAAAATAAGAAAATTAGCGATGAATCATAAAAAATACATCACAATCAATATTCACATGAGAACAACGTATTAACTAAACTGAGCTTGGCAGAAGTTTGAGAATATTTCAAAAGATTGCGAGTAATTATCATATACACTAATCATATTAGAGGGTAAAACCAAGAAAATAAAATGAATTGAAACTCATCTCAATTCTACATGGAGTATATATACTTATGAAGGTGAGAGTTATTATGACAAAATTGAGGGAGATAATTATGACAATTAAATTAAAGTATTGCATAATTATTGCGAATGAGTGAATAACTATGATTTAATATGCATAAATGGAGGGTTGAGATGAGAACAAAATTTAATATAGTTGAAAAAAATAAACTATTAGGATTAAGACTATGAAATAAACGGCTTAGATGAAAAGTAGGCATTTGACTCAATGAAAAGATAAGAATTTTGAAATAGAGATCAAACACCCTTGCCACACAGGCTTAGAGTGCTTTGTCTATATTAAAGTATAGATATGAATATTAGTAGAAGTTGATAATATTAGAATGATTAGTAGATAATTAGAGTGAAACCTGCAAGAAAAATAAGAAAATTAGCGATGAACCATAAAAAATACCTCACAATCAATATTCACATGAGAACAACGTATTAACTAAACTGAGCTTGACAGAAGTTTGAGAATATTTCAAAAGATTGCGAGTAATTATCATATACACTAATCATATTAGATGGTAAAACCAAGCAAATAAAATGGATTGAAACTCATCTCAATTCTACATGGAGTATATATACTTATGAAGGTGAGAGTTCATATGACAAAATTGAGAGAGATAATTATGACAATTAAAAGTATTGCATAATTATTGCGAATAAATGAATAACTATGATTTAATATGTATAAATGGAGGGTTGAGATGAGAACAAAATTTAATATAGTTGAAAAAAATAAACGATTAGGATTAAGACTATGAAATAAACGGCTTAGATGAAAAGTAGGCATTTGACTCAATGAAAAGATAAGAATTTTGAAATAGAGATCAAACACCCTTGCCACACAAGCTTAGAGTGTTTTATCTATATTAAAGTATAGATATGAAATGTTGTTTAATTTATTAATTTATTACTCCGTTTTATGAAAATAGTCATGACTTTTTTAATGATGTTCTAAATTACGCAAATTCAAACATGTACTTGGATTTAAACTCAATTTTAACTTTAATTTTGAAATTTTAAAAATACACCCTAACACGTCAAAGTATATAATATGTATATTTGCAATTGGCGTATTACTGATTATTTTTTGTGTATTTTATTAATTTTTGCTTTGAGTATTTTTTTTTTCAAAATTTAAATGCATATCATACACTCAAATGCATCCTAAAACTACTCTTTAAATTATAGTCATTCTTATATTAAAAGTGTATATATTTTTTTAAAATATACATATTTAATGGCCCCAATTTTTAATTATCGCTGTTTTTCGTATTAAAAAATTGATGTTATATAAAAAAGGTTGTAGGTAAAATTTAGAATTTCAATTACAATAAATAAAATAAATAATGTAAAATTTAAAATATGATTATCTTTCTAGAGAGTATATATACAGTAAAAATAGTGTATACATTAAATATCATTGAAGGATATTAGTTATTTCATTGAAGAATCTTAGTTTTTTTTCACTGAACAACTAAGACTTTTCAGTGTAAACAAGTAATACTCTTTAAGTAAATTGCACTTATAGTACCATAAGAATGATGTCATTGCAAAATAATCTTTTTTATGGCAGTTTTAGTACCACACTAATTTCCCATCTAAACTAACGGTTGAAAGCGTGTGAGCACTACTCTCCGTTAAGTTCCAAATTTTATGATTTTAGATAAAGAAAATTAATAGTTTTAAAATTCAAATATATAAATTAAAAATCTATGAGAAAAATATAGATTGAGAATATCTTCCTGCTCTGACTTGAACCGAACTTTACTAGCTATACTAGTAGTTACCATATAAGAGTATTGGTTCACTGTAGTATTGGCAAGTATAAGGACCAAGTATTATCGAACCCAAGGGAAGGAATGTATGCGAATAGATCCCTGAAGATCTACGCGTCGTAGTTAATATGAGTGTATGTTTGGGGATTGAAAATTATTAAATCTAAACTATTTTACTCTACTAAAGCAAAAGAAAGAAATGAATTAATTATCTAAGGGTTTTGTCTCAAATATAAAAGGGTGATGCTCAAGATAGGAATTCCTACGTATACTAACGGAGCCGGTACATAATCAAAATAACCGTGATGTGCAAGAAATAACCTAAGTATAAGATTGTAAGATGAAAAGCTCAAGAATTAAACCCTAATACTTTATCCTATCAATCGACTTCACTAATCCAACAAGTTAATAGATTGTGCTTAATTAAAGAGACCCTAATTTAACTAAAGTGATGCGGTCGTCCTCCCTAGATAAACCGATAGATGAATAAACCCTTCTAAATCTTCTCGTTAAGCCTAATAGTCATTAAAGAGTGATAAGGTCGTCCTCTCTCTAACAATTTTCGTATGAAATTCAAAGGTAAATCCTGAATTTATTTTAAGCGTTCATTAATTAAGAGAATTAAAACTAAACATCACATGTTACCCTAATTATGTACCACGTCCTACTTCTACGAGTTCATCCTACCCCAAGCATACAAGAATTTTAGCTTAGCATGGTTTTAACAATAACGAAAGTAAATAAGCAAACATTAAACGAAAACATAACTAATCTAATTAAATAACTCAAGAACATAAACAAGGGTTTAAGAAATAATTGAAGTCTAAGAATAAAATCAGATTCAAAGGAAAATAATAAGTCTCAAGTATCAAGTTTCAAAGAACGAAAGATCAAAATAATCAAATCCAAAACTAAACTACGAATTCATAACGTAAAAACCTCGATCAAAAGTAAATTATGCTTCCTCGAACTCTTGGTGCTCTTTTCTCTCTAAAATCTATCTCTATGCGTGAAGTGGTCTTCAAAAACGTATTCGAAAGGGGTATAAATAGGCAACGGGTCGAATCGGGAGTTAATGGGTCAAAATCACGTAAGCTCGAGTAGAGCTCGAGCACTAAGTGCACGAGCTCGTGCAACTCGAGCGCACCAATCCTCCAGAACCCAAAAAGTGCACGACCTCCTTAGCTCGTGCACATAGTGCATGACTTGACATCACTCGTGCAGTGTACTCGAGTACTCGTGCACTAAGTGCACGAGCTCTTCTTTCTTGTGTACTCCAGTGATACTTTTGCTCACTTGAACTGATACTTTTCGTATTTCTTCCATATCTTCTCATCCGGGCATCCGTTTGAGTCGATTCAAGGTCCTACGAATTCCATTTTTCGTTCTCTATCCATCTATGAGCATCAAAGAGACAAATTCATTAGTTCATGAAAATAGTACTCAATTGACTCTAAATACTCATCGAAATCAATCAAAACACGGGCATTTCGAGCTCTAAAATCTAACAATTTCACGCCTAATCATGCTCCAAAATTGATTCATTCCTTTAAAAAAATTGAGAAAAAAGGGCACTAGAAACTCTTCCTTCGTCTACACCCAAAGCCATCCAAATTGCATCCAAATCAAACCCAAGAAATCCGATCAAAATTACACTAGAAGCCAAAAAAATTGCACAGAAAACCAGAATTTCAAAATATGCACCAAATCGCACCCTTTCATCCTCTTAAGTTTATGCAAAATCATGCGAAATTAGAGATCAAAATTTGATTCCTTGAGACGAGACTACAGTGGTGTTACAGTTGTATTTTATGACTAGAATCAAATTTCATAGTGGCGGGTGAAGGTTCACAAAGGGAAAATATGAAACTTTTTTCTTCAGAAATGTGGCTCGGTGGCAATGTTGTGGTGGTGAGATGCGACGAGATGCGACGGGGTGAAGGCGGTGGTGGAGATTAATTGGTACGGGATGGTCACTCTAAGAGGAACAACAGAGTATTCTTTTTCATTATTTTCTTTTCTTTAGGATTGAAATAATTACTTGTTTGCAGATTTTTTGGGATTGAATATAGCATTTTTTTTTAAGATTTGTTATTATATGTATATTTAAATGTTTCATGATTTAATATAATTTTTTATATGCATCCTTAATTTTATTTTCAAATTATATCCAAATTATATACATATATGTAATATCAAATTATCAAATTTCACATAAATTATTTATTCTTTGAATGTTTTGAATATTTATATATATTTTTTTATTTTAATAGTCAACTTCAATTTGGTTGACTAACGGTTTTCATCTGAAAACTAACTGATGAGACTAAAGATGCAAAAAAAAAAAGGGATCAATTTTACACATAGGTACCAAATACATTTTGGGTCAATTCTCTTGCGATCAAAAGTGCAATTAATGGTGAAAACAGCTAATGCCTTTTAGTGAAAACAACTAATATTCTTTAATGATTCATGTATAAACTACTTTGACTAATGCAGTGTCTTTTCTAAAACGAAAATTAAATTATATGATTCATGTGTTTGTAGGACCTCAATTTAGTTATGTTTTAAAGAAATATATATGTATAATTAACTCAAATATCATAGAAAAACCCCTTTCATATCCGATAATTTCTTACAAGATTTTCTCGAAATCCAATAGGAAAGTAGTTGCGTTGGTTCATATGAATCATGATGGAACATGAGAGTATGTAACTAACGTAAAATACAAAATGAAAAAAAAAAAAAATGTTTGGTTGGAGATTCAAACATCTCCACCATCAATCAAATGCTTTCCCAAACGGAACACTTTCTTTTTTCAAATTAAAAGAGTGACACCGGAAGTTTCATTTTCATCTCAACTTAAGACAAGATTAACTTGAGTAATTTGATCTAGTCGATTTATGTCCATCAAACATAAAAAAAAAATAAAAAAATAAAAAAAAAAAAAAATTAAGACTATTTGTTAGGTTCATTCAAACTAAAATTGTTTACGACAAGCATGAGGCAATATATAGCCTGGTTTAATACTCCCTCATATTCAAAATTTACATTATTTTAGATAATATTCACGTATTATACAAATTATTGACATCTTATCCTTAATTAATTGCTTAGAAATTCTTATATGAGACTTTTTTTTTTCTAAAGGAATTCTTATATGAGACTTTGAAGCTATGATGCATGGATTATTCTAAAAATATCATAATGCAGTATCATATTCGCACTCGCCCCCTAAAAGGGGTGCGATTCTTGAATCAGCGAATCGGATTTTCCACGTGGCGAATCCGGCTGCCACGTGGCGAATCCACTAACGGATACTCGATTCCTCCTCGCGAATTCTACTTATTAAGCATTAAATATGTTATTTCAATTAAAATTTATTATATTATACTCCCTCTGCCCCCTCTTAATATTCACACTTTTCTATTTGGGATGTCCCAAAATAATATTCACACCCCAAATATGGAAATAAAACACTCTCACACTACCTACTTTAATTCAAAATACTCTTCATTCATTGGTTTAAAAAGTCAATAAAGCAGTTTTTCTTAAAACATGTGCCCACAAAAGTGTGAATATTAATAGGGGACATAGGAATTATAATTTAAATTGACAATGTGACACTTGTTTTATATTGAAATCACTGTTATGACATACTCCCTCCGTCCATGAGTAAGTTTCTCATTTCTTTTTGTTGAATGGTTTAAGAAAGTGTATTTGTTTATTAATATATGGTGGGTCACATGTTGACTTTTGAGATATAGTAATGAATAATGTTGAAAAATGAATTGAATGGGTGTCATTTTTTGTAATATTGTGTGAATTTGAAGGTTAAAGTTTATATATAGTAAAGTGTTATTTTTGCCATTTATGGAATAAAAACTTTACTGGGGGACGGCCCGAAAAGAAAAGTGGGAAGTTTACTCAGGGACGGAGGGAGTATATATTATACTAATGGAACTTGAATTGATTTTTTATTACTTAATTATATTAAATTATTGAATATGTTTAAGTTTTGGGTTAGAGAAAATGTGAATTATACCCTTGAAATAATATTCTCTCTGTCCCAATATTTCTTTCACAGTACTTGTCTTAAATAGACATCTCAATATTTCTTTCACCCAAAAAAAAAAGAAATAATTCTCTCTCACAAAAGTCAATAAAACATAAAATTTTCATTATTTTATTCAACTCCACACTCACATACTTTTTCTTTTTTTTAAGAAATGTGTCAATTTAAATGTGAAAGAATTTTTGGGACGGAGGTAGTATTAGTTAAACATCTCAAATTTTTTTAATTTTTTTTTTGTTTGATCATTATCGTGAATTAAATAGGACATGTCAGTAGGCAAAATAATGTGTCTAAAAAGTGAAATTATACCAACAAATTCACATATTACAATTCTTTAAAATTATCCGCCGCTTATATTTTGACACATACACAACGATTGACTCAACATGACTAAAAATATTGATACCTATTCCTATTAGATCCGTGTCCCTCTACCTCACTAATTAATTTCGGGACCACCAAAAAATAAATATTATTATGAATAAACTCGTGAAAAATATAATTATGGGAGGTGGCGGTGCCTATAAAAAGAAGTAAACGGCACCGTTACATGCACAAAAAGGAAAGAAAGTAAATTCGAAAAAGAACATGGCAATGTTGGAAGCTAAAAAGGGTATGAGTGATACATCTGATGTTTTCGAAACAGGAAATTATCAACTGAAAACTATCACTCTGAATAAATCACACACTACAAAACCACCAGTGGATTTATTCATCGTTTCACCAATTCAAAAGGGGACATATCCTCTCCTACTTTTCTGCCATGGATTCATGCTTAATAACACTTGGTACACCACTCTCTTGAAGCATATAGCTTCTCATGGCTACATAGTTATTGCCCCTCAGGTACTTTTTCTCAGTATAGTATTTTATTTTGTGTTTATTATTTTTAATACATGTCACCAGTATTGCATGACTTCACTAATCATATTAATGGGTAAATTGCAATACTTGTCCCGTTGGAATTTTCGATCGGGAAATACTGTTGGTATCTATGTTCGAAAATTATCCTTTTAAATTATTTTAGCAATTTTGGTCCTACAAAGTCATCAATTGACCAGGATTCCGAAATTTTTGTAGGATCAAAATTGATTAAAAAAAATTATTTTGTAAAATTGCTAATGACGCATGTATAACGTGCGTCAAACATTTGTTAATTTTGGACTGATATATAATTTCTATGAGACAAAAATTGTAAAAAAGAATGAACATTTTCGTGATGTAAAAATCCTATGGGACGGAAAATGCAATTACTCCCGTATTTAATGGAAAATTGCAAATTAGGTTCTGAGAGAATTTTTCAATAATAATTTCAGTCTCATGTTCTTTATTGGTCCCATATTTGGTAAATTTAGTCATTTCTGTAATTTTTTGGACTAAAACTGCACATTTGTTGGGGCTAAAAATATCGAATAAAACTATCCAACAAAAAATGTTAAAAGAAAAGATCAATTTTGTAGACCACCTATATATTCTCATTGGACAAAAAATGCAATTTACCCGTATTTAACACATGATACATGTATTGAAGACAATAAACACCAAAGATAGTTTTCTTCTTCCTCAAGTATTACTAACCATAAGTATACATTTTAATTTCTTGTGTGTAGTTTTACGGAATTATCCCCACTTCAATTCCTGAGGAAGTGAAAAGAGCAGCCAAAGTGGCGGAGTGGCTACCCACAGGCCTCCCTCTAGTGCTCCCGGAAAACGTCACCGGAGACGGGGACAATCTCGCCCTTTCCGGCCACAGCCGGGGTGGAAAGACCGCTTTCGCTCTGGCATTAGGGAGAATCGACGACAAAAAATCTCAAAAGAAAAATAAAAAGGCAGTGAGGGACAACGCGCCCCCACCGCCAAATCCCTACAAGTTCAAGGCACTTGTAGGGATCGACCCGGTGGGGGGCAGCTCCCCCTCGAGCCGGCCCCCACCGAATATCCTAAAATACATCCCCCGGTGCTTCGACATGTCCGTCCCAGTGGCGGTGATCGGCACCGGGTACGGGAACCAGAAAAAAGGTCTGGTTCCCGCGTTCGCCCCGGATGGGGTGAACCATTCGGAGTTCTATAACGACAGCAAACCACCTGCTTGTTATTTTCTTGCGAGGGAATATGGTCATGTGGATATGATGGATGATTGGGTTGTGGATAAGATGAAGTATGTGTGCAAGAGTGGGGAAGGTTCCAAGGATTCCATGAGGAGAGGTGTTGGGGGTATTGTGGTCGCGTTTCTAAGGTGCTATTTGGACAAGGTTGAGGAGGATCTCAACGCCATTGTGGATGATCCCACAATGGCTCCTATACTTCTTGATCCAGTTATATATGTCAAAGAGTAGTTGAGACAGAGCTTTTGGGAAAAATTATTTTTTAAGGAGCGTAACTTAAAAGGGGTAGCAAAATAAGGATCATAATTTTTCGAACTAGCAAAATGAGGACAATAACTTTAATATATTGAGGACAAGTCAACTTAATCAATAAAAAATGGGCTAATTGGCCCGATTTGGGCTAGAATTTGGGTCCAAATCAGGCTAATTTGGCCCTAGTTCGGGCTAAACTTAACCTTTATTTGCAAAATTTTAAAAGTTACGGTCCTTGAATTTCCAATATAAATTATGGTCCTCATTTTGCCAACTTAAAAAGTTACGGTCCTCATTTTACTAGCCCAAGAAGTTATGATCCTTATTTTGTCACCCCCTAAAGTTACAGTCCTAAAAAATAATTTTTCCGAGTTTTCATCTTGTATGTACCAGGTGCACCGTGCAATTTAAGGGAATTTTTAAACGGTATCAACGAACATTTACAATATACTGATTGTAATTGTTCACTGAAAATATTTGATACTATATAAAAAATACAATTGAATTGCACGGTGCACCTGGTTGGAGAGTTACTCGGAAACTGTATTGGTGGTGTTTCGCTGCCTCATGGTTATGGTGTTTGTTTGAATTGTATTTCTATATTTTTTTCTTTTGGCTTAAATAAGATCGTATTTCGTTCTAGTATGTAAATGAGGATCTAATCTACACATTAATAAGCATGCCCTTAGATTCTGCTCTTTTATTCTTAAAGCAGCATGTTTATGGCCTTTGAACGCGAAACCTCGCCTAATTCGGATACTTATTTTTACAAAGTACAAACATGCTCAAATGTAGCAAATATAATGTTTTCCTTTTTTGAATAACATGATATGGTTATATGAATAAAATAATTGTTTATGAAGAAAATGATATTTATATTTTCCGTGAATAATCACTTTATTTACAAATGAATCTCACAATATCTCATAATACTCTTCCATATATAACAAAAAAACAACTGATCATAAAGTAAGAATAGTAAAATTGGATGGAGGAGCATATATTTGTAATAGTAATATTGTTATTAATATTTTTTATTATTATATGACTTTAATGATAGTTATAATCATAAAAATATTATTATTATTGATTTTCATTAAATTAATATATATTTTTTGGAATTTCTTTTTATAATTATTAAATATTTTTAGTAATATTATTATTAATTTTTATTTTAACATTATTTTAAATAATAATTTTTATTACTCATTCCGTCCCAGATCTTTTTTCACATTTTTCTTTTTTGGACGTCCCAACTCTTTTTTCGCACCCTTAAAAAGGAAATAATTAATTCATACTTACAAAAGTCAACAAAGCACATTTTGTTTATTTTATTATTTAACTTCACACTCACATACTTAATTTTTCTTAAAAATTGTGTCATGTACTTCTATGAAAAAAGATCCGGGACGGAGGGAGTATTAAATATTATTATTTATATTATTGAACAATATTATTGTTATTTATATTTATATTGTAGAAATATAATATCGATGAAAATTATTATTTTAATGTTTTAATTTATTATATTAGTATTATTATTATGGGTGAAATTGATTATTATTATCTATAATTTTATTAAGTATAATTTTTATTCATATTTTAAGTAATATTATTATTATTGATTGATTGATTGTTGAGGTTAATTAGATAATAATATTATATAGATAAAATTAAGTGATGATATTTTTGGAAAATGAAATACATAAATCCATTGATATGGAAGGAATCATTATTACATATTTATAGAAATCATCATTCCTAGTGGAATAACTTATTCCATTTAAAAAATTATATCAAACATTGTATTTGAAAATAGATTAAGGAATGATAATTCAATTCCTTATTTATTTTATCATATCAAGCATGTCGATCAATTGGACAATTGTAATACAATAAATGAATTAATTTTGTACCTAAATTTAAATTTTTAAATAAGATAAAATTATTTTATGATATCAAAATCTTTAGTTCATGTCTACGTTTCAAGTTCAAATTTCTTGTCAAAATAAATTCTATTCATATTAAACTATTTACTCGATGGATATCTTTACAAATGATAGGGTAAAGAATTCAGCCCATGAATTACAAAGAGTGTAATATAAATAAATTAATCTCATTTTTTTTATATAAATTTGATTTTAGATGAGCTATTAAGCACATTGTACTTAATTAGTAGGACGTTAAAACAAGGCCGTGTTGTTTTTCAGCGTGTGGAATGTATGAAAATGATCAACAGCAAGTGGGGTGACGCAAAAGGGTGACGCAAAAATACATAAATATATAGAGGCTAATATTGACAAAGTTAGCGTGTAGGTATGTGAGAATACAACTGGGGCTGCATGCATGTACAACATAAGTCAGAAAAATACACTTAATGAGACGCTATTGTTATGGTGAGAGTATTCACGAATCACGACCAAATAATATATGTTCAACATCAAATAATTGATGATTGTATTAGTTATATAAGAATGAATGCCACCAAAAAACCTAAAATTTTCTCCACGCAATAAGAATGTAAATAATGGAAGACAAATTAAGACCAAAAGAATGAATGCCACCAAAACCTAAATTTTCTCCACACAATTAGAATGTAAAAAATGGAAGAGACCGTATGAGACCCGTCACATATAGTCTCATTCATTATATATTATATAATCCATGAACTTGAAACATCTTTTTAATTATTTAAAAGAGAAGCAGATATCACTAATTAGTAATTGCATTTGTAGATACACATTTTAACGAAGAGACATGTATGTATTTAATTAAACATGGTAAATTGAAAATGTTGGGTTGGAGTCTCTAACATCTTCACCATCATTCAAATGCGAAACGAAACATTTTCTGTTTTTAAAATAAAAGAGTAGTGACGGAAGTTTCATCTCATGATCCAATTTAAACCAGTTAATAAAGTTGTGAATGGATTGAACTTAATTGTACATATTAACTTTATATATAATTTTTATTGTGCTTAAAAAGTTATATTTAAGTTTGTTCTGATATGAGTAATCATCGATCAAACCTAAGACAAACTCTACTTGTGTAGTTTGATCTATAAATCGATCTCAAGTCAATTTATAAAGTCCATCAAACATAAAAGTATGTGCAAAATTATTTGCTACGTTAATTCAACCAAACTAAAAATATTTTTAGTAAACATGACACCGTAATTGTTTTATGAGGAACTTGAGACAGTCTCATATATCAGACATAATACTTTTGACTATTTTTGTAACATTTTTTAAATTTGAATATCACAAAATTATGTAAGAGTATCATATCCCATACAAATTTGGACAAAAAAATAAACAATATTATTTCCAACACAATATCACAATATTATAAGAATAAATCGTGGAAAAATATATTGCGAGGTGGTGGCGTCTATAAAATGAGGAGAAACGGCACACAATTACATGCACAAAAAGAAAGAGAGAGAAAAAATGGAAAAAGAAATGGCAATGTTGGGAGCTAAAATGGATATGAGTGATTCATCATCATCATCATCTGATGTTTTCGAAACAGGAAATTATCAACTGAAAACTATCACTCTGACACAATCACACTTCACAAAACCACCGGTGAATTTATTCATCGTTGCACCAATTCAAAAGGGGACATATCCTCTCCTACTTTTCTGTCATGGATTCATGCTTAATAACACTTGGTACACCACCCTCTTGAAGCATATAGCTTCTCATGGCTACATAGTTGTTGCCCCTCAGGTACATTTCCATACTTATTAACCGATGGTAGTTGGTTTAGAAATAGAAAAATGCTCGAAGAAAAATAATTATAGAAGGAGAGATAGGTAATCAAAACGTAATAATGATTAATTTATTTGGGAGGAGTTAGTGAATTTGTCATATTTTAACCATCATGATTATCTTAAACTCATATTCATTCATATTGAAGATTCTCTAACAAACTGCCAACTTAATTTCTTGTGTGTATAGTTTTATGGAATTATCGCCATTTCAATTCCGGAGGAAGTGAAGAGGGCAGCCGAAGTGACAGAGTGGCTACCCACAGGCCTCCCTCTAGTGCTCCCGGAAAACGTTACCGGAGACGTGGATAATCTTGCTCTTTCCGGCCACAGTCGGGGTGGAAAGACTGCTTTCGCCTTGGCATTAGGGAGAATCGATGACAACACACCCCAACCACCAAACCCCTACAAATTTAAGGCACTCGTAGGGATTGATCCGGTGGCGGGGACCGCCCCCTCGAGCCGGCCCCCACCCGATATCCTCAAATTCATTCCACGGTGCTTCAACATATCCATCCCTGTGGCGGTGATCGGCACTGGCTACGGGAACCAGTCGATCGGGCTGGTTCCGCCGTTTGCGCCGGATGGGGTAAATCATTCGGAGTTCTATAACGAGAGCAAACCACCTGCTTGTTATTTTCTTACGAAGGAATACGGTCATGTGGACATGATGGATGATTGGGTTGTTGATATGATGAAACATGTGTGCAAGAGTGGGGAAGGTTCCAAGGATTCCATGAGGAGAAGTGTTGGAGGTATTGTGGTCGCATTTCTGAGGTGTTATTTAGACAGAGTTGAGAAGGATCTGAATGCCATTGTCGATGATCCGACAATGGCTCCTATATTTCTTGATCCAGTTATTTATGTCAAAGAGTAGTCCAAAGACTTGTTTCTCTGCTTCATGGTATCTAATATTGGGTTTGATAAATATGTAAATCTATCTTCTCTCTCTCTTTTAAGTTTGGCTTAAATAACTTATTGGGAGAAAATCAAAATTACCCAAAATTTAAGGGGGCACTAGATTTTTGCCCTACTTTTTAAAAAAGATGTTTTTTGCCCAAAAAATGTTGGCAAAGGGTTGACACTCATGCCAACCTGTGTGTCAACCATTCGCCAACCTTTTGCCAACATTTTTTGGGCAATATACATCTTTTGTAAAAAAAGGAGGCAAAAATCAAGTGCCCCCTTAAATTTTGGGCACTTTTGTGTATTTTCACTAACTTATTTTATTTCTTCCTAATAAATGCAAGAGGATCTATCCACATTAATAAAGCCTGTCCCTCGTTTTTGCCTTTGTATTCTAAAGTTTTATGTATATGACCTTTAACATATGTATATTAGACAATACTGAACCAATCATTTGCACTGAATACATTATGACTGAAAAGAAAAGAATAAAAAAAATTGTCTTCAACTATGAATAGTGGGTTTGGAAAAAATAAGGTACATAGCGAATGATCATACAGTATAGATACACATCACGTCATCACCTGCAAATTACGACAGCTATTGCACGATCTGCAGTAAAGAGAACTGTCTTTTCTTATTGACGAGAGCAAGCTCAATGGTTGTAGTGTTGATCGAACCATTCGCTTGCTTGCTTGACCATCAAAGGTGTCATCTGATGCCCGATCCCCGGTTCAGTAATCAGCTGAAAACAAGTAGACAGTCAGAGCAATTCTCTGTGTGTGTGTGTGTGAGTGAGAGAGAGAGGGAGTGTTGCTAATGGCTTTCATTTTTTAAGGGCTTATAGTGATTCACACCTTAAAGTTATCAGCAGAATTGGCCATTCCATATGCCTCTTTTGCTCTTGATTCTGGTAGTTCCAATCCACCCACAGGATTTCGAGGATCATTTTCACCTAAAAATTTCCGTGTTCTAGTTTCAGGCCAAATCTAATGCATTCATTGGCATGAATCTTGGTAGTGAAGTATAATTAATGCCCTTACCGTTCAAAATCAATAGAGGACGAGGTGCTATAGCAGGAACAGTGTAAGGTGCATCAAAACCAGAGGCTAAACCAGGAGCTATCCTGTCCCAAACCTGTTAAAAAAATGTTAACCTTTACGTAGCTTACTTAATTAACAGTACATGGCCAGAACAAAATGCCAGATGATGCTATTCTTGTGACAAATTACTAACTATTCACGAAATGCAAGTGTATAATGGCTTGTCAATAGGCATGTAGCTTTTATCAAGATAATATATTATCAAATATGGATGAGTTGACAGTGACACTACAACTGACCTTCTCCACCACTTCTTTGTCGATTGTGCTTTTTCCTAAATCAATTCTTGCTTCTGAAATGAAGAGAAAATAAAAAGTTATCACCATATTTATGATCAAAGACATTTTTCTTTCAGGAACCGAATATACAGTACATAAATTGTGGGTTGGATAGATAGCATGTGATCATGAATAAAGTTTTAAAGGTTCGTCCAAGTCATATCCACGTCTCACCTTCAAATACAGCCTTAATGCTGTCAACCCGAGCTTGCCACTTGTCATGTTCAATAGCCCACCGGAACCCCTGAAATTGTAACGTCATTGAGACTGTAAACTCTTTTACCAACAGAATTATATCTGAAACACCAACCTGAACACCAATTATCGGGACAGCCACTGAATAGCGAGTATCAGCAGCAGCAGCAAACCATGCATGCATTCCTGAATGATGGAGTATCATATTAAGAGTTGTAAGTTGAAGAAAGACTGATGCATAATAATATAATCTTAAAAGTGCTCTTCTGACCTCCAAGTGATTCACCGGTAATTCCTATTCTAGAAGAATCCACATCCTCCCTTTGTGTAAGATAATCCGCCAACTTTATTAAGTCCCACGCCTGAGAAATTAGATTTGTCCATACAAGAATGTTAGATGTATGCCTCAGTTCAAAAGGATAAAAAAATTGGTTGATAAGTCTCTCATACGGTTCAAGCACAAGAAAAGGAAGAAGAATAAGATGGTAGCAAATAACTCATCAATGTTCTCCTGCTACAGAAAATGGAAACTATACCGTATCAAATATGAAAGGCATTGTATCACCCTTTTTCCATGACGACACTAGAGCCTGCATCAACAAATATAACTCATAAATGTTCTGCACAACGAGTTCAATTTATCAACGTGAAACAAAACAAAGATCCAGAAGGCACACATCTCTGTAAGTTGTCAGGTTTCTAGCACGCTCTCCATGGTAACGAGAATCAATGGCTACAGAAATATAACCCCTTGAAGCATATGCCTGAAACCATTTAAAAAAATGCACAGGTCAAGCTTCTACTCTGATAGGACATTGAATAAAGCATATGAATCTGAAAGTACAACCATCGACTACCTCAAGTAAAGGCCTCAACCACTCTTTGCATTTATGTGTACTATGCAGAAAAACAATTACTGGCCTTTTTTTCTGGCTGGATTCTTCCAGTTTCAATATCAGAACAGGCAAACGCCCTTGCTCTCCTGCCTGGTTGGAAAATTTGAAGTGTAGACAGATGATAATCAATGCATGACGTGCACACGTGTAATAATTGGAAAATCAAAGACATAATGTAATGATCTGAAAGGACGCCTAATATTTGATGAAGTATAAAAAACATCAAGCATCTGGGGAACTTCAGAAATAGTTGATCAATAAATTGACATAGACAATTATTTGTTTTTAACCTGAAATTTGACTGAAATTTTTTCTAGCACCTAGATACAGGATGCCTAAATTTCCCGCCCCAACATACTTCCCTGGAAAACACACACATACTCAACAACAACTGTTGCAATACCTCAGTAATCAAGTAAAGGTTCTCCTCATGAAGAAGTTCCTTGAAATTGGGAATCTCTTTCCTTGGACAAGACTCCATAGCCTGATGTTTCGCCAAAAAGGATGGTGTATGAGAAAAAATCTATATTGAAACTAATAACAAAACGAATACTAAAGTAATATCCAACCTCACTGAAAGTTGGCTTACGAATTTCTTGATATAATGGATCTTCTACAGGTTTTGCAGGTTCAACAGAAAGAGGAACTGCAGAAATTTGATGAACATATTCAGGTATCCAATGTTCAGGAAAAATTATAGCAGATTCACCCTTACGGATTACGACAAAAATATCAGAGTAATATTCAGGCAGGACCTTTCAGTAAATTACTATTCTAGATGAATATGATCAAAATGTTGAAACAATAATAAACACACACATTTGTCGTGATTGACAAAATGTGGATGATATATAATTTTTCCATAACTCCGGTGGTTACCCCTGATATGCATAGTGTTCTAGTGGTTATTCCTAAAGATCTGCTGCCATTTTCCTTCTAATTCAGAGCACTTGCGCTTCTTAGAGCACAAATTATTCATTTTCACGAACAATTCAAAACGAAGTTTCTTTTTATCATACTAATACATGGAAAAGAAAGACTTGCTGAACAGGATCAACTTATACTGCCACATCCAAATTAGATTGATATGCATTCATACATACACTCAAATTGAAGAATGATAAAGTTCCTTTTAACTTCCTACTGCTATCTACTACAACAAAATGACGCTCTCAAAAATATACATTTCATCTATCATCAGGATCACAAAGTCGTACCATCGGCTTCAATTGTGTATCCCTCTCTAGAGTCAACCTCAAATCAAAACGCATAAATCAAGTCAAGATTTCAAACCAAATTCAGAATGCAGACTGAACAGTTGCGAAGAATATGCCAATAATCGGAAAATAAAAGAAAAACAGTAACACAGTTGCACACAGTAAAGTTTGAGAGGTTGCGAGGATGACCTTCAGCAGTCCGACGACTGCGGAGGAGCTGCAGAAACTCAGAGCGCATCTTCGCGGCGTCGTCGGAATATGACATTCTCCGATCAAGGAATTGTGGAGTGATTGCAGAATTGGTGACCATAGCGTTTGAACTGAGTTTATAATTGGCAGTTGAGAGCGCACGTGCTCGTCCGTACGGGAAGGCGTTCGGCACGTGCAGTAACCCAACCATGGTTGCCGCCCGACTATGGATAAGAGAAGATTTTAACCGCGAATCGATTTGGTTTTAGGTTGTTATACTTGTACCATCTGCAGTAATCTGTTGTACAGTATAATTCGTTAAAACGTGTAGTACAACATAATAAAGCATAGAAATAGCCCCGTGAATCCTTCCCCTTCCGCTGTCTATTTCTTTCTTAATTTGTTATATTAATTATGATTATATCTCAGCAAACCTTTTATTTAATTGGAGACAGCTTTGGAGTTGGTGGTGTATTGTAAATATCAATTTGCATTTTATATAGAAATTTTATCCTTAGACGTAATTAGGTTATTTTAAATTAATAAAGAAATACATCCAATTCGTAATACGATTGAATTTAATTTAAGTGCATTTTAATTTGACGCCAGTCACAATGCTAGTTCAATTATTAATGAAAACAAATATCTAAGTGTAGTGATTATGACACTTATCACATTGTATTCGTAACTAGACCAAAATTATTAATAAGGCTATGAAGAACCTCGTTTATAAGAAAAGTTAGCGTGGGAAATTTAAAATAAACACGATAAAGAAATGAACAAGAAAAAGGTACAAAATCATATTGTCCTATTGACGCAGATAAAGCGATTTCTACTACCCTTTTTTTTTGTACAATACCAATCATGCACCTAAGTAATTTACTTGTGTTCTCTTTTTTTTTTTCTTTTTTTTTTAAATAAAGCAGCCACGTGGTCCATAAAACTTGGGTATACCATGCGAATGTGATTCATTTCTGTTGATGGACGAACAATTATCAGTAGATGACGAACAAGGATTAAAGCTACATCGAGGATTATGAACCAAATCAAGGAAGATCAACACAGAAAATCACGATTTGGGTGCATTAACCAATCTGGGAAGTGTATAAAATGACGAACAACTTCTCCGACGAACAATTAATGGGCGAACAGGTATTAGGACCCGAGACCAAGAATGAGCCAACTGTGAAGTCATCCATGACGAACAACTTGGTCAAAATATGATACAACAAATAGCCAAGGAGGTGTGTACAAGTGAACAAAGGACAAAGATCCCAAAGCCAAGCTGAACAAAGCCATAAGGCGAGCAACTTCCAAAGTACAACCTCAAGAGGCGAACAACTTTCAGTTGGAGAACCAACAAGATCAATTAAGCCGACCTAGGCGAACAACAGTGAGTCCGAGATAAGGACCAAAGAAGACTTTGTAACTAAGGTTCAGCTTAGATAAGATCAAAGGGACACATGTCAAGCATGCAGGCTAGGGAGACCAAGAGTCTTAGACACCTCATGCTTGCTAGTCTCTATAAATAATTGTTCTCCAGCTTATTCATGTAATTTTCGAATTTCAGACAAAAAAATACACACAAACACACTCAAACTCACACATACACGAAATAAGTCCAATTTCGACTACCGAATTTACAAATTCGATAAATCCAAACCCCGATTTACCATTTACGGTGGTAATCAATCACACGTTATTGATTGGTGACGTAAAAACGGATTAAAACAGCCACTAATCCTTACGATTAGATTCGTTCACCAACAATTTCTCGATCAGTATTGAATTTATCAATATTCGTATTTCTGTTTTTTTTTTTTTCATTTTCTTTTGGGAGTATATAAACTGGAAGAGTAATTGAAATAATTAGAGAAATAAAATCCTCAGATTGTATCCCTTCATTAATGAGAAATGATCCATATTCCTAAAATCACAATATTTTACACTTTTCACGGATGGAGTATCTTTTCAAAATAAAACATGGAACTACAGCTATGGCTGAGTAAACACTGATTTAAAAAGACACATTTAGCCTCGACAAAAAATTTATCATGGATTAGCAGGATAAGCTCCCGTATAAATGGCACAAAAACATAGGTTTATAAAGTGAAGAAAAAGGATTCGTATGATCATTACATGCAAAACTGGCAGAATATACCAAACCCTCAAGAAAGTGTAGCTGCATAACCAGGTCCAATTTGGACATTTAGTTGTTAATTTCATACACCAGTAATTCTTTTTACAGTCTTAAATTATATGCTGTAATAAAGGTTTAGTTACCTAGCAACCTGCAATTGTCAATTACCTGCAGAAACCACTTCTGTACTCGAGTCCTAGTTAGGGGTTTTCCTTCTCTCTTCTCGTTTCTGCAAAATACGAGATGAAATGGTCAGAATCAACAATTCTGTATGAATCACAGCTCTTGTATGCAACAGAAATAAACGAGCAGTCGAGCACATTAGGAGAAGACTTCTTTCAACATTAATAGAAGTAGAAGACAACAAATCACCTTCTATGGAGCCACAGCCACAGGCGATAAGTTTGTTGAGAAAACAGTGAAGCTGGGTCAATGCAAGCCTTTCTTGTTCAGCATATAACTTGTCGAGGCCATGCGTGGATGCTAATTTCAAATTTGTGCTAGCATTAGATTTTGGGACTGTGGAAGGAGCATCAGTCGCCATGAATGTTGCATCTTGTTCGTCACACATTAATGCAAGTGTTCCTGGAGACAGTGGTCTCCCATTAAGATTACTACTGCCATCTGATTCACACAATGACGTTCCATCTCTATTTCCACACAATTCCACGCCATTCTGTTGGTTTTGATGATCTTTATTGTCATCATAGTGTGACGGAACTGGACACTCGGCTTTGTTTACATCCACAACATTCTTGATTGTTTTCCTTTCTTCTGGCAAGATACATAAAAATATTAGAGACGTGAATATATAAATTTTCCTATTTACTAGCACCCAATATGGTTAGCATTACTGTAGCCAATTTATCGTGACTTAGAAATAGAATGGTTCCTTTTGCCCATCAATTCAGTAAATCAATCGTTCTGCTCAAAGTGGGGGTTATTACAAAAGAGCAACGGGTTCAGCATGAACCATTCCAAAGTTTACAACACATTTGAGCAATCATACTCAGATATGTGGCAACAGAATGTCATATAAATAGCAAAAATATTCTAGTGTATATTGAAAAGGCTAGAAACAAATGTTGGGGAGGCAATCCATAAGCATGTTCAGTCCAATAAAACGGGAAAGTATAAATGAAAAACAATTGATGGTTTATTAATAGAGAAGAAAAAGTAGCTCAAAGAAACATAGAACCAACGTAATGATCACCACTTACCACCAAGATATAATAGTCTGCTCTTACCACTCTATAGCAGCTTTCCTAGACCAATCGTTTTCTCCAATAGAAATAAGAACGTATCCTCCATACCCAATATAATCAACTACGAGAATCGGGGAAATCATAAACTTTGATGCTAACAAACCTACCTGAAAGTGTCTTAGCTGCTTCTGTTGAAACGTCAACCAACAGTTTGCAGAAGTCCTTCACATGTTGTAATTGGAGGATGCCAGTTAGAGGAGACCTACAATCGCAAGAAGAGAGTAGCAATCGATAAACCAGAATAATTAATATTGCTGTACCTCTAGAAGCAGGAAAACACTCACAAGAAAAAACATAACCACAAAGTAAAAAGATTGTACCTGTAAAAGGCTTTAGATGACCCTAATTTTGCAGTGTCCGGTTTAGAAAGTTGACCAGAATATGGGGAATATGAGATATTAGGTGTCAATGAAGTTTCCTGATTGCAAAGGTTACATGATTTCATCAGATACAGCACTAACATATATAGGAAAAAGCAATGGTGTGATGGCCAGAAAATAAGTTAATCAGTACAAAATACATCCAAAGCATTTAACATGTGAGGACCCTGGTTCTGAGGCTCCAATTGCCTTTGCCTCACCAGCAAACTTTTTATCCCCTCTTATTTCTCCTTCCACCTTCACTTCTCAACTTTTTCTCTTCCTCTACTTTCTGGACCATCACACTCACTGCCTCTCAACCATCTCCTTTCTCCCCTTTCCCACCCTACATCTCCTGTGTGTTCCTTCATCTCATCACTGTCTTCCGCATCACACCACATCAAACCCCAATTATTAATTTCAGTCCCACAAAATCTAACTAAAATCTAGTGAATGGTAAGATCTTAAGGATACATATTATGGAGAACATGGTCTTCACAGGCATACGGCAAAAGTATATCACAGACTAGGATGAATACAAGGTATATCGCAGACTAAAATATATGCAAGTATCAAGGCTACAGTAGTTCAAAGTTCTAGCTCAAGAAAGCCATTAAAGTAGTCCTAGATTGTGAACAAATGCTTAAACAATAAGAGTGCAGAATGAAGAAAGAATTAACACACAGATGCATCAAGCAGTTAATTAGAACCTGATGAAATTGAGGAGCCCAGCCAGTCAAGTGTTTATTAGATGCCACTTCAAAACCAATTTGCTGATTTCTACTCTTTTTTATTGGAGTTCCAATAGCTCCATTAATGGCCGCATTAGCCGCCTGTTGGATGAATTCCAATGAGTTTGCTGCATGTTGATGATAATGAACTTTCCTCTCGTCACTTCCTTCAAAGTTTTTGCAGTCCATGCATTTACATTTGTCGGAGCATAAAATATTTGCCTGGAAGCACTCACAGTACCTCTTGAGACAACCAGATTTTTTACAATTACATCCTTTGTTGTGCTCTACCTGTATTACGCAATCAGATGAAATCATGTGGATGCTAAATAAGCAAGTTGTATGTCAATTGAAAAGGTTTCTATTAGCTATCAGACAGGAAGACTATCAGAATTCTAACTATGACAGACAGTTTTTTTATCCTTGATTTACATCTGCATACTTGTGATTAATAGTAAAAGAAAAAATCAGTGTAATATCACATCACATTAGCCTTTTGAAATCAAAATATTCTCGCAAACTTGACTACAGAACTCACAATAGATTTGAATTACCTGTGTAAAATAACTTTTGAGTCATGGTGTGGTAAAACCAAAATAAGCATCATACGTTTAAATGCTGAAGGTGACTTGTATATCAAACTTGCATATTTTCAACAAACTTTTTGGTGTGAAACTACAATTTTTTACTGAAACCTTATCGAAGGTAAAATATTAAAATTGGTGGCGACAACACAACTACTAGATTTTATCACTTATTCCAAACTTTTTCCCATATTGAATGTCTACCTCATTTGATGCATACTTCTTCATGAGGAATATTATCTGTTTTCATGTCATAGTTGTTTCCCCCGAGATTTTTCCACATATCCATAAGATTGAGAAGATTGTGTTAAGAAAAAGGAAAAACAGAGCAATGCACAAGACAAGACAAGATTATTGATAGAACAAAGCTTATGAGCAGAACTGAAGAACTAGGTTTCAATTGGAAAAAGCATCCAGGAATCATAAAGTCATGTTTCATACCCCACCATCTGCGGCTCCATTTGGACTGTTAGCTATCTTTGATCTGAAGGCATCAGGTTTCCTCTCTAAAATTGCTTCTATCGATTCTCTCCTATAATCCTCGTATTCTTTTTTATTGTGACAATTGATGCAGCTACATCCATCACAGTAAACCCCAGAGGCAAAGCACTCACAGTACCTGTGGAAGCAATACAATCAGTTTATGCAGAAACCAGAATCAGCCAACTACATATGAGTAGGATTTGTACACTCAGAATCACTAGAGAATGGAAGCTTAAGGCAGAAAAGAAAATAGACTCAACGGGTATACTTACAACTTTAAGCATCTGGAATTCCTACATTTGCATTGCTTCTGCTTCTTTGGAGTGCCTTCATTTTGTTCAAGACTACATCTTTCTCGTGATTTTGGGGATTCCATCTTCCTGAAAAGAAAAGGAACTATTTGTTAACAATTATACTCCGTTACACTAACAAGAAGCCAAATTGTTTGCTCAATCATGAGCAGTACATTACAGTTCAATACATAAGAAATCAGATTACTAATAAGAAAAACATTTAGATACCAATTATATTCCCTCAAACTAACAAGCAGACGAAAATTTAGCTCAAACACGTAGTGTTAATTATATTTCAACAGTGGGTGATTATTTGGGATTTGGAATTTAAAACCAGTTCTAGGTCGGGATTATGAAATCCGACACAACTCCTATAAACCCACTGACGAACTTTCTCATACAATCAATTCTCTCTCTCTCCTTATACTTTAATATATTTAAATCATCTAATCACACCCCTAGATTTCAAAATCAGGCTTTTAAAAGTCACTTAAAGACCAAATCAAACATCAAAAATCAATATCTCTGAACATTAGATCAAGCCTCTTAATCATTCCTTAAGAACAGCACACCAAGAAACTAATACTGCATTGTACATAGGAGAGCATAATAAGTTGTATCAGTTGACATTTAAAATTTGAAATTTGATATCCTTTACAATGACCAAAATATTGAAACAGAATCAGTGAAATTAAAAAAGAAACAAACCCTTCTCCACATTCCTAACCAAATTTCAACACAAGAAACCACCCATAAATTTTCTAGCAGATAAACTATAGGCTTACAGCAACGGCTGCAGTGCAGGCTTAGGCAAGGCTCCTGGCTTCCCAACCGCGTGCGACAACCGTGGCGCCATTGCAGGCGATCTCGCTTGCGCCACCGTTTGCGGAAGTTCCTGATGCGGAGATTTGGGTGGCATTACCATTTTCCGAGGCGGCAGTTTCGTCTGCGCCGCCGCTCTCGGCGGAGATTGAGACGTTCCACGTCCATGCACTTGTTTCGATTCCCCTAGAGCCAGCCACTTGGGCTGTAATTGAGACTGTGGATGTTCTGGCAGTAGCGAATTCCCCTTGGCATTAGAATTTGCCGAAGCTAATATATTAACCGTGAAATCCAGCTGTCTCACTACCGTCGCCGCCGTCATTGCAGCTGCCGCATCTCCGCTCTGCTCCATATACCAAAATCGCAGAAATTCCTCGAAATAAATCACTGTAGGCTCTGAATTTCGAGCAATGAACATGAAAAAATGAAAGTAATGGAATTGATTTCTCACTCCGCCGAAATTAACGACAAGTTTTGACGAAAATACAAAATCAAAGCTTTCTATCGCAAAAAAAAAAATCAAAAAATTGAAATTTTCTTCTCGCGTTTTGCTCTCGCAAACAAAAACTGATTGCGAATTTGAATCTTTACCGGTAAAAAGAACGAATCCTCGTATTTTCTCGGGAAAAAGGAATTTTAATGTGATGAGAGTTTGAGAATGGGGTTGGGGATTTTTTTTAGTGAGAGAAAGTAGAGCGAGAAAAATTTGATTTGAGTTCTGGCTATGAATGATGTGCGATTCTCTTCAAAACTTTTGAAATTTTAATTTTGCTGACGTGTACGGTGGAGATGAAGGCTAGGGTTTTTATCCACGGGGAGGATTGAATTGGCTTTTCTGCTGTAATTATCTATCCAGTGTGGCCGAGTGAGTTAACCATGTAAAAAAGGAAATTAAAATTAAAAAAATTTTGGAAAATTAGGGAGATTTTCTTTAAATTAGATGTCAAGGTCTTTTAGCATAAATCAAGTAGAATTGATTTTCTCACTAAATGCTTATATTAATGCAATCTTACTCGAGTATTATTTATGTCCATGATTTGTAGCAGGTCTCGTCTACATTAATATGCAAATATATAGAACAAATTTAGACTCTTGTGTAAAATTATTACTTTATTGCAAATTACAATTTAATTAATTTTGAATTTGTATAAATAAAATTTCCCATTAACAATTTTCGTAATTTTATTTCACATGCAGAATATCTTATGGTTTGGAATGACCCGACATGCTACCTAACAAAAAAATTATTATATATATTATCATTATATGCATAACTGAAACGATGGCGTTTCATACCTTGTTCTTTTCTGAACATAAATTTTCAAATCTAGTGTTTCTAGAAAAGTGAATTATGGGAAACAACATAAGTAGCATAGTGTTTTTTTTAGAATGCTTAATAAAGTTTTTTTTTATAGGTTTTTTATTTTATTTTATAAAACAACGTATTTTCACATTTAAATTCGACGTCATTTAATTTTTCAAGCAGGATGTCATGTCATTTCCGATCATAAGGTATTATGCATGTGCTCTTAAATTACAAAAAATTTCAAAGTGAAATTTATTTACAAAATTTAAAACTTAATATTAGATAGCAATTTGAAAAAGAAAAAAAAAAGTAATTTTAACCACAATAAACCATAAATACAATGTGAAAAAAAAAAAAAAAACTAATACAATGTGCAAATTATCTGAAAATAGATAAACTAATTAATGCTAGAACAATTAATTTCTAATTGATTCCGAATAATATGACTCAAGTATAAAGGCAAATTCTTACATACATAAGTTACTATTTATTTATTAAAAGGTGTTTATATTAATTTTTCTTTTTGGAAACCAAATTAAATATAATTATTAAATACTCTTACTTTTCTTCAATAATCTTTCCATGAAAAAATTGCACGGAAATTAAGAAGTATTAATATAAAATAGAGTGTGTTATAAATGATGTGATTGAATAGAGAGAATAAAGTGAATGATAGAAATAAATTAAAATTAAAACTAGGGTCGATGGATTTCAAAAAATAGTATAGAAAACTTATTGAAGGACACCTAGAAAAGAAGATGGAAAACTTATTGAAGGACGAAGAGGGTAGTATTAGTTTTTAATTAAATAGTAATTAATAAATGTGAATTAGTATGTGAAAAGTAATAACAACAGATATAGTTGTAACTACAAAATCCGTATTATTAATATAATGAACTAGAAAATATTTATAAATTTAATTTATTTTGAATCAAACCGAGAAACTTGTGCGAGTTCTAGACTCTAAATTTGCTCCACCTCTTCAAATTGACTTTGACTCGAACGAAATCTTTATCTTTGACCTTGTTTGGAGTATAATGTTTTATCCAAGGGTGGGATGCTTTGTTTTGGATTGAACGCCGACTTGTGAAAACGTAGTGGATGAACGTCTTTGAATGTAAGATGAAATTCTTTGAGTTTGATGAAGAACGGTCTTGGATCTTGAAGAATCCTTGGGGAAAACATTTGATCAGGGGGTTTTAGGACCTACATTCCGTATCGAAGGCTATTCTTGACGAATTTGATGAATAATGCCTTTGAATCTTCAAGGGTCTTGAAAACACTTTCAAAGTTTCTTCGAATTTTCAAGGAGAAATGCCGGATCAGAGCATTTCTAGGTCTTAATCACGGATCAGAAGATGTTTCTGGTTGCTTTTCGTAAAGAACGCTTTGGGGTTGATGAAGAACACTCAAAGTCTGAACGATTGAAGAATTCACTTTCTTAGATGTTTGATCATTTGAAGCTTCAATTCCAAATATCGATGTCGATGTAAAAATGAACAAATGAGGACCCCTATTTATAGGGTGGAGGGAGAAAAACCTTCTTTTTTCGCAATGCCACGTGACGTCGTTGGATTGTCATGTGCAATTTGATTGACTTGATTTGCAAATTAATCAAATTTAATTTGATTAAATTTAGTTTGTTTCACTTTTTAACGAGACATCATTTAATTTTTGTTCTTATGATAAATAAACTGCATTTATTACCCAATATAAGTACCGAAAACTCGTATAGTTTAACTAATTTGTACCGTGTACATTTAATATCAAGTTTAACTATTTAATAAAAATATTAATTAAATTAAATTTTCAAAATGTAATAGTAAATTTAATTTGATAATATTATTTATTTGTACACGTGTCACCATTTAATTGGGTGCAAATTTAATTTGCTTACAATAATATATTTATATAAGGAAGATATAATTATAAATAATAATATTACTTTATGGTTATTTATGAAAATATCTGGAGAGTGATAATTTGGATAGGTAACCATTAACCATGGGTGAGGGAGTAAGGAATAACTTCTCATTGATATTTTATGATTTAATTGAGCATTAGTTGGGTGACGTGAAGAAGTATAAACAATAACATTTTCCATAAAAAAAACGTTTAAGAATCATTTTTAAAAAAAGAAAAAAAAAAACTCAGTTTCCAAAAAATGCACATGTGCGAGGAGGAAATTGTACGAGATTGGAGAAAGGGAACCGGAGAGAATAGTCATTTAAAGCTTGGTCAACGAGGGCAAAGGTTTATATAGAATTAGAAAATGACGCGAGTTTTGGCGCTAAATAAGAGATATTCAGATGCGATTACGTTAAGTTGCACCCTTTACGTGGCCGTTTATGATTGGTGCAAATGTCGTGGACGGATGGTGGTGTTTATTATTGTGTACCCGAGCTGAACAAAAGGTGGAGCACTTTGGACCTCAGTGTCTCTCACTTGTTGTTTGTCTTTATTGAGAGGGTTTTAAATTTCAAAATGGAATTCGAAATTCAATTTCAAAGATCATAAGTAAATTATGAATATAGTCACACTAAATAGCAAATACCGGTAAGAATTGTCACATTTATTTCTGGATGTATACTTAGCTAGTTTTTTTTCTTTTCGAAAGCAGCTAGCTAAAAAATATAATCTTGTACTTAAACCATATATATAAAAATGGAGGTGGGTATTTGATCCGTACTGGTAGTTTAATGTGTTTTTTTTTTCTTTAAATAAATTGATATGTTAATATCAATCCAAAAAATTTGAATCGGTTTACACTTTCATAAATATTTAATAAGTTTATGAGAGAATAAATTGCACAAGACTAAACACTTGTTGCGGGTTCGTCCATTAAAACGTTGACAGGAAAATTCGCACATGTAAATTGAATTTTATGTTTTTTCGTCACTTGATCCATTTATTAGGAAACTCCTAGAGGTTAAATGAATTTATATTTGTAATTGAAAATAATTGATTCCAACTGATATAACTTGGGGTGTTTGGTAAAATGGTAAGAAATGAAATGTGTATAAGAATAAAATGGATATGGAATCATACTCATACCTTACATATTTGAGAGATATGGTGGATTCCTCACTTTTAATGAATCAAAGTCATAATAGTGTAATTTCAAACACACACTATGACTTTGATTTCATTCTACACCCCTCCAAACCTTCCAACCAAACATCCCTATTCTAGCCTAAACTAAATTTGACCAAACGAATCTGAACAATCACTTAATCAGTTCTAATAGGTAGCTTGTCAATTCTAACCGAAACCGTCACAAAATCATGTATTACAAGGTTCAATTGCGATTTCACTGAATTGAGAGTCGTAACACTGATTCTGCGGTTCCACGGTTTGAACTGACAATTCTTAATATATATATATTGTAAGCACATTAAAATTGTGACTTACCGTATTTTGGAGATATCAAATAATATCTACCAAAATGGAGGAAAAACAAGAGAATCAATCAAATCAAGTTATATGTGATTGATATCTCATTAAATTGGAAGAGAATAAAGAAGATCAAATCAAATCATATTGATTTGTTAAATCAAGTCAATCAAATCGGCATTAGCCAATCAAATTACGTCATGTGGCAATGCGAAGAAGGAAAATCTTCATTCCCTCTCTTATAAATAGAGTTCTTCTCCACTCTTCAAATATAACAAAAAATGAAGAAAATGAGAAGAATCAGAGAAATTCTAGAGATTGTACTCGACTTTCGCATTTGATGCAATAAAAAATTTCTTTGTATTGCAATTTTGTTTTTACTAATTTTCAAATTCAAAATTTGCAGTTACAAATTTGGCATGCCCAGTGGGACATCTCTACCTCTCATCTCTTCTCTTCCAAATAATAAAACTCCTTGACAAGAACATAAACTGTCTATGATGCTCCTTGATACAAGCCAAAACTATCCTTTTACAAATCAAATCTGTCTGAAGCTCTCAAGCCAAATATTAGATTGAAAACTCTCTGATATTTATCAAATTCAAATCAAAGCTCCTTGATACGAGCCAAAACTGTCTACAAAATTAAAATTGAAGACTCCTCGATACGAGTATAAACTATCTATCAAATTCAAATCAAAGCTCCTAGATACGAGCAAAAACTATCTAAAGTCCCTCTTAAATCAATTCTACTTGATACGAGACTAAATGATTAGCCTTGTAATTGCATCATAATTGTGTTTTTTTAAGTCATTTTATGCAATAGTTGAGCTTTATTTATATACGATTAGTGTCTTGAATCTCTACATTTGGCTTTGTTTCTTGAACTTACCCTTCGTACAAGAAATGAGTGTTTTAGGTCCAAAAAGATGAAGAATTGAAGAGGAAGGTGAAGAGTGAAGTTAAAAAGCTAAAAAATAGTCAAAACAGGCTTCATTCGACCAAGAGCAGAGGGCACTCGGCCGAGCAAGGATGGTTATGGCCGAGTAAAATATCTGGAAGATTCACTCGGCCACAAAAGAGTGCCTTGGCCGAGCAAAAAGGGTGTTGGCCGAGTAAAATCCTCTGGAAGATTCACTCGGCCAGAATGAAGAAGCACTCGGCCGAGCAACATTGGAAATGGCCGAGTGAGACTATCTATGACTCTCAGACTGAGTCTTTCAAATCAAGACTCCTTGATACGAGTTAAAACTATCTAAGTCTCTTAAATTGAAAGTTCGGTATCAAGATATTTTTGTGCTTCATTCACTCCAAGACAGAAACGTCAGTGAACAAAGCACGAGGGGGCATTTGTAAGCACATTAAAATTGTGACTTACCGTATTTTAGAGATATCAAATAATATCTACCAAAATGGAGGAAAATCAAGAGAATCAATCAAATCAAATTATATGTGATTGATATCTCATTAAATTGGAAGAGAATAAAGAAGATCAAATCAAATCAAATCATATTGATTTGTCAAATCAAGTCAATCAAATCAGCATTAGCAATCAAATTACGCCACGTGGCAATGCAAAGAAGGAAGATCTTCATTCCCTCTCCTATAAATAGAGTTCTTCTCCACTCTTCAAATATTGTTGATGATCTTTTCTAATCAATGATGATTAGTGGCTGTTTTTCTTTGTTAAGATCACCAAACAAGATCTAAGATCATGAAATTTGACTAAGTAATATTCAAGAAATAGATTTGCAAGAGTTTTGGTAATATTTTGAATTATGGAAAAAATTCTCCCTTTCTTCATGCAAATGAAGAAGTATTTATAGATGTACAAAGTGGCTAGGTGTCACCATCTTGATGGCTCAGCCATTGGATCTTTGCCAAGTGTTAGGACACTTGTACAACATCTAAGCTATTGCTCATTGGATGGATGCCAAGTGTTAAGACACTTGGACCATATCTAAGCTTAGTGACTCTTGGAGTTCCCAATGTTGTACTTGGTCTTCATAACCACTCAGCTGCTTTCCTTGGTGACTTGTTGCTCGCTAGTACATCTTCGTCGGGTGCTAGGGACCTCTTGCTCGCCTCGTGTTTGGGCTTGATGCACAGTTGCTCGCGTGGTTGCAAAGTTGTGCATTTCATCTTTATCTTTTGCTTTGATTATTCATTTCTTTTATCTTTTGCTTTTCTGGTCGCGTAATATGTACTTTATCGCACTCCTGGTCGCCAGAGGGGTTGATTCTCTTTAATACTCTGATGGTCGCCTGTCTCCTAATCTCAGCTTATTAGCTTCTTAATTCTTGGTCACTGTTGCTCGCCTGGTCGCCTATCAACATTGCCCCCTGACTTGTTCTTTGTTAGGGAAATTATTGCCTAATGAAGGACAAGGCATAATTTCGATAGAATGGTAGCTGTGTGTGTATGGAGCGAGCAACAAATTTTTTGAATTCTTTTGAGCGGGAAAATCGGCGACCATCAGGTCATTTAGGCGAACACTGGGGTACTCCGTGCGTTGTTGACGGTTGAGTTCCCGAGGTTCTCGGAAATCGAAACGTCGTGGGCGGCGATGACATCATCCTCCCGCCCACGCGTGTTCCTCTTTGCAAGTAGGGGCCTATAAAATTTTCAAAAATTCTATTTTGACCCCCGTTTTCTATTCTTATAAATACCCACCTTCATTTCTTCATTTCATTTTTTCGAAACCTTGCTTTCTTCTCCATTAGAGCTCTTCTTCAAGCTTTTCTCTTTCGATTTTTGCGAGATTCCCAGCTCATTTCGTGTAATTTCTTCAGGTAATTGCTGATCATTGTCTTTAATCTTGTTTTTGTTCCGTTTATTTCTTTTATTTCATCATTTTTGCATTTCCGTTCGAAAATCCGCCATTGCCGCCGTTCAAGCGCCGTCGTGTCTGTTTATTTCCGCCGTATTATTATCCTTCATTCTTTCCCTCGAAACCTTCTGTCATTTTTCTTATTTTATTGAAAAAATCCTTTTAAATGACTTCCTCGAGTGATACTGTGTCGATTGAAATTATCGAGCGTAATCCTGGGAAACGCCCCATGGAGGAAACCTCTTCACCTGCTCCTCGCCGATCTGTTCGCCAAGCGTTTACCCGGAATCCAAGGACTCTATTGGTAGACGAAGAAACGGGATCTGAGGCATCCTCGGTTGTTCGCTCCATTGAGGCCCAGGCTTCAGATAATTCTGGCGATGAGGAGGTCCAAAATCCTGTTGGTCGCTCAGATGCGGAGGGTGTTACCTCTTCTGACTTGGGAGAGGACTCGGAGGAAGTAGCTGCTAAGATTGAGGCTGAATGCGACCATCAGGAGGTTGCGCGACCAAGATTGGCCGTGACTTGGGAATTTCTTGAAGAAATAGGTTTTCCTACTTCTAAGGTGACTCCTGAGTCTCAAATCCCTGAAGGCATTGCGCGACCAAACGAATGGGAGGATTACGCTGCTCGCTACTCTGAGGCCTTTCCTGTTCGCGCCAGAGAGTTCATGTCCGCCGAAGTGAACGTTTATACAGCGAGCAAGATCTCAAGCTTAGTCGTGGAGGATGACTTAGATAGTATTAGGTCTCAGTACAAGATCCCTTATGATATATTCCTGTATGCCCCCAAGGAAGGAGAAACTGCTGATCGCCCACCACCGGGTTGCACGGCGATCAACCTGGACATACTCAACACTGGGTTCCCCTTGCCCTTACATCCCATCATTGGTCGCTTCTTGGAGGACATCAATTTGGCGATCACCCAAATTACTCCCAATGGGTGGAGCAATCTGCTCGCCCTGATGACCCTCTTCGGTCTTGAAGGATATAAAAATAAACTCAGTACGGCTGAGATTTTATATGCCTGGGTTGTCTCGGCATGCAGCGAGGAGGGGGTAGGCTGGTATTACGTCAAGGCGAGGACGGGGGTGAAACTTATCGAGGGAGTCCCCAATAAAGTTAGGAGTTGGCATAACCAATTCTTATTTATTGGCGGCGATTGGCGAGCATCAGTGGGCTTCACTAGCGGCCAAGCGCGCATTAACTCTCCCGAACGATTTGGCATAATCAAACGTATGCCTTTCTTCTTCTTTCTTAGGACCGCGTTGGGGACTAATTTTAATTTTTTCTTTCTTTTTGTTTTGCAGGTTCAAAAGTGTTGAAGTGGGGAGATTCAGACCTTAGTGAAGAGTTCTTATACACATTGGCCGTAATCGTTCTTCGGAACCCGAGTGATCGCGACATCTTGCATCTTTCGAAGGCCCATTATCGAAAAATCGCCCAACTCTTCACGAGCCCTCATCACTTAGAGGCTCAAGCAGAGATCCCTGAAGGTGATCATTATCATCAACTTTACACCATTGCTCGCTTGATCGCCTATCTTAGCTAACACTATTGTTCGACTTTTTTCTTTTTAAACAGATCAAAGGGTGACCGTAGCTGTGCCAACTATTCCTCAATCTTACCACTTGCTCGCTGCAAGAGTTAAGCAAATGGCTGCTGAGGAGCCAACTAGGAAGAGGCAGGATCTGCCTCTATCACTTATGCGCCTACGGGTCGGAGAGGACCAAGGTGCTCGCCCGCGAACATCCAAGGGGGGTTCCAAAGGGGCCCCCAAAACAGCCCCCAAGACGGCCTCTTCTTCACAAGTGGTGGAGAAGGAAAAGACGAAAAAGAAGGCTCCGCGGGACGATTCTCGCGAGGAAGGGGATGGTGTTGAGCGAGCATCGAAGCGCTCGAAGACTGTCACGGAGGCGAGTAATCGTGCTCCTCGCTCGCCCGCGCCCAAATCTTCCTCACTTGAAATTGTGAGTGAGCAGCAAACCGTTGCTGCCATTCTGAATAAGAAGGCGCGATCATCCAGTGACCGCTCGTACTTAGGGTATGACCCTGTCAAATTGAGGGAGTAAGTCTTCTAACCCTTACTCTGATGATCGCTTCTTCATTGTGTATTTTACTTATGATTTTTCTTCCTTTTCCAGGTACAAGCCTGATGAGCACCCTGGGCGGGCAGAAGTGCTCCATCAGCTCAGCTGCGTAAAAACTCCTCCTCCATATCTGGACATCGCGGACTCCCATGTCCGGCGAGCAACCGAGATGGTCCCTCGCTCTTGGACCAAGACCTGTGAGGAGATTGTTCAGGGGCAGACGACAAGCGACAATGCTCGCTTGATCGCGTACAATGCTAGCCATCAGGCTGTGATGGCCCAGAGGCTCCTGGATCAAATCGTACTCCTGGAGAGGACTAATCACAGCCTTGGTCGCAAGATCGAGGGCGTTGATGGGGAGAAGGCTACCATCTTGAGGAAAAAGGATGAGGAGCTCGCACAGGAGAAAACTGAGCACTCCAAAGCGATAGCGAATTTGGAGCAGATGTACGATGCTGCCGTGGCCAGCGAGCAATTTGCCCTGAATCAATCGGAGAAGCTCTCTCTTGAGCTGGGAGTGGCCGATGAGCGAGCAAAAGCACTAGAAGTTGAGAAGACGGCCATGGTCGCCCAAATAGAGGAGCTCCAATCCGAGGTTGCTCGCCTCAAGCAAGAGAGGGTTGGGATGGTCGCCTACGACCTTTATGCCCAAGACGTGGCTGACAACACCAACCTGGGATATGTCTGTGCTTACGCTGAGAGCTTAAGATCAGTGAAGTTCGCTTTGGACCATAACTTAGACGTTTTGGCCACTGCAAAAAAAGACTTCATTGGTTATGTTAAAGACAATCCCCTTGGTGAGGGTTCAAGCTCCCCTTGGCTGATCTTGGGGAGATGGGAGTTCTCTTGGATATTTTTGGGGAAGGTGTTGAAATTGTTCCTCCCCAATTCTCCGGCGAGCAGCCGAACAAGGAGGCATATATCTTCGATGGCCTTCATTCTCTCCCCTTGACTCCCATTGATGGGGCGAGCACTTCCGCTGTGGCGGCCACGACCGCAGCTGCCACCATTGAAGAAGCATCTCCAGCTCCGGCGACCACGGATGCGCCTCCAGCTTGAAGACCTTGTATTTTTTGTTTCTTTTATATTTGTATTAAGGCTAGCTTGTACTCTTCACTTTCCTTTTGGTGTAACAACTTGCTTCCTTAATGAATGAAAAAATTGAACGAATTTACTTTCTTTTCTTTGTTTCTATTTCTTTTGTTTCTCGCTTGTTCGCGCATTTTCCTTTTTAGGATAAATATTTTGTGCCTTAATGCTCGCCTGATCGGCTTGGTTGGGCTATTAATGTCTTTAAAAAGACTTAGCCTTAGATAATTGGGCCTTGTGGTCTCTTCGTGGACTTGGCCTGGCATTTTGTTTGCATTCAGCTCTGTTGCTCGCCCCCTGTATGGTGATTTTGAAGCGAGCAACTTTGCTTTGTGGAGTGAACAACTTAGCAAGTAACAAAAGTTCTATATATATATATATATATATATATATATATACCCACAAGATTTTGAAAGTTTCATCGTACTTACAACTCTATACAAATGATGCAAAAACTAAATTAACTCTTACAAATGCCAAACAAAACTTGTCTATTGATAATACTTTTTTAACAAAGCTGCATTCCAGGAGTATTGGGCCGAATTACCTTTCATGTCTTCCAGGTCATATGTGCCGCTGTCCCATTTTTTAGTTATTATGTACGGGCCTTCCCAAGTTGGTCCGAATACTCCTGGTGGTGGTGCTAAAACCTTTTTTAGCACGAGATCTCCAATCTTGAATTCTCTGACTTTCACTTGTGAGTTGTAATACTTTGTGATCCTTCTTTTGTAAATTGCATTTTTCATTTCTGCCGAGATTCTTTTTTCCTCAATCAAGTCCATTTCTGCAGCTAGAGCTTGGTCATTTATCTGCTCGTCGAATGTCGCTGTTCGTTCTGTTGGGACCTTCAATTCCATGGGTATCACTGCTTCGATACCGAATGCCATTGTGAATGGAGTCTCGCCTGTACTCGTTCTGTGAGATACTCGATATGCCCATAACACTTCTGGTAGCTCTTCCGACCATTTTTCTTTTTTGTCAATCAACCGGATTTTCAGTATGTGTTTGATTATTTTGTTAACTACTTCGACTTGGCCGTTAGACTGGGGATGATATGGAGTTGAAAAATGTTTTTTTATTCCCCACTTCTCACAGAAGCTCCTTATTTTCTTGCCTTCGAATTGTCGCCCGTTGTCAGTCACAATTGCTTGTGACACTCCAAACCGACATACGATGCTCTTCCATATGAAACTGATCATTTTTTCTTGTGTAATTGTCACGAGTGCTTCTGCTTCGGCCCACTTTGTATAGTAATCTACGGCCACCACTGCGAACTTTACATTTCCCTTTCCTACCGGAAAAGGTCCTATGATGTCGATTCCCCATTTCGCGAATGGCCATGGACTATTGACTGCTATCATCTCGGTTGGTGGCTTGTGGATATTGGGGGCGAATACCTGACATCTATGACAGGTTTTCGCAACTCTGATAGCGTCTTTTAGCAACGTAGGCCAATAATATCCTTGTCTCACTGTTTTGTAGGCCAACGCACGTCCTCCAGCATGGTTTCCACATACGCCTTGATGGATTTCTTGCAAGACTTCTTGGCCTTGTTCTCTTGTTAAACATTTCAACAACGGGAGTGAAAATCCTCTTTTGTACAGTTGTCCATCTATCATGGTATATCTTGACGCTCTTTTAACCATCTTGCTAGCCTCCAACGGGTTGTCCGGTTTTTCATCATCTCGTAGATATTTAATGATCGGCGTTCTCCAATCATCTCCACCCATTTCTGCATCAACTTGATAAATTTTGTAATCCTCGGTTGATGGGTTGGATATCCTTGTCAATGTAACTTCGGACAACTCCGCCGGTCCGGTGCTAGTTGCTAATCGAGCGAGCGCGTCTGCTTGTGCATTGTTATCTCTTGGTACCTGTTCGATGTATATTTGCTCGAACATGGAGGCCAAGTGAGCAACAATTTTTTGATACAAAGCCATGTTTTCATCTTTTGCTTCGTACTCTCCCCGAACTTGGTTAACAATTAGTTGGGAATCTCCGAAAATCTGTAACTTTCTTACTCCCACCGCTAATGCTAGCCGCAATCCAGCGATCAATGCTTCATATTCGGCTTCATTGTTTGTTGCCATGAATTCGAAACGTACATCTGAAGTGAAGACATGTCTGTCAGGACTTATCAGAACTATTCCTGCCCCCGAGGCTGTGTTTGTGGATGACCCGTCAACGTACATGTGCCAGGGATGACTATGTCCTCTCGTCGGATCTTGAGGGAAAGTTAGCTTGACTATAAAGTCGGCTAATGCTTGCCCTTTGATCGCTGTTCGAGGAGTATATGAAATCCCGAACTGGCTGATTTCCAAGGACCACTTTAGGAGGCGACCGACTGCGTCAGGTCTATACAATATTTGTTTGAGCGGGAATATTGTTAGTACTTCCACCTGGTGGTCGAAGAAATATGGTCGAAGTTTTCTGACGCTCATCACTAGCGCGTATGCTAGTTTTTCTGTTGGCGAGTACTTGAGTTCCGCTTCATGTAAAGCTTGGCTTACGTAGTAGATGGGCAGGTGGAACTTTCCTTCTGCTCGAACAAGTACCGAGCTGATTGCCATCTCTGAAGCCGCCAAGTACAAATACAATTTTTCTCCTGGAATTGGTTTAGCAAGAATCTTTGTATCGCTGAGATATTCTTTCAATTGCTCGAACGCTTGTTGGCAGGCGTTCGTCCATTGAAACTTCCCCTTCTTGATTGCCTCGAAGAATGGCCTACATTTGTCTCCGGACCTAGAGATGAACCTATTCAACGCTGCTAGGCATCCGGTCAACCGCTGAACTTCTTTTACTGACCGGGGCGGTTGCATCTCTATGATTGCTTTTACTTTCAATGGATTCGCTTCAATCCCCCGTTGACTGACCAGATGTCCCAGGAATTTCCCGGAATGGACTCCGAAACTGCTCTTTTTGGGATTTAGTTTCATGTTGTAGGTCCGGAGTATTTCAAATGTTTGGGCAAGATGTTGCAAGTGATCTTCCTTCCTTGAGTTTTTAACGACGATATCATCCACATACACCTCCATTGTCTTTCCGATGTGGTCGTCAAACATCTTGTTGACCAGCCTCTGGTAAGTAGCCCCGGCGTTGATCAATCCAAATGGCATCCTCTTCCAACACAACAAATTTTTGTTGGTGTAAAATGTTGTGTGCTCCTGGTCGCCTGGGTGCATTGCAATTTGGTGATATCCCGCAAACGCATCCATGAATGTGAGGAGCTCGTGCCCAGCTGTGCTATCAACCAGTTGGTCGATATGTGGTAACGGGAAGTTATCTTTTGGGCAAGCAGCGTTCAAATCGGTAAAGTCAATACACAGTCTCCATGCCCCGCTTGCTTTTTTGACTAACACGGGATTTGCTACCCATTGTGGGCATAAGGCTTGTCTGATCAGGTCGTTGTCCAATAGCTTCTTAACTTCCACATCGAGTGCTTCATACTTGTCGGGTCCGAATTTTCTCCTCTTCTGATGGATCGGCTTTTTCTTTGGGTCGATGTTGAGTTTGTGGCAGGCATGCTCGGGGTTAATGCCTACCATGTCTACATGTGACCATGCGAACACATCGAGATTTGCTTTAAGAAACTCCGTCATTTTGGATCTGTATGGCTCTGGGAGCTCAGATCCTATGAAGAGTTCCAAGCTCTCTTGGTTCGGGTCAACCTTTATTGCTTCTAACTCTTCGACCGGAGTAGCTCTTCGCTTCTGGCCTTTCCAACGAGGGTCAATGATAGGTCCTTCCATGTTTATCTCGTCTTCGACGTCCATTGGCTCCGCGCCTAGTCGTGGTTCAATGTCCTCTGCCTCCATGTTGACTGTTGTTGTATGCTCTGCTCCGTTGTTGGTTGTTGCAGTTTCTTCGTCTTCCATATGGCTCAGCTGCTCGTTCTTGTTCGTCTGCTCGCCCCCACTTTGCTGCTCCTCACTGCACTGCTGTTCGCCAACGCACAGCTGCTCGTCTCTGCGCAGCTGCTCGTCTCTGCACAGCTGCTCGTCTAAATCCATCATCTCTGTATCGATAGAGTCCATGGTTTCGTTGGGAGTGGATGGCTTCTCTTTATCATAGCTGCTGAGTTGTTTATCCATCATGTTGACTCTGTGATCTCCGGGTTGAAGTTGTAAGAGACACTCACGAGCTTTCCTCTGGTCACCTTTAATTGTGCCTGCACCTTTCGATGTGGGAAATTTTACACAATAATAGTACGTCGAAACTGCGGCCTTGAATTCATGCAAAAAAGGACGGCCGAGGAACCCATTGTAGGTGGACTGTTGATCTACAACTAGGAAGTCTACCATCCTACTAAGCCTCCTTTCAGGGTCCTCGACCGATACAAGTTCAACTGCTAGCGTAATCATTCCTAGTGGGAAGGTCACATCATTTCCGAATCCCACTATTCTGTGATCACAATCTTTTATGTACTCGGCACATTCTCCTAGTTGGTCCACCGTGCTTTTGAACAGGATGTTTGTGTAAGAGCCAGTGTCGACAAGCAGACGGTGTACCTTCGTTCCCATGATGTTAGCGCAAATGACTAATGAGTCATTGTGGGGAGTGAGCACCCCGTCTAAGTCCTTCTCTGAAAAAGTAAGGTTCCCAGTTCGTTTAGTTGATGGATTTACACCGACCTCCATCACTTGCGCTACTGCTCTCAATTCCGCTTTCTTTTTTCTTTTCGACATGGGTGGTCCTCCGTCAGAACATCCGCCTACCGGCCCAAACGGTTCTAACATTAGGATCTCCGGGATTGGTCTTGCTGGGGCTGCGGGGACCTTTTTTCCTTTCTTGCCCGTCCTGCTCGGTTGCTCGACGCTATCATCATCGTCTGAGCTGGACGGCGCTGCTGCCCTCGGCCTCTTGCCAGGTTCCCTTTTCACGAACTCAGATAACCTTCCTTCTTCATAGAATTTCCACAATTGCTTTAACAAATCTCGGCACTCACTGGTGAAGTGGCCGATGCTCTAATGGTATGCGCAGTACTTGTTCGGGTTCAACTTTCCTCTTTCCTGCCTTATCTTTCGTGGCTCTGATAACATCTCTTTGTCTTTGACATTATTATAAACAGCATCCACCGACATCGTAAGGACTTGATTCAACTTTTCTTTCAACTCTGTTCCTTCGTTGAATGATTTCATGTTCTTCGGAGCTTTGTAATCATTCCCCCCCAGTCTTCTTGCCAAATTTCTTCGGGTCAGCTTTATCTCCCATTTCTCTGTGTAAAGCCTCTTGCATCGATACATGGATCCCTGCCTTGTGTCTGAATTCCGCATATGTTTTTGGACAGGTTAAATGCATCTCCTTCCACAGCTCGGTTTCTTTCTTCAGTCCGGCCATCACTGCAACTATCTTTGTGTCCTCACTCACCATCTCGCCTTCCAACAGAACCTTATCAAATCTCTCCAGAAATTGTTTGTCTGACTCCTCGTCTCCTTGTCTAATGTCTGCCAACCGGTGCCTGTGGGTCAAGTAAGATCCAGCGGTTGAAAAATGAGACAAAAACTCCTTGCTCAACTGGGTAAAAGAGTTAATGGATCCGGGAGCCAGTGCCGAAAACCATCTGTGTGGGCCATCTCCAAGGGTGAGTGGGAAATTTCGACATTGCGTGGCATCCGTTGCCCCTACTGAGATCATGAAGGCCGAATACTTTGTTATATGGATATGAGGGTCTGAAGTTCCCTCGTACAGGTTGATGGCCGGAAATTGTATTTTCTTCTGGATTGGTGCATTGAGAATTGACGGGGATAACGGTGAGGACGGGAGAGAAGTTGATCTGACACCTCTCTGGGACTCTAGCTGTTTTTGCAATTCTTCAATCGCTTTTTTCATCTCCTGCAGTTCGCTTGGGGGAGTCCTCCCATCGGAAGGCTGTTCATCGTGATTGAGTCCAACCTTTTCACGATGCAGTCCCTCTCCGACGGGACGTTTTTCCTGGGTTGCTCTCCTAGCAACGTTACTAGCTCCATTTGGCCCTAGCCGGCCGAAAGCCGATCTTCTGATCCGGTCATGTACAGATGGGTGAGCAGCAGGGCGTGGTCACGCATCATTTCTCCCAGATTGTTCTCTCGTGGTTGTATACCTTATTCCCAGCCTTTCCAATGCACTGGTCCGAGAAGTGCTTTTGCTCGACTCATTTGCATGACTCGGCGATGATTCCTCTCGATTCCCCAAACGTTCACTTATGGGAGCCTTTCCTTTGTTTCTACGGACTTCAGCGCTGTCCGCCTCATCACGGCGTACATCTTCTCTCATTTTACTTCGCTGCTCGCCTGTTCGCCCCTGCTCGCCTGCTGCTCGATTGTTTGCTGTTGTTGCCCTCGACGGCCCAGCCGCTTGTCGATTTTGCAACGATTGAAGTACAACGATCGTTTTTGCTACTTCTTCGGGGTTTTGAGCAAGAGCTTCAACTTCCGGTGGAATTGTGTCAATGGTAACTTGGACATTCCTTTGCGAAGTTGCTCTCACCGTCCGGTCGGTGGAAGAAACCCTAGTTCTTGACCTAGGATTCGGGGATGCGCTCGAATGTCGTTCTTCTTACGATCTAATCATCTTGGTTGTTAAAATATAGATGATAAACAGGGATTTTGGGGTGATCTTGCTTCTAACAAACACCCTTTTCAAGAGTTACTAGCCTTGTATGTATGAATATGGTGGTTTGAAAACCCTAGTTCATACATGCATGCATTCAAACTCTTAAAATGATGTGTTTATGGATAACTTTGCTCCGAGTGGTGTGTATACTTGATTTCCGGTAGCTTCTTCCCGGATTCCGGCCAACTTTTGCAGATTCCGTTGAAGATCCTCAAACTTTCTTCGGTTTATACAAATCGGAGGTTCGAACCCCCTCCTTCTAGCGCTAATTGTTGATGATCTTTTCTAATCAATGATGATTAGTGGCTATTTTTCTTTGTTAAGATCACCAAACAAGATCTAAGATCATGAAATTTGACTAAGTAATATTCAAGAAATAGATTTGCAAGAGTTTTGGTAATATTTTGAATTATGGAAAAAATCCTCCCTTTCTTCATGCAAATGAAGAAATATTTATAGATGTACAAAGTGGCTAGGTGTCACCATCTTGATGGCTCAGCCATTGGATCTTTGCCAAGTGTTAGGACACTTGTACAACATCTAAGCTATTGCTCATTGGATGGATGCCAAGTGTTAGGACACTTGGACCATATCTAAGCTTAGTGACTCTTGGAGTTCCCAATGTTGTACTTGGTCTTCATGACCACTCAACTGCTTTCCTTGGTGAATTGTTGCTCGCTAGTACATCTTCGCCGGGTGCTAGGGACCTCTTGCTCGCCTCGTGTTTGGGCTTGATGCACAGTTGCTCGCGTGGTTGCAAAGTTGTGCATTTCATCTTTATCTTTTGCTTTGATTATTCATTTCTTTTATCTTTTGCTTTTCTGGTCGCGTAATATGTACTTGATCGCACTCCTGGTCGCCAGAGGGGTTGATTCTCTTTAATACTCTGATGGTCGCCTGTCTCCTAATCTCGGCTTATTAGCTTCTTAATTCTTGGTCACTGTTGCTCGCCTGGTCGCCTATCAACAAATATAACAAAAAAAATGAAGAAAATGAGAAGAATCAGAGGAATTTTAGAGATTGTACTCGACTTTCGCATTTGATGCAATAAAAAATAACTTTGTATTGCAATTTTATTTTTACTAATTTTTTAATTCAAATTTGCAGTTACATATATATATATATATATATATATATATATATATATATATATGTGATAATTTTAATAATATTTTTACTCCTTTTCATTGTTTGTAATTTATTTTTTTTAATTTTTTTTAATTGCAATGTAGATTGTACATACTAAGTTGTAAGTTGTTTATAACTTGTAATTTGTTTTTTTTAATCGTGTAATTTTTTCAATTGCAATTTGTATTTCATATTATTAAATTTATAAATCTTAGTTATTTCTTATTTGTATTGTAATTTTATTTTGTATATTGAAAGTTAAATACTATAAAATTTAATTTGTTTGAATTCACTTTCCATTAATTTTTTGTACTTGAATTAAAAAAAAAATACATGTTATTTATTTAAAAAAAAGTTTGGAACCATGAACCGCCAGTTTAGAACTGAAAACCAGTAGAACTAAAATCGCCAAACAACATTTAACAGTTCATTTTTGGTCACTAAATTGGAACCGATAACTGCTGGTTCCGAACCAATTGTGCAACTCTATTCCAGTCTAATATTTAGCAAAATTATCTAATTCTCATGTACTTGCACGAGATAAAATTTTGAAATATTTGAACTCCTATCCAACTTTTGTCCCGTCTCACGTTTCTCTCTCAAATTTACAACAGTTTCACGTCATCGTTCATGTTCTTCCACGTTCATTCTTTCTTCCCCGGGCTTTCATGGGTTTTCCCCACGTTTTGCATTGTCCAGGTTCTTCATTTTTCATCTCTTATTTTTTCGTGTCCTCTATTCTGTTTATATATTACTAAAAATTGTGTTATGGTATGAACAAAAGAATTTTACTACATGAACAAAAGATTGTTACTAGTTCATGTTGTGATACTTTTTGTTTTTGTAGTATCACTCTTTTATACATGTAATAACACATGAATCACAAAATCAAATAATATTTCATTTTTATGACAACACACGAATCGCGGAATCGGGGACTATGTCGTTAAGATTATCTGATATTGCTTAGACTTTTTAGTTAATGTTTAGAAATTTTATTAATGTTGTTCTTCAAAGTGTTTTTTTTTCCTTCTTTCTTCCCCACATTATTTCATCATCCATGTTCTACCATCTTCAGCTTCGTTCCCAAGATGTGGATTTTTCAACTTACTAAAAATTACTCCATTCGTCCCACTATTATTTGCAGATTTTTCTTTTGTGATAATACACAAAATTGCCCCCCTTTTTACAAAAGATGTTTTTTGCCCAAAAAATGTTGGCAAAAGGTTGGCGAATGGTTGGCACACAGGTTGGCATGAGTGCCAACCATTTGCCAACCGTTTTGCCAACATTTTTTGGGCAAAAAACATCTTTTGTGGGCAATTTTGCTTTTCTCCCTTTTCTTTTTTCGGCGTTATATTATTATTTGCAAAACCAATTAAGAAAATTCTTTCATAAACATCCTCACAATATTAGCATAGTAAAATGTCATTATTTTTTGGGTCCACATTACACTTAAATCAACCAATTTATTTACTTTACACATAAAAATTTATCAAATTATCCCTTAAATTAAGCTCTAACCATTACACCTTATTCTTAAAATATGTGCCCGTCATTATTTGCTTGCAAACTATGGTGAGAAAGAATGACTAATTTTTTTCATATTGTTCTTTAAATATGATTCATTATTTTCTTTTTTCCGTTTTTTACTAAGTTTTTATATGCTATTTATATTTTTCTACAGTGTCTCTCACATTATTCATAGGAGTTTCGGTTCAAGCTAAAGGACGATACTCCCCTTCGACTCCGGCCACCTCGAATTCAACTCGTTGTCATCATCTAAACTCAGCTTATTTGCAGTATTTAGAATATAAATTTAGTGCACCACTGACAATGTTTCACATAATAAAAAAAAAATTATAAACATATTCGGAATATAATTAGAAAAAAAATTAGTTAAAGCAAAATAAAATTCTAATTTAATCAATCATTGATCCTCAGTCTCTAATTCTACATATCATGCAATGCTACAATAAATTAAGCAGGTGAAGTTAAAATAAATAAAAAAAACGTAAAATTTTGAATATATATACACCTATAGATCAAAGACATTCCCTTTTTTTTTAAGCTATATACATATGCCTTTTTCGAACTAGAGCTTTCATATATATAAACAATATCAGGAAATTGTACTTTCAGAGGGGTGTATTGGTTATAAAATTTGTAGGATTTTTTTAGACTTTTAAAGTTTGGGGATATTCAATTTGAATTTTCAAAAGTCTTTAAAAATCATGAGGTATTCAATACGGATTTTAAAATGTCTTAAATAATTTTTAGGTATTCAACAGTCTATGAATTTTAATACTCCATGGATTTTCATTGATTATCTTCCAAAATATAAATAGATTTCACTATCCAAAATCTCTTCTAATAACCAGAGATTTCTACAGATTTTAAAAAGTCTTAAAAAAATCTTTAGATATTCAACAGTTTATGGACTTTCTTTAATTCTCTTCCATTGGGATATCAACGGGGCGGGGTCGGGGGTCATTCCCCATCCCCGTGAAATAAATTGGGAAACCCCCCGCCCCCCCCCCCCCCCCAATCCCCGTCTCGCGGGGATTCCCCGTTCCCCGCCTAATTATTTTTTATTTCATTTTTAAACTAAAAAATATATTAAATAATATTTAAATTAAAAAATTAAATCATACACAACAATTACTTTAAGTTGGTGTTAAAAAAAATAATTTAAACAATTTTAATAACGTCCAATTCTAATATTTTTAATTAACATATACACTAAAGTGAAAATTTTATAATTTGAAACTAATAACATAATTTTAAATAAAATATAGATGTAATTTTTAATAAATAGTTAATTGAGTATGAAATTATAAAATATTTATTTGTAATTTACTTTTAAAAATTATATATATATATATATATATATATATATATATATTAATCATATAAAAAATAATGCGGCTCCCCGCGGGGGACCTGACGAGGATCCCCCGGGACTGGGAATACTATCCCGGTCCCTGTCTACGGAGCAAAAAAAATCTCCGTCCCTGTTTGCTTTGGGAATTCCCTGCCCCGTTCGGGACGGATCCCCACGGGGATTGGGATTTCTAGTCCCACTGCCAAGTCTACTCTTCAAAAAAATATAAATAAATTTCACTCTCCAAAAATCTCTTCTAACAACTAGAGACTTCTAATAACGGTGATGGAAATGAAGATGAGAATAAAAATGTATTTTTGTTTTTTTCCCTAAACAATTTGGATAACTTTTTTTTTTATATACAAGTGTGTTCCACATGCATTAATTTGCAACAATGGTTCCAGCGCCGGAGTTTATGAAAAATCCATGTAAATCAATAAAAAACAGTGTATACCACAATCCTATAAAGCCTATGAAAATCCAAGTAAATCAATAAAAAATAGTCAGTCAAACCCTGCATGGAGTCTATAAATTTTCTAAATCCACGGACTTTTTAAAGTCCAAAAAAATTCAATAGAATCTCAATTAAATACACCCCTCTTAGTTTTAAGAGATTGGGTACAATATTTATTTTTACCTATATGTGAAAGTGATTTTTTCATTTTTTATTGTTGGTTCCATTCCTTAATTATTAGAACCAAACTACAAATTTACATTATTCTCTTGGAACCAAAACTATAATTTATTCTATTCTATTGAGTCAAAAAATGTCAATTTTTTTTATTTTTTTACAGAACTATAAGGGTCGAAATAAGGACCATTTAAAATGGACTGATTCTCGTAAAACCAAAAATACAATTAATCCAAATATTATATATTCCAATTATTTAATTACGTATATATAATTCTACAACATATATATACAAGTAACAATGTTGCTACCATATAAATACTGTTAACAAACATGAGAAGCTGTAATATTATGCATCTTAAAATACTCCACTCTATTTTTTTTTTTAAATGTATTATTAAATGCTATACGGGCCGGATATCAAAATTGAGGGATCCTATCAGTATTGTTTTTAGAAAAAATAATATAGAAGCATCTTTATAATCCTTTTTTGGAGAATCCTTTATAATCCATTTAGAACCTGATTCCGTATTGCAATGGCAGAATCATCGGATATGAAAAAGACACTTCCGGTAATATACTAAATGGCAACAGCAAAATTAATGACTTGCAAATCATGCCAGTCTCCATTTATATATGTGAATCATTAAATACTCATTTACATTAATAGTACTAGACTTGATTACTGACCCGACCCGATCATTAATAAAAAGAATCAACGATTTAAATAATAAAAAGGGTAAATGATTTAAACAAAGTCTAATTTTCTTTTGTATAGATCGAAACAAATGATATGAGTGGAGATTGAAGTTGAACTCTGATTTTCAATTTAATAGAACAATTAAGTCATGTATTTACCTTTACTAATATACATATTAATCGGAATTTCGACCAATTAATGTCTTGTAGATATAAATCGAATTTATAGAGGTAAAAGAGGGGAGGGTGGGGTGGGGTGGGGTGGGGTGCCAAAAATAAAGAGTGGGTGGGTGGGTACTGTGAAGGACCCATATTCTTTCAAAATAGTATTCCTCCAGTAGTGCAAAAGTACTTGATTAATTTGGAATTTAAAAGGTTTTGTCTGAACATGTAGACTAAGAACCGATATTTTCTAATTTGTAAAATAATATTATGGTTAAAGGGAAAAAAAAAAGTGTGCATGATAATAAGACGGTTTACAAACTATTTTTTTTTTTTTAAATTATGCTCTGTCACACACATGATCTATTGTAAATTAATAAGTTCTAAAGTTAATATATATGAGACAATAAAAATGAAAATGAGACGCATACTTTTGTTATGTGTAATTTTTTTAAAATAAAATATACAATTAAAAGTAAATTATATATAATCAAACAGTTAAATAATGAGATGGATAACCAAAACATACTAGAATTAATTAATTTGGTTGTGAAAAAAAAAAATCATTTTCTCTATCAATTTTTTTAATATAAATGTGTAAAAAAATCAATTTCATTTAAAAATTCAAACTTGTGAGCCAAAAATCTCGATACCATTATAAAGAAATTTATATTAGTTAGTTCCACTAATGCATGTATATGAAATTTTTTATGTTGTATTTAATAAAAAAAACCAAAATATATAAAAGTTTATTCGTAGAGAATTTTTAAAATCAATCTCATTATTATATTTTAAAACAGTCTTTTTTTTTTTAGTTTGGTAGTTTTTAGGGACACTTTTTTTCTTTTTCTTTTTCTTTTTTTTTTTGGGAAGAAAAGGTTTTTTTTTATACTTTTAATTTCAATTACATAATTGTAGTTTTGGTTTCAAGAAAATTTGGTAAATTGCAATTTTGATCACAGGGGAATGCGGTAAAATTATAATTTATCAAAACTGAAAAAAAGGGGGGACCACTTTCATATGTAGATACAAAAAATATTTCTAACTCATTTTCTTAGAAAAAAAAATGCTATTATATATTCATTATATCATCTTATGGGATCATCATTCATCCATCAATTTAAAAAAAAAATGACACATTAAGTCGACTAGGGGTTGATGTCAATAAACATTAAATTTAATCATATATGCATCGTATATAATCTCAAATAACGAATTAATTAAATGAGATTATTGTTTATTTAAAATTATTTATCCTATTAATTAACAGTTTAACACTCATTTTTTGCAAATTAAGTTGCACCCAACCATCCACTTCCAGTCACTCTTTATATATATGTTATTTACTAAAATAATGTTAACTCAATTGTCTTATCAAATATAATATTGAAAAGATGAAATGTGTGACAAATCATGGTTCGTAGTACGTATTAAGTACGTATGATCAGTCATACGATACATTGTCTTTTGCCTTTTTAAATGAGCTTCAAACACTTCTGGAAAGAATTATATACTAATTAAATTTTCAACAAAAAAATTATAGCGAGAATTGTCTATAAAATTATCTAATTATATAGACATCTTTGCCGTAGACAATTTTTTTAGGTAAATTGCATGCGGATTATTAATTACCTATATAATTCATTTTGTAGGCAAATTGTTTGTAGATTAAGGAATGAAGGTGCTTACATGATTAAAAAAAATTGTACGTAATCGTAGGCAATTTCCACCACAAATTTTTTTATTGAAATTTTTTATGAGCAATTATTTATTTTTTTGTAGTGCAATTCCAACATTACTCCATTTTGGATTACTACCCCTTCTCCAATAGTATGGTCAAAACTCTACTTTTAAATCTATTATTTTATTAATATTTATAAATACAATTATACAATGAGTTGAGATTATAATTGGAGTTCTTTGTTAAATAATTAAAATGCTTTTGTTGTATAGTATTATAATATGATTTTTTCTTATGTAGTAAAAAAAATTCTTTAATTTTTGTATTAATACATATAGATTTATATCAAGAAAAAATAACATAAAATACAACAAAATATACATTGCATATTGAAAATGAATACATGATCACATTGAGCCTAATTTGCATAACACCAACATATTAAAATAAGTGAACTCAAACTACAAAAAAATACAAATACAAATAATCAAAATGACAAGCTAGTAAAGGCAAAATGTCGGATCCAAATGAAAAAATTCCACCAAAAAATGGGTCAAATTGATCGATACCGTTTGAGCCTCCCCCCTCCCCCATGATATTAATTAGGCTTGATAATGGGGAGAGAATTCTCGTTCACCGCAGGGATTCGCCCCGAATGGGCGAGAGAAATCCCAATTTTGTGCCCCGTGGGGATGAGAATTAATTTTTTCCCGTTGGCGTTGACGGCAGGGGGATGGAAATCATACTCCCCGCCCTACAGGGCCTCGTTTTCCGTGGGTATTTATATATACATATATAAATTTAATATTTATATAAATAAAATTACTATAAGCAACATTGTTGTGTCAATTAATATACACTATTAATAATCAAAATATTATAAATATATAATTAAGTATATGGAATATTTAAAGTTATTGACACCAAGTTATTGAATTTCATTTTTATTTTTTCTACAGTTTTAAAGCTTTGAGACGCAAAATATGTATATTCAATGCTAATTTATTTTTAATAATTAAATTGTTGTAAATTATTAATTGTAATTTAAATTATATATATATTATTAAATAATTTACATAAATATGCATGACAGAAAAAAAATATATAAACTAAATGGGGAATGGAGAATTCCCGTGGGGGCGGGGAACCCGCGGGGACGGGATGTGGGGGAAAAAGGTCCTCATTTGCTTTGTGGAGATAGGGACGGAGATTCCCCGAATTAGCGAGGACGGGGATGAGGATTGGCCCCCCGGCCCTTCCCTGTCTCTTTGACAATCCTAATGATATTCCTTTTGTGTCAATTTTTTTGGCGGTAGATTACCTTTACATGTGTTGTTTTACATCCATGTATATTTCGTAATTTCATATTTAATAAAAGTAATATTTGAAAATTACAAATTTCTTTACATTTTATAATTTTGATAAAAAAATTATATTTAATTTTTATTTAAATAAATAATTAATTTACTAATTGAATATCTAATTATATAAATTAATTTAAATATCAAGATAGATATATTATTTAATATTTGCAATATAGTGAAAATTAATAAAATAATAAATATAGGAAGATATAGAGTTCTATATATGGTTAAAGAAAGTTTTTAAAATAGAGTTAAAAAAACTGCATTTTGGAGTTTAAATACAGTACAAACATATAGTACAAATGGAAACACTATAATTCCTCTGTTCCAAAGAAATTTACACACATACTTGTGCACATAAATTAAGAAAAATATTTTTTTTTTGAATAAAATAGTGATATACGAATATATATATAAGTGTGCAAATTATTGTAGAACGGATTGAAAAAACAAGTATACAAATTTTTTGGGATGAAAGTAGTATTAAAAAAAGGACCGTTAAAGAAACTAGCCAAATATATATATATGCTAGCTATTTCTAATATATTAAAAAAATCGATTCTCTATGAAGTTTTCTCCCGCCTTTAAAAAAAATCCCCAAATATATGAGAACATCATTTTTGGCTCATTTTTAGAGACAACATGTGTGTAATTAATTCAGGTAATTAGGTTATTGCCGCGCGCAATAAATTTAAATAAAGTGATGCATTAAAAATAATTAGTGCTATATTAATTAAAGAAGTATCTTAAAAAATAATTTTAATAATTTTGAAGTAGTGTGATCAAATTATAGCCTATTAGAGTCACCTTCAGATAAATAATAATTATCACTACAACAAAGCCCTTTATAGAGTCTTTTTCACGTAAAGACAAGTGCCTAATGATAAGGGTTTCGCCGTTTTGGGCTTTATACCGGCATTATCGCACCAAATATTCACATAATTAAACACATTTGGCCCTTAAATTTCGAATTTTGTGTTTGAATTCTTATAATTTTAATTATTTAAATATAGAGTATTTTCATTTGTAGTAAATTAAATTAATTTATTTATTTTTATATATATATATAAATAATTACTTTTATATGCATTAATTCTGATTCTTAAGCTGGTTAATAAACTAAATTTCATTGAAATAAATATATATATAAATACAAAAACATTCAATAGTATAAAAATTGTGGAACCTTATTAAAAATAATTAAAACGCATGCATATATCCCACATTCAATTATATATTCAATACACTTTAAAAAAAAAAACTATTCAATACACTTTACATTGAGAGATCGAGCATCTAGGGTTTGTTAAGTTCTATAGAAATCTTGATTAATTTTGATTACCGCATTAACTAATCAACTCTTAAATAAATCACCACGTATATCGTTGGTTACGTGGTTATCTATATTTCCGTCTTAAAATCTACGTTGCATACAATTTATTATTAATGCAGTTTCCTTTTGATAAAAAAATCAAATGTAAAATGCAAGTGCGTATGTCGTAATATTATAACTAAGCAATTATAATAAGTATGTGTAACCACGTCTACATACATTCAGCAAATTTTCTTTTTCTAACTAATTCCGTTTAAATTCATCCAAAAGAAAAGCCATTAATTACGGAAAGTCTTGATTATGTACGTGTTTATGTATATACATAGGTAGTTATTGCATACACATAGATTTACATGCATGTAATAAATGTACGTTGTAATTAAAAAGAAAAAAATATTATATAAATTGAAGATTCAAAATGGGTACACGACAAGATCGATCTGGACACATATATACTTGCTTCCACTTTGATTGTCATATTATATGTATGTATATATAGAGAGAGTCGTCAAGAGTTTTAACCTTCATGGTGATTGTTCATTTTTCCTTTTAATTCCTTTTCGTAGCAAAATCACATATTTTTTTTTTTTAAATCTTCACGGGTTTATTCAAAATGTATTTTATAAATGAAATATATATTGTATGATTTTTTTTTTAAACAATTGCAAAATTAATACACGCCATCCATGCTCTAAGGTATACCGAGAACTTAAAGTGTGTGTTAATTGACGCGTCAATAACATCAGGCACGGACCTACACGCGGCAGACGAAAGTTGACACGTGCCGTATAATTTTAATTTGTTACTACTGTTTTTATATTTGAGAAAATATAATAATTATTAATTACACGGCAGGCGGAAGTTGACACGTGCCATATAATAATTTTGTTACTACTATTTCTTATGGTAGAAAATATAATAATTATTAGAAAAATTATAAATGTGCACCCTCAATTACAAATGTTAAAAAGAACCTTTTAATATTATTTAAAATTGAATTTGATTTGTGCCCTAAAAAAAATCACTGCCTTTCCCAGTCCACTACTACTAACTTGAATCAATCACATAATGTTGTAACACTTCTAAGTGGTGTTGCCATGCACATTAAGATGTGTTCGATATTAGATACTCCATACGTTTCATTTCAGAGATTAAATATTACTTTAAATTAATTATCTTCATATATCTATATCGATTTATTTTCCCTACGAGTATGAGAATCGTGAGGAGATCTAGATATGCATATAAAGATTAATGAGAGATGTATAAATTATTTAATTAAAAGTAAACGAAAAAGTTACAATATTTTAAAATGATTGGTTGGAAGTTGGTAATTAAAATGTAGTTTGATTATGTTTTATTATTTTTGGCTTGTTATAAGTGTATATTAATTAATTAATTATAAAACCTAAACATATCCTGATGATTGTTGTTTTATTAGTAGGCAGCACACACACACACACATATATATAGTCTTAAATCATTTCAATTTCACCACTGTAAAAGAGTAACTTATGAAAAAGAAATTGAAAAGAAAAGGTTTTATAGCCTACTAGATTAGAGCTCTATAGTTGGGCAACTCTATTTATGACTATGCAATATCCACCATATAAATAAGCTAATTGGAGGTACAAAACAAATATACTGTTTTCCAAAACTAAATTACCCGATCCATCCATCCAATTAATATTAATGAGCAATTCTTTTTCTTGGTAATATGTTAGAGGGTATTATAAAGTACTGTGAGGTTTATTTATGGATAAAACGATTGTTTATGAAAAAATACGATATATAAATATACTCTGGAGTAGGTGTAAAAACCATTTAATTTGAAGAGAAACATATGTGAATGCCGATAAATAGATAAGTAATGTTGAAATTCACACATTTAATGACGCGCCTGTTCCTATCTGTATCCGCGTGCGGATAATTGCTAAATAATGCTCAATCATATCCATATATTCAATAATCAAGGACGAATTTAGGGGGCGCGCGGGAGTAGCCCCTTGGAATTTAATTTTTTTATATTATATATGTAATTTTTTTTTTATATATGTTTTGAATTCATAAAATTTTATCATTTTGCTGTCTTAAAATACCTTTTTTTTTTTCTCATATACATTTCCTCTATTTGGGATGATGTTCTGGATCCGTCCCTATTAATAATATATACAAATACATTTTTATTTGTATAAAATGTAATAGTACCCATAAATATATTTTGTGGGTGGGCACAATAAAAATAAGGTATTCCTAGGGAAGATTAGGACATGCTTTCCATATGATTTTCCTAAATACGATAATACAACAAAAGAAACCCTAACAAATATTATCCAAACCTATCCCCATTAATTAATCTTTTCCTCTTATTCCAATCTCTTTTAACAAGTTAATTACCTTCACGCAGAGATTTAGGGTTATCCCCACCCTTTACCTTACCCTTTTATTACCACACAATTTAGGGTTCTCATTTACAATCCCAAAACCCCGCCACTCTCATTCCCACTCGCGTGAGCACACGCACCAATCGCGTTCCACCTTCGTGTGTGGGACCCACCCTTGACAAGACAACGACTTTTTACCCACCCTTCAAAGGGGCGCGCGTTGGCGCCACGGCTGGACTGCCGTTTGACTAGGGTTTTACGAAACGTATAGTGGGTAGTGATAAACATCGCACATTGGTGCCTCGCTGTCGCGACCTGATTGGGCGGCGGTTTCTCTCTCCTGCTATAGAGACACATGCATGTATACATACACGCGACAGTACACTCACGTAAAAGGTATACACGCACAACGCACCGCTCTGTCTCTCTCTTTCTTCATTTTTCGTGTTTCTCTCTCTACAACACATTTCTTTTTTTTCTCCTTTCTCTCACTAACGAAATTTCAGACCTAAAACCTCTAGGGCACTCCATTATTCCGAGCTCGATTTCGCTTCGGCGAATCGCTAAATCGCGGCCATCCGATTTCGCTTCTATCGAATGGCGACTGGCTTCAACTGATCGAACGGCTGAGAAACTTTCCTGGCTCGATCAGTGAGCTCCTGATCTGATTTCTCGATTCGATAAAGCTTGGTAATTCTTTTTTCCAGCTCCTTTTTTTTTTTACTGTTTACTGTTTACCTGATTTTTGTTTTTCGTTTCGTCTTCTCTATGTGGAATTCGTTGGGGTTCAGCTGGTTTCAGCTGGATTTTTTTTAATTTTTTTTTTTACCGATTAATCGGATTTGATTTAATTTTATTGTCTATTAATTCGTCGTCCTTTTGGCAAGTTCACGTTCTTCATTTTGCGCTACTTTTATTGCTTATTTACTACTTTTTTTTTTTTTTTATGTGTAGTTGGTGAAGTTGGTGAATTGAAGCTTTTATGATTTCATAAACCCTAACTTTATTTTGTGAAATTAAGCATGAAATTACCACATGTATCTCCACTTTGTTTGGGTTTTGAGTTAATTTTGAATTCCAGTTGAATTTTCTGATTAAAACCCCAGAATAGCATTTCCCCAAACGAGAAAACCCTAAAATTGATTTACCTTTTTTACTATTATTTCCTCCAATCATTATTTTAATTGGCTATTCTTCGATTCTATTACTGTGGATAGAAACCAAATCTTTGATCAGATTCATCTTTATTTGCGTTTGCTGCAATTGAGTAATTAGGGTTTTCTCAAAGAATCTTTTCTATTAAAAGCTCGATTTTCGTTTCGAATTGAAGTGTTTTTCTTTCACTGTTGCTATTCGCCGCTAATCTATGCAAGGCTAATGAATGTAGGTTGACTTTTGAACTTTCAGGGACTTGGATTCTATGATTTTATGCTACACTTTTTGGATATGTGTACTTAAAGATCTGTTGGTTGCTTTTAGGTTTATGTTATTTGAGTGGAGAATAGTGTTGTGATGATGGAAGAAGGTTTCGCGAGAATCGATCCGGCGGCTTCCGGTGGCGGACTAGTTCAGATCGACTCGATAGCGATAGACATCCGTAGTGCCATGGAGCAACCAAAAATCGAGCACTTTTCCATACGGCAAGTGTTGATTTCTTTGCGTGGTTTTAATTAAATTTCTCGTATCGTTTGGGAAATCTTTCGATTGATTAGATCTATGGTTGATACTTTTGCCTAATTGGTATTTCTTTTCTCTTTAATTTCCCTGATAAGTCGTGCGTGCGTGCGAAATTAAACCTAATCTATCATAGTTATGCTTGCTTATTGTGGGGGTGTTTGCAAACTCAAATGGGGGAGGCTGAATCACTTATTAGAAGTGATTCTGAGCTGTGAGTAGAGTTTGCAGACACTCTCTATAAGATGTAGGAAGATGATATTCATTTTTCTTGACATGGATGCAGTGGCTTCGTTGCGGACATGAGAAAAAAGAATTGGAAGATGTGTTTGCCGTTTGAGTTGGAAGGCGATAAGGATGTTGATAGTCTGCCTCCACTGTTTGTTCCTAGTTTTCGATGGTGGCAGCAGTGCCCAACAAGTGTTCCAGATGATGAGGCATTGATAGCTACCGAAGAAAATATGTTGGTGGAAACGGGAAGTGATCGTGCTGGTACGGATTCTTATCAGAATGTTGGAGATGAAAATGGTATATTAGTCTTACATAGCAAGGAGAATACAGGTAAATGCTGAATTTAAAGAGAGAAATGTCAAATATATGCTGAAATTAGAGTTTGAATTAATTATAAAAGGCATGATTGATTAGATCAGTTTTGATATGGAGCCAACGGTTTCTTATGGAGCCAACATCTGAATAAACTATTGTACATTGTAGCATGTTACAAGTATGCGCTGATGTTGGGATCCATAAGAATCTCATGGTCAGGCTCCATATCATTACTCTTGGTTAGATTAAGGTAAATATGATTGGCATTATGTGTTGTTTTTGCATACCTTGTGCAGTATAAAGATATTGTACAACTATGATTGCCAATATTTGACAAACAACAAATGTAAAACAGATGTCGGGGATATAAAAGAAGGAAACTCACGTGATACCTCTGAAGCTAATGCATTACAGATAATAGAGAGACCTGACAATACTACAGGTAAAATTGACGATTTCATTTATTTTTCCTAGCCAAGATGATGAGCAAGCTTTTTTGCTTCTATGACAGATGCTTCTGATGTGGTATGTGTTGATGCGCGACCTTCTTGCATAGTTGGTAATCCAGAGAATACAGAACTGGGAAACGATGGTACTCTTAGTGCGCTGCCACCTAGGAGAAAACCGAAGTTGCGCTCTCTTGCTGATATAATGGGGACAGAAAAGAACTCAACTACTGAAACAGAAGCTGTTTTAAGTCCTCAACCTGAGTTAGATGTCATCCCTGTTGATGTTGCAAAAGATGCTGCAATTCCTATAAGGAAAAGAAAGCTTGATCTTGAAGAAGATGGAGGACCTTCAAAGGTGATCAGTCGAAAAGCTGCAGCTAATAAGAGAATCAAGGGGTCAAATATTGATGCAGGGAAAAATAGTGGTAGAGTTGAAGTTTTTGACTCTGGATCAGAAGGTGATGCTTCAATGAGATCGGATTTGAAATTGGGCGCTAGGACCGAGCCCAAAAAAACTAAAGCTCTTACTAACAACAAAAAGATGAAGCAGAAGATTCATAAAGAGGATAAAACAGCTCCAGTGAGGAAGTCTCTCCATACAAACGGTGCGTCCTCTTCATATTTACAGAGACACGGTGTTCCTGTAGATATTAATGGTAAGTCGAAGTCGGGGTGTGCTCCTTCCACAATGGAGGAACCGGGACAGTTCTTTAGGAGCTCTGAGAAAATCTGTATTGTTTCCAAGAGTAAGATGCCTCAAGGTGGAGCTGATCATGACCCTGTAGTGCATCCTAGAAAGAGCAACTTTGGAGATTGCAATGCAAGAGGAAAGGCTGCATTGGACCTTTCACTCAACAGCTTTGTGGATGCTGCAAACGACCAAGCACGTCATAGGGGAATTCCTGATCTCAATGAGGACCCTCTAGAAGGGAACCTGTTAACTTTTCTTCCTGACAAGAGTTTGCCTCTGCACAAAACTTTGGTACGAAAATAAAATAATTTCTGTTTCTTACTTCATAATGGTCACAGGTTGCGGTCAATTGAAAGTTGTGGCTCCATTTCTGTATTTCAAAAATTTTGATCGTATTGACTTTGTTTCAGGTCATTTGTTTTTGTGTGGCTAACCGAATTCCTCTTTTACATTTTCCAGGACGCATCTCCCTCCTGCAGGAACGGAATAACTAGTGAAGGCAAAAGACAATTCAGAATCCCGGAGCCGGAAAACAAAGAAGCAAGTAAAGAGCCTGAAGCATCAGATGATATACCGATGGATATAGTCGAACTATTGGCCAAAAAGCAACGGGAAAAAGCAGTTGAAAATTCAAGGTATTTGCTAGGAATCAATAATTCAACGAGAGGGTACACTCCTCTGTGTGTGGATGGACGTCCTAGCATGATGGACTATCCTCTCAACAGAACTAGTGGTTTACCTCCGAGAACTGGGAACATGGGAGTTAGACAAAATACTCCCCAGCTAAGCAGTTATCGTTTGGACACAAGCAGAACAGAAGATAGCCTATTATGGTCTTCTACGAGAGAGAATGCACCCTTCCATCTTAACATGGGCCCACCGAAACATTCCATTCAACCAAACAGTACGTGCGTGGATTCATTCTTGAATCGGAGCCTCAAAGGGAAGACCGTCGCTGGTATGAAAGACGCAGCTGGTACTAGCGTCTCGACGTCCCTTGGATCTTTGGATCCTTATTCATCAAATGATACGATCCCAGCAATGCAGTTGTTGTCCTTGATGGATCAACGCGTTGCAGTGCATTCTTCGTTCAAAGTTGGGCCGAAAAGCTTTCTTGATAAATCCTTCTCTCCCAGCATTAGCAGCAACCTCCACCCTTGCCTAAATGAGAAGAAGCAAAGCTTTCATAATGGGAAGTTCTTTCCTCAAAATAATAGACCTTCTGGCTCAAAGCAAGCTTCAAGCAGTTTAAGAGGTAATAATCTTTTCGTCGTCTGTGTTTTCCTTAACAATGTATATTCTGAAAATTGCCCTTTTTGTAGCTCAACTAGTGCAGGAGCTTGGTAAATCGAAAGCCAGAGCAAGTGACTCGGGATTGGGCGTTTGCAGTCTCAACCGGAACCCAGCTGACTTCAGCTATCCCGATGCAAGAAACGAGTACACTCTAACCGCGAAAGATTTGAAGTTGAGAAAGCGGAAAGAAAAACCTCGAACGGGGAATAATGAAGGCAGGAAGGGAAGACCAAGAATTCGAAACTAAGGACTATAATAATAAGCACTTGGACTACATGTTGGTTTTTGTTTGTGTTGGAATTGCTTTCCAGTTTTCATAACGTAACTTGATGGAAAATGTTTTCTAAGATATATGCTTTTGGACTACATGTTGGATTTAACCATACTTTCAGGCAATAAAATCTCTGTTTTTAGAGATTCCAGTGTCCAGTATTGCGTTATGTATGTATACATATATTGAAATATACGTTTTTTAAACTCCATGATGCTTATTAAAACTAGTGCTGTTTTCGGTGCGATCAAAACGGATATTTTCAAATATCCGTGTCCGTACCAAAGTTCGATTATTTTAAAATTTGCATGCCCGTGTCCGTACTTAAATTTCGGTACAGTACGGTATGAATATTTTATTTTTAGGTATGGATTGGAGCGGATTTTCGATTACAAACTGATCGGTACGGAACGGATCAGAGAAATATATTTTTTTTTACCCATTTTTTTTAATCATTATCTCCTTTTTTTAATCTATTTAAAAAAAAAAATTGAGGCATGAACACTCACAAGAATACTACACAACTTCAACCACAATCAAACATATATCATTACAACTACAAGCTCAAATATAAAACATTATATGATGATGGATGATTAAAAAATTAACGCAAATCACTGTCAATAGAGTATTTAAAATATATTTTTTAAAAAGTTCTTTTGAAATATCTTGTGAATAGAAAAGTGCGATACTAAAATAACGTTGATCGTAATTCCTGACAAAGGGTAAACCATATCCAAAATTTTTGTAAAAAATGAATATACATGAACAACGAAATTAAGAGAATAAAAAATTAATATTCAACCATTTTGATATACATCTAAACATAAGTTAACATTTTAAGTACTTAATAAGATAAAAAAATATAGTGTTTGTATTCTGAAATGGAGCTATCGTATAGTTGTACTTGAATTCAATAACATTATAACAATGTTTGATAAATAAAAAATAATTAAATTTAATACATATTTAATTCTGTTATTCGGTTCGGTTCGGTACGTTACAGTTCGATACGATCACATTCGGTTATTCGGTACAGTTAATTTGGTAATATCCAAACCCGTATTTAATTTGGTAAAATCAAACATTATAACAATGTTTGAACATTATAACAATGTTTGATAAATAAAAAATGATTAAATTTAATACATATTTAATTTCGTTGTTCGGTTCGGTACGGTTCGATACGGTCACATTCGGGTTTTTCGATACAATTAATTTTGTAATATCTAGACCCGTACCAAAAAAATATTCGATTCGATTTCGATATGGTTAAAGTAAAAAAATCCACTATTTTTAGGTCCAGTTCTTTTTCGGTGCGGATTTTGATACAGGTTCGATAATCTCCAAACTCCTTGACAACCCTAATTAAAACTATGTGTAGAACTGTAGATACATAAAAATGTACGTGTAATGAACGATACATAAACGTGTATCTTTTTGCGCACAAGTCATGTGGAATAATTCTTTTCAGTGACAGTAACTTAGAAAATGAATATCGTAATTTTTTGAACTAACAAAATGAGGACAGTAATTTTTTGGTTTGACAATTTAAGAACCCTAATGTTTAAAAAGTCGTGAATTTAAGCTAAATCAGCTCGAATCAATCCAAACCTAGCCCAAATACAACCCAAATTCATGCCAAATTGGCTTGTCAGCCAAAACTTAAATCCAAATTGGTAATTGATTCAAAATGATTTGACTTCAATTCGCAATTTTTAAAAGATATTGTTCTTAAATTATTGTTTCAAAGAGAACCATTATCATTTTCCTACACCTTATAAATTATGATCCTTAAATAAGATTATTCCCAAGTCACGCGTGTGAGAGGGGACTAGAGCAATTGTACGTGCATGTCAGAAACAAGAACAATTACAGATATATAAATAATATGAATTAATTAGGGAAAATATATAAATTACAGATCCCACTAATACAAGCACTACGGATTCATCTTTATTATCAGATAGCCAAAATAATACCATTAAACTTTCTTAACAATTTAAAATAAAAAAAGGAATAAGAAAAATCAATACAAAATTAAAATACATAAATGAGTGAGGGGGTGTTTACAAATTGCAATTGCCCTACACAACTTTAAATTAAAAAATGAGTAACGTCCCCTAAATGATACCAATGCTCCAAAAATAGTGTACTCCCTCCCTCCGTCTAATACATTTACTATTTTATCGTATTTTAGTGAACAATTTTTTTATTAATATTTAAAATAATAAAATAATTTTAAAAAAAACATATAATAGAGAAAAAATAGATCTATCATACATTTTTTTTAAAGTCACTTTATCATTTCAAATACTAATAAACAACTCGCTTTCTAAAATACGAGAAAAAAAGTAATGTGCAAATAATCAAGAGACAGAGAAAATAAACCTTTTTTTTTTATGATATTCATTTCAACCAGAAAACAATTACAATAAGAAAATAAAGAATCGTTTAAAAAAATTATTTTGTTAATATGACTACGAAATTTTCTACAAAAAATTTTGTAGTTGAGATTGTCCATGACTTGCCAATAAAAAATTTCTAATTATACAGACTTCTTCATGACTTACCTACAAATTTATAGACAAATTGCTTGTAGGTAATTAGAAAATTTTGTGGGTAAATTTTTGTACGTAGACAAATTGCGTATTGATAATTAATTATCTAGAAATCTCATTTTGTAAGCAAATTATTTGTAGTTTAAAAAATTAAGATGCCTACATATTAATGAAATAAAAAATTGTAGGGAAGTAGCAATTACCACTACAAAATATATTTTTTTGAAAAATTCCGTAGGTAGTTCTAATTTCGTGGGCAATTTTTTATTTTTTTTTATAATATGTATAATTTCCTTTGGTTGGGGGTTTATTTACGAACATGATCTCTCATCACACCGTTTAGATTAACGGCAAGTGTACATCCTACAAAATTTAAAAATATAATAATGACACTTTATAACATAACCATTTAATATAGTATTAGGTAATGATGCTAATATAAGAAAAAAAATTACTTACAAATCTCATTCCAAATTAAAATATTGTAAAAATTAATTATAATGATTACTTTGATTCATGCATCCATGCTAATCATTAATTAAGCTTGATATTATTAATCAGAGTGATATATTATAAACTTAGCAATTTTACCAAATAAAAATACAACTCATTCCAGTTAAAAAAGAAATGAAAACTGTATTAAGGAAAAAAAAAATAGAAATTTATCTTATTAGAAAAATGTGAAAAATTAACTTTTAAAAAGTATTATAAAATTTTACAAATAAATCCTTTCATTACACATAAATTTATATGTATTAATAAATAATATAAAATGTACGTAATTAATAACGGTAAAAAATATATAAAAAAAAGCTGTAAAAATCCAAATGTTATATTTAATAATAAATTTTGTACTTGCAATACACTAAAAAAAATTACATAAAAATATATTAACAACATTCAAATAGTGTGAACTTATTTTTTTCAATTCTCCTTTCAATTCTTTTAGATCTATTTTAATAAAATATATTAACAATTGTATATTTTGTAACCAAATGTATTAATAGTCATTTTTTTTTCTAATCAAAATATCGTGTAAATATATTAACAGTTTTTTTTCTTTTGGTTTTTTTATAATCTCGGATGAAATCTTGTGGCTAAATAAATATAATTTTCTATGTAGATTTAATGATTATGTTAGAGTGTAGTATTTCTAAATTTTATAGGATGCGCACATAGCATTAATTTAAATAGTGTAATAAAGAATATTATATAATTGTATAACAAAAGATCTCATCCGATTTACTTTTGGTTTCTCTTTCAATTTTTTTGTAATATTTCCTCTACACTTCACATCCATTTATTCATCAAATCATAGCATTTTAAATTTATATCACTAGCCCAAGTTTACAATTAGCAGAGATGAGAATCATATTTTCTTGTTTTGTTCGCCGTGGAGATTATATACAAATATTATAATATATATATATATATATATATTTAATTATTTCTAATTTCTTACATAATCTAAAATTTAATAATGTATTATGTTACATTTTCAAATAATTTATTTAATATGATCAAAGACATGAAAGAAAAAGAGAAGAAAATATAAAAAAATGAAAATGGGAAGTCTTCTAAAGTATAAACGAGGATGATGTTTGTATATGAATTATTAAAGGTTATTGATTGTTTTCACTAAAGAGTATCAGATTTTTTTACTGAAGGGTATTAGTTGTTTCCACTGAAGATAATTTGTTAAGTGAAGACAAACTAAAACTCTTCAGTAAAAACAACTAGTACCATTCAGTAAAAAATATTAATATTTTTTAGTGTAAACAATTAATACTTTTAAAAATTTATATATGAACCAATTTCACCCTATACATACCTCTATTTCATGAGGACGGGAATTTTCCAATTTAACAGGATGGATATATGTATATCACATAAATTTCGCACAATACAATAAATTTCCTTGCACAATTTATTAAATCTCTCTCATTCACCTTTCTTGATCTGAATTTGCCTCATCCAACATGGAACAAACACACCCTAGGTTATTGCTACATGTTTTTATGCCACCCAACTTTTATTTAATTATATTATATGCTCCGGGCCCACTTTTAGGCCCGAACCCCTTTTGCCAGTTGTCGCACCCAAAAAAATAAAAATAATTAAAATGTTGCTTACCTTTATATGTGGGGACCTCTCTTAAATGTGTGTTGACTTTTTGTGGAACAAGATTTTATTTTTTATTTTCAGAAGTTTTGGCCAAATGCGCATTGATTTATGTTTTTGTATATAGCACGTAATAATATATTTTCATTATCCTTTCTTCAAATGAAAAATCCAACTACTTTCTTGCCAAAAATAAATTCTAAACCCTAATTTGGTATATATTTAAATCAAATCTTGGCGTAAAATTTAAGTAGACTTCCCTTCCAATTAGGACAACCCTTTTATATATCTCCTCAAGAAATATATTCCGTTACACAATTTAAAAAAAAAATGTTGAATTTCAATTTCCCTTATCATTTTCAAGAAATACTATGTACCACTTTAATGATGTTTGTCCTAATTCGGGCCATGCCACCACAAAGCCCGATCCAATGCGACCAATCCGGTTGCACGCTTTACAACTCGTACGGCGTTTGGAACGACCGGAAGGACTGCCACGTCAGCGCCGCCGTGTACCCCACGACGGAGGAGGAGCTCCGGTCGGCGGTGGCCAACGCTAGTAAAAACAAGGCTAAGGTTAAAGTCGTGTCCAAATTCTCACACACAATACCCAAACTGGCCTGCCCGGGCTCTGCCCGAAACGGGAGTACAATCCTTATCAGCACGGAGAGGTACAACTCGGGCATCGTTGTGGATAAGGCGAAAATGGCGGTGACGGCGGACGGCGGCGTCGGGCTTCGGGCCCTGATTGATAGGGTGGAGGAGGAGGGGCTGAGCCTGGTGGCGTCGCCGTATTGGGAGGGGGTTAGCGTCGCCGGCGTGATAAGCACCGGCGCGCACGGCAGCTCGTGGCGGGGCAACGGCGGAGCGGTGCATGATCACGTGATCGGGATTAGGCTTGTTGTGCCGGCGAAGGAGTCGGAGGGTTTTGCGAAAGTTGTGGATTTGAAAGTGGGGGATCCTTTTTTTAATGCTGCCAAAGTTTCTTTGGGCTTATTGGGAGTCATCTCTAAGGTATCAAGTTTATTTCTAAATTTACAAAAATTCTAACAATTGCTTTTGAGATGGTTATATTGTCTTTTGTTCGTTTTTTAGTCATTCATTCATTTTTAGTCATTTTACACTATTTCGGAGCAAAATACGATTCCACAATAAAATTCAGGAGGCGTTTGGTTAACAATTCCTCAGTGGTAATGAGAATGAAAATTTATTTACATTTATGCCCTTCTAAAAAAATGATATGCTAGGGGAAGAAGTGTTCCAATGGTGACACCACAACATTCAGCAAACGACATATTAAATTGAAAATGATGTGTATATATATATATATATATCTGTTTCCATTCTTCATTCCAATGGATTCGTGCTTGATTTCTACTTTAATCTGCTCATTATGCTCATATTATACCAAAACTTTAAAATTAAGGGCATTTCAGTCTTTTTGCTTATAAGAAAAAAGAATGAATAATTAAAAGTGGCAAATAAAATAAAAATAGTCACCTTCAAATGACTTTTTTTTTAATTGTCACAATATGCATAATTGAGAATTTTTTTGTTTTGGTTTCTTAATTAGTGTTTAGTCTTTGTGTTTGTTTTTAATTGTGATACGTACTTCTAAATATATATTTTCCCATCTTTTCCTCTTTTATCTATATCCAATATCCCACAAATCTATTGCGTTTTGGAAATTATCTTAACTAATTAAGAAAAGAAATTAATGTGGAAGAGAGAGAAGATATATATGGGGTAAAATAATTAATTAAGAAATATGGGATTGGAAATTGCTATTAAAGAGTATATATTTCTCATTGTACACTCATTCTTAATTAATTTGGCCACCCTGTATTAAACATTTAGTATAGGAGGGAATATATATTACGTTATTATAGTTTTTCTTTTTACTATTTAAAGAATGCGTATGCTAAGGGTTATGTAGAATTATTATTACGGTCATATATTTCAATTTGACGTTTCACTAATTTAATTTAAACATGATATACACTATTTTTTTTTTGTCATTTAATACATATAAAATATAATAACTATTTTTATATACATTATCATGAAATAGGAGATCACAATTCTACAGTTTTAATATGGAGCATTACTCGTGGGCTCCATCTTTACTGCTATGGAAATCTATTTAGATGTTATTATTGAAAAATTATTCTTGTCACGATTTTCTGTAACTAATTATCATAAAAATTAGAAAAGAGTATTCACTAAAAAAAAAAAAAAAAGAATTGGCAACAAAATAAGAATTGCTTACAAAATTTTTCCAACAAAAAAGTTTGTAGTAAAAATTACCTACGATTTACCTATGAAAATTTTTAATTATGAAAGCTTCTACATTACTCAACCTAGAAACAACTTGCCTACGGAATTAATTTGCCTAGCTACGAAATAAAACCCCTAGGTATAATTACCTACAAGTCATTTGCCTAGATAACTTTACCTACAACACAATTTGCCTACGCAATTGCCTACAATTTTCTTGAATAGTGCTTTTATTAATTACTACTCCTATATATTTGTAGGTGACATTCTCGTTGGAACCAGCTTTCAAAAGGAGTATCACTTTCAATTTCACAAATGATAGTAATCTTGAGAACGAATTTATGGAACACGGGAAGAAATACGAGTTTGGTGACATACAATGGTATCCATCACGACACACTGCTGTATATAGGTACGATGATCGTGTCCCTTTAAACACGTCTGGAGATGGGGTTAACGATTTCATCGGATTTCAATCCAATTTCGCAATAATGGCCAAATCTGTTCGAGCATCAGGTTCGTTAATAATTCCTATCAATTGCATGCAATGATGATTTTGTGATAAAAAAAATTGTACACACACACGTACCGTCTAATTTAGTTAGTGTATTTTTATATGTTTCTACCTTTAAAAAAAAAGGGAAACTTTGAAGAGAATGAGTTCAAATTTTTTTTTACCTGTGTTCGAGAGTGGTTATTTTTTTTTTGGACAAAAACTCAAGCTTTAATCACCACATTTTTTTGAGACCAAAATTGAAATTTATCCATTAATTCTTTTAGAATTAAAATTGCAACTCTTTCTTTTTGGATCAAAATTACAATTTACCCCTGAAAAATGCCAAAAGAATGATCATTTTGAAATGAACTCATTCTTTTGGGATAAAAAATACAATTTACACCTGAAAAATATGTTAACTTGCATGCAAAATTGGACACATAAAATTTAAAAGCGAAGAAAATAAAGATTTGTTTATGAAATTTTCCAATAAAAAATTTCGTAGTGAAAATTACCTACGATTTCCCTACGAAATTTTCTAATCATGTACACATCTTCATTTCTCAACCTAGAAACAATTCATAAATATATCTACAAATTTTTTTGACAATTTATTTTCTTATCGTAAATTAGTAGAGTATTGTGGAGTAATTTTATAAATCTTTATGTATAAAGTAAATAAATGAGCTGAATTATATGCATGTATGTGTGGAACTAAAAGTAATGCTAATTTGTTTAAAATTGTAAATATTATAAAAGTGAAGTTTATGGATAGTTTTCTGTTTTTTTGGTGTTTGAGAGTTATTTTGGAGAAAAATGTATAAATTATTATGAAACCGATGGAATATTTTTGTTCCACTAAAAAATAACAGTCATGTACAGTTACTCCAAAATTGTTTGTTAATATGTGCAGAAAAAGCCGCTGAAAAAGCCAAAAACGTGAACGGAAAATGCATACTAGCATCATCCTTCCTCGCATACAAAAAACTAATCGCAAACGGATTGAAAAACAACAACGTGATCTTCCTAAAATACCCCGTGATCGGCCGCCAAGGCAAAATGCAGACATCCGGCTCCTGTCTCTACTCCTCCCAAACAAACAAAGCCGTCTCGTGCGCGTGGGACCCACGCATCAAGGGCCTCTTCTTCTACGAGTCCACCGCCATCCTCCCCGCCTCCAAGTTCGCCGACTTCGTCCGCGACGTCAAGAAGCTCCGCGACGCGAAGCCGGAGAACTTCTGCGGGGTCGACGTCTACAACGGAATCCTCATCCGATTCATTAAGAAATCGGAGGCCTACTTGGGCCAGCCCGAGGATTCCGTTGTGATCGATTTTAACTACTATCGAGGCGACGAGGGTTCGTCGCCTCGTTTAAATCAAGACGTGTGGGAAGAAGTGGAGCAAATGGCGTTTTTTAAGTATGGGGGGAGGCCACATTGGGCTAAGAATAGGAATGTGGCGTTTTTTGGTGTTGGGGAAAAGTATCCCTTTTTTGGGAAGTTTGTGGAGGCTAAGAAAGGGCTTGATCCTGAGGGTTTGTTTTCGAGTGAGTGGTCGGATGAGTTGGTGTTTGGAATAGGGGGAAGGGTTAAGGAGAATGGGTGTGGTCTTGAAGGGATGTGTGTTTGTTCTGAAGATAGACATTGTAGTCCTGAGAATGGGTACTTTTGTCAAAAGGGGCTTGTTTATAGTGAAGCTAGAGTTTGTAGATATTCTTCTCCGTCTAAAACATTTGGTTGATTTATTGCGAGTGATGGTTTTTAAGATAGAGGGATTGATTTTGTAATTTGATTACTACAATTGCAAGCTTTTTGAGAAATAAAGTGAACGTGGAAATAAAGTGAATTGTAAATTTGTATTATTGTTTGGGATGAAAGAGTAGCTCATGGATGTAAATTTATTTCAAATCAATATTTTTGAAGGACGATAGATGATATATTATTTTTTGAATATTTGTTAGTATAATAATAACCAAGTTTAACAAATAGGCTCAAAATATATATTCTCAATATTTATTCAAATAGTAATTTTTTTTTCGAAGTGTATAAAACCCAATTTCATTTCAAGAAAAAAAACCCTCTAGTATTCAAATAGAGCTTGAAACCACCACAGGCCCCTAGAATATTTTTTTTATATGCTAGTTGATAAGCAAGCAGTTAAGCAAAAATTAATATAAAAAAGAGTAATTAAGGCAATAGGATTAAGAGGCGAGAAGCTGAATAGATAATACATAATTAATAAAGAGCGAGCAGTTGGTCAAAATCTTGACCACTCCAGTTGGTCAAAATCTTGACCACTCAGACGAGCAACTGGTAAAAAACCAAAAGAGATGAGCGAGCAACAAATGAGTTGAAGGTTCAAACACCTACTATAGAGGCACACATGCGAGCAGCTGATCACTTCGAAAAACAACCAAAAAACCCCACCATTAGGTATTGTACTAGAAGCAACAAGTGTCTTAACACTTGTCATTTGTATAAAATACAATAGTTTATGCGTAAACAAATGTCTTAACACTTGTCACCGTGAAAATAAGAATGACTAAGAGGATGACACCTCCTACTTGCTTCAATGTGTATAAATACCTCCTCACTTGAAAAAAAAATATAAGTTCAATTATTAAAAAATACACTTACATGCTGCCATTTTCTTTCTCTATCAATTCTTAGCACATTTCACCATCTTTAATTACTTGGTTGATAATCTTCTGAGCCCAAAAAAAACTATTTAATTAATTATTAAATTGAATCAAGGTCATGTTCCAAAGACTTTTTTAAAGTCCAATATTATGTATTGTGGATATGCATTCAAGGTAAAATTGTAATTGTTAGTATATAATCTTGGGCATGCTTAAAAGAGTTGCTCATTCGTTTCATTTTACTTGATACTTTAGAGGCCAAATTCTGATTAAAAAAAAAAAAAACTTTAGAGGCCAAATTCTGATTAAAAAAAAAAAAAAAACTTTAGAGGCCAAATAATTAAATCTAACCCATGCTTTACATATATCATCAATTCTAACACATATTTTTTTTTCTTTTCAAATCAAACACATACTTTTACTTAATATTTAAAAACATCCCGATCACCATTTTCGACAAGACCCATATTATGTGGATGCTGAAATTCACGTATCTTGCTTACGTGTAAATATTGAAATTATATAAAAAATATTCCACGTAAGAGTCAAAATTGAGAAATAAAACCTTTTTTCATCCTTCTTGCATGGTGAGTTTTTTTATTTTTATTTTAATATTTACATGTAAGCACGACACGTGAATTTTCATCCATATAAGATGGGTCGTTGCCGAAAATGATGATTGAAGATATTTTTAAATATTAAGTGAAAGTATGTGCTAAATTTAAAAAGAAAGAAAAATATGTGCTAAAATTGATGATAAATAAAAAATATGGGCTAGATCTGATAATTTGGCCTTTTAAAAAGGTAAATACTTTATCTCAAGTTACCTTCATGATAATTATCAAGAGAGATAAAATGTTGATCACGACTCACGAGTAGGCTGTTCATGGAGTACGGAGATTCACAAACTCGTACCGAAATTCACTCCGAAAAAGAACCGTACTAAAAAAATCATGGACTTTTTTATTTTAATCCTACCGAAACTGAACCGAATATTTTTTTGGTACGAATCTGGATATTACCAAATTAACCGTACCGAAAAACCGAATGTGACCGAACCGAATAACTGAATTAAATATATATTAAATTTTAATTATTATTTATCAAACATTATTATAATGTTATTGAATTCAAGTACAAGTAAACGATATCATACTTTTTCCTTCTTTTTAGAATACAAACACTATATTATTTTTCTTATTAAGTTCTTAAAACGTTAACATATGTTTAGGTGTGATTAGGCGTGAAATTGTCATGATTCGTCACTCGAAATACCCTAATTTTGGCCGATTTTGTCAAGTATTTGGAGTCAATTGAGCATTATTTCTATACATTGATGAATTTGTCTCCTTGATGCTCGTAGGTGAATCGAGGGCGAAGAACGGAGTTCGTAGGACTTTGAATCGACTCAAACGGATGCCCGGATGAGAAGATATCGAAGGAATACGATTGGTGTTAGTGTTGAAGAAGAAAAGTGCTACTTGGTGAAAATTTGGGAGCATTCGAGTAAAGCACTCGAGCACTAGCGCTCGAGCGTGTTGCTCGAGCGCCCAAAACATACAGAAAAGTTCGAGCGCTCGAGCAGCTCGAGCGCCACCCCTCGAGCGTGTAGCTCGAGCGCCCCAAAACATGCAGAAGATTTTCCGCGCTCGAGCACTTGTGTCATTCGAGCTATACGCTCGAGCGCGACCGCTCGAGCAGGCCTGCTCGAGCAACTCCAGTTTTCACGTTTTCAAAGGCGTTTTTCGGCCCATGAGTTCACGATTCGGCCCGTGGCTTATATATATGTGTCCAAAGCTCGTTTTTTAGGAGACCACACATCACTTGATAGATTTAGACTTTTAGAGTTCGTTTTTGGAGAGGAAGGAGAGAAGCAAGCTTTACGTTTACGTTTTTGAGGTCTTCATTACGAATTCATATTACGATCTTAGTTTTTAGTTTTGTTTCTTTATATTTTTGTTCTTGAACACGATTAGACTTCTTTTCTTGAGTTAATTTCAGTTTATTCTTAATTTCGTTAAACCCTAGTTTATGTTTGATCTCTTCTTCGTCTTAATTATCATGTTCATGTTCGTTACTTATTCAATTGCTGTTATTTCCGTAAAACCTATGTCTAGCTAAAACTCTTGCATGCTTGGGGTAGGATGAACTCGTAGAAGTAGGCTGTAGGTACGTAATTAGGGTAACTTGTGACGTTAGGTTTTAATTCTCTTAATTAATGAATTCTTAAAATTAATCTTAACTTTACTTTTGAATTTTGTTCGAAAAGTATTAGAGAGAGGACGACTGTATCACTCTCTAACAACGAGTGGACTTAACTAGAGGGTTTAGAAAGGGTTAATTCATCTACCAGTTTAGCGAAGGAGGACGACCGCATCACCTTAGTTAAATTAGGGTCTTATTAATTAAGCATAATTTATTAACTTGTTAGTGGATTAGTGAAGTCGAGTGTTAGGGTAAAGTATTAGAGTTTAGAATCTTGAGCCTTCACCTTGCATTCTTTTACTTAGGTTATTTCTTGCGCGTCACAATTATTTTGATTATGTACCTGCTCCGTTAGTATACGTAGGGATTCATATCCTGAGCATCACCATCACCTATCTGAAAACACACCTTAGTATAATCGTTTCTTTCATTTGTTAGTTTAATTAGTTTAATTTAGTTTCAATTAATCTTTCCAAAAATCCAAAAACATTACACTCATATTAACTACGACGCGTAGATCTTCAGGGATCTATTTGCATACACTCCATCTCGTGGGTTCGATACTACTTGGTCCCTATACTCGCCCATACTACAGTGAACCCGTACTCTTGCGGGGAAGCTACTAGTAAAAGCTAGTATATTCGCTTCAAGTCAATGGCGCCGTTGCCGGGGAAGACGTTGTATGCTTTTTGAATAGGACTTGTCGATAGCTTAGTAGTTAGTAGTGAGTGATTTTCTTTTCTGTTTTTTTTATTATTTCGTACATATTCGGCAGTTGCGTTTTGATCCTTCTGCTAGTGTGTCAGGTATATGAAAACACGCTCACAAGGCAATACGAGCGAAGAGAGGTTACCATTAGATCCTGAGACAATAGCAAGAAGAAACCGAGCCTTCTTACGAAGGATGAACGCTGCCGGAGGGAAAGAACCGATGGACATCACTAATGAGTTGGATGAGGTTGAGAATGAGTTCAATCAGGCATTGAACCGGGTTGACGGCATTGATGGCAATACCAGTAAGAATCAAGATCCGTTAGGAGAAAGCCAGAGCCAAAACCCGGGTACTCATAACCAAAATAGCCCAGCTCATAACCCTGTCCAATACCCTCATAACAACCCTGTTTACCCACATCCTAACTCACCACAAAACAACTTACCTTACCCACCTTACCCATACCCACCATATCTGTATCCACCTTACCCGTATCCTCCACCACCTGCTTACAACCAACCACCTGTGTACCAACCACCACCCCAACAAGTACCCGTACCAGCTGCTAATCCTCAACACGTTCCTCAGAACGCAGACCAAAATATGGCTATTCGAGGGAGGTTTGCAGCGCAGCCACAACGGTACTATGATGGAGTGGCATTGCCTCCTGTTGAGGCAAATAACTTCTCGATTTCCCTGGGAATTCTTAAGCTGCTTACCGAGAATCAGTTCAAGGGGGTGATCGGGAAGGAGAATCCTCATACTCATCTGAGGAATTTTCTAATGATAGCCTCCACTTTCAACTACAATGACATGTCTGAAGATGCCAAGAGGCTTAGGCTGTTCCCATTCTCTTTGACGGGAATAGCTAAAGAGTGGTACGATAATACACTTCCACGGGGAGGTATTACCACTTGGGCCGAGCTCGAGCGTTTGTTCCTCGAGCGATTCTACCCTCCATCCAGAACTATTAAAGTAAGGATTGAGATCTCTTCCTTTCGCCAGAAGTCAGGAGAGGATTTACGCCAAGCGTGAGAGAGATACTCAAACATGTTGATAGAGTGCCCGCAGCACGGGTACAATGAGGGAGATGTGATGGCGTTCTTCTACAGTGGTGCCAACAAGGCTGGGCAAGACCATCTAGACGCCTGTGTGAGTGGATCATTTCTGAATCAAGGAATAAAGAGGTGTAGAGAGATTGTAGAAAACATAGTCACGAATGCCGGGGCTTGGAGTGTGGATGCAGACTTCCAGAGAGTGCATCATGTTGAAGAGGGTGAAGGAACAAGAAGGTTGTTGATGGCCATGATGGAAAAAATTAACAACCTCGAGTTGGGGAAGAATTTGGTTGTAGAGCATGCAGCAGAGAATGAGAGAGTAGACCAGCCAAGTGGACAACAAGAGGTAGCCAATTACATGGGAGGTCCGTATTACAATCAGAATGGCTACCAAGGTGGAAATCAGTATGGAAGGCCTTCTTATGGCCAACCATTTGTACCTCCAGGTCCTCAGCCACCTCAAAATCAATGGAGGAACACTCAAGGCTATCAAGGAGGCCAACAACTTCCTCAGAACCAATGGAGAAAGAACGAGAATTTTTCATATGCTAACCCGAAAGTGGGTGTTTTAGTTCCTCCGGGTGTTGACCCAGGTTCAAAGCCTCCTGGTGGAGAAGGCGGTGCATCAACCGAGGAGATATTGAGAGCGATTCTACAGAAGGTGGAGGAAGGAAGTAAGAGGTTGTCATCCTTGGAGTACGATGTGAAAGATTTGCATAAAAAGGGTGATCAACGTGATCAAGAGCTTCAGAAGATGAACGTTGAGTGGAATAGAACTCAACAAGAGAACAATCGAAGGTTCACTTCCATAGAATTTCAGATGGGGCAAATTGCAAAATCATTGAATAGGGAGCCGGGTAAGTATCCTTCCATGCCGGAGGGGAACCCGAAAGAGCATTGCAAGGCTATCCAGTTAAGAAGTGGGACCAACTATGAAGGTCCTCAGATGCCTGCTGATTCTGAGACGCCCCAAGATAGAGATGAGATTGAAGAGATATGAGCTAAGAAGAAGGTTGAGGGTGAGAGCACTCAAGCGAGCAAAGAGCTTGAAGAGGAAGGGATTGAGAAGGGTGAGAGAGTTCCTAAGTGGAAGAAGGCAAAGGAAGCAAGGGAGAAAGTGAAAGAGACCGAGCGAGACGAATGGGGGGTACCCAAATCTGTGATACCCGTTCCATATCCACAACGCTTCATGAAAAAGAAGCTTGATGAGAAATTCGCTAAATTCCTTGATGTGTTTAAACAATTGCATATTAATATTCCTTTTTATGATGCTTTGGAACAGATGCCCAACTATGCAAAGTTTTTGAAGGACTTGATCGCGAAGAGACGACGAGTGGATGAGCCGAAGTTGGTGCAGTTGAACCATGAGGTGAGTGCATTAGTGCACAAGGCGCTTCCTCCGAAGTTGAAGGATCCCGGGAGTTTCACGATCTTATGTGATATCAGGAACGGGATCAAGAAGGGAGCGTTGTGCGACCTCGGGGCGAGCATAAATTTAATGCCTCTTTCGTTGTTCAAGAAGTTAGAGGTGGGTGAACTTCAATCCACGATGATGACGCTCCAGCTTGCTGATAGGTCTATCACGAGACCTCAAAGGGTAGTGGAAAACGTGCTCGTGAGAGTTGGAGATCACATTTTCCAGCCGACTTCGTGGTCCTAGAGATGGAGGAAGATGAGCAAATGGGAAGATTACGTTGAAAGTTGATGATCAAGAAGTGAAGATTTCCCTATATGAGGCCATGAAGCACCCGAAGGAGGATGAGAGTTTGTATTGCATGGATGCAATTGATTCTAGTGTTGAAGACACGCCTCATATCTCTAATCTTTCTCATGTTCATGATTTTGTTAATCCTTCATCTGTTGATTTAACCCATGAGCATTATGATCTTGATTCTTTTGAAAGGGATAAAGGGAAGAAGTTGAAGGAGGAAGAGGTGAAAAAGGCGGACGTGGTCCAGTTGGAATGGAAAGGAGGAGTTAAGCAGAAAAAGTCCAAGCGCAAGAAATTGCATAGTAAGACTCCTCCAGATAAAGGTGAGAAGGAGTTGAGACCCATAACACTTGGGGATGAGAAGAAAGCAAAAGGGCTCATGATGGAGGGGCATCAAGGAAAGACATGCAAGCACCACTCTTATGAGAGTAAGGGAGGTATTTTTGAGTATGATGTCCCATAAGCTCCTTTGAGCTCAGTCCGACATGAGGACCTTAAAAATAGCGCTGAATGGGAGGCAACCCATTTTTATTTGCTTTTATTTGTTTTTAGTGTCTTATTATGTTATTAGGGTGTTGTTGAATCGTAAGTTTTAACCTCGTATTTGAGAGTTCATTTTGTAGGCTTGTCTCGATGGAGTACTCAAAAGGGAGGAACTCAAGCAAGAGAGTGTGCTACGTCTGAGAGAAACCGAATTAGTTGGATAAGGTAACCCACAACCCCAAACTTAGACCTCTTCGCAAGGTCGAAGTTTGGGGGGTGGTGGAGTTTTTTATGTTTCTTGTTACATTGCACCGGAGCACCCCTTTTTTATCTTTGAGTGCGTTTGGTTATTTGGTGCCTTGAGATGCTCCTTAGGGTGATTTTGATCTGAGTCGCTGTTGCATATTTCATGCCTATTAATCATCTTATGCTTGTTGATTGCTATCTTTGAGTAGGATTTGATGAGTAGGGTGATTTGTGGATTTGAGTTAGGGACTCTTTTGTGTGAGTGTTTGAATGAGAGTTGATTTGAGAAAGAACTTGTATGCTTGTGAATTTTTCTTCTGAGTATTTGTGTGATGAGAGTGAGAATTCACTAGGACTAGCATAAATGTGAAAGCTGTGAGATTTGAGCCTTATGAGATTTTGATGCATGAATTAATCTCTTTGTTTGTGAGAGGATGCTAGAACTTGTGTGTGCTCTTGCTCCTTGATTGTGTCTAGTTTGATATGCCGAATAGGATCTTAGGCCATCTTTGATTTTATTGAGTCACTTAGCCAAAATTTTCCTTACCATTGATATTTATCCCTTGTTAGCCCCTTTGAGCTTTAAGCCTATTTTATTTGCTAGCACATATGAACACTATTCCAATTCATAAGCCTTTTTGTCTCAATTTGAGTGGAGAATAGGAAAGTGTGAATGTGAAGGGAGTGAATTGAGTTGAAAAAGGAAAATGTTGTTTGTTGAGTGAGTATGAGAAGAAGGTGTGATGGAGTTATGAGATGTGGGAAAAAGAGAAAACAAATTGAGAATGAGCAAAATAAAGAAAAAAAATGAGCTCATGTGTTTGTGCGAAAAAGAAAAAAAAAGTGAAGTGATTGAAAAAAAAAAGTGAAAGAGTGAGAAAGAAAAAAAAAATTGAAGTGTTGAGAGAATTGGAATTGAAAGTGTGTTGATTGAATATGTTTGAAGTAGTCTGTTCCTAATCTCGAAGTACCGAAGTCTGATTTTCTATTCTCCATTCACTTGAGTCACTTTACCATATTGATTACCACCTGTCCAAAGAGCCTACATTACAACCTTGAGAAAAGTCATTTTTGATTCGGCATTGATTTCTAGAGTATGGTCGAAGTTAAGAGCGCTTACAAGCCTATGGCTGCCAATTTGAGTGATTGATTGTTTGAGTGAGTCCCTTGATCATTGATATACACTTGTGAGAGAGTGAAACACATCGTTGAGTGCACATCCATGTTTGATCTTGGTGTTTCTTGTTATTGTTGCATGAGTATGATTAAGGAAAGTGAGTGAGTATACTTGTGATTGATCTTTGAAGCTCGAGTTCATTTGCTTGCATGATTGATTCTTTGACTCATTCCTAACAATTTCACTTGACTTGTTATTTCGTTGCTTGAGGACAAGCAACATGGTAAGTTTGGGAGGGTTGATTAGGCGTGAAATTGTCATGATTCGTCACTCGAAATACCCAAATTTTGGCCAATTTTGTCAAGTATTTGGAGTCAATTGAGCATTATTTCTATACATTGATGAATTTGTCTCTTTGATGCTCGTAGGTGAATCGAGGGCGAAGAACGGAGTTCGTAGGACTTTGAATCGACTCAAACGGATGCCCGGATGAAAAGATATCGAAGGAATACGATTGGTGTTAGTGTTGAAGAAGAAAAGTGCTACTTGGTGAAAATTTGGGAGCATTCGAGTAAAGCACTCGAGCACTAGCGCTCGAGCGCCCAATGTTGGGAAAATATAGGGGTGCCCGGAATCTATTCGGGATGAATTTTAAATACGAATTTAAATACAATTATTACTATCATGAATTAATCCTAATTAATTCAAATAATAATTCCAACAACTAATTATCATCATGCATGCTAAATTAATTTCACATATTAACTATGGCGGAATAAACAAGTAAACATGTGATTAACGTACCTCTTGTAGAACTTGGCCTTTGAATAAAACGGGACTCTCGTACACGCTTTATCAACCCAAAAACCTTCTCAAGTATTTCCCTTTCGCCTTACTTGATCGCCGGTGGGAGACGCTTTCAAGCAATTTAATAAACTAAGGAAAAAGAAAAATATCTATGCTTCTTGATTTTTCCAACACATGGAATTATGTATGTTGAGATGAAATAATCATCTCCTATTTATAAAGGGGGGTGACCGAAATTCGTAGAGATTTTATGGGCAGGGAGAAAATCTTTTCTTAATCTCTAAGAAATCTTGAATATATCTCATATATTCTTTTCTCCATAATAAAATATTCCACAAAAATCTCACTCCCTTAAATAAATATGAAACTTTCGAAATTTACATGGAGAAAATCCAAGATTTGGATCTTCTTGAATATATGAGATATTCTTGTATTCTTAGAATACATATCTTGCATAATATATTTCCAAGAAAATCAACAAAATCTTTTTCCTCCTTATCATGTATTTTTCGAAAATTAAAGGAAAAAATCAGCATATTATTTTCTTTTTATTTTAATCACCTTATCATTATTGGGCTACTTAATTGGGCTACTTGAGGGGCCTTAAGGAGAATTAAGATTGGACCTCCTAATGGACTTCTGAATTTCAATATTGAGCCCCAATATAATTCAGCCCATTAATATTAATTATTACCACTAATAAATTAATATTGCACTATCCATCTTAATCCATATTACGATAATATGGGCTCCCGGTTATTATTTCCCGCGTTTAAGATCATCAAGTCCATTAATTAATTGAGCTTCTGAATAGCTCTAAATTAATTAATATATTTCACCTTGGAGTAAAGACAGCTCAACATTATTATTCGTACCGAAGAAACTAATTCTTCACTTGCAAGATTTGGTACAATAAAACTTCTGAGCCCACCAAGGGGACTAATCACACGAGCCGTACTCGCACGCGTTTCTCCGTATTAAATCTTAGCAACTGTCGTATGATTAATATTACTGCCCAAGACACAAAGTTCGAAGTCACAATGATTCTCACCCAACATGAATCAAAGCAGTAACTACTAAGCACACACGGTCCTATTTAAGTGACGGAGATTAAGAAATCAACAACCACTGAGGTCTAATTCTTCACCTTTCAGAACAGAAGAATTTCTCCTCGCTGTAGGACCTCTTCAACACATACTAAATGTGCTAGTGCAATCTCTTGGTCAAGACAGACCAATCTGAGCCTTACACATCGACCTTTCACGGCGGATTGTTCAATTCCACCTGGGTCGTGAATTGTACGTTTAGTTACAAGTAAACTGTTAATGTTGTCTTCCGTGATCGGGTATCACCACATTAACTACAATGTAACATGTACTATATATTGAACGGTTTGCAATAGAAATTCAACATTCAATTATATCTAAAGCAAATGTGATAAAAGAATTATTCTCATAAATCGAGTGTTTGATACACGAGTTATACAAAGTAAAAGCATACTTTCACGTATAACTCCAACAATCTCCCACTTATACTTAAAGTCTGCTTTTAGTATACATCACGCATGTCTTAGTGTAGTAGCTCTACGTGACATCTCATGTCAACCTACACTAACCTAATAATTCCTCCCACTTATACTTAAAGCAGATTGGCAATAGTCTTGACTCCCATTCCATCCACATGTCTCTCGAATGTATTCAGAGGCAGACCCTTTGTGAATGGATTTACTAGGTTGTCCCCGACGCATATCTTTGCCACCTCTTTATCTCCTCTCTCAACGATTTCTCGTATAAGATGGTGTTTTCTTTCAATGTGTTTGCTGGCCTTGTGGGCTCTCGGTTCCCTTGAATTTGCAACTGCTTCGGCATTGTCACAAAAGACAGTTATCTTGTCGGGCAAATTCGGAACAACGTCCAAGTCCACTAAGAAGTACTTGAGCCAAACCGCTTCTTTCGCTACTTCACAAGCAACTACTTATTCGGTTTCCATGGTCGAATCTGCGATGCATTTCTGCAAATCGCTTCTCCATGTCATGGCTCCTTCTCCCATGCAAAACACACTACCCGAGGTAGGTATTTTGGAGTCTATGTCTGATTGGAAATTTGAGTCCGTGTATCCCATGGGAATTAGATTGTCTGACTGTTAAATCAGCATTCCATACTAAGTTCTTTTCAGAAACTAAAGGACGCATTTAATTGCAATCTAATGTGCTTTCCCGAGATTACTTTATTATCTTGCCATCATGTCCACGACAAGGCAGATATTCGGTCTCGTACACAACGTTGCATACATAAGACTTCCTACGTCCGAAACGTACGGAACGTCTTTCATGTCATCTATCTCCACTTGCGTCTTAGGGCATATTTCTTTGGATAGATGGATTCCGTGCCTAAAAAAGGTACAAAACCTTTCTTGGAATCTTGCACGCTGATATGCTTCAAAACAGTGGCTTTGTATGAAACTTGCGATAAGCCCAACATCTTCCTCTTGCGATCTCGAGTGAACTTGATCCCAAGGATGTGACCGGCTTTCCCTAAGTCCTTCATATCAAACTATTTTGACAGCCATACCCTTACGTCTGACAATACCTTTACATTGTTTCCAATGAGCAGAATATTGTCTACGTATAATACTAAGAATACCACCGCAGTTCCGTCACATCTTTCACACAACTTTCGAACTTGTTTTTATCACAAACCCATAAGACTTAATCAATTGATCAAAACACTGGTTCCAAGTACGCGATGCTTGCTTAAGTCCATAAATGGATCTCTTAAGCTTGCATACGAGGTGCTCTTGGCCTTTTTCAACGAATCCTTTGGGCTGTTGCATATAGATCCCATCAAGACTTCCGTTAAGGGAAGCTGTCTTGACATCCATTTGCCAGATCTCGTAATCTAAGTGCGCAGCGATCGACAAGAGAATACGGATGGACTTAAGCATAGCTACAGACCACAGGCCACAAGCCTTGCTTTGAAGGTCTCTACCCTTCCGTCCGGTCCTCTTTTCCTCTTGTACACCCACTTGCATCCAATGGGCTCTACCCCATTAGGTGGATCAACCATCTCCCACACTTGATTATAATCTATCGAACCCACCTCGGTTTCCATTGCGGTTTGCCACACTTCCGCGTCTTTGTCTTGGATTGCCTCGTCGTACATTCATGGGTCTGATTCATCGCTGGGAATCAAATCCGAAGATTCTCCAATTCCCATGAATCTCTCGGGTTGCCTTGCAATCCTCCCACTACGACGGGGTTCTGGTTGTGAAGGTATGACATGTGGTATATCATCTTGTATACTTGGTATAGGAGTTTGCCCTCTTAACTCGTCTAAGGTAATCTCACTTCTGGGCTTTCTTTTGTTCATATAGTCTTCCTCCAAGAATTTAAAGTGCGAACTAATCACGGTCTTTTAATCCTTGAGACTATAGAACATACACCCTTTCGTTCCCATGGGATATCCTATAAACAACCTTAATTCCGAACATGGATCCAATTTACCGGCTTCCTTGTCTAGCACGTATGCCGGACAACCCCAAATCTGCAAGTGTCTTAGACTGGGCTTGCGCCCGGTCCACAATTCCATTAGGGTTTTAGGAACCGATTTGGATGGCACCAAGTTTAGAATGTAAGTCGTTGTTTCCAAGGCATTACCCCAAAACGACTTGGGTAAATCCGAATAACTCATCATGGGTCTGACTATTTCTAAAAGAGTCTGGCTCCTTCGTTCCGCCACACCGTTCTATTGAGGGGTTCCCGATGTGGTCAACAGGGATACAATCCCTTCTTCCGATAGGTAGTTCAAGAATTCATTGCTAAGGTATTCGCCTCCACAAACAAATCGTAGAGACTTGATACTTCTTTCCCTATGCATCATAAGGTAGATGTATCTGTATCTTGAGTAATCATCAAATTACTCATACCTCTTCTTGCTATGATCATCATTGAACCACACATATCGGTATGAACGAGTTCTAACACTTCCGTAGTTCTATTCCCCTTGGCTCCAAATGCCCTCTTGGTCATTTTACCCTCTAAACAGGATTCACAAGTTGGAAACGGTTCGACTTGGAATGATTCCAAGGGTCCGTCTTTCACCAATCTCTCTATCCACTTTAGATTAATATGACCTAGTTTAAGATGCCATAGAAGTGTTTCGTTCATCTCCGAAGAACGCTTTCTTTTATTACTCGAAATAATCGATGTGTTATTAGATTCAATTTTGTGAGTGGTGTGCCCAAATAATGGTATAAAGATCATCCATTAAAGTTCCGGAATAGATAAACTCATCGTTTCAAGCAATAATAACATCCTTATTAAAAGAAACTGAGTATCTATTCAAACAGTTTAGAAACTGAAGGTTGAGTTCTTTCTAAACTTGGAACATGAGGAACGTCTCTCAAGACCATAACTCTATCTTCACAAGATAGGCGCACTTCTCCCACTGCTTCAGCTGCCACTCTCGTAGCATTGCCCGATGTGATGGGGATCTCACTTCCGTTAAGTCGTCGGGTTAGCTTAAACCCATGAAACAAATGTGATCAGTAGCTCTCGTATCCACTATCCACGAATAGACAGCATACGCCACTTTACAAGTTTTGACGACTAAGGTGTGTGAATTACCTAACTTTCCTAGCCTCTTAGGCTTGGAACAGGTAGACCTCCATTGTCCTCTCTCACCGCAACTAAAACACTTCCCCTTCGATGCTTGCCTTTGCATTTGCCTTTCGCAACAATTGGATTTGCTTGGATCCGGCCTTTGGTTCTCTTCCTCTTTTTCCCTCCCTTGGGACCAAAAGAGGTAGACGAACCATTAGCCACCATAGCACTAGACTGGTGCTCCATTATCACCTCCACCGAAACTAAAGCTTGCAAGAGCTCGGGCAAACGACTTGTCCGTTCATTCATGTGACAGTTCAGATGAAACTACTCAAAACTTCTCGGTAGGGAATGGTATATGGAATCAATCAAAATCCGCACCAAGTACTTCCAACTTGTTAAGGTATGCCATTATCTCGAGAACGTGCTCCCTTGCGGGCGTTCCTTCCACCATTTCCAACTTGACCGAGTCATGTTTGGTGAACTGATTAGTCATGGGATTCTGATGTGAAAACATCTCTTCAAGGTGTTCCATGATTTCAACAGCGGATACAATGTCTTCATGAACGCGCCTCAAATCCTCAGACAGAAATGTCAAGATGATGCACTTCATTCATTGTCACGCTTCCGATCACAAACTGCCTCTTCCCATTGCTTGACTTATCATTAGGCTTGCCGGGTATATTAACATAAATAACCCAATTGTGTTTTCGTGCAGTAAGGACAAATTTAAAAAAACATTTCCAATCGATATAATTCTCTCCAAAAAGTTTATTAACTTTAAGTATATTAAACAATGGATTAAAAGGTTGCGACATGATGACATGAGAATAAAACATACATTCATATCAATATCTAGAAAAATATGAAATTATCACATAATTCGATCACATCAATTATATTGAAACCTTAAAACAATATAATCATGCATCAGCCAACATCTCGAAACAATTTAAATGCGCCACGAGGGGTGGTCTATACATTTAAATACATTCAAGCGGATCACAAACTTAAAAGTTACAAATCCTTAATTCAAAATTAATAGTTGGCTCCCACTTTGACCACATAGAAATTGACAGGGACTCCGAGGGGAGTAAGTTAATATCAATTTCCTATGCCTAAGTAATAACCATAATTAAATACAGGATTATTATTTCGCTTTGAGCAAGCCACTCGTGGTGAGGGTCAATACCGCCACTAGTAATAATCCACAATCATCCTTTCGGAATTTATTCATGTGAAATCCGTTCTTTTGGCCGATCCGAGGGGGAAATGTATTCCAAAAGAACTTCACAAATAAATAAATTATGGAGGCCAAAATAATCCAATTTTAATATCCGGAATAAAATTGCGATTATAAAAACATACTTAGTAATTTTCGAAAGTAAGGTTTTTCTTGGACAATTAAATTCATGCAAACACATATTAACAAATAATAATAAGTGCACGAAATAAAACATCCATCAAAACAAAATTAAACACATTGGAGCACTCGAATCCAATTGTCACGGTTTAATTTCTTCACGTCTTGATGCGAAAAAATCGTCCTTGTTGCTTTCCGACGTTCGTCTCGACGTGCTCCCACTCGAACAGCAACACTTCTTCAAAAAAGCATCGTTTGGGGTTCGGGACGACGTTTAAAATCACACGGAAAAAAAAACACGAACCGAAAAAATTCCACGGCCTGAGATACAGCGCGCGTCGGCCCACGAAGTGGGCCCGCGCGCTTCCCGGCCCGAGAAGCGCTGGAAAAGCGCCCGAGGCGCGCCGAAGCGCAGCCCCGAGGCGCACCCGAGGCGCGCCCGAGGCGCTGCACGGAGGCGCGCCGAGGCGCACCCGAGGCGCCCCGAGGCGCTGCAGGGAGCTGCCGAGGCGCGCGCGCGCCGTGCGCGCGGCGCCGTGCGCCCGTTGCGCACGGCGTGCGCCGTGCACCCCCGTGTGCCGTTTTTTTCGCCGTTCGTCCTCGTTTTCTTCACCCCTTGCATGATTTTACCTCCATACACGCTCCACGCTTGCATGCGTCGTCCGGGTACGCCGTTTTTAATTCTTCGTTCTTCGTCACGATCCGGTTACAATTTATTTTTACAAAAAAAATAAATACTAGATCTAGACTAGTCTATTACAATGATCGAATCAAAATAAAAACAACTAATCTACTCGTGGATTTTCTCACGAGAAAAACGAATTCGAACGAATCGAATTAAAAACCAAATTAATTCACACGCATGAAATTAACAACATTAAAAACCATGACAATTGGATACCTGCAAAAAAGATCTAACAATTCTACTATCCAATTTCAAATTTAATGTTCAACAATTTAAATTCCAATTTAAAATTCAGAGCCCGAAACCGTGGCTCTGATACCAGTTGTTGGGAAAATATAGGGGTGCCCGGAATCTATTCGGGATGAATTTTAAATACGAATTTAAATACAATTATTACTATCATGAATTAATCCTAATTAATTCAAATAATAATTCCAACAACTAATTATCATCATGCATGCTAAATTAATTTCACATATTAACTATGGCGGAATAAACAAGTAAACATGTGATTAACGTACCTCTTGTAGAACTTGGCCTTTGAATAAAACGGGACTCTCGTACACGCTTTATCAACCCAAAAACCTTCTCAAGTATTTCCCTTTCGCCTTACTTGATCGCCGGTGGGAGACGCTTTCAAGCAATTTAATAAACTAAGGAAAAAGAAAAATATCTATGCTTCTTGATTTTTCCAACACATGGAATTATGTATGTTGAGATGAAATAATCATCTCCTATTTATAAAGGGGGGTGACCGAAATTCGTAGAGATTTTATGGGCAGGGAGAAAATCTTTTCTTAATCTCTAAGAAATCTTGAATATATCTCATATATTCTTTTCTCCATAATAAAATATTCCACAAAAATCTCACTCCCTTAAATAAATATGAAACTTTCGAAATTTACATGGAGAAAATCCAAGATTTGGATCTTCTTGAATATATGAGATATTCTTGTATTCTTAGAATACATATCTTGCATAATATATTTCCAAGAAAATCAACAAAATCTTTTTCCTCCTTATCATGTATTTTTCGAAAATTAAAGGAAAAAATCAGCATATTATTTTCTTTTTATTTTAATCACCTTATCATTATTGGGCTACTTAATTGGGCTACTTGAGGGGCCTTAAGGAGAATTAAGATTGGACCTCCTAATGGACTTCTGAATTTCAATATTGAGCCCCAATATAATTCAGCCCATTAATATTAATTATTACCACTAATAAATTAATATTGCACTATCCATCTTAATCCATATTACGATAATATGGGCTCCCGGTTATTATTTCCCGCGTTTAAGATCATCAAGTCCATTAATTAATTGAGCTTCTGAATAGCTCTAAATTAATTAATATATTTCACCTTGGAGTAAAGACAGCTCAACATTATTATTCGTACCGAAGAAACTAATTCTTCACTTGCAAGATTTGGTACAATAAAACTTCTGAGCCCACCAAGGGGACTAATCACACGAGCCGTACTCGCACGCGTTTCTCCGTATTAAATCTTAGCAACTGTCGTATGATTAATATTACTGCCCAAGACACAAAGTTCGAAGTCACAATGATTCTCACCCAACATGAATCAAAGCAGTAACTACTAAGCACACACGGTCCTATTTAAGTGACGGAGATTAAGAAATCAACAACCACTGAGGTCTAATTCTTCACCTTTCAGAACAGAAGAATTTCTCCTCGCTGTAGGACCTCTTCAACACATACTAAATGTGCTAGTGCAATCTCTTGGTCAAGACAGACCAATCTGAGCCTTACACATCGACCTTTCACGGCGGATTGTTCAATTCCACCTGGGTCGTGAATTGTACGTTTAGTTACAAGTAAACTGTTAATGTTGTCTTCCGTGATCGGGTATCACCACATTAACTACAATGTAACATGTACTATATATTGAACGGTTTGCAATAGAAATTCAACATTCAATTATATCTAAAGCAAATGTGATAAAAGAATTATTCTCATAAATCGAGTGTTTGATACACGAGTTATACAAAGTAAAAGCATACTTTCACGTATAACTCCAACAATCTCCCACTTATACTTAAAGTCTGCTTTTAGTATACATCACGCATGTCTTAGTGTAGTAGCTCTACGTGACATCTCATGTCAACCTACACTAACCTAATAATTCCTCCCACTTATACTTAAAGCAGATTGGCAATAGTCTTGACTCCCATTCCATCCACATGTCTCTCGAATGTATTCAGAGGCAGACCCTTTGTGAATGGATTTACTAGGTTGTCCCCGACGCATATCTTTGCCACCTCTTTATCTCCTCTCTCAACGATTTCTCGTATAAGATGGTGTTTTCTTTCAATGTGTTTGCTGGCCTTGTGGGCTCTCGGTTCCCTTGAATTTGCAACTGCTTCGGCATTGTCACAAAAGACAGTTATCTTGTCGGGCAAATTCGGAACAACGTCCAAGTCCACTAAGAAGTACTTGAGCCAAACCGCTTCTTTCGCTACTTCACAAGCAACTACTTATTCGGTTTCCATGGTCGAATCTGCGATGCATTTCTGCAAATCGCTTCTCCATGTCATGGCTCCTTCTCCCATGCAAAACACACTACCCGAGGTAGGTATTTTGGAGTCTATGTCTGATTGGAAATTTGAGTCCGTGTATCCCATGGGAATTAGATTGTCTGACTGTTAAATCAGCATTCCATACTAAGTTCTTTTCAGAAACTAAAGGACGCATTTAATTGCAATCTAATGTGCTTTCCCGAGATTACTTTATTATCTTGCCATCATGTCCACGACAAGGCAGATATTCGGTCTCGTACACAACGTTGCATACATAAGACTTCCTACGTCCGAAACGTACGGAACGTCTTTCATGTCATCTATCTCCACTTGCGTCTTAGGGCATATTTCTTTGGATAGATGGATTCCGTGCCTAAAAAAGGTACAAAACCTTTCTTGGAATCTTGCACGCTGATATGCTTCAAAACAGTGGCTTTGTATGAAACTTGCGATAAGCCCAACATCTTCCTCTTGCGATCTCGAGTGAACTTGATCCCAAGGATGTGACCGGCTTTCCCTAAGTCCTTCATATCAAACTATTTTGACAGCCATACCCTTACGTCTGACAATACCTTTACATTGTTTCCAATGAGCAGAATATTGTCTACGTATAATACTAAGAATACCACCGCAGTTCCGTCACATCTTTCACACAACTTTCGAACTTGTTTTTATCACAAACCCATAAGACTTAATCAATTGATCAAAACACTGGTTCCAAGTACGCGATGCTTGCTTAAGTCCATAAATGGATCTCTTAAGCTTGCATACGAGGTGCTCTTGGCCTTTTTCAACGAATCCTTTGGGCTGTTGCATATAGATCCCATCAAGACTTCCGTTAAGGGAAGCTGTCTTGACATCCATTTGCCAGATCTCGTAATCTAAGTGCGCAGCGATCGACAAGAGAATACGGATGGACTTAAGCATAGCTACAGACCACAGGCCACAAGCCTTGCTTTGAAGGTCTCTACCCTTCCGTCCGGTCCTCTTTTCCTCTTGTACACCCACTTGCATCCAATGGGCTCTACCCCATTAGGTGGATCAACCATCTCCCACACTTGATTATAATCTATCGAACCCACCTCGGTTTCCATTGCGGTTTGCCACACTTCCGCGTCTTTGTCTTGGATTGCCTCGTCGTACATTCATGGGTCTGATTCATCGCTGGGAATCAAATCCGAAGATTCTCCAATTCCCATGAATCTCTCGGGTTGCCTTGCAATCCTCCCACTACGACGGGGTTCTGGTTGTGAAGGTATGACATGTGGTATATCATCTTGTATACTTGGTATAGGAGTTTGCCCTCTTAACTCGTCTAAGGTAATCTCACTTCTGGGCTTTCTTTTGTTCATATAGTCTTCCTCCAAGAATTTAAAGTGCGAACTAATCACGGTCTTTTAATCCTTGAGACTATAGAACATACACCCTTTCGTTCCCATGGGATATCCTATAAACAACCTTAATTCCGAACATGGATCCAATTTACCGGCTTCCTTGTCTAGCACGTATGCCGGACAACCCCAAATCTGCAAGTGTCTTAGACTGGGCTTGCGCCCGGTCCACAATTCCATTAGGGTTTTAGGAACCGATTTGGATGGCACCAAGTTTAGAATGTAAGTCGTTGTTTCCAAGGCATTACCCCAAAACGACTTGGGTAAATCCGAATAACTCATCATGGGTCTGACTATTTCTAAAAGAGTCTGGCTCCTTCGTTCCGCCACACCGTTCTATTGAGGGGTTCCCGATGTGGTCAACAGGGATACAATCCCTTCTTCCGATAGGTAGTTCAAGAATTCATTGCTAAGGTATTCGCCTCCACAAACAAATCGTAGAGACTTGATACTTCTTTCCCTATGCATCATAAGGTAGATGTATCTGTATCTTGAGTAATCATCAAATTACTCATACCTCTTCTTGCTATGATCATCATTGAACCACACATATCGGTATGAACGAGTTCTAACACTTCCGTAGTTCTATTCCCCTTGGCTCCAAATGCCCTCTTGGTCATTTTACCCTCTAAACAGGATTCACAAGTTGGAAACGGTTCGACTTGGAATGATTCCAAGGGTCCGTCTTTCACCAATCTCTCTATCCACTTTAGATTAATATGACCTAGTTTAAGATGCCATAGAAGTGTTTCGTTCATCTCCGAAGAACGCTTTCTTTTATTACTCGAAATAATCGATGTGTTATTAGATTCAATTTTGTGAGTGGTGTGCCCAAATAATGGTATAAAGATCATCCATTAAAGTTCCGGAATAGATAAACTCATCGTTTCAAGCAATAATAACATCCTTATTAAAAGAAACTGAGTATCTATTCAAACAGTTTAGAAACTGAAGGTTGAGTTCTTTCTAAACTTGGAACATGAGGAACGTCTCTCAAGACCATAACTCTATCTTCACAAGATAGGCGCACTTCTCCCACTGCTTCAGCTGCCACTCTCGTAGCATTGCCCGATGTGATGGGGATCTCACTTCCGTTAAGTCGTCGGGTTAGCTTAAACCCATGAAACAAATGTGATCAGTAGCTCTCGTATCCACTATCCACGAATAGACAGCATACGCCACTTTACAAGTTTTGACGACTAAGGTGTGTGAATTACCTAACTTTCCTAGCCTCTTAGGCTTGGAACAGGTAGACCTCCATTGTCCTCTCTCACCGCAACTAAAACACTTCCCCTTCGATGCTTGCCTTTGCATTTGCCTTTCGCAACAATTGGATTTGCTTGGATCCGGCCTTTGGTTCTCTTCCTCTTTTTCCCTCCCTTGGGACCAAAAGAGGTAGACGAACCATTAGCCACCATAGCACTAGACTGGTGCTCCATTATCACCTCCACCGAAACTAAAGCTTGCAAGAGCTCGGGCAAACGACTTGTCCGTTCATTCATGTGACAGTTCAGATGAAACTACTCAAAACTTCTCGGTAGGGAATGGTATATGGAATCAATCAAAATCCGCACCAAGTACTTCCAACTTGTTAAGGTATGCCATTATCTCGAGAACGTGCTCCCTTGCGGGCGTTCCTTCCACCATTTCCAACTTGACCGAGTCATGTTTGGTGAACTGATTAGTCATGGGATTCTGATGTGAAAACATCTCTTCAAGGTGTTCCATGATTTCAACAGCGGATACAATGTCTTCATGAACGCGCCTCAAATCCTCAGACAGAAATGTCAAGATGATGCACTTCATTCATTGTCACGCTTCCGATCACAAACTGCCTCTTCCCATTGCTTGACTTATCATTAGGCTTGCCGGGTATATTAACATAAATAACCCAATTGTGTTTTCGTGCAGTAAGGACAAATTTAAAAAAACATTTCCAATCGATATAATTCTCTCCAAAAAGTTTATTAACTTTAAGTATATTAAACAATGGATTAAAAGGTTGCGACATGATGACATGAGAATAAAACATACATTCATATCAATATCTAGAAAAATATGAAATTATCACATAATTCGATCACATCAATTATATTGAAACCTTAAAACAATATAATCATGCATCAGCCAACATCTCGAAACAATTTAAATGCGCCACGAGGGGTGGTCTATACATTTAAATACATTCAAGCGGATCACAAACTTAAAAGTTACAAATCCTTAATTCAAAATTAATAGTTGGCTCCCACTTTGACCACATAGAAATTGACAGGGACTCCGAGGGGAGTAAGTTAATATCAATTTCCTATGCCTAAGTAATAACCATAATTAAATACAGGATTATTATTTCGCTTTGAGCAAGCCACTCGTGGTGAGGGTCAATACCGCCACTAGTAATAATCCACAATCATCCTTTCGGAATTTATTCATGTGAAATCCGTTCTTTTGGCCGATCCGAGGGGGAAATGTATTCCAAAAGAACTTCACAAATAAATAAATTATGGAGGCCAAAATAATCCAATTTTAATATCCGGAATAAAATTGCGATTATAAAAACATACTTAGTAATTTTCGAAAGTAAGGTTTTTCTTGGACAATTAAATTCATGCAAACACATATTAACAAATAATAATAAGTGCACGAAATAAAACATCCATCAAAACAAAATTAAACACATTGGAGCACTCGAATCCAATTGTCACGGTTTAATTTCTTCACGTCTTGATGCGAAAAAATCGTCCTTGTTGCTTTCCGACGTTCGTCTCGACGTGCTCCCACTCGAACAGCAACACTTCTTCAAAAAAGCATCGTTTGGGGTTCGGGACGACGTTTAAAATCACACGGAAAAAAAAACACGAACCGAAAAAATTCCACGGCCTGAGATACAGCGCGCGTCGGCCCACGAAGTGGGCCCGCGCGCTTCCCGGCCCGAGAAGCGCTGGAAAAGCGCCCGAGGCGCGCCGAAGCGCAGCCCCGAGGCGCACCCGAGGCGCGCCCGAGGCGCTGCACGGAGGCGCGCCGAGGCGCACCCGAGGCGCCCCGAGGCGCTGCAGGGAGCTGCCGAGGCGCGCGCGCGCCGTGCGCGCGGCGCCGTGCGCCCGTTGCGCACGGCGTGCGCCGTGCACCCCCGTGTGCCGTTTTTTTCGCCGTTCGTCCTCGTTTTCTTCACCCCTTGCATGATTTTACCTCCATACACGCTCCACGCTTGCATGCGTCGTCCGGGTACGCCGTTTTTAATTCTTCGTTCTTCGTCACGATCCGGTTACAATTTATTTTTACAAAAAAAATAAATACTAGATCTAGACTAGTCTATTACAATGATCGAATCAAAATAAAAACAACTAATCTACTCGTGGATTTTCTCACGAGAAAAACGAATTCGAACGAATCGAATTAAAAACCAAATTAATTCACACGCATGAAATTAACAACATTAAAAACCATGACAATTGGATACCTGCAAAAAAGATCTAACAATTCTACTATCCAATTTCAAATTTAATGTTCAACAATTTAAATTCCAATTTAAAATTCAGAGCCCGAAACCGTGGCTCTGATACCAGTTGTTGGGAAAATATAGGGGTGCCCGGAATCTATTCGGGATGAATTTTAAATACGAATTTAAATACAATTATTACTATCATGAATTAATCCTAATTAATTCAAATAATAATTCCAACAACTAATTATCATCATGCATGCTAAATTAATTTCACATATTAACTATGGCGGAATAAACAAGTAAACATGTGATTAACGTACCTCTTGTAGAACTTGGCCTTTGAATAAAACGGGACTCTCGTACACGCTTTATCAACCCAAAAACCTTCTCAAGTATTTCCCTTTCGCCTTACTTGATCGCCGGTGGGAGACGCTTTCAAGCAATTTAATAAACTAAGGAAAAAGAAAAATATCTATGCTTCTTGATTTTTCCAACACATGGAATTATGTATGTTGAGATGAAATAATCATCTCCTATTTATAAAGGGGGGTGACCGAAATTCGTAGAGATTTTATGGGCAGGGAGAAAATCTTTTCTTAATCTCTAAGAAATCTTGAATATATCTCATATATTCTTTTCTCCATAATAAAATATTCCACAAAAATCTCACTCCCTTAAATAAATATGAAACTTTCGAAATTTACATGGAGAAAATCCAAGATTTGGATCTTCTTGAATATATGAGATATTCTTGTATTCTTAGAATACATATCTTGCATAATATATTTCCAAGAAAATCAACAAAATCTTTTTCCTCCTTATCATGTATTTTTCGAAAATTAAAGGAAAAAATCAGCATATTATTTTCTTTTTATTTTAATCACCTTATCATTATTGGGCTACTTAATTGGGCTACTTGAGGGGCCTTAAGGAGAATTAAGATTGGACCTCCTAATGGACTTCTGAATTTCAATATTGAGCCCCAATATAATTCAGCCCATTAATATTAATTATTACCACTAATAAATTAATATTGCACTATCCATCTTAATCCATATTACGATAATATGGGCTCCCGGTTATTATTTCCCGCGTTTAAGATCATCAAGTCCATTAATTAATTGAGCTTCTGAATAGCTCTAAATTAATTAATATATTTCACCTTGGAGTAAAGACAGCTCAACATTATTATTCGTACCGAAGAAACTAATTCTTCACTTGCAAGATTTGGTACAATAAAACTTCTGAGCCCACCAAGGGGACTAATCACACGAGCCGTACTCGCACGCGTTTCTCCGTATTAAATCTTAGCAACTGTCGTATGATTAATATTACTGCCCAAGACACAAAGTTCGAAGTCACAATGATTCTCACCCAACATGAATCAAAGCAGTAACTACTAAGCACACACGGTCCTATTTAAGTGACGGAGATTAAGAAATCAACAACCACTGAGGTCTAATTCTTCACCTTTCAGAACAGAAGAATTTCTCCTCGCTGTAGGACCTCTTCAACACATACTAAATGTGCTAGTGCAATCTCTTGGTCAAGACAGACCAATCTGAGCCTTACACATCGACCTTTCACGGCGGATTGTTCAATTCCACCTGGGTCGTGAATTGTACGTTTAGTTACAAGTAAACTGTTAATGTTGTCTTCCGTGATCGGGTATCACCACATTAACTACAATGTAACATGTACTATATATTGAACGGTTTGCAATAGAAATTCAACATTCAATTATATCTAAAGCAAATGTGATAAAAGAATTATTCTCATAAATCGAGTGTTTGATACACGAGTTATACAAAGTAAAAGCATACTTTCACGTATAACTCCAACACCCAAAACATACAGAAAAGTTTGAGCGCTCGAGCAGCTAGAGCGCCACCCCTCGAGCGTGTAGCTCGAGCGCCACCCCTCGAGCGTGTAGCTCGAGCGCCCCAAAACATGCAGAAGATTTTCCGCGCTCGAGCAGCTCGAGCGCCACCGCTCTAGCACTTGTGTCATTCGAGCTATACGCTCGAGCGCGATCGCTCGAGCAGGCCTGCTCGAGCAACTCCAGTTTTTACGTTTTCAAAGGCGTTTTTCGGCCCATGAGTTCACGATTCGGCCCGTGGCTTATATATATGCGTCCAAAGCTCGTTTTTTAGGAGACCACACATCACTTGATAGATTTAGACTTTTAGAGTTCGTTTTTGGAGAGGAAGGAGAGAAGCAAGCTTTACGTTTACGTTTTTTAGGTTTTCATTACGAATTCATATTACGATCTTAGTTTTTAGTTTTGTTTCTTTATATTTTTGTTCTTGAACACGATTAGACTTCTTTTCTTGAGTTAATTTCAGTTTATTCTTAATTTTGTTAAATCCTAGTTTATGTTTGATCTCTTCTTCGTCTTAATTATCATGTTCATGTTCGTTACTTATTCAATTGCTGTTATTTCCGTAAAACCTATGTCTAGCTAAAACCCTTGCATGCTTGGGGTAGGATGAACTCGTAGAAGTAGGTTGTAGGTACGTAATTAGGGTAACTTGTGACGTTAGGTTTTAATTCTCTTAATTAATGAATTCTTAAAATTAATCTTAACTTTACTTTTGAATTTCGTTCGAAAAGTGTTAGAGAGAGGACGACCGTATCACTCTCTAACAACGAGTAGACTTAACTAGAGGGTTTAGAAAGGGTTAATTCATCTACCAGTTTAGCGAAGGAGGACGACCGCATCACCTTAGTTAAATTAGGGTCTCATTAATTAAGCACAATCTATTAACTTGTTAGTGGATTAGTGAAGTCGAGTGTTAGGGTAAAGTATTAGGGTTTAGAATCTTGAGCTTTCACCTTGCATTCTTTTACTTAGGTTATTTTTTGCGCGTCACATTTATTTTGATTATGTACCTACTCCGTTAGTATACGTAGGGATTCCTATCCTGAGCATCACCATCACCTATCTGAAAACACACCTTAGTATAATCGTTTCTTTCATTTGTTAGTTTAATTAGTTTAATTTAGTTTCAATTAATCTTTCCAAAAATTCAAAAATATTACACTCATATTAACTACGATGCGTAGATCTTCAGGGATCTATTTGCATACACTCCATCTCGTGGGTTCGATACTACTTGGTCCCTATACTCGCCCATACTACAGTGAACCCGTACTCTTGCGGGGAAGCTACTAGTAAAAGCTAGTATATTCGCTTCAAGTCAAGGTGTATATCAAAATGATTTAAATTTTATTTCTTATTCTTTTAATTTCATTGTTCATGTATGTTGATGACCTTTTCTAACTAAGAAGGTTAGTGGCTGTTTTTCATCTAATGAAGATCACCAAACAAGAATCAAGATCATAGAATTTTGCTAAGTAAAGCTCAAGTAATAATTTGACAAGAGTTTTGACTTGTATTGAATTGTTCTCCTATTTTCATGTACAAGAAGGGAGTATTTATAGACATACAAAGTGGCCATGTGTCACCATCTTGATGGCTTAGCCATTGGATCTTTGCCAAGTGTTAGGACACTTGTACAACATCTACACTATTACTCATTGGATGGGTGCCAAGTGTTAGGACACTTGGACCATATCTAAGCTAGTGACTCTTGGAATTCCCCAGGTTGTACTTGGTCTTTGGCACTTCTGAGATGCTCTCGATGGTGACCGGCTGCTCGCTTGTACGTCTTCGTTAGATGTCATGATCCTTTGCGTTCTTAGCTGTTCGCTCCTCGCTTGGGATTGTTTTACAATGTTGCTCGCTTTACTACGAACATGTTCGCCCAAATTGGCTTTGGCTTGAGACGCTGGCACAGCTGTTCTTTGCAAGTCTGCTTGCCACATTAGTGCTTTTCTACAAAGCTGTTCGCCCTACGAATCTGCTAGCTCCGCTACAAAGCTGTTCGCTTCCACGAAACTGCTAGCTCCTTTGATTTGTTATCCTGTTACTAAGTCTAATAATCTCCTTTTTATTAATTACTTAATTGTTCGCCACCCAACAATTGCCCCCTAGCTTGGTCTCATGTTGGGCATGGATTGATCAATTGGGACCAAGCTATAATTTCTTTGAAAATTGGGGCGAGCAAGAATGGAACGTGGATGTTTACATGGGCGAGCATCTGAGCAGTTGGGCGAACAGTCGAGCATGAGAGTTTATGTGCGCGACCAGTAGCGAACGCCTTTTCGTGTCGCGACGGTTGGATTCGCGAGACACGGAGTGCGAGGCGTCGCGTCAGTCATGCGCGTCTCCCAATTTGCCCATAGGGGCCTATAATATTTCGCAAATATTGCATTTTCGCCCCAGTCTCACCCTTATAAATAGGCGTCAGTTTCTCCTTCATTCTTCTTTTCGAAGAATCACAAGTCATCCGCCATTGATACGCATTTTGAAGCTTTGTCTTTCAATCTTTTGTGTTCGAATCCCCTTGTGTCTCTTAGATTCTTGTTCTCTGAAGGTAATTTGTCCCGTATTCTCTCTTTCTTCCTTCAATTTTCGTGAATTTTTTCTCTTTTCTGTATTTTCTTTAATCGTCACTGTAACTCCGGCGATGAACCACCGTAGCGCCGCCGTACTGTTGCTGCCGTTGCCGCCATCGTAACTTCTCCGGTGGCATCTTTATCCGTACATTACCCCATTTAGCAAAATTCTTCCATCGTTTATTTTTTTTAAATGGAGTTTACCCCCTCAAATTCATCTCAATCCGGACCCGGGCGAAACCCGGAAAAGAGACCCGCAGATCTGAATTCTCCGCGCAGATCTGTTCGCCAAGCACTGGCGAAAAACCCGCGCACGCTGTTGGTGGACGAAGACACGGACTCCGATGCGAACTCCGTTGTTCGCTCGATAGAGACGTACGCTGTTGATCGCTCAGGCGAGCAAGAAAAAATGCAACCTCTCGCTCGTGAACCCGAAACCTCTTCCAACTTGGGGGAAGACTCCGCAGAAGTGGCCGCAGAGATAGAGGGTTCTGTTGATCAAGAGGGCGACCAACGAGTTGGCGAGCAGCAATGCCCCACTCTTACTTGGGAGTTTTTAAGGGAGATCAACTTTCCCATTGCTCAAACTACACCAGAATCTCGGATCCCAGAAGGAGTTGTTCGTGACACCGAGTGGGCGGACTATTCTGCTCGCTACTCGAAAACTTTTGCCCCTACATCGAGGGTAATCATGAGAGCTCAGGATGGGGATTATGCGGCGAGCAAAGTTTCCAGTGTTGTCATTGAGGACGACTTGGCGAGCATCCGTGAAACATACAAGATCCCCTACGATATTTTCATGTATGTGCCGAAGAAAGGAGAGACTGCTGATCGCCCCCCTCCTGGCTGCACGGCGATCAACTTGGATGTGTTGAACACGGGTTTCCCGCTCCCCGTCCATCCGCTCATCGGCCGTTTCCTATCCGACATGAACCTGGCGATCACTCAAATTACTCCAAATGGTTGGAGTAGTCTTCTAGCCTTCATGACTCTCTTTGGTCTTGAGGGCTACAAAAATAAGATAACAACCGCGGAGATCCTTTACGCCTTGACCATTTCCGAGGATGGTGCTGGATGGTATTACGCCAAGGCGAAAACCGGATTGAAACTCATTGAGGGAGTTCCCAATAAGATTAAGGGTTGGCATTGCCAATTCTTCTTCATTGGTGGAGATTGGCGAGCAACTGAGGGATTTGCTGGCGGGCAGGCGCGCATCATGTCGCCTGAAGGCTTTGGAAAAATCAAACGTAGGGCTAACTTTGTCTTGCTAGCTCATAAATAGGACTAATTTTAATCCTTTTCGTTGTTTTGCAGGTCCAAGGAACTTGAAGTGGGGGCACCCCGACATCAGTAACGAGTCCCTCTTTACCTTAGCCATCATCTCTCTTTGCGACGTTGCTAGTCGCGACATACACCATCTCTCGAAGGCTCATTGTCGCAAACTTGCTGGCTTGATCACGAGTCCTCACCATCTTGAAGCCCAAGCCGCCGTCCCAGAAGGTAACTTTATATTCTTGCTCGCCATACACTCTTGCTCGTTCATCATTCTTGCTCGCCTAAAGTCTTTTTCTTATCAGATCAACAAGTCACTGTTGCTATCCCGGCCGTGCCCGAATCGTACTATTTGCTCGCCGGACGAGTTAAGCAAATGGCGGACGCTTCAAGGAGGAAGATGGATCCTCCTCTTGCCATCATGCACCTCCGGGCAGGGGAGAACCCCACTGATCGCCCAGCTCCCGGAGCTGGTCGCCGTAAGCCTGCGGCCAAAATCACTTCCTCTCCGCGAGATGTGAGGAAGGAGAAAGAGAGGGAACGAGAGAGGGAGAAAAGGAAAGTGCCGCGGGACGATGATGCTCGCGGCACTCGCGGTGATGATCGCACCTCCAAGCGATCAAAGACTATGGTAGAGGCGAGCAGTGCTACTCCCCGGTCTCCAACCTCTAAGTCCACCTCTTTGGAAGTGGTGGACGAACGGCAAGTGGTCGCCGGCCTGGTGGCGGCCAGGAAAGGGGACAATCCCAAAGATACCTCTTATCTAGGTTGGGACCCCGTCAAAATCAAGGAGTAAGTCAAATGTCTTCGCCTTGTTTGTTGTTCGCCGCTTGGCGTAATGTTGCTTGATCGCTGACTTCTGTGCTTTCTGTTTCAGATATAACCCAGCGCTTTATCCTGGCCGCGGGACTACTCTTCACTATCTCTCAGTAGTGAAGAACGCACCTCCTTCATTCTCCGACATACTTGATGCCCCCATTCGCCGAGCAGCCGAGATGGTTCCAAGGGCTTGGACAAAATCGGCGAACACCCTTGTCACTGGCCAATCTGCTAGTGATAATGTTCGCTTGATGGCCTACAATACTAGCCATCAATTGGTCCAGTCCCAAATGCTGCTCGACCAAGTCATGGAGCTCGAGCGAACAAACCGCGATTTGGGCCGTCGCGTGGAGAGGATGGACGAGGAAAAAGCCTCTGCCATCAAAGAGTGCAAGGCCGAGCATGCTAAGATGCTGGCTTTGATGGAGAGGAAGATGGAGGCCTCGTTAGCTGGCGAGAAGGACGCCTTGGAGAAGGCTGAGAAGATGCTGTTGGAGGTGAAGTCCTCAGATTTGAGAGCTGAGAGAGCTGAGAAGGAGCGAGCAGACTTATCTGCTCGTCTGCTCGCTGCCGAGGGGCATGTCAAGAGGCTGGAGGAAGAGCGCCAGAATCTGATCGAATACGAAGTCCATGAGCAGGAAGTAATGGACAAGACCAATTTTGGGTACATCTGTGCCTTTGCGGAATGTTTACGGTCTGTCCACTTCGCCCACGATCATAATCAAGATATTCGTGATGCGGTGAAGGCGGACTTCATTGAATACGTGAAAAATTATCCTCCTCCTCCTGGCTCAACTTTGTTCGTCTCCGATTTGGCCGACCTCGGCTTTCCTCTGGAAGTCTTTGGCGAGGAAGTCGATATTGCTGCTCCCACTTATGGCGGCCAGCCTGACCCTCCTCCAGCGACGACCAACGCGGCAGCCGCTGACGAGGTTTTTGAAGGGTTGCCTTCGCTTCCCCTGACCCCTATAGACGGGGCTGGTACAAGTGCCCAGGGCGAGCAGCCGAGCGTGGCGGCGACCAGAACTGAAGATGCTCCTCCTCCACCTCTTTCTTGAAGACTTTAGTCTTTTTTTTGCAATAGGATATGCAACATTTCTGTATTTCTCATTCCTATTGTAAAACTTTTTGATCTAATGATATAAAGATTTTTTGTTCGTCTACAAGCTTATATTTCTTCATTTGTCTTTACTTAACTGCTCGCCTCTTTGTTTTTTTTTGCTCATGACAGTTAAGTGTTCCTTTTTCTTAAGGTAAACACTTAAATTTTAAATTGATCATTTGGTTCTTATAGAACTTGACCTTTAGTTGTTTGGGCCATTTTGGTCACTCATGGACTTGGCCTTGCATTAATGTGGGCTATTGGTCCGTTATGGACTTAGCCTTATTTTTGCTTTGAATAAGCTTTTCTGTTCGTCTTATAACAGACTTGTATTTTGCTAATTTTTGGGCGAGCAACTAAGTAATTTGGACTCAAGGCTTAAAAAACTAAAATTCAACAAGACAAAAGATAAAAACAATTCTGCTCGACCAGTAAGATAAATGCAAATCTGCTCGCTTATAAACTTGCGCGAAAATTTCAAAAATTTACAAAGGATCTATTTACAAACTTTCTAAGACTTACAGGACTTCATTGGTAGTACTTCTTGAGTAAAGTTGTATTCCAGGAGTATTGGGACGACTTGCCTTCCATGTCTTCAAGGTCGTATGTGCCGTTGTGCCACTTATTCGTCACCTTGTATGGGCCCTCCCAAGTCGGGCCGAATACTCCTGGTGGTATTAAAACTTTTCGAAGTACCAAGTCCCCAATTTCGAATTCTCTTGCCTTTACTTGAGAATTGTAGTACTTTGCTGCTCTTCATTTGTAGATCGCATTTTTCAATTCTGCTGTTATTCTTTTTTCTTCGAGCAAGTCCAACTCTGCTGCCATTGCGGAGTTGTTTGTTTCTTCATCGAATGCAGCTGTTCGTTTTGTTGGGACTTTTAACTCAATCGGAATTACTGCTTCTGTCCCGAATGTCATTGTGAACGGTGTTTCGCCTGTGCTTGTTCTGTGGGATACTCGGTATGCCCACAACACCTCTGGTAGCTCTTCTGACCATTTTCCTTGCTTGTCAACCAAACGAATCTTCAGTATATGCTTGATTATTTTATTCACTGCTTCCACTTGACCGTTTGATTGGGGGTGGTATGGTGTCGAGAAATGTTTCTTTATTCCCCATTTTTCGCAAAAATCTCTGATCTCTTTTCCCTCAAACTGCCTTCCGTTGTCCGTCACTATCGCCTGAGGGACCCCGAAATGACAAACAATGTTTTTCCATATAAAGTTGATCATTTTCTCCTGTGTGATCCGCCCGAGTGCTTCTGCTTCCGCCCATTTCGTGTAGTAGTCAACAGCCACCACCGCGTATCGAACATTTCCTTGTCCTGGGGGAAAAGGCCCGATAAGGTCAATTCCCCATTTCGCGAACGGCCATGGACTATTTACTGAAATCAATTCATGTGGGGGTTTGTGAATGTTTGGGGCGAACAATTGACATCTATGACAAGTTCGGGCAATCTTGATTGCATCTTGAAGGAGAGTTGGCCAGTAATATCCTTGCCTTATTGTTTTATGTGCCAAAGCCCGTCCTCCGGCATGATTTCCGCATACACCTTCATGGATCTCTTTCAGTACTGCTTGTCCTTGCCCCCTAGCCAAACATTTCAGAAGTGGGAGCGAAATTCCTCTCTTGTACAGCTGTCCGTCCATCATGGTGTATCTTGCCGCTCTTTTAACCAACTTGTTAGCTTCAAATGGGTTGTCCGGTTTTTTATCGTTTTGCAAATATTCAACGATCGGCATCCTCCAGTCGTCTTCTTCGAAATCTTCGTCGATCTGATAGATTTTGTAATCTTCGGTTGATGGTTTGGACATTCTTGTTAGCGTTACTTCCGACAATTCTGCTGGTCCGGTGCTGGTTGCTAGCCTGGCTAATGCATCTGCTTGAGCATTATTGTCTCTTGGTATTTGTTCAATGTATATTTGTTCGAACAAGGAGGCCAAGTGAGCAACAATTTTTTGATACAAAGCCATGTCTTCATCTCTTGCTTCATATTCTCCTCGGACCTGGTTGACGATCAATTGCGAATCTCCAAAGATTTGCAACCTTCGTACTCCAACTGCTAATGCTAGGCGTAACCCAACGATCACAGCCTCGTACTCTGCTTCGTTGTTCGTCGCCATGAACTCGAATCGAACAACTGAAGTAAAAACTTGCCTGTCCGGACTTATCAAGACTATACCTGCTCCCGATGCTGTATTTGTTGATGAACCATCAACATACATGTGCCAGGGATGGCTATGCCCTCTCGTTGGATCTTGGGGGAAAGTCAGTTCGACTATAAAGTCTGCTAAAGCTTGCCCCTTGATCGCTGTTCGAGGAACATACGAAATCCCGAACTGACTGATTTCCAAGGACCACTTTAGGAGACGACCAGCCGCATCGGGTCTGTGCAGTATTTGCTTGAGTGGGAACGTTGTCAACACTTCCACCTGGTGGTCGAAAAAATATGGACGAAGTTTCCTGACACTCATTACCAGCGCATATGCTAGCTTTTCTGTTGGTGAATATCTGAGCTCTGCTTCGTGCAAGGCATGACTTACATAGTAGATGGGCAGGTGGAACTTTCCTTCTGCTCGAACGAGCACTGAACTGATTGCTACCTCTGAGGCCGCCAAGTACAAGTATAACTTTTCCCCTGGGATTGGCTTGGCAAGAATTTTTGTATCACTGAGGTAATCTTTCAGCTGCTCGAACGCTTGTTGACAGGCGTCTGTCCATTGAAACTTTCCTTTCTTGATGGCCTCGAAGAATGGCCTGCACTTATCTCCGGATCTTGAGACGAACCTGTTCAAAGCTGCTAGACATCCAGTTAGTCGTTGGACTTCTTTTACCGACCTAGGTGGTTGCATTTCCATGATTGCTTTCACTGGATTTGCTTCAATTCCTCGTTGACTAACCAGATGTCCCAAGAATTTCCCAGAATGGACTCCGAAACTGCTTTTCTTGGGGTTCAACTTCATATTGTAGGTCCGAAGTATCTCAAATGTTTGAGCCAGGTGCTGTAAGTGATTTTCCTTTTTTGAGCTCTTGACAACAATGTCGTCCACATATACTTCCATCGTCTTCCCGATGTGATCATCAAAAATCTTGTTGACCAGTCTCTGATATGTAGCTCCAGCATTGATTAGCCCAAATGGCATTCTCTTCCAGCATAGCAAGTTCTTGTTGGTGTAGAACGCAGTGTGCTCTTGATCATCGGGATGCATCGCGATTTGATGATATCCTGCGAATGCATCCATGAACGTTAGCAGCTCATGTCCGGCGGTGCTATCAACTAGCTGGTCAATGTGAGGCAATGGGAAGTTGTCTTTCGGGCAGGCGGCGTTAAGATCTGTGAAATCGATGCAGAGTCTCCATGCTCCAGTTGCTTTCCTGACCAAAACTGGATTTGCCACCCATTGCGGGCATAACGCTTGTTTGATTAAGTCGTTATCCAGCAGCTTTTTGACTTCCACGTCGAGCGCCTCGTATTTGTCGGGTCCAAATTTTCTCCTTTTCTGATGGACTGGCCTCTTCCCCGGGTCGATGTTGAGTCTGTGACAGGCATGTTCGGGGCTGATGCCCACCATGTCTGCATGCGACCATGCGAACACATCGAGGTTTGCTTTAAGAAACTCAATCATGTTGGTCCTGTACGGCTCTGGTAGCTCGGACCCTATGAAGAGTTCTAAGCCCTCTTGGTTCGGGTCGACTTTTACAGTTTCCAACTCTTCGACCGGGGTAGCCCTTCGTTTTTGGCCTTTCCATCTGGGGTCAATAATGGGCCCTTCTATCTTTGGCTCATCTTCGATTTCCATCGGTTCTGCCCCCAGTCGTGGCTCTATGTCCTCTGCATCAACGTTCATTGCCCTTGTTTGTTCTTCCTCGTTGCTAGTAGTAGCAGCTTCTGTTCCTCCTGTTTGGGCGAGCTGTTCGTCTTCGCGTTCCTGCTCGTCCTCGTCCAACTGTGCGCCTATGCATATCTGCTCGCCAATGCGCAGCTGTTCGTCTGCGCACAGTTGCTCGTCGCTGCGTGGTTGTTCGTCTGTGCAAAGCTGCTCGTCGACTTCCATTATTTCAGTGTCAACGGAAGTCAAGGCCTCGCTATCGTCTCCGTCCTTGTCTGAGCACTTGTCCGCCATGTTGACTTGATGATCCTGCAACTGTATTTGCAACAGACACGCACGAGCTTTCCTTTGATCTCCTTTAACTGTACCTGCACCCCTCTTTGTTGGAAATTTTAAACAATAATAGTACGTTGAAACAGCTGCTTTAAATTCATGCAAGAAAGGACGGCCGAGGAACCCGTTATAGGTGGACTGTTGGTCTACAACCAGGAAGTCTACCATTCTATTCATTTTCCTCTCCGGGTCCTCGATTGATACAAGCTCAACTGCCAACGTAACTATTCCTAGCGGGGTGGTCACAGCATTCCCGAATCCTACAATCTTGTGATTACAATCTTTGATGTACTCAGCACAATCTCCTAGCTGGTCCACCGTGCTCTTGAACAGGATATTCGTGTAGGAACCAGTGTCGACAAGTAGACGATGTACTTTTGTCCCCATAATATTGGCGCAAATGACCAATGAGTCGTTGTGGGGAGTAAGTATCCCGTCTAAGTCTTTCTCTGAGAAAGTCAGGTCCCCTGTTCGTTTGGTCGATGGATTTACACCCACTTCCATTACTTGATCGACTGCTCTCAGCTCTGCCTTCCTCTTTCTTTTCGACATAGGTGGTCTCCCATCAGAACAACCACCTACTGGCCCAGTGGGTTCCAGCATTAGGATTTCCGGGATATGCTTTGCTGGGGCTACTGGGACCTTCCTTCCCCTCTTACCAACTTTGCTTGGTTGGTCATCACTATCTTCGTCATCCGAACTGGATTGTACTGGCGCCCTTGGTCTTTTACCTGGTTCCCTCTTCACGAATTCGGACAGCTTCCCTTCCTCATAGAACCTCCACAACTGCTTCAATAGATCTCGGCACTCGCTCGTGAAGTGGCCGATGTTCTGATGATAAGCACAGTATTTGTTCGGGTTCAGCTTTCCTCTCTCTTGCCTTATCTTCCGCGGCTCTGACAACATTTCCCTGTCCTTAACGTTGTTGTACACAGCATCCACGGACATAGTAAGGACTTGACTCAACTTTTCTTTCAACTCAGCTCCATCATTGAATGACTTCATGTTCTTCGGAGCTTTGTAATCACTTCCTCCCGACTTCTTGTTAGACTTTTTCGGATCAGTCTTGTCTCCCATCTCTCGGTGTAAGGCCTCCTGCATTGAAACGTGAATTCCCGCTTTGTGTCTGAACTCTGTGTATGTTTTCGGGCAAGTCAGATGCATTTCCTTCCACAGATCAGTTCCTTTCTTTAAACCAGCCATCACTGCCACAATCTTCGTGTCTTCACTCACCATCTCGCCCTCCAGTAACACTTTATCAAATCTTTCCAGAAATTGCTTGTCAGACTCCTCGTCTCCCTGCCTAATATCTGCTAGACGGTGTCTGTGGGTCAAGTAAGACCCGGCAGTTGAGAAGTGGGACAGAAACTCTTTGCTTAGTTGGGCAAAGGAATTGATGGAGCCAGGCGCCAATGATGAAAACCATCTGTGCGGGCCATCTCCAAGGGTGAGTGGAAAATTTCGGCATTGTGTGGCGTCGGTTGCCCCCATCGAAATCATAAAATCCGAATATTTTGTCGCATGAATGCGGGGGTCCGACGTTCCCTCATATAAATTGATGGCTGGGAACTGTATCTTCTTCTGGATCGGTGCACTGAGGATAGACGGAGATAATGGTGAAGATGGGAGAACGGTTGATCCGACACCTCTTTGGGATTCCAACTGTTTCTGCAATTCTTCGATTGCCTTTCTCATTTCCTGCAATTCATCTGGGGGAGTTCTCCCGATGGAAGGCTGTTCATCGTGATTGGGTTCAGTGACCTCCTCACGATGCAGTCCCTTGCCAACGGGACGTTTCTCCTGAGTTGTCTTCCTAGCAGCGTTGCTAGCTCCATTTGGCCCTAGTCGGCCAAAAGCCGACCTCCGGATTCGGTCCTGCACTGATGGGCGAGCAGGATGGTGTGATCGCTCCTCATGCCGTCGGGATGGCTCCCTCCTATTCACATTCCTTGTTCCTAATCTCTCCAAAGCACTTGTTCGGGAAGTACTTTTGCTTGATTCATCTGCTCGACTCGGTGATGATTCTCCTCTGCTTCCTAGACGTTCGCTCAGTGGAGCTTTTCCTTTATTTCTGCGAACTTCCTCGCTGTCGGCCTCGTCCCGACGTGCATCTTCTCTCATTTTACTCCTTTGTTCGCCAGTACGCTCCTGCTCGCCTGTTCGTCTAGTCGTCACAGGTGCTCTTGACGGTCCTGCTATATGTCGATTTTGCAAGGATTGAAGAACAGCAATGGTTTTTGCTAGCTCTTCGGGATTTTGAGCAAGAGCTTCAACTTCTGGTGGAATCGTGTCAATAGTGACTTGTATATTCCTCTGCGAAGTTGCTCTCACTGTCCGTGCATGTCCTTCGGTGGAAGAAACCCTAGTTCTTGGTCTACGACTTGGAGATATACTTGAATGTCGTTCTTCTTGCGATCTAACCATCTTGGCTATCGAAATGTGGGTAAATAAGCAAATGGATGAAGTAATCTTGTACTTACAGACACCTTTTCCAAGGATTACTAGCCTTGTGTGTGATTGTAAAGGTTTGAAAACCCTAGTTCATGCACACATGCATTGAAATCCTTAAAGTGTTGTAAATCTTTGTCCTAAGAATATGCACTTTTGTTTTCCGGTAGCCTCACCCCGGATTCCGGCGAAATTATGCAGATTCCGGTGGCAGTCTTCAACCTTTCTTCGATTTTTTCTACAATCGAAGGTTCGAACCCTTCTTCTAGCGCCAATTGTTGATGACCTTTTCTAACTAAGAAGGTTAGTGGCTGTTTTTCATCTAATGAAGATCACCAAACAAGAATCAAGATCATAGAATTTTGCTAAGTAAAGCTCAAGTAATAATTTGACAAGAGTTTTGACTTGTATTGAATTGTTCTCCTTTTTTCATGTACAAGAAGGGAGTATTTATAGACATACAAAGTGGCCATGTGTCACCATCTTGATGGCTTAGCCATTGGATCTTTGCCAAATGTTAGGACACTTGTACAACATCTACACTATTACTCATTGGATGGGTGCCAAGTGTTAGGACACTTGGACCATATCTAAGCTAGTGACTCTTGGAATTCCCCATGTTGTACTTGGTCTTTGGCACTTCTGAGATGCTCTCGATGGTGACCGGCTGCTCGCTTGTACGTCTTCGTTAGATGTCATGATCCTTTGCGTTCTTAGCTGTTCGCTCCTCGCTTGGGATTGTTTTACAATGTTGCTCGCTTTACTACGAACATGTTCGCCCAAATTGGCTTTGGCTTGAGCCGCTGGCACAGCTGTTCTTTGCAAGTCTGCTTGCCACATTAGTGCTTTTCTACAAAGCTGTTCGCCCTACGAATCTGCTAGCTCCGCTACAAAGCTGTTCGCTTCCACGAAACTGCTAGCTCCTTTGATTTGTTATCCTGTTACTAAGTCTAATAATCTCCTTTTTATTAATTACTTAATTGTTCGCCACCCAACAATGTATATTCATTTCTTAAAAAAATTTGGATATGGTGTACCCTATGTCGATCAACATGATTTTAATATTGCACTTTCTATTCACAAGATATTTAAATATATATATATATATATATATATATATATATATATATATATATATATATATATATATATATATATATATATATATATATATGATATTTTAAATACTCTGTTTGTGGTGATTTTCGTGAATTTTTTAACCATCCATTATCATATATTGTGATATAATCGAGCTTGTAATGATATACGTTTGATTGTATTTGAAGTTGTGTAGTATTCGTGTGAGTGTGCATGCATTGATTTTTTTAAATGATTAAAAAAAGGAGAAAATGATAAAAAAAGGTAAAACATCCGTTTCTCTGCTCCGTTTCGTACCGATCTGATCCGTTTGTAACCGTAAATCCGTTCCGATCCATACCGAAAAATAAAATATCCTTACTGTACCGTACCGAAATTTTGGTACGGATACGGACACTCGAATTTTAAAATAACCGAACTTTGGTACGAACACGGATATTTTCAAATACCCGTTTCGGTCCGTACCGTGAACACCCTTACTCACGAGGCTCATTTTTCCAAATAATTATTGGAAATTAAATAAGAATAGTATGATTTATTTTATAATATCCCTTAATTTATATGATATCTTCTAAAATGTCAAGTAAATGAAACTTGATGGAGTACTAATTTTTCTGGTTTACAGCATTTTTTTGAATAAAAAACAAAAGTTGTTATATATCCTCATTAAAGTCTCTCTTTAAATGGATAATTCCAGTTGTTCCCAATAATATAAATTAGTAGACAATATTGAAGCTGTGGGATTCTCTAAATATCACACTGTCTTTTCAATTTTCATCACTCAATATCAACCTTAGTTTTCAAAAATGATTATTAGATAAACTCAATTCTTACTGAAATTGTCTTTTTATTTCTTTTTGTTCTTTCTTTTATTTTGTTAATTTTGTTTTAGAGGAGCAGATCTGAAAATTCAGAAGTGGATTCTCATTTGGGTCTCCAAAATGAATAATTTTAGAGGAAGCCTCATTGGAAAATGTATAAATTAAATATAATGTATTAACATTTTAAATGAAATTTGTTTTAATTTATAAATCTTCTCATAATTTTTTTTATAATTTTAATTTGTGCTATTTTGTGAACGAGTTTTTGCCATAATTTTATATGGTGGCATTGTGCGTCCCATGTTCTTTGAATTATATATAGTGTATCCCTACTTTCTCATGTGAGATTTGTTGTGTGTGCTATTCTGCTGAAAAAATACACACTTATTCTCTTTCCATTCACTCTTTTCCACTTCTTTCTCAAAGCTCTTACCTTTCTTCCCAGATTCAAACACTGCGCAATTTCACCACACTCTCAAAACCCATTTTGACTGGCAATTATTGCCCCATAAACACATATGTATGCGTGTATATGTATATATATACACATTTATACATCCAGAGAGATCCCTGATGATCTGCAATTAAGCTGAACATAGCACCGCTTGTATCCTGTTGTTTTCAGTCCGTGCTTCGAGATTGCTTCGAAAGATTGAAGGCCCATTTCATTTGGGATGAAAAAGAGGTAAATTGATTTCATATTTAGACCCTTTTCCATATTAAGCTTCAAATCTGGATTATGTGAAATATGAATGGAATGGGAGTTCTCTTCTATGCGTTTCTTGGTTCTTAGGAAATTTCATTCCCCAGTTAGATGTTGAACAAATTGCTAAATTGTGTTGATGGAAAATAACTGGATTTTGAATTGGGTTTCTGAATTGCGTTTCTCAGGATGTATTGAAGGGGGAAAGCTAGAAAATTGATTGACATTTAGTTTTGAAGAGTGATGATAATGTCCATAAATGGGGTATATTACGGCATGGAACATGTGTTTGAAAAAGTATAGAAGGAGATGTGAAATAAGTATCTACTTTAGTATAGCAACAATTATTACTTCATATATTTCTTCCATTGTGTAGCAATAATATTTGGAAAAGTTGCCAAACTGCATTATTGCTATGTTAGGCACAAGTTGGAGGGATCTTTGTAATAGTGAAGATTAAAACGTCGAATGTGTGAATTGGTGCATCATTAGATTAGTAGAGGAGAGTTGTGATGGCATCAATTAGGAGAACATTATCTCCTGTTCCTCGTCCCGGAGCTTTAATGAACGGCGAAGCCTGTCAAGTTTCGTCCCCTTTGTCAAAGTCGTCTTCCAACAGTCAGAATTTCCCTCCACAAGGTGGCGTATTGTCTTCTCCGTTGGGTTCGTTGGACTACGCGTTGTATAAAGCCCGGAGTTTTGTTCTTGGTCTTTTCTCACAACGATCTTCTCGGCCATTTGATAGATCAAAGATGATAAAGGGGCAAATATGGCGGAAAGCGTATTTATATTTCTTGATGTGCTTTGTTGTTGGTATGTTTGTTGGGCTTACTCCTTTCATTCCATTGAATTTGTCCATAAATGTCATGCCTAAGTATCAAGCTTTCGATTTCGAGTTGCTCCAACCAGACATTGAGCAGAAAAACGAGATACCGGTGGTCAACAGATTCTCATTCAAAGAAAAGTCGATATTGGAGCCAGATAAGGTGAATATTGAGTTAAATAATCCCCCCGTTGAGCATACCGTTTTAAATAGGTCACTTGACCTGGTTCCCGATGTGCCTTTCCAGAAGCTTCTGATCATCGTGACACCAACGTACACTAGGCCGTTTCAGGCCATTTATCTGAAGCGACTGGCGCAGACGTTACGGCTGGTCCCACATCCTCTCCTGTGGATCGTTGTGGAGATGAGTTCTCAGTCCACGGAAATAGCCGAACTGTTGAGGAATACCGGTTTCTTGTACAGACATCTCGTGTGCAGTACTAAGCACTCGACTGAGATTGCAGATAGAAATGCACTCCTTAGAAATGTGGCCCTTTCACACATAGAGACGCACCGTCTCGATGGGATTGTTTACTTTGCAGATGATGATAAGATATACTCTGCTGGTCTCTTTGACCAAATGAGAAACATTAGGTACTTTCTTGGGTATTAAATGCTTCATCACATTTATTGGTTATTTAAGTATGCTTCCGGTTTTTATTTCCTCGGAAATTCTAGTTTATGTGGTGATTTCGCTGAACAATTTTTCTTATGCAGTCGGATAGGGATTTGGACAGTGGCCAAGTTGGTGGAAAGCACAGACTTAATATTCTTAGAGGGTCCGATTTGTAACAGCTCCCAAGTGATAGGGTGGCATGTGGCTGACTTGGAGAAAAGATCTCGAAGATTCCATGCTGAGCTGTCGGGTTTTGCTTTCAATAGCACTGTCATTTGGGATCCTAAAAGATGGCACCGACCTACAATCGAGCCTATAAGGCAGCTTACGACAGTGAAGGAAGGCATGCAAGTGAGTTTCGTTATACTTATCTGATAGTTGGCCGAATATAATTATAACATGTGTGGTTTATTTTGCCAAAAATATGACCTTTTTACTAAAATATATGCTAAGCCTATGCTTCGATCCTTTTCGTTAGTGGAAAGTTTAGCAATTGCTAAACTAAACATGATGTTTTTAATAATCCAATTGCCTATAGGCACATGGAAGATCAGTGTTATTTCATGTCTTAACAAGACTGAGGGTCTGTAGAAAGGTCTTAAAGAAAAACAAGAGATGATTATTAGCCCAAATGAAGAAAAGAGAATAAGAGAGACGAATGATGTCTAATTGTTTTTTAATCTGGTTCAGTTTGCTGAGATATCTACTCTGTTTCAGGCAAGCACATTCATTCAGCAAGTTGTGGAGGATGAAAGTCAAATGGAGTGCTTTTCAATGGACTCTTCCGGAATCATGGTTTGGCATCATGTCGTTGACACATATTCCCATCCTCGTAATTGGTTTACTCGCAATACGTAGGGCACTCTGAACTTGTGTGAAGTCATGCAATTCGATTAAGGTAAGATGGATAATGTCTCCCTTATTTCTAGACGTCACTTCTTCAGTTCGATAAGCTCATATATTTCATTTTTAGGTATGGGAAAGTTTGGTCAAAATCTGTTGCTGCTTGCAGTGTCGAATCCTGGACCACCTTATAAGAAACGGGAGATGGCCATACAGACCCGTTGTACATTATTCCCCCGTTTTTTGAGGTTGAGTTCTATTTCTGTACAGCTGCTGATTTAACCATTTCTTGAGGAAAGCATGCTAGTTTTTGACAATTCCATGCCATCTCTTGCTTGAAGATTTGCAAATTTGGCAATTAGTGGGGTTTTTTAAAACCTCTTTATTATCTATTGGGATTTCTTGATTATCATCAGTAGGTGTAAATCATGTTTCTTGTTTTATAAAGCTATAATCTTTGGCTGTTTCGACAGAGAATATGTAACATGGCCTCTTTTTGTAATCTACAGAAGTTAAGTAAGGTATGTAGAGAATGAGTGGAACTTACTTCATTCTCTTGCTTTCTTTCCCTCTTTTGAAAAGTTGGTCGAAAGTTTTATTTTTCTAGAATTTATATTTTATCAATGGTGCCTAATGTTGATCTACTTCTCCTTTCTCTCCTTCATGGTTCGGCCATATCTTTTGTTCTTCTTCTCGTCTCTTTTGCCGTCTTTATATCTCTTCTTCTTGCGTTCTGCATCATTCTACTGTTGATCGTGTTGGTCGATTTCTATGATGTTGCGTCGTATGCTTGTTGGTTTCTTGCCGTTTTAAGATGTGATATCGAGTTGGCATCGCTGCTCGCTCTCTTCGCGTTGTTCAGATTCGCGTTTTATATGGCTTCAGCTTCAAAGTTATTTCTGGACAGTATTGGTAAGCGTTTGAACTTGAAAATGCAGCTTCTGAGGGGCCAAAATTGATTATTGTGAAAATGTACCATTTTCTTCTTAAGGATTGTTTGTAAATTGCAACGATTTTCTATTTTAAATTTGCGAGGGTAAATTTTTCAATGTAACTGTATTTTTCAGTGTAAACAATTTCAACTATTGAATGAGTGCGTTGTGTACGTGATGAATACGAGTTAATTATAAAAATAGTATATGAAATTATTTAAATATTCACGGGCAATGTACGGTACACATTTATTAGCACGAATCAAGCCCATTTTTTATATTTCTCTTGGGGAAAATTAATACAACCAGTCAAATCCAGCCCAATATACTTTACGTGACGTAATTAAAGAATCAACAATTAGGAGTGGACCGAGTGGTACAGAATTTCTCTTAAAAAGAGTTATGAAAATTAAACTAATATTGTTTTTGAAATAATTAACAATAGCAAATTAATATATCTTAGAAAACTTGAACTCCTTCCAATGAAATTTATTAAATGAATGAGGGAGTGTATTTATTTCAAATGAGATAAAACAATCTTAGTTTTGGTGTGCATTTGAGTATATGACATGCACTTAAATTTTGAAAAAAAAAAATCAAGTAGAAATCAATAATACCCCAGAGCTAATCAGCGATATTTCAATAAACAATCAGTAATATTTCAAGAAGTAATCAATAATATCCCAACTACTAAAAATACACATTTGTTTCAAAAAAATTAAAAAATTTTGGTTCTTAAAAAAAATTTAAAATTTAAATTAAAATTGAAGTGAATGCTAAAATTTGTATAAAAATATTATATATTGTTCACTTGCTATCGAATTATTTGTATAACCACATATTCTTGTATAACGCCCCTCAAGAATTTTGTATGAATTGATGAATGAGCTGAGAGCGTGGGCATTATATTATCATAATTTATTTATTTATTTATTTATGATGAGATTAATTTCATGGCGATTTTATTTCGCCACGTGACATACCACTGCCATCTCTCTATATCTCCGCCGCGTACGTTGACACACACTCTGCTTCTACTCTTCACCAATGGAGAATGCGTGTTCAATCGCCAGCAATCCATGTTTTAGTTCCTCCATTTTTCGTCCTAAAACCGCCGCCGGACTTCCTTCTCCGCCGGAGCTGCCGTTCGGTAGAAATTTGCGCCGCTCATTCGCAATTAAAGCTGAACTGAACGCCGCCTCAGTAAATTCCTCTGTTATTAATGAGGCCGATTCGGAGGTTGTTAGCGTGGAACCGGTTTATGAACCTACGCCTCGCAACCGTCCTCTCCGAACGCCTCACAGCGGGTAATTTTTTGAATTTCTCTTAACATTTCGTTATTAAGTTGTATCACAAATTCAGAGTCTGTTTTGAGTCTTTTCTGAAATTGCTATAGTTTCTTCGTTTAATATTATGATTGTTTGCAACAATAGTTTATATGATGCATATTTGTTGAAAAGCACTTACAATTTTCGTTCAGTACTACTGCTTTGCCCATCATCATTGGGTATCCGTTTTATGTGTTTCTTGTACGCAACGTTGATTGCATGTGGAGGCTCCGCTCGCTGATGATCATATGGCTGATGCAACCTTTGGTCTGTATGCAAAGCACGATGGTATTTACTATGGGAGTGTGTCTATCCTGCATCTCTTTGCAATCAAACTGGAGAAAATTTCAGTTGAATAGCAGTAGCAGAAGATTAACTGTTCAGGATTACGATAGGGATCAGCTTTTAATTAGATTTGGTAGTCCAATTAGGCTACATTTTGCAGTCTAAGCTTTCATGTTTATGTAATTGGTTTGACAGTTCTTCTGTTCGAGCTTCATTACAAACTGTGATTGCAGTATGGAAGATGTTTATCTATTTACTTGTCCTTTTGTTTGGGGTGGGGGAGTCAGTTAATGCGATTTGCTACCAAATTCATGTGAACAAAACCAAAGTTGAGGTTGTATGATCTGCAATACTACTTAATATTCGATCTATTTTATGGAGCATTAAATGACTTAACTTTTCCCCATGCCATCCTCGTCTGTTTAATTTTATAGTCAACATTTCTCCTATTCAGGTACCACTTTGATGGAACTGCTCGGAGTTTTTTTGAAGGTTGGTACTTCAAGGTCTCTATTCCAGAATGTAGGCAGAGTTTCTGCTTCATGTACTCCGTAGAGAACCCATCATTCCGTAAGCCATTGAGCACATTGGAGCAGGCTCAGTATGGTCCACGATCAACAGGAGTTGGTGCACAAATTCTGGGGGCTGACGACAAGTATATTTGCCAGTACACAGGAGAATCACATAACTTTTGGGGAAGTAAGTTTGCTTGTTATAATGTGACTCTCAATGTGTCTGTTATAAGCTTACATGTTGTCCATCAAGAAGGTCTTTTTCTTATGTATGTTTGGAGGGAAATGAATATCGTTGGATGAGGTGGGAAGTAGTGAATGTTTGATAAGCATTAGGTTTAAAAGGAAAGATCCAATACAATAACAAGTAATACTATCTGCGTTTCCATGATTAGTTATTAAGGATTATCTTCTGCACCTGGTCTTCTCCTTTGAACCCATTAATAAGTGTTCAAAGCAAAATTCGCACAGAACTGTAGCTATTTATTAAATCCTCCAGGTCATATTATATCATCCACTGAAAGGTGATAGGATGATTTCAGCTAATAGCACACTTTCAAGCTACTCTTGCACACACTCAAGTAGAAAAGAAAAATTTCTGAATCAGTTGGAATATTTCTTCAAGATAGGAAGGAATTTTTCATTGAATTGATGGAGCACTGGCCTCTGAATCTTTAGAACTACTTGGTGTTGTTGGCAAAATGAATGAACTTTTGTTTTTTGTCATCTAATTGATAGCTTTGCTTTTGGTAGATCGGCATGAACTGATGCTTGGCAATACTTTTGTGCTACAAAAGAATATGCAGCCTCCAAAGAAAGAGATCCCTCCACAGGTCAGCATGCTTCCCTTTTGGCATGTCTGACTCATTTCTATGCCCCCACTAAACTGTCTCACACATACTTTGCAAAAGAAGGGCCGGAAAGGGTTTTACAATTTTTTTCTTAGGGTCCATATTTACGCAATTTTTACCAAGTTGTGAACCTTTTCAGCTCCTATGGATATGAACACTGTAACTCCTGTTGTAATTATAAAGATTTTTGGTTCAGGAGTTCAATAAAAGGGTTTTAGAGGGTTTCCAAGCTACCCCACTTTGGCACCAAGGCTTTATTCGTGATGATGGAAGGTAAATCTTCTTCCAAAACTCTTTATTTAATGTTGTGTTGAATAACTATCCTAAATTACTTTCTAAGTTTTTCCTGTACTGATGACTGAAGAAGTAGGAAAAGTTTCACTTTTTGATGCCATTAGCAAGTGTTTATTGGATTGAACAACATAGAAAAATGATACACGATGTGTACATAAACTAAAAATGTATTAGCATACACGATATAGATTTATGCTCATACCATCAAATTATCTATGATTGTTCAATGGCCACTACTACATACGATACCTGTTGTTTTACGTTCACTTACCTATGCTATAGGGGCTTTGCCAAGTAAAGGAGATTGACTATTAAAATCAACAGAAATGAGAAATGCTTCAAGTCTCCTATAATTTCTTGATTTCTGTATTCTTTTGTCATATTCTTAACTGGCTTTGACTATGCTCTTACTTGAACAACTGTCATTCTTATAAAGAGCTGCTCCTTAGATTGGTTTTAGGCCAGAAAATTGAAATTCTTTAAACTACTAGTGGAAACAGCTTAAATTTTATGGATTGAACTTTTCTGTTGACGCAAGTATCCAGTATCTTTGCCATCCGGAAGCTCATGTAATCATTCATAAGCTGCTTATTTTGACATGATTTAGCTTGACAGGACCGATTATGCTGAGACTGTAAAGACAGCACGCTGGTCATACAGCACACGCCCTGTTTATGGATGGGGAAATGTTGAGTCGAAGCAAAAGTCCACGGCAGGCTGGCTTGCTGCTTTCCCTGTCTTTGAACCTCATTGGCAGATATGCATGGCAGGCGGTCTTTCAACAGGTGTTGCCTTGTAGTTATGTACTGTGGGGGAGGGGGCTTCTATTTCTTGCCCTTTTTTGAAAAGTAAAATATTATTACATCCATCCAATGAAGTCAACTCTGTGATGTTGACGCATGATACAAAAACCATAGCTTTTACTCCATTGCATTTTATAAAGAATGTGGCTCATCTCATCTGAGAACCCCAAATAGCTTCTGAAGAAGCATATCTAGTGATGGAGTTAATGTAATCTGTTAATTTTATTGTTGACTACATAATGGAACACTTGGTTAACTTTATTGCTAAGCGGAGGTAAAATAGTTTGTCAGCAAAACAGTTATACAATCGTCATACTTTGCTGTTGTTATGGTCCAGAACTTCTCTGACTTTATAATTGCATCTTTCGAAAGTAAATTTCATGTATTTAATATTAATTGCATATAAAGGCTTTTTGTTTGGTGCTAAATGGGGAATATGTTTCGATCCAGAAAATTGAAGGAAGTAATTAATCAGTCTTTTACATCTTGAAATGTCAGCTAATTATTATTCTTTGATCTCTTGCTCTAGGTTGGATTGAGTGGGATGACAAACGATACGAGTTTAAGAATGCTCCATCATATTCAGAGAAGAACTGGGGTGGTGGCTTTCCTAGAAAGTGGTTCTGGGTACAAAGCATCTCTTCTTGGAATTGTCATTCCTTGTTCTTCATCTGCACATAATATCTAATTCATCCATGTTTGTGTTTGGTGTGTGTGCCAGTACACATATTGATAAAACAACACAAGTAGAAGTTTTGTGTAATTATGATGCTATTCACGCCTGTGATTACTATGATTCCCATAAATTATGAGAAAACATAAAATCCCATACAAGATGGATAAGATCTCATATTAGAGGTCTTATTAACTCATCTTTTTGATACACATTTTCACTGTGCGTGCTGCCTGGTTTTCTGTGCAGGTGCAATGCAATGTCTTTGAAGGGGCGGATGGGGAAGTTGCTTTGACTTCTGGTGGTGGATTGAGACAACTCCCAGGATTGTCGGAGACTTTTGAAAATGCTGCACTGGTACTCATTTATTATGTGAAATTTAAATCCTGTTTCTTTTTTGCTTGATTAGTAAGTAACAGTAATGTTATGGAGTACAATCATAGTATTTGAGAAGATCTTGGTCCCAGTTCCAAGATCTACATTTATCCTTGCTAAAGTCACTTGGTTGTATCATGTCATGTATGCTTGACATACACTTATACACAGATCATTTTAGCTGGTTCACATTTATAAAACGTCTATATAATGTCTTATATTTGTGCACACGTTACTGGGTTTAATTAACATTATTTTATTAATTGGGTATTTGTACAGTTTGTTTTGTTTTTCTCTTATATAAATTTCTATATCACGATAAAAACCTGATTGCTTGAGCACTTTTGCATTCACTTATACCAAAATAAAGTCTGCTTATCTCGTGTTCTTGAACAGAGAGAAAGGAAGATTTTGGCCTGTTTATGAATTGAATTTGTTATTAAAGAAGATCCATTTATCAATTTGTGAATTCAGATTGGAGTTCATTATGGTGGGGTTTTCTATGAGTTTGCACCGTGGACTGGAGGGGTGTCCTGGGAAATTGCTCCATGGGGTCATTGGTGCATCTCTGGAGAAAGTGAAACACATGCAGTAAGCACTCTTTCCATAAACAAAGTTTCTTACGCTTAACATATTCTAAAGTAATGTGAGTATTGAAACAATAGAAAAGAAGTCTAAACCTAACTGTCTTTCACCCGAGTACTTTTGAGCAAACTTCCACAAAGATCCGTTGCACCTTTCTAATCCGGTGTTTATTGAGCAGGTGGAATTGGAAGCCACTACAAAGGATCCAGGCACAGCATTGCGTGCTCCCACCACGGAGGCCGGCCTTGCTCCAGCTTGCAGGGACACTTGTTATGGTCATTTAAGACTCCGGATTTGGGAACGACGTTACGATGGATCTGAAGGAAAGGTACTTTTTGGTTGATCCATCTCAATTGCCTGTAAAAGCACTAATAGGCTTATATTTTATAGTATCATCTTACATTTACTGGAAAAAAATCAAGCCTATCAAACACAGCCTGAATGGCCCAACATCTTATACTTAAAAGCATGGGTTATTACAGCTCAGCCCTAATCTGCTCTCGGCTGGTAGAGTAGTCTGGGTTGGGTCGGGTGGCCAATTTTCCATTTATAATTATGATTTTTGTTGGTGGTTTTGTAACTTCCTTTTGTTCATGGTTAGGTTATCTTGGATGTTACAAGTAAGATGGCAGCCTTAGAAGTTGGGGGAGGACCGTGGTTCACATCATGGAAAGGCAAGACTGAGGCGCCAGAGGTTTTGAATCGTCTAGTTGGGCTTCCTGTTGATGTAGAAGGAATATTCGGTTTGGCTCCTTTTCTCAAACCCCCTGGCTTGTAAGTAGTAACATACATTACTCGTGTTTATGATGGAATGCTGCTGTTCTGTTATGCTGTCCCTTTTCAGGCAGTTGAAATAGGTAGGGATTCCGTATAAAATTCAAATGTAGGACCAAGGATGTACCTATCTATAGCTTGTTTATACAATAAGACACCCAAGGGTTGGAAAGTTAGATGTATTTATGACATGTTATTGTGATCATTTTGAACTTAAGCTCATGAGTTGGTATAACATATACATTCACATCATAAATGTGGGAGTAAAGTAGATGTAATAGTTGGGACTTTGTTATTCCTATTTTATTTTAGTAATGCACCTCGTGTATTGTATGATGTTATTCAGCCTTTTCTACTTTATTAAAGAAATGTCCAAATTCAAAATTATATAAAACCATTTAGAATTAAAATAAAATTTGATACTCCTTCCTTCCGTCCAATATTAGTAATTTTTTTTTCCTGTTATTTTTTGTTATAAGTTGGAGGGCACAATAATATTGGACGGATGAAGTACTTTACCCTTTTTTTTTTATATCATATATTGATACATTAAAATATAACACTGTAAAAGATGGAATTCTTGGTTATTTTGGTGTGCCTTAACCAAACTTATCCATATTTTTTTTAAATGATCCTCCAAATTAGAGAAGTGCATAAATCAACAAACATGCTTATAAACTTCTCCAAAGGTGATAAGAGGAGCATGTATATATATAGTTTCTTAATGTTTATTATTATTTAACATTTATATGAACTTCAACTGTATATTTTATATAGTTATCTGGATCTTTTTTCTTGCTATCCAGAATGGAATATGAATATTATAACATTTCCAAAATAAATCGTCATGGCCTGGCAGATTGGGTTGCTGTCCTGCCCTGCCTGGCATCCCATGCTATTCATGTAAAAACACGATAAATGCACTTGTGGATAGAGACAAAACTAGTTCGTTATGACTCGAGCTCGACTCGTTTATATTGTTAAATGAGCCAAGTTCGAACTTGTGAGATACTCGTTTTACTAACAAACTGACTCGAGCTCGACTCGTTAACCTCGATAGTTATATATTTTCTTATAATTTCATTATGTTCGTTAAGTTCGACTCATTAAACTCGTTAGCGAGTCGAGCCAAACTCTATTTTCAGTTTGTTGAAGTTATCAAGCCGAGTTCGTCTCGACAAGAGCTCGAGTCGATCTCAAGTATCAAGTACTTGAACTTGCTCGAATAACAACTCTATAGACTTTTGAAGATATTCAAAAACAACATAATGCAGCCTAAAGCGAACAATATCATTAAACGTCGCTTAAGCCGACACATAAACACACACGGCATAGTATAAACAAGAGATCACAAGTCATCCTCTATAGTTTTCTCTTCTTTTAGAGGACCATAAGCTCTAACACAAAAAAGATAATAAACCATGTTAACCAAACTCAACCCTGTGAGAACCAAATAATAATAATCATAGTGACCTTCATTGATCTTGCTTGATATCCACCCCTTCCACCCTCCTAATCTCGACACACCATCCACAACATTCATCACAAAGCTAGCCACCAAGTTCCCGGCAGCGATCCCAACCCCGTCTAGGTTCGCAGCAACAGACGACATACTTCTAGGTAGCTCCGAAAGATAGAACTCCATTTGTGCAACATCATTTGCAGCAGTTGCAAACCCATTCAGGCAATATTGCGGAACCAACCACAATGCCGACATGGCCCCACCCTCTAACCCGTCTCCCTTTGCTCGACCCAAACGGATGTTCTCCACAGCCGCTGTCACAAACATGGCTAGAAACGAGAGGAATATCCCGATTCCCATGCGTCTTCTGGTGCTTACGTGGACCGGTGTTCCCACCAGCCGCGATGCGACAGGGAGAAACACGCGACCATACAGAGTGATCCACACTATAACAGAGATTACGGTAAACAGGCCAAATGAGGCTGCTGGTATAACTAAACCTGAAGTAATACGTCGATCCATTGCAGATGCCTGGAGTACTTGAGACGAGGTTTGGCTTAGATTTACGAACAGTAATGCCCCTGTGGACCATATGGGAATCACCCTGACTAATGCTTTAAACTCCTCTACTTGCTCTGCTGTGCAAAGACTCCATTCGTTGGATGCTCGTCCATTCGGCAACAAGTCTTTCTCGGGGTTGATAACAACGCACGCCTTATTTAGAAACCTGAAGACAATGCCAATAACTAGACTTAGACTAAGTATAGAGTGAAAATGATTTATACATAAACCAATGAAGGGTATTAGTTGTTTTCACTAAAGAGTGTTAGTTTTTTTCACTGAAGAGTATTAGTTGTTATTACTGAAGAGTCCTAGTAGTTCAGTGAAAATAAACTAAGACTCTTTAGTGAAAACAACTAATACTCTTCAGTGGAAACAACTAATACTCTTTAGTGGAAGCAATTAATACTCTTTAATGATTCATGTATAAACCAATTTCACCCTATACATACTCCTAGACTTAAACAACATATGATCATATAGGTTTCAAATCTTCAAGAAAATTAGGTATTACACCCCTCTCTCACCTGAATTTTTCACTAGGCAAACCAGGAGTTGGGTGATTCTTGCAGTGATACGTCGAGTTTGTACTATCCGATGGTAATTTGAAACGGCGGTTTTTGTAAGAAGCCGCGACTACTTGAACAAAGCCAGTGAGTAAGTTGGGTTTAGTCTGAACTTTAACATAGAATGGAGAACCCAAAAAGAAGAAACAAGTGCCTATCACAACAAGCACAATAGGCACAGCAAAACCAACTTTCCATCCCATATTATCTTGAACGTAAACAACACAAGTTAAACCAATGAAACAGGAGAATGAGTATGTAGCATAGTACCAACTGAAATAACTCTCACTCACACCACTGGAATTTCCTTCATTTTCCAATTGATCAGCTCCAAATGCTAAGGAAGAAGACCTGATTCCACCGGCCCCGATCGCGATGAGACCAAGAGAAACACACAGAACTAAGGATTGCAACAATGTAGGGGGATCGCAGCTAGAATCTTTATCACATGGAAGAGGCCTCGTTTGTGGGATCACAGATGTTGACCACAAAAGAATCGTCCCCTTCATTGAGACATTTCATCAAACACAAGACGTGCACGAATTTGCATAGAAATTGAAATGAAATTTACCACGAGGTATACAACAGATCCAAATCCAATGGTGTAAAACCTGCCCGAGTAAGAATCTGCAATGAAAGCCCCAACAATTGGGGTCAAATTGGTGGCGGATGACCAGATGAACAATATGTTGGAAGCTGTAGCCATTTCCATATGATACTGTTCCATTAAATACAGTATCATGTTCGCTAACAGAGCAAATGTTGCCATTTTCTCAACTGCATCATTTCCTGATAATCATACAAAAATTGCAATAAATCCTGGAAAGATTCATCGAAGTAGGAGAGTAGAATGAAGAAAATGGTTATGGTTACTTGCCTATTATGAGTATCACAGCCTTGAGACCGCCCTTTGTGCGAGTATTCTCCAACAGGGGTTCTTCCTCCATTTTTCTTTTCTTATTCCAACATTTTTCCATTTTTAAAACCCACTTTCTCTCTGTGATCAAAAGATGGATCTGTGAAATGTTCTACGATCTTTAGGCTGAAATCATGAGTGTTTGATTTCAAACTTCCAAGCACGCAAATCGGTTTAAAGATGAACATGGCTTTTTATATTAGTAACGACACGATTTAATAAAAAATACTCCCTGTGTTCCAATTTTATTTTTTCGAGAGTTGAATTTTAATATTTAAATAAATAAAGTAGTATTGTGAATGATGAATGATGAATAAAATATTATTTAAATGAATAAAATAATTTTCATTTTAGGGATGAAAAAACAAAATTGGGACGTACCTTCTTGGCAAATGGGAAAACAAAATTGGGACGGAGGGAGTAGTATTGTATTAAAAAAATAGATAAAATAAAATAAAGAATATTGTGGGACTCTTTTATTTATACCTGAAAGATGATAAAACTATCAATTTAAGACCTAAAAGATTTTTCCTATCGATTCAGGGTTTGAAAGATGAAAAACTATTAATTCAGGACCTAAAAGATAGAACCTATCAATTTAAGACTAAAAAATATTAAAACTATGTTTGGCATATTATAATTTATATTCTTATTTTATTTATATACATTATTATTTTTTCTTAATTCTTTAATTTTTTATTTTTTCAATTACATGAAATTAATATATATTTATATTTTTGGGAATATGGTTTATAAAAATATTGTCGGATGATAAAAAATTATTAAAGACCAAACACAGTCTTAAAATTAGTAACTCCTAAATTAATAGTTTTATCTTTCAGGTCCTGAATCGACAATTTTCAATCTTTCAGGCTTTGAATCAATAGGAAAAATCTTTCAGGTCTTAAATTGATAATTTTACTATCTTTTAGGGCCAGAATTAATAAAACTAAAAGAAAAATGTATAAATTTGGTGGACGGAGGGGGTAGATTGCTGATAATTCCATGTATTATTATTATTATTATTATGATAAATTTAACCTTTGCCACATTAAATTTGATTCCTGTTTGTAACCTTATGATGTGATCCAAATTATGAATAAAAAAGAAGGTATGGAAAGTTTGAGTAATGTGTATAAATAAGAATCCATTAATTGTATCTTCAGTAGAACTCTTTTTTCTTTCTTCATTTAATTAAAATTCATTTACTTACTTTTTTTTTTTAAAAAAAGGTTAATCTTAATTAATGATATATTCACAAAATTTACACCATTATCTTCTCTATTGTATAGACAAAAAAATTTCCACCATTATCTTTGACCAATAACTCATGAATTTTACTCCAATTAAAAAAAAAATCATTATCTTCATTTTATCATATACTCACAAAAATATCCTCCAACAACTCATTAAATCTTCTGATCTTCTCTATTATATAACCACGAAAATTATTCATTTTCATCAGAAATATTGGTACTTTAATGTTGTCAGGTATTTGGTTTGCACGTCTTCTTTGTTCAATATATTAACAACTTCTTGATTTGGCGGTGGTATCACATGGGCATCCATAAAATATTATTTCTACCTCGATTTTGTATAATCAATAATATATTTCAAAATATAAAAATGACGAGCTCATTTATTAAGCTTCTCCAATATCGAAATCAAATCACAAGTGATCCTCTTCTTCTTCTACTCCATGCTTTGTTTCTTCCTTCAAAGGGCCATAAGAATTACTACATAAAACAAAATACACAATGTTGGCAACACTCAATCCAGCAAGAATTAAGTAGTAGTAATCATATCTCCCCTTATCAATATCACTGGAAATCCAGCTTTCATGGCCCCCAGCTTTTGACACATTATCAACAATGCTCATTATCAAACTTGCTAACAAACTTGCCAAAGACATGCCCACCCCACTCAGAGTGGAAGCTATACTCGACATGCTTCGTGGGAGCTCCGAAAAGTAGAACTCAAGCTGCCCGATCATGTTTGATCCCTCCGAAAATCCAGACAGACAATGCTGCGGAAGCAGCCAAATTGCTGAAACCGACACGCCTGCTTGGCCTCGTAGTCGTCGGAGTCTCTCCACAATAGCCGTGGCTGTCACGGCTAGGGTGGAGAAGAATATCCCGATTCCCATTCTTGTTTTGGAGTTTAGACGAAAGGGTCGTCTCGTGGCTTTGGATGCGAGTGGGAGAAATACGCGATCGTAGAGGCAAATCCATATGATGATGAACACTATAGTGAATGTGCCGAATGAGGCTGCTGGTATGGTTAAACCTACAGCACAAAAACTTGTATAAGACGATCTTTCGTGTAGGAAACTGTTTTATACAAGACTCGCTCAACCTGCAAATATACGTCTATCCATTGATGCGGCTTGGAGCGTTGGAAACGAGGTTTGACTGATGTTGACGGACATGATCATTCCAGTAGACCATATTGGGATCACATTGATCAGTGCTTTCAGCCTCTCTACTTGTTCCACACTGCAAAGACTCCACGGATTCGTAGCTTTACCATCGTGGGACAAGTCCTTTTCGTGATCTATAACAATGCAGGCCTTGTTTAGAAACCTGAAGATGAAGATGATCATCAAAATTCAATCAGAGTGATCACAAACTCAGTAATTCAAAGCAAGAAACATATCAATACTTCTCACACCTTAGCTTTCTAGTAGGAGAAACAAGATGAGATCCACATTTAAAGTGGTATAACAATGTATCATCATTGTCTGATAATCTTATATTCCGGTTTCTGTAAGCAGCTACGACAACTTGAGCCAAACCGGTTACTAAGTTCGTCTCGCTCTTGAATTTGACATACGAGTGGGAGGCCAAGAAGAACGAAACAACACCGAACAACATCAGCACACAAGGCACTGCAAAACCAACCCCCCATCCCAGTTGTTCTTGAATATAAACAACAAGAGTTAGAGAAATAATGACAGAGAATGTGCTTAAAGCATAGTAGCAACTGAAATATCTCTCTTTCGCATTCGGCGATCTCCTGAAAACTCCGTTTTCCAGCTGATCAGCACCGAAGGCCAAAGCAGAGGACCTGATTCCCCCAGCTCCGATCGCGATTAATCCAAGAGCGGCCCATAGAAACATCGATTGGAAAATCGAAGCGGGTTGGCAAATCTCATTAGATAGAGTGCATGGGGGAGGCCTTGCTTGTGGGATTACAGATGTTGAACATAAAAGAATCAAACCCTTCATTGAGACATATGATCAAACACATAATGAGCAAAGATGAGTGGGATTACAGATGTTGAGCATAAAAGAGTCAAACCCTTCATTGAGACATATGATCAAACACATAGTGAGCAAAAATGAGTACTCCATGTTTCTATAAAATTTGAAATGAAAATTACCAGGAGATATATGAGGGATCCAAATCCAATGGTGTGAAACCTTCCCAAGTAAGAATCTGCGACGATTGCCCCAATTACAGGGGTGAAACTGCAGGCTGATGACCAGAAAAAGAGAAGGTTGGAAGCTGTTGGCATTTCCATATGGTACTGTTGAGTTAAATAGAGAATCATGTTTGCCGTCAGCCCTAGTGATGCCATTTTATCCAACGCATCAGTCCCTGTTTCCATAAAAAGTTAACTTCACATAAATTTCAGAGAAAATGAACACAGTTGGTATATTGATGGAGAGATTCAGTTTATTATGTGAGTATGAAAACTTGCCTATGATGAAAACCACTGCTTTCAAGCCACCCTTTTCCTGAGTTTTCTTCTTCAGGAGAGCTTCTTCCTCCATTGTCTTCTCTCTCACAAACTTACAAACTTGCGAATCTGAAAATGTTGATTCTTGAGATTTTGATTTGGATTTTCATGCGACTTGTTGTTATCGTTTACTTAATTAATTATTATATTTGGTGTTGGTGTAAGGCCAACTTAACACTCATATTTATTAATTAATACTACTCAAAACAATCATGATTTACGTGGAGTTTGTTTTCGTAACTGGTCAGCATAGGGTTAGATATATGATCCCTTCAATTCTGCGATGCAACAATTAAGTTTTACACGATCAGACTCACTGTTTTAGCTGAACTTATTTGAAATATCGTATAAACTCATATACGGTTCTGGGAGGGGGGTTTTCGCCTGGCTGCGTTTACTTCTGCTGTTAAACCCCAATAAAAAATTTAGCCCACCTTTGTCAGCTGTTTACTTTTCAAGTTTATTCACCCGGGTAAACCGTCCGACCCGGGTGAAACCTCTACTATATTCACTTTTTAAACCGGCTGAATTGGGCGGGTTAAAATTTGTCTCGAGTTTACTTGTTCTCAAAATTACGTATTTGTCCTCAGCCAGGGGTATACGGTATACCCCTCTCGAAATTACGAATCAACACGTGAACATCAACGCAACTGGAAAAAATCGAAGAGGGCGGGTGTAATTTGTCCGATGTAGAAATAGTGGAATCGACACACCTTATGCTTCGGGAAATGCTCTATTAGCTCCCAGGCTTTGATTGGACGGTCGTAGATCTCAACGTCGCGGTCGGCTTTAATCAATTTGATTACCGCGGTGGCTTGGCGGTGGCGGCTGCCTGCAGAGATGGGCGCTGGAGATGCCGTGAAAGCAACGGGGAAATTGCAGGCCCGGTGATTCTATTAATTTTGTTCTTCCCCTTTTAATCAATTTTCAAATTAAAGCTCTGAATTTATGAGAGAAAATTGGTGTATTAGATATATAAATACCTGGCCCTGGATTGCTTGGATTATATGCATACAATATCCATGTATCTATATATACAAATATGGGTACGGTGGGCCTCTGGATATATATATATATATAATTTAAAATCTAGTACATATTTTTAATCCCATACTTAACAATCCAGGTAAACAGGATAAAATAATTTTAGTCTTATATTTGACAACTCAAGTAAACAGTTGATATATGGGTATATTTTATCTAGCCATACTAAATTAATTTTATCTAAACTATCCAAACTAACAAAGTAAACACAACCTAACATTTTATAAGTTGTTTTAAGAGCTTATAAGATGTAATTTTTGTAGCAAACCCCTGGCCCGATAGGATTGGGTGGAGGAAGTAAATAATGGTGACTCAGCGGCCCATTAGGTGTGAGGACTAGTGTCTTGGTGCCCACAAGGAGCTATCCCCCACATTGGAGTGATTATAAGATGTAATTTTTAAGAAGCTTATAAGTTGCTAAAGTGTTTGACTAATACAACTTATAAAATTTTTGATAATTTATAACAAATATTTTTTAAATTTATAAAAAATAATTTTTTTCTATTTTTTATCTTGAGGTAGGAGTTGGGGAAGGGTGGGGTGGTTTCAGGGTGAGGTGGGTGGTTGAGATGGAGGTGGTTAGGAAAATAAGTTGGAAAAACTCAACTTATTTATTTACAGTTTATATGTTTTAATGAGCTTATAAGCTCAGCCAAACACCCTCTCCATCGTCTTTTTCTTGAACATATGCAGTACTACACACAAGAAAATACAACTCAATATCCAGCAAGATAAACAAGTAATAATAATCATAACGACCCGCGTTAATGTTGCTTGAAATCCAGCAAAAGCAGGCATTCTTAAATAGCTTTAAACTTGTGAACATCGTGAAAAAACGGAATAATTGGTTAGATCATAATATGAAGCATTTGGTATTTACTAATTCTTGATTTTGCGGTGTTATTAGCCAGCATGTGGATTGAATGACGTTGCTTGTATTGTTGACCAACAAACAACATTGTGTATATATTTACTTGCTAGATCCAGAGATGAACTTTGAATTGTATTTTAAACAGAGAGAATAAATTAATGAGATGTTAGATTATATATTTTCTACATAAATAACTAACAATTAACAATTTTCTATTTTTCACGACTGGTTTCTACATATATGAGAAAGAGTTATTTCAAAGTATTAATTTTTTTATTTATCTGCTGAAGTTATTTCATTTGTAAATAAAAAAAAAGTGACATTCAAATTATAGAAGTTGTTACTTATTTATGTAGGAGATGTATAATTAAAAAAAAAAAAAACAAAAATACGTGTAGTTCTTCATGGCAAGTATTCATGTGCTCCGCCAATCTACATCATCTATAGTCACTCGGAAGAAGAAGAAAAGTGTATTCAATTGTAGCAATATCAAAGATTGAGTTTTTTTTTTGTTTTTTTTTACAAAAATTCAAAAGATCATGATTGAATTGCTATTAAAGGTAAAGATTGTGAATTTATATGGAATTAACCTAAATGAAAATTACCGGTAGATATATGAGAGATTTGATATTAATAAAAAATATACAATGAAATGTATGGTTGAGATTAAAAGTATAAAATATATGGTGTAAATTAAATTTTAATTTTAAAAAATACCTAAAATAATTTTTTAATGAGAATGCAGAAATTTTCAGATGAAATAATTTGAAGGCATAGTGCTGTTATTCGAGTCGAGTCGAGCCGAGCTGAGCTCGGCTCAGTAACATTAACGAGTAATAATTCAAGCTCGGCTCGGCTCGTTAATGAGTGTAACGAGCCCATCGAGTGAACCGAGCCTAATGGAATTTAAAGAAAAATCTTAGTTATCGAGCCTAACGAGCCGAACTCGGTTGGGCTCGTTAAGAAATTGAGTATTTTTCGAGCTCAAACTCGTTTAACCTAACGTGTCGAGCCTTAACGAGACGAGCCGAGCTCACGAGCAGCTCGTTTCGTGTAACAACTCTAAATAAAATAAAGTGTGTTGTCACATAAACTTAAAATAATTTGACTATATAGTATCATGAATATGAATTATGATATGAGTTTAAGATATTTTTAATTTTTAGATTTTGCCTACAAATATCATTATTAAGAGTTAGACATTGTATAATTATTTTAAAAAATATAAAAACACGAAGGGAAGTGTATTTCTTAAAATTGCGGGTGTATTCAATCGGATCATTTATTTAGGCTTTGTTTGATTAGGGATGAGAAATAGAGTTGAATGAAACTTTATGTCAAATCAAATTTGATGTTGAAATATTTTATTATTATTAATTAGTGAGATAATGATTGAGTGAAAGAAAAGTAGGAGAGATGATAGAAAACGTATGAGAGAGAATGAATGTATAAGAAAAAGTAGGAGAACTAATGAATATGAAAAAGGTAGGAGAAAAGATGGGTGAGTGAAATAAAAGTGGTGTGATTGTATAAAATATAATGAAAATAGGTGTGCATGTGTATAATAGAAACGAATGGAGAATGTAATGTGCACATCCAAAATCGGATAGGATGGGGGATGACCCATCTCTATCTGGATGACCCCATCCCTAACCAAACACACACGTAGGCATCTCTATCAGTGACATTCCCTCAACTCAATCTTCTGATATAGTATTCATTATCTATCATTCACATGCACAATCTTCAACTCAATTTAATCTTAACTTTTTTATACTTTATCAATGACACCAATCCTACCTAAAATAATTATTTTTATTTATTATTTTTAAAAATATATTATGTATATTTAATTTATGTTTTATTTTAAATGTGTAAAAAAAATTAAATTTTTTTTTTATTCTAAATTCGTAATTATATAGGAAAAATATTTACCACACATTTAAAATAAATTACTAACTCAATAACAAATTTATCATACACCTAACAAATTCAAAGAAGAAAAGTTAAATCAAGATCCAAAGTTGAGATAATTTTGAGAGGATTAATAATTTTGAGAGTTTGAAAACTATTTGGGATTATTTGGATAGAGAATGATAGAAATTAGGATAGAAATATTAGAGAGAAAAAAAAAAGATAAAATTTGATTTTGTTCCAAAATATTTCGATATTGGACTCTATTTGTAGAGAAATTTATTTTATGAAATTATATTTTAATTATTTTTAATACAAATCTAATTATATTAAAAAAAATTATAACAACTAATTAAAGGTTAATATGTGGCATGAAAAAAATATAGTTATTGTCATGACTTGGTGGCTCTTGGCAGCGCATTGTCAAGCCAAGTCAATGTCATCCGAATTTTTTAATATTTTTTTTATTTTTTGTCTTATATGGTGATACTTACCTAAAGTCACCAATAAAGATAATCTTAAAGTTTACCTTTCTACTATGTAATATCAAGGTAACATATATTTTCGGCCCCAAAATTTAATTGTTTATCACTATAAATATTTTATTTTTGAATTCATCAGAAGGAAGACTAGATATCCTTTGACAATATTTTATTAAATGGAAACTAATTAGTTAACCCCTCAAAAAAGCAATACCAAAACCAAACCCAGCTTCTTCAGTTAATTAAAAAAAAAAAAAAAAAACCGTACATTTACAGGAAAGAATTACGAAACCCTCAGTTTTTATTGAACTTGTATCACAAATTTCCCCTTAGACTCTGTAATACGTTCATGATCCAACACATAAATAAGAAGCTAATCTGAAAATAAAGGAGCAGGTTTGCAAAGGGCATTGCACCTCCAGTAAAGTAGTGCCTAGTAATCCAATTATTGTCATTCACTTCCTTCATTAACTCCAACAGATTGGATTTTTTTTAACATAAATTTATTGGTGATGTAATATCATAAGTTCCCTTGTGATAAAGTTGAAAGACGAGCAAAAGTACTGGCCATGATTACCTAAAAAACGACTGAGTTCATTTATTAAGCTTTTCCAGTATGAAAGTTAATCACAACTGATCCTCTTCTTCTTCAACGAGCTTTATTTCTTCCTTCAAAGGGCCATACCAATTACTACACAAAACAAAATATACAATGTTGGCAACACTCAATCCAGCAAGAACTAAGTAGTAGTAATCATATCTGCCCTTATCAATATCGCTGGAGGCTTCCATGCCCCCCCTGCTTTTGACACACTATCAATGTTAATCGTTTTGGATTCACAAGAAAACTTGTAATCAGGGAATCGGAATTATGGAAACAATAAGAACGAAATTGAAAAACAACAAGAACACCAGTTTATGTGGTTCGGAGATGAATACTCCTACGTCCACGGGATCCGAGAGGATAGACTTTTCACTAAGAAAGGAATTGGAAGTTACAAGTTACAATCACACAATCTCACAGTGTTTGCGCTCAAATTGATGAAGTTACTTCTCTCAGCTGAGAAGCCCTCTTTTATAGATACAGAGATTGAAACGAACCCTAGATTCGATTCAATTGTAACAAACTCAATGCAAGGTAGTTATCCAGCTGGCTAACAACTTCAATAACCGTCATAGTTGATTCAGTTATAACCGTCTTCGAATTAGCTCCAATTTGGTGTACTTCGCGAATAACGGACTTCAGGATCAGATGACAAGACCTCCTCTGGCTCTGGTCACTTACACCAGATGACCTCTGATAGACCTCCTCTGATGTCTCATCTACCAGACTCGTCTGACCAGACCTCACCTGGTGGACCTCCTCTGAAAGCTCTTCTGCCTGACTTCTCTGGTCAGGCTTCTCTGGTCAACCTCATCTGGTCCATCTCCTCTGGTACTCCAAAATTTACTAATCTCTCACGGCTAACACTTTACCAACATAGCCTCCTATGAATTAAGCCCAGCAGATTACATACTTCACATATGACTCTTCACAATTCTCCACCTCAGATGAGAAGTATCAATCCTCTCCTCCTCTCCTCCATGCTCCAGCTTGGGCCTAAGGAACATCCCATACACTCATCTTTACCAATTCAACACAGAATTTGAATTTTGTACCTGGTAAAGACTTTGTACACATATCTGCAGCATTGTCATCTGTAGATATCTTCTGAATCAGAACCACTCCTTTATCAATGATTTCCCTTACAAAATGCAAACTTACATCAATGTGCTTTGATCTCTCATGGAACACTTGATGTTTAACCAGATGAACTGCACTCTGATTATCACAATGAATGACCACAACCCTTTGACTTATGCCAAAATCCTTGATTATGCCTTTCAGCCACAAAGCCTCCTTAACAGCCTCAGACACTGCAACAAACTCTGCTTCTGTAGTAGACAATGTAACTCCACTCTGCAGAACAGATCTCCAGCTTACAGCAGTATTGTAAAGTGTAAATATATACCCTGTTAAAGATCTTCTGGTATCCAGATTAGCAGCAAAATCAGAATCTACAAATCCTTCAAGTGGACTCTTCTGGTCAGTCATCCTCTCAAACATCAAACCCAGATCAGATGACCCTTTGAGGTATTTGAATATCCATTTCAAAGCTTCCCAATGTAATCTTCCAGGATTAGCCATGTATCTGCTCACCATACTCAATGAATAAGCTAAGTCTGGTCTGCTGCAGACCAGAGCTACATCAGGCTTCCAACCCCACTTGCATAAGGTACTTTCATCATAGTCTTCTTCTCTTCATCAGACTTTGGTTCCATTTCCTTAGATAGTTTAAACTGTTTTCCCAGAGGAGTTGACACAACTCTACTCTCATGCATGTTAAACCTCTTCAGGACCTTCTCAATGTAACTCTTCTGGGATAAGAATAGTCTTCCAGCTGCTCTGTCCCTAAGAATATCCATTCCAAGAATCCTTTTAGCATTTTCCAAGTCCTTCATATCAAATCTAGCACTGAGCTTCCTTTTGATACTCTGAATCTTCAGAAGACTCTTACTGGCAATAAGCATGTCATCCACATAAATCAGAAGATAGGCTATCACATCACTACCTTGCCTTTCCAGGTATACACTGTTGGAGTTATACGTGAAAGTATGCTTTTACTTTGTATAACTCGTGTATCAAACACTCGTTTTATGAGAATAATTCTTTTATCGCATTTGCTTTAGTTATGATTGAATGTTGAATTTCTATTGCAAACCGTTCAATATATAGTACGTGTTACATAGTAGTTAATGTGGTGATACCCGATCACGGAAGACGACATTGACAGTTTACTTGTAACTAAACGTACATTTTCACGACCTAGGTGGAATTGAACAATCCGCCGTGAAAGGTCGATGCGTAAGGCTCAGATTGGTCTGTCTTGACTAAGAGATTGCACTAGCACATTTAGTATGTGTTGAAGAGGTCCTACAACGAGGATAAATTCTTCTGTTCTGAAAGGTGAAGAATTAGACCTCAGTGGTTGTTGATTTCTTAATCTCCGTCACTTAAATAGGACCGTGTGTGCTTAGTAGTTACTGCTTTGATTCATATTGGGTGAGAATCATTGTGACTTTGAACTTTGTGTCTTGGGCAGTAATATTAATCATACGACGGTTGCTAAGATTTAATACGGAGAAACGCGTGCGAGTACGGCTCGTGTGATTAGTTCCCTTGGTGGGCTCAGAAATTTTATTGTACCAAATCTTGCAAGTGAAGAATTAGTTTCTTCGGTACGAATAATAATGTTGAGCTGTCTTTACTCCAAGGTGAAAGATGTTAATTAATTTAGAGCTATTCAGAAGCTTAATTAATTAATGAACTTGATAATCTTAAACACGGGAAATAATAACCGGGAGCCCATATTATCGTAATATGGATTAAGATGGATAATGCAATATTAATTTATTAGTGGTAATAATTAATATTAATGGATTGAATTATATTGGGGCTCAATATTGAAATTCAGAAGTCCATTAGGAGGTCCAATCTTAATTCTCCTTAAGGCCCCTCAAGTAGCCCATTAAGTAGCCCAATAATGATAAGGTGATTAAAATAAAGAATATATTAATGCTGATTTTTTCAAGTAAAATTCGAAAATAAGAAAAACAAAAAGAAATAAGATTTTGTTGATTTTCTTGGAAATATATTATGGAAGATATGTATTCTAGGAATACAAGAATATCTCATATATTCAAGAAGATCCAAATCTTTGAATTCTTATTGTAATTTTCGAAAATCACCCTATAACAAGGTGAGTGAGATTTTTGTGGAATATTTTATTGTGGAGAAAATAATATATGAGATATATTCAAGATTTCTTAGAGTCTAAGAAAAGATTTTTTCCAAGCCTAAAATAAGCCCAAAAATTCGGCCCCTACATATTATAAATAGGGGATGATTATTTCATCCCCAAGAACATAATTCCATGTGTTGGAAAAATCAAGAAGCATAGATATTTTTCTTTTTCCTTAGTTTATTAAATTACTTGAAAGCGTCTCCCACCGGCGATCAAGTGAGGTGAAAAGGGAAATACTTGAGAAGGCTTTGGGTTGATAGAACGAGATTACAAGTGTCCCGTATATCCAAAGGCCAATACTACGAGAGGTACGTTAATCGCATATTTACTTGTTTAATTCCGCCTAGTTAAATATGTGAAATTAATTTAACATGCATGATGATAATTAGTTGTTGGAATTATTATTTGAATTAATTAGGATTAATTCATGCTAGTAATAATTGTATTTAAATTTGTATTTAAAATTCATCCCGAATAGATTCCGGGCACCCCTATTTTCCCAACATACACAAGTATCATACTTGCTTCTTACAAAACCAATGGATAGCATAACTTACATTGAACTTCTTATGCCACTGTCTAGGACTTTGCTTGAGGCCATACAATGATTTCTTGAGCAGGCACACCTTCCCTTCTCCACCTGGTTCAACAAACCCTTCTGGCTGGTGCATGTATAAACTCTCAATAAGATCCCCATGCAGAAAAGCTGTCTTGACATCAAGTTGATGTAGCTCCAGATCTTCTTGAACAACTCTACTGAGAAGTAATCTGATTGAACAATGCTTAACAATAGGTGAGAAAACCTCATTGTAATCAATTCCTTCCCTCTGAGTAAATCCTCTGGCAACTAACCTGGCTTTAAACCTCACCTGATCTTTCACACTAGATTCAAGCTTCCTTTTAAACAACCATTTACAACTGATTAGCTTCTGCCTAGGTGACTTATCAACAAGAATCCAAGTATGATTCTTCTTAAGAGACTCCATCTCTTCTGTCATGGCTGTAATCCATGACTCCCTATCATCACACTCAAGGGCTTCCTTGTAGCTTTTAGGTTCCTGGTACTCTATGGCTTCTGCTGTAACAAGTGCATAGGAGACCAGATCCACACGGCCAAACCTTGCTGGAGGATGTATTTGTCTTCTGGATCTGTCTCTTGTCAGACTATAATTTCTTAAGTCTACTTCTGGCACTTCTTCCTCCTCCTCTGCAGGTGCACTATCCTCATCTGATGACACATTCTCTCATGTTTCCTGCTCTGGTTCAGAACCAGATGCATTATCATGTTTGTCATGATCAGGCTCAACCTCAACTTGAGTAATTGGCTCAGAAATAACACCATCCATCTCTTCAGCTGATGGTTCTCTATCACCTCCACCTGACTTGTATCCCATCTGTGATTCATTAAACACTACATCTCTACTGGTAATACACTTCTGGTTCCCAGGCTCCAGACACCACAACTTATACCCTTTAACACCCTTTGGATACCCAATGAAAACACATTTTAAAGCTCTAGGTTCAAGTTTGTCTTGCCTCACATGAACATAAGCTAGGCACCCAAAAATTTTCAACTTTGAGTAATCAGATATCTTTCCATACCAGACCTCATCTGGGGTTTTAAACTCAATAGCAGATGATGACACTTTATTAATGAGATAAACAGCTGTGTTAACAGCTTCCCCCAAAAAACTCTTAGGTAAATGAGCATCAGATAACATACATCTAACCCTTTCCAGAATAGTTCTATTCATTCTCTCTGCTAGACCATTCTGCTGGGGGTTTGAAGGAATAGTTTTATGCCTAGTAATACCCTTCTCCCTACAAAATTGTTGAAACTCCTCTGATAGGAATTCAAGCCCATTATCAGTCCTTAAGTGCTTGATAGTTCTGCCTCTCTTATTCTCAAGTTCAATTAACCATTCTTTGAACTTAGAGAAGGCATCACTCTTCTGTTTAAGAATGTAAACCCAAACCTTTCTGGAATAATCATCAATAAGGGTAAGGAAATACCTGCCTCCACCATGAGTGGATACCCTTGCTGGTCCCCATACATCAGAATGTATGTAATCCATAACCTCCTTGATGGTATGCTTCCCTTTCTGGTATGCTTGCTTCTTTGATTTCCCAAGAACACATCTCTCACAGAATTCCAGCTTACATATCCTCTTCCCAGGGATTGCTCCCTTCTTGGATAACTCCACCAGACCCTTCTCACCAACATGTGCCAATCTCTTGTGCCACAAGTTAACATCAGAAGACTCCATGGTAACATCAGCTGATCCTGTTACAGTTCTTCCAATCAAAGTATACAAACCATTCTTGATCATACCCCTCATAACAATCCTTCCAGATTTGGTTATTGATAGAACTCCTTTTTCTTTCTTGAATTCAAAGCCCTTAGAATTCAATGTACCAAGAGAAACAAGATTTCTCTTCAACTCAGGAACAAACCTGACATCAGATAAGATCCTATCAACCCCATCAAACATCTTGATCTTGATAGAACCAGATCCTTGCACTCTACAGCTCTCATCATTACCCAAAAGAACAAGACCTCCATCAATCTTCTCAAGATTCAGGAACCAGTCTTCATGTGGACACATATGAAAAGTACACCCAGAGTCCAGGACCCACTCTTGACTTAGTATATCATGACTAACCATCAAGACCTCTGCACTATCATATCCTTCAACCTCCACAACAGCTGCATCTCCATCTTGATCACCTTGATTGTCTTTCTTCCTCCTTTCAGGGCAATTCTTTCTCAGATGACCTTCCTTATGACAAGTGAAACACTTTCTCTTCTCAACAAAATCAGATTTCTTCCCACCCTTATTCCCTTTTCCACCATCCTTCTTCTTGAACTGAAACCCCTTCTTCTTCTTGGATTGAACATTCAATCCTTCAGCAGGTTTCTTCCCATCAGTTTGGATCTGTAGAAACTTGGTTTTCAGGGCAGTTTGAACATCATCAAACATCACCTGATCTTGTCTTCCAAATAACAAGACATCTTTGAAATTTTCCAGAGACTTAGGTAGAGCATTCAACAGCATCAATGACTTGTCCTTGACTTGAAGCGAACTACACTAGCTTCTACTAGTAGCTACCCCGCAAGGGAATGGGTTCACTGTAGTATGGGCAAGTATAGGGACCAAGTATTATCGAACCCAAGGGATGGTGTATATGCGAATAGATCCCTGAAGATCTACGCGTCGTAGTTAATATGAGTGTGATGTTTTTGGGTTTTTGAAAGATTAATTAAGCTAACTAAATTATCCTACGAATGCAAAAGGAAAATTAAACTAAGTATCTAAGGTGTATATGCAAGTATGAGATGGTGATGCTCAGGATAGGAATCCCTACGTATACTAACGGAGCAGGTACATAATCAAAGTAATCGTGACAAACAAGAATTAACCTAAGTAAAAGAATGCAAGGTGAAAGCTCAAGATTCTAAACCCTAATACTTTACCCTAACACTCGACTTCACTAATCCACTAACAAGTTAATGGATTGTGCTCAATTAATGAGACCCTAATTTAACTAAGGTGATGCGGTCGTCCTCCTTCGCTAAACCGGTAAATGAATTAACCTTTCCTAAACCTTCTCGTTAAGACTACTAATTGTTATTGAGTGATGCGGTCGTCCTCTCTCTAACACTTTCGTACTAAATTCAAAGGTAGAGTTAAGATTAATTATATGAATTCATTAATTAAGAGAATTAAAACTAACGTCACCAATTACCTTAATTACGTACCCACATCCTACTTCTACGAGTTCATCCTAACCCAAGCATGCAAGAGTTTTAGCCGGACATGGTTATAACAAAAATAAAAGCAATAGAAGAAACAACGAATAAAAACATAATGAATTAAGCGAAGAAAATAAGAAACATGAACTAGGGTTTTAAAAGAAAATAATTCTAAGAACTGAAATTTAATTAACTAAAACGAAGTTCAAAGCGTTTAAAGTAATCAAGCTAATGAAAAGAAACTAAGAAACGAAAAGAAAATTAAGAATTCGTATGAAAAACCTCAACAACGTAAAAGTAAAGCTTGCTCGTTCTTCTCCTCTTCCTCTCTCTAAAAACTAAGTCTAAAAGTGATTTCTAAAGTTGGAGATCTTCAAAACGTGTTTGGAAGAGGTATATATAGGCACCGGGTCGAAACGGGAGTTAATGGGCCGAAAATACGCATCCGGAGGCGAAAATACGTGTTTGCTCGAGCAAAACGCTCGAGCGGTTCCGCTCGAGTGATTCGCTCGAGCGCTGAAACTGTTCTGTAAGTTTTTGGTCGCTCGAGCAAAACGCTCGAGCGCTGGCTGCTGTGCACTCGTTCGTAAAATCTTCATATCTCCTCAACCGGGAGTCCGTTTTGGCCGATTCAAAGTCCTACGAACTCCTCTTTTCGCCCTCTATCCATCTATGAAAACCAAAGAGACAAATTAATAATTTTATAAAAATGATACTCATTTGACTCCAAGCACTAATCGAAAACACTCAAAACATGAGTAAATTGGGCACCAAAACATAACAATTTCACGCGTAATCACCCCCCCCCCAAACTTACCATGTTGCTTGTCCTCAAGCAACGAAATAATAAGTCAAGTGAAATTGTTAGGAATGAATCAAAAAATCAATTCATGCAAGTAAATGAACTCAAGCTTCAAAAGTCAATCACCCGTATACTCACTCACTTTCTTTTATCGTACTCATGCAACAATGACAAGAAACACCAAGATCAAACATGGATGTGCACTCAACGATGTGTTTCACTCCCTCACAAGTGTATAACAGTGTTTAAGGGACTCACTCAATCAATCAATCACACATATTGACAGCCATAGGCTTGTAAGCACTCTCAACTCCGACCATACTCTAGAAATCAATGCCGAATCAAAAAGGACTTTTCTCAAGGTTGTAATGTAGGCTCTTTGGACAGGTGGGATAACAATATAAGGTAAAGTGACTAAAGTGAATGGAGAATAGAAAATCAAACCTTGGCACTTCGAGATTAGGAACAGACTACTTCAAATATATTCAATCAACACTCTTTCAATTCCACTTCTCTCAACACTTCAATTTTTTTCTCTTTCTCACTCTTTTCACTTTTTTCAATCACTTCACTTTTTTTTCTTTTTCGCACAAACACATGAGCTCATTTTTTTTTTTTGCTCATTCTCAATATTCTTTCTCTTTTTCCCACATCTCAAATTTCATTCACACCCTTATTTTATCACCACTCAACTATCAATAACTCTCCTTTTTCAACTCAATCCACTCCCTTCATATTCACACTTTCCTATTCTCCACTCAAGTTGGGACAAAAAGGCTTAGGAATTGGAATAGTGTTCATATGTGCTAGCAAATAAAATAGGCTTTAGGCTCAAAGGGGCTAACAAGGGATTCAATGTCATTGGTAAGGAAATTTTTTTGGCTAAGTGACTCAATAAAATCAAAGATGGCCTAAGATCACATTCGGCATATCAAACTAGACACAATCAAGAAGCAAGAGCACATGCAAGTTCTAGCATCCTCTAAGGTGACGATCCACTCACAAACGAAGAGATTAAATCATGCATTTAAATCTCGTAAGGCTCAAAAGCTCACGGCTTTCACATCCATGCTAGTCCTAGTGAATTCTCACTCTAATCACACAAGTACTCAAAAGAAAAATTCACAAGCATACAAGTTCTTTCTCAAATCAGCTCAAATTCAAACACTCACACAAGAAAACTCCTAATTCAGTCTCACAATTCACCCTACTCATCAAATCATACTCAAAGATAGCAATCAACAAGCATAAGATGATTGATAGGCATAAAATATGCAATAGCGAGTCAACTCAAAATCACCCCAAGGAGTATCTCAAGGCACCCAATAACTAACTCAACTCAAAGATAAGGGCGTGCATGCATGTGCAATGTAACAAGAAACATAAAAATCTCCACCCCCCCAAACTTCGACCTTGCTAGAGGTCTAAGTTTGGGGTTGTGGGTTACCTCAACCAAATAATCCCGTTTCTCTCACTAGCTTTGCACATTCCATTGTCTCAAGTTGGTTCCTTCAATCTCCACTTCTTTGATACCTTTACTCCTTTAGAGACAAGCCTACAAGCAACTCACTCAAATACGAGGTTAAACATACGACTCAACAACATCCTAGTAACATAAAAGGAAAATAACTAAAAACACTCAAAAGCAAATAAAAATGGGTTGCCTCCCATTCAGCGCTATTTTTAAGGTCCTCATGCCGGACCAAGCTCAAAGGAGCTTATGGGACATCATACTCAAATTTACCTCCCTCACTCTCATAAGAGTGGTGTCTGAACTTCTTTCCTTGATGCCCCTCCATCATGAGCCCTTTTGCTCTCTTCTCATCCCCAAGTGTTATGGGTCTCAACTCCTTCTTGCCTCTATCTGGAGGAGTCTTACTAAACAATTTCTTGAGTTTGTACTTTTTCTTCTTAACTCCTCCTTTCCCTTCTAACTGGACCACGTCCACACTTTTCACCTCTTCATCCTTCAACTTCTTCACTTTATCCGTGTCTTCAACACGAGGATCAATTGCATCCATGCAATACAAGCTCTCGTCCTCCTTCGGGTGCTTCATGGCTTCATATAGGGAGATCTTCACTTCTTGATCATCAACCTTCAGCGTAATCTTCCCGTTTGCCACATCTAGCACCATCCCCGCCGTAGCTAAAAATGGTCTTCCCAAGATCAGGGGTACGTGCTCATCTTCCTCCATCTCTAGCACTACAAAGTCAGCTGGAAAGATGTGATCTCCAACTCTCACAAGGACGTCTTCAACCACACCTTGAGGTCGAGTAATAGACCGATCGGCTAGTTGAAGCGTCATCATTGTGGGTTGAAGTTCTCCACCTTCCAACTTCTTGAAAAGCGACAACGGCATCAAATTAATGCTCGCCCCGAGGTCGCACAACGCTCCCTTCTTGATCCCGTTCCCAATGTCACATAGGATCGTGAAGCTCCCGGGATCCTTCAGCTTCGGTGGAAGCGCCTTGTGCACTAATGCACTCACCTCGTGGTTCAACTGCACCAACTTCGGCTCATCCACTCGCCGTCTTTTCGCAATCAAGTCCTTCAAAAACTTCGCATAGTGCGGCATCTGTTCCAAAGCATCATAAAAAGGAATATTAATATGCAATTGTTTAAAAACATCAAGAAATTTTGCAAATTTTTCATCAAGCTTCTTTTTCATGAAGCGCTGTGGATATGGGACGGATATCACAGATTTGGGTACCCCCCATTCATCTCTTTCTGTTTCTTTCACTTTCTCCCTTGCTTCCTTTGCCTTCTTCCACTTAGGAACTCTCTCTATCTCCTCACTTTCCTTCCCCTTCTGGGACTCATCCATATCTCTATGCTTCTCAATCCCTTCACTTTCAATCCCCTTCTCAACTTCATCTCCTTTAGGCTCAATCTCTTCTTGGGGCGTCTCAGAATCAGCAGGCATCTGAGGACCTTCGTAGTTGGTTCCACTTCTTAGCTGGATCGCCTTGCACTGCTCTTTCGGGTTCCCCTCCGGCATTCTATTCACTGATTTTGCAATCTGGCTCATCTGGAGCTCTAAAGAGGTGAACCTTCGATTGTTCTCTTGTTGAGTTCTAGTCCACTCAACGTTCATCTTCTGGAGCTCTTGATCACGTTGATCACCCTTCTTATGCAACTCCTTCACATCGTACTCCAAGGATGACAACCACTTGCTCCCTTCCTCCACCTTCTGAAGAATCGCTCTCAACATCTCTTCGGTTGAGGCACCGCCTTCTCCACCCGGAGGCTTTGAACCCGGATCAACACCTGCAGGAACAGTAACACCAGCTTTTGGGTTAGCATAAGAAAAATTATCATTTTTTCTCCATGTGTTTTGAGGAGGCTGCTGGCCTCCTTGAACTCCTTGTGTGTTCCTCCATTGATTTTGAGGCAGCTGTGGGCCTGGAAGTACAAATGGTTGGCCATAAGAAGGCCTTCCATACTGATTACCACCTTGGTAGCCATTCTGATTGTAATACGGACCTCCCATGTAATTGGCTACCTCTTGCTGTCCACTTGGTTGGTCTACTCTCTCATTCTCTACTGCATGCTCTCCAACCAAACTCTTCCCCAACTCGAGGTTGTTGATCTTTTCCATCATGGCCATCAGCAGCCTTCTCGTTCCTTCTCCCTCCTCAACCTGATGCACTCTTTGCAAATCTGCATCCGCACTCCAAGCACCGGCATTCGTGACAATGTTGTCCACGATCTCCCTACATCTCTCTATGCCTTGGTTCAGGAATGCTCCGCCCGCACAGGCGTCTAAATGGTCTTGCCCCGCCTTGTTGGCACCACTGTAGAAGAATGCCATAATATCCCCCTCATTGTACCCGTGCTGCGGGCACTCAATCAGCATGTTTGAGTATCTCTCCCACGCTTGGCGTAAATCCTCTCCAGACTTCTGGCGAAAGGACGAGATCTCAATTCTAGCCTTGATCGTCCTAGATGGAGGGTAGAATCGCTCGAGAAACAGACGCTCGAGCTCGGCCCAAGTGGTAATACCTCCCCGCGGGAGCGTATTATCGTACCACTCCTTGGCTATTCCCGTCAATGAGAATGGGAACAGCCTAAGCCTCTTGGCATCTTCAGACATGCCATTGTAATTGAATGTTGAGGCTATCATGAGAAAGCTCCTCAAGTGTGTATGAGGATTCTCCTTCCCGATCACCCCTTTGAACTGATTCTCGGTCAGCAGCTTTAAAATCCCCGGTGATATCGAGAAGCTGTTCGCCTCAACAGGAGGCAAAGCCACTCCATCATAGTACCGCTGTGGCTGCGCTGCAAACCTCCCTCGAATCGCCATATTATGATCTACGTTCTGAGGAACGTGTTGAGGATTAACCAGCAGGTACTGGTACTTGTTGGGGTGGTGGTGGGTAAACAGGTGGTTGGTTGTAGACTAGGGGTGGAGGATACGGGTATGGTGGGTAAGGATAAGGTGGGTATGGATAATGTTGGTATACTGGGTTGTTGAAAGGGTTATTTGGGTTTTGTGGGTAAGCAGGGTTTTGGTTATGAGGATTATGGACAAGGTTCTGAGCTGGGTTCCCTACGTTTTGTGTACCCGGGTTTAGGCTCTGGCTATCCCCTAATGGAATTTGATTCTGGCTACCACTAACCCCAGTGCCTTCAACTCGGTCTACTGCCTGATTGAAATCGTTGGCAGCATCGTCCAACTCATTATTGATATCCATTGGTTCCTTTCCTAAGTCGGCAGCGTTCATCCTTCTCAAGAAGGCTCGGTTCCTTCTGGCTATTGTCTCAGGGTCCAACGGTATTCTCTCTTTGCTCGTATTGCCTTGTGAGCGTGTTTTCATAAACCTGACACACTAGCAGATGGATCAAAACGCAACTGCCGATTGAATACAAATAAAAATAAAAACAGAAAATAAATCACCCACTACTAACTACTAAGCTATCTACAAGTCCTATTCAAAAAGCATAAAACGCCATCCCCGGCAACGGCGCCATTGACTTGAAGCGAACTACACTAGCTTCTACTAGTAGCTACCCCGCAAGGGAACGGGTTCACTGTAGTATGGGCAAGTATAGGGACCAAGTATTATCGAACCCAAGGGATGGTGTATATGCGAATAGATCCCTGAAGATCTACGCGTCGTAGTTAATATGAGTGTGATGTTTTTGGGTTTTTGAAAGATTAATTAAGCTAACTAAATTATCCTACGAATGTAAAAGGAAAATTAAACTAAGTATCTAAGGTGTATATGCAAGTATGAGATGGTGATGCTCAGGATAGGAATCCCTACGTATACTAACGGAGCAGGTACATAATCAAAGTAATCGTGACAAACAAGAATTAACCTAAGTAAAAGAATGCAAGGTGAAAGCTCAAGATTCTAAACCCTAATACTTTACCCTAACACTCGACTTCACTAATCCACTAACAAGTTAATGGATTGTGCTCAATTAATGAGACCCTAATTTAACTAAGGTGATGCGGTCGTCCTCCTTCGCTAAACCGGTAAATGAATTAACCTTTCCTAAACCTTCTCGTTAAGACTACTAATTGTTATTGAGTGATGCGGTCGTCCTCTCTCTAACACTTTCGTACTAAATTCAAAGGTAGAGTTAAGATTAATTATATGAATTCATTAATTAAGAGAATTAAAACTAACGTCACCAATTACCTTAATTACGTACCCACATCCTACTTCTACGAGTTCATCCTAACCCAAGCATGCAAGGGTTTTAGCCGGACATGGTTATAACAAAAATAAAAGCAATAGAAGAAACAACGAATAAAAACATAATGAATTAAGCGAAGAAAATAAGAAACATGAACTAGGGTTTTAAAAGAAAATAATTCTAAGAACTGAAATTTAATTAACTAAAACGAAGTTCAAAGCGTTTAAAGTAATCAAGCTAATGAAAAGAAACTAAGAAACGAAAAGAAAACTAAGAATTCGTATGAAAAACCTCAACAACGTAAAAGTAAAGCTTGCTCGTTCTTCTCCTCTTCCTCTCTCTAAAAACTAAGTCTAAAAGTGATTTCTAAAGTTGGGGATCTTCAAAACGTGTTTGGAAGAGGTATATATAGGCACCGGGTCGAAACGGGAGTTAATGGGCCGAAAATACGCATCCGGAGGCAAAAATACGTGTTTGCTCGAGCAAAACGCTCGAGCGGTTCCGCTCGAGTGATTCGCTCGAGCGCTGAAACTGTTCTGTAAGTTTTTGGTCGCTCGAGCAAAACGCTCGAGCGCTGGCTGCTGTGCACTCGTTCGTAAAATCTTCATATCTCCTCAACCGGGAGTCCGTTTTGGCCGATTCAAAGTCCTACGAACTCCTCTTTTCGCCCTCTATCCATCTATGAAAACCAAAGAGACAAATTAATAATTTTATAAAAATGATACTCATTTGACTCCAAGCACTAATCGAAAACACTCAAAACATGAGTAAATTGGGCACCAAAACATAACAATTTCACGCCTAATCAGTCCTCATCATCAATTGTAACATCCAAACTCTCCAGATCATCCACCAATCTGTTGAACTCGTCCAACTGATCACCAAGATTCTTATCTTCACTCATCTTGAAGACTTGAATCTTCTATTTCATGTATAACTTGTTCGTAACAGACTTGGTCTGGTATAACTGCTCCAGCTTATTCCAGATCCCAAGAGCGGTTTCCTCCTTCGATACTTCCCTCAATGGCTTGTCCCCAAGACACAAGATAAGCGCACTGTGTGCCTTCCTCTTGTTCTCCTCCACCTTTGCCGGATTTGTTCCAGAAGCCACCTGAGCCGGTGGCAACAAGGCTTCGTACAACCCATTGTGTACCAGGAGAGCCTTCATCTTGATCTTCCATAAGCTGAAATCGTTCTTTCCCGGGAACTTCTCGATGTCGAACTTAGTTGCAGCCATGATTGCTTCCCACAGACGGCGCCACTTGTTAATCGTTTTGGATTCACAAGAAAACTTGTAATCAGGGAATCGGAATTATGGAAATAATAAGAACGAAATTGAAAAACAACAAGAACACCAGTTTACGTGGTTCAGAGATGAATATTCCTACGTCCACGGGATCCGAGAGGATAGACTTTTCACTAAGAAAGGAATTGGAAGTTACAAGTTACAATCACACAATCTCACAGTGTTTGCGCTCAAATTGATGAAGTTACTTCTCTCAGCTGAGAAGCCCTCTTTCATAGATACAGAGATTGAAACGAACGCTAGATTCGATTCAATTATAACAAACTCAATGCAAGATAGTTATCCAGCTGGCTAACGACTTCAATAACCGTCATAGTTGATTCAGTTAGAACCGCCTTCGAATTAGCTCCAATTTGGTGTACTTCGCGAATAACGGACTTCAGGATCAGATGACAAGACCTCCTCTGGCTCTGGTCACTTACACCAGATGACCTCTAATAGACCTCCTCTGATGTCTCATCTACCAGACTCGTCTGACCAGACCTCACCTGGTGGACCTCCTCTGAAAGCTCTTCTGCCTGACTTCTCTGGTCAGGCTTCTCTGGTCAACCTCATCTGGTCCATCTCCTCTGGTACTCCAAAATTTACTAATCTCTCACGGCTAACACTTTACCAACATAGCCTCCTATGAATTAAGCCCAGCAGATTACATACTTCACATATGACTCTTCACAATCAACAATGCTCATTACCAAACTTGCTAACAAATTGGCCAAAGACATGCCCACCCCACACAAAACGGAAGCTATACTCGACATACTTCGTGGGAGCTCCGTAAAATAGAACTGAATCTGCGCGATCAGGTTTGATCCCTCGGAAAATCCAGCCAGACAATGTTGCGGCAGCAACCACATTGCTGAAATCGACACGCCTGCTTCTGCCTGGCCTCGTCTGAACCTCTCCACGACAGCCGTGGCTGTCACGGATAAGGTGAAGAGGAAGATCCCGACTCCCATTCTTGTTTTCGAGCTTAGGAGAAGGGGTCGTCTCGTGGCCTTGGATGCGAGTGGGAGAAGTACGCGATCATTGAGGATCCATATGATGATGAATACTACAGCGATTGTTTTAAATGAGGCTGCTGGTACGGTTAGCCCTGTCAGAATTATGATTCGATTCAGTATTCATATTCGAATATTGGTGGTCGTATTTGATTATACGAACCTGCGAATATACGTCTATCCATTGATGCGGCTTGGAGCACTGGAAACGAGTTTTGGGTGATGTTCACACACATGATCATTCCTGTAGACCATATTGGTATCACTTTGATAAGTGCTTTCAGCCTCTCTACTTGTTCCACACTGCAAAGACTCCATGGATTCGCAGATAAGCCCTTTTCATGATCTATAACAATGCAGGCCTTGTTTAGAAACCTGAAGATGAACAAAGTTCAATCAGAGTGATCACAATGTCATAATTCAGAACAAGAAACATCACCTGAGATTTCTAGTGGGAGTAACAAGATGGGAACCACTCTTAAAGTGGTACAACAATGTATCATCATTGTCTGGTAATCTTATATTCCGATTTCTGTAAGCAGCTACGACAACTTGAGCCAAACCGGTTACTAAGTTCGTTTCACTCTTGAATTTGACGTACGAGTGGGAGGCCGAGTAGAACGAAACAACACCGAACAACATCAGCACACAAGGCACGGCGAAACCAACCCCCCATCCCAGTTTGTCTTGAATATAAACAACACAAGTTAGAGAAATGATGACGGAGGAAGCGTACGAAGCGTAGTAATAACTGAAGTATCTCGCTTTAGCCTCCGGTGATCTCTGGAAACCGGAGGTTTCCAGCTGATCAACGCCGAAGGCCATAGCAGAGGATCTGATTCCCCCTGCTCCGATCGCGATGAGTACAAGAGAGGCGCATAGAAACATCGATTGGAAAATCGAAGCGGATTGGCAAGGCTCATTAGATAGAGTGCATGGGGGAGGCCTTGCTTGGGGGATTACAGATGTTGAACATAAAAGAATCAAACCCTTCATTGAGACATATGATCAAACACATAATGAGCAAGGAGGAGAGGGATTACAGATGTTGAACATAAAAGAATCAAACCCTTCAATGAGGCATATGAGCAAACACATAATGAGCAAAGATGAGTACTCCAAACTTCCATAAAATTTGAAATGAAAATTACCAGGAGATATATGAGGGATCCAAACCCAATGGTGTGAAACCTTCCCAAGTAGGAATCTGCAATGATAGCCCCAATAACAGGGGTAAAATCGCAGGCGGATGACCAGAAAAAGAGAAGGTTGGAAGCTGTTGTCATTTCCATGTGGTATTGTTGAGTTAAATACAGAATCATGTTCGCCATCAGCCCATATAATGCCGTTTTATCCATTGCATCAGTCCCTGTTTTCAAGAAACGAAGACGTTCACATAAATCTCCGAAAAAGAAATCTTCAATGAACAGATTCAAGTTATAATTGTTAACTTGCCTATGATGAACACTACTGCTTTCAAGCCACCCTTTTCATGAGTTTTCTTCCCCAGGAGAGCCTTTTCCTCCATACTTGCAAATATGAAAATGCTGATTCTTGAGATTTTGATTTGGATTTGCATGTGACTTGTTGTTATGGTTTTCTTAATTATTATATTTGGTGTTGGTGTTGGTGTTGGTGTAAGGCTCATATCAATCAATACTACTCAAATCAACCATGATTCACGTGGAGTTTGATTTCTTAACAGGTGCTAACTATATCATATTCAACCAAGAAACAAAATTTGTTAGAAATCGGAGTTTTGGAGGAAGATTCCGCTGGCAAAATCCGATCGTTTGTTGCGATCCTACTCTTTTACTTTGGATTATATATAGTACTGATTTTAAATCAATAAATAAATTTCATTAGAAGTATATAGCTATTACTATTTCTATTTCATGGGAAATTTATCAAGTTTCTTAGTCCTCGTGTATTGCATGTTTACGTTCATTTTATTTTATTCGATTATATCAACTTATTCACATGATACATATTGATATTACTGAACCCACATAATTTTTCTCTATTTAATTTCTGTCTTTGGAATTTATAAGAAATTCACTCTCAGAGAAGAAGAAAAAAAAAAAAAAAAAAGAAAGAGGAGAGAGTCCATATATAATAACGTTCCACTTCAATTATTAAAAGCCAGTTTTGTTGATCCAAAAATATTCGGAAATACCATATATAACTCCTCCGTCCGTATGACACGCTTTAATTTATTTATTTCTACAAAATTACCTCCAAATCAATATTAAATTTTTTCACTTATTAATTTATGGAGTAGTTCTAGTGTGCATACACTACAAAAAAAACAATGTTTTGCGACGGAATTAGCGACGGAAAATCCGTCGGAAACAGTGTTTTGCGACGGGATCTGCGACGGACACGTATCTGTACCTAAAACAGCCGTAGCAAATGTTTGCGACGGATTCAGCCATCCGTCGCAAATTAACGACGGACAAATCCGTCGCAAAATCGACGGGTCAGATCCGGCCGTGTCACACAGAATTTGCGACGGACAGTATTCCGTCGCAAACTTTTCGGGTCAGACCCGATCGGGTCAACAACATTTGCGACGGCTAAATTCCGTCGCAAATGTTTTTATATATTTTTTATACTTTTTTGTGTTATAATTTGCAACGGGCTGTTTTCCGTCGCAAAATTAAATATTTGCGACGGAATATGGCCGTCGCAAATTACCGAGCCTATACAAAAAAAAAAGTGGCTCGCGTGGTTCGAGCCCGGGCACCCGAGGCGGCCGGGGCGGGCGCGGACCACTGGGCCACTCGGCCCATTGCTTAATATATGCGGCCCACCTTCTATATTAGTCTTATTAGGCCTTGAACAATTAATCCATTTTTGCGTCCAAGGGGAATCGAACACGGGACCTCTTGTGCAAGAGGAGGGGGCGCGCGCCACTAGGGCACAAGCTACTTTCGTTTATTTTTATGCAATTAATTGTATATGTATTCAAATTAAGTAATTTTTTTTATAATTCACCAAATTAATTTCTTTTCGTATCTAAGTTGTTTATTAAAATATTTTGCCCAACTCTTTTTTTTATTTTGTAAAATTATTTATTTCGACTCCCGCTTAAATTTATAATTCGTTTATTTGTACGCAATTAATTGTATATGTATCCAAATTGACTCATTTTTTTTTCTACAATTCACCAAATTAATTCATTTTCGTTTCTAACTTGTTTTTATAAATATTGGGGCCATTTAATTTTTATTATTTCTGTAAAACTATTTATTTCGACTCCCGCTTAAATTTATAATTCGTTCATTTGTACGCAATTAATTGTATATGTATCCAAATTGACTCATTTTTTTTCTACAATTCACCAAATTAATTCATTTTCGTTTCTAACTTGTTTTTATAAATATTGGGGCCATTTAATTTTTATTATTTCTGTAAAACTATTTATTTCGACTCCCGCTTAAATTTATAATTCGTTCATTTGTACGCAATTAATTGTATATGTATCCAAATTGACTCATTTTTTTTTCTACAATTCACCAAATTAATTCATTTTCGTTTCTAACTTGTTTTTATAAATATTGGGGCCATTTAATTTTTATTATTTCTGTAAAACTATTTATTTCGACTCCCGCTTAAATTTATAATTCGTTCATTTGCTTAAATTTTTTTTCATAATTCACCAAATTAATTCATTTTCGTTTTTCACTTGTTTTTATAAATGTTGTGTCCATTAAATAAAAGTAAATTCAAACTAATAAATTCACAAAATTATAAATTAAAGTAACAATTCAAAAATTAAATTAAAGTAACAATTCAAACTAAAAAAAAATTGTACTTCATAGTTATTAAAAATCAAAATTTTTTAACAATCGGAATTAAATCCGTCTTCCTTTTCATCCTCGCCCAGGTTAACAATCGGCGACATCGATGGCTGGGTCGGCGGGATCGGCGGCATCGGTGGCGCAGGCATTTGCGCTCGTGGCATTGAATCAGAGGCGAATATCTGCCACCACGCCTGCATGGCGGCTGTATACTCCTGCACCTCGACCCGATACTGCTCCATCTCGGCTGTATACCGGTCGTGCGCCTCTCGCTGCTGCCTCTCATACTCTTCCTTCTCTCGCTGCTGCCTCTGCATGTTCTTCATCTGCTCCACCACCGTGGCAAGCTGCCTCTCGACCTCACTGGGATGAGAGTCGATGGAAGACTGAGAGGAGGATGAGCCTGAGCCACGAGGTCGGAAAAAGTTCTTTCCGAAGCTGCCCAATCCAGCGAACCGCCCCTTTTTAGCCTTGACGTTCTTGAAGTACAATTCATTTTGAACGTCAACAGAAGGCTGTGTGGGGGGCATCGACCCCGACCCCGACCCCTCTGTCGTTTCCTCAGGCTGAGGTTGAGAGGCAAGATCCTCGAGCATCTTTCTCTGCAAATTAATTATACAAAAAATTAAATAAATTGAACACAAAATATAAAAAATACTTTTAATATTAAAAATTTAAATAATACTATTAATATTGAAATAATACTTACGTGGATCTCGGTGGTACGGCCGTAGGTAGACTTCCCAGTCTCCTCGACGAATGGGTGGGCGAGCTGCAATCTCTCAAAATGAGAGGGCTCGCGTCCTTGCTCCGCCGCCTAATTAGAAAAAAAGATAGTAAAAATTAACAACACTCATAAAAATTAGGAAAAAAATAATAAATTCAAAAACTACAAAATTGAAGACGAAACTTACAAATCTCAACCCGTGCTCATAAATGGACCGAGAACCGGCCCGATGTCTTGCCATCCCTTCCCCATCAGGGTCACTACGCCGATTCGCCTTGTTTTTCGCCGACTTCTCTTGGAATTCAGGGGAATCCCAGTAGCGGAGGAATTGGTCCCAAATCGACCGTCTTTCACTGTCAAGCCCCAAGTCGGTGGCCTCTCCCTTCTTGTACCACTTCTCCCTCATTCTGTAAAGGAGGTCTCTGTACCTTTCCTTTCCATATTTATCGAAATTCCTCCACATCTGGTCATCGTGCTCCGGTGCCCAGACACATTCTTTCTGCAATTACAATTTAAATGTAAATATATGTTTATATATTTGATATTAATAAACGGTGAATTAATAAATTAAATTAATACCTTAAACTCCTCGAAGTATGTCTTTTTTCTTGCATCGGACACTAACCTCCAACTGTAAGCGGTGGGCTCGAATCCACCGCGAAGGATGGAGTCGGAAACCTGATTAGCAGCCTCATGACCTGGAATCCAACTGTAAAATTAAAATTTCAAAGTTAGTAAAATAATTAGGTTTTAATTAATAAAAAAATTGAGTATAAAATATTATCCCTTACATATGACCACATGGCTTAACAGGCATCCGTCCTTCAACAACCGGATGCTGGCGGGAGGAGGATGAGCCCTCAGCAGTCTGCTGTGAGGAGGAGGAGGAGCCCGCACCAGGCTGTGAAGATGTCTCTGATAGAGACCTCGGCCTGAAAATAGGTGGAACCACGGGTCTTAGTGAGGGCCGTCGTCTCCTCCCTCCTCGTCCTCCTCGACTCGCCTCCTCATCCCTCGGAGGCTGCTGACTGTCGTTGCCACTGTCTTGTCCGCTCATCTATAACAAATTTCACGAATTATTCATTCAACTAAATTAAAATCAATCAACTAATAATATTATTTTATAAATTATATATTAAACTAAAATCAAACAACTAATATTATTTAAAATCAAACAACTAATATTATTTAAAATCAATTAACAACCTACTCAACTAAATTCATTCAACTAAATTAAAATCAATCATCAACTAATATTATTTGTAAAATTATTAAACTTAAATCAAGCAACTAAAATTATTTTGTAATATTATTTAAACATGCTTAACAATTAAAAATTAACAAATTACTAAAACAATTCAACTAAAATCAAACAACTCAGCTAAAATCAATTCTAAACTTAACAAATTCAACTATTTCTAAACATGCTTTAAAATTAAATTAAAATTCGATCAACTAATTAAATTATAATTCAACTAAAATCAATTCATTTCTAATATAATTCAAACAATTCAACTAATTCAATTCTAAACTTAACAAAAATTAAACATACTTTAAATTAAAATTCGATCAACTAATTAAATTATAATTCAACTAATTCAACTAAAATCAATTTATATTTAATATAATTCAAACAATTCAACTAATTCAATTCTAAACTTAAAAAAAATTAAACATGCTTTAAAATTAAATTAAAATTCGATCTACTAATTAAATTAGATCAACTAATTCAACTAAAATCAATTCATTTCTAATATAATTCAAACAATTCAACTAATTCAATTCTAAACTTAACAAAAAATAAACATGCTTTAAAATTAAATTAAAATTCGATCTACTAATTAAATTAGATCAACTAATTCAACTAAAATCAATTCATTTCTAATATAATTCAAACAATTCAACTAATTCAATTCTAAACTTAATTAACAAAAATTTAAAAATGATTTAAATTAAAATTCGATAAACTAATTCAACTAAAATCAATTCATTACTAATATAATTCAAACAATTCAACTAAAATCAATTCTCAACTAAAATCAATTCTCTAAACATGCTTTAAAATTAAATTTTAAACGGTAAAAATGAAGAAAACTTACGGTTTATTTGTAGAAAATGTCGAAACGAAAACTCGGTGGGGACGGACGCCTTCCTTTTCCCGACTTCTCCTTCCTTTTCCTTTCGTTTTCCTCCTTTTCTTCTTTTTTCTCGCAGGATCCGTCTGCTTCGCGAGGAGAGTATTTATAATTGTAAAAAAATTTGCGACGGACGCCTATCCGTCGCAAATTTCATCTGTCAAAGACAAAACGACGTCGTTTTTACTGATTTGCGACGGCTTTTCCATCGCAAATCAGTCAACGCACCGTTTCCCGAGAAGACGCGTAAAAACGGTTCGTATTTGCGACGGAAATTCCGTCGTAAATCAGTCAATGGACCGTTTCCCGAAAGGTCGCGAATATAAATGTAAGATTTGCGACGGCTTTGGTCCGTCGCAAATACAAAGTTAAAAATTGCGACGGCAAAGTCCGTCGCAAATCAGTCAAACGGGTCGCTTCATGAACGGTCACCTTTAAACAGGTATATTTTGCGACGGAACGGACCGTCGCAAATTCAAAGTTGAAATTTGCGACGACCTTTCCGTCGCAAATGTAGCCGGTTCAAGACGAAGGCAGTGGGCCCTAGTGTTTGCGACGGCCATTCCGTCGCAAATTTCTAAAATTTGCGACGGACATTCTTAGTCGTCGCAAATTGGAATTTTTTTCGACGGCTTAGAAAAATCCGTCGCAAATTTCTTAGTCGTCGCATATTTGGCCGTCGCAAACTTTCCGTCGCTAATCTCCGTCTTTTTTGTAGTGCTATTTGGATTTTGAAAATAAAAATACCAAGAATTTGGGGCTTCAAATTTATGAATTTCGTTCATTCCCGTGGTTAATCCTGAGCAATCTGTGGTGAATTTTGGTTCAATGCATATACTATTCTCATCGAGCTTGTCATTTTGATACCTTTTTCGAGTCATTATGTATGTTACAACAAATTTACAATAACTTTTTTGGGAAAATTTAATTTTTCCGCCGAAAAATATCAAAATTGATATAGTAAAAACTTACCGGACTATTTATTAACTTAGACAAAGTTACATGACTATGGCAACAGTTTTGAATATAACAAAAACGGTAAGAATGAAATTCTATAAAAAATGGTATGGAAGGAGTAGTTGAACTATAAATAAGATGATCCTTATTCTATAAAATTCATCAAAATAAACTTTACTTAAGCAATGGTTTCTTACAATTTGGCTCGTTTCATTCTCTTCTCTTTGATCGTTTCTAGTGCCTTGTTCGGATCTTGTGAACATATATATATATATATATCACTACAAAAAAGATGGAGATTAGCGACGGGAATTTTGCGACGGCAAGAATATCCGTCGCAAATTCCTGAATTTGCGACGGATTTTTGTAAGCCGTCGCAAAAAATGACAATTTGCGACGGCTTAGGAAGTCCGTCGCAAAATATAGTAATTTGCGACGGATAAGCCGTCGCAAAATCTAGGGCCTACCGACTTCGTCTTGAACCGGCTACATTTGCGACGGAAAGGTCGTCGCAAATTTCAATTTTGAGTTTGCGACGGTCAATTCCGTCGCAAAACATACCCGTTTAAAGGTGACCGTTCGGGAAGCGACCCGTTTGACTGATTTGCGACGGAAGAGGTCATCGCAATTTAAACTTTGTAATTGCGACGGACTAAAGCCGTCGCAAATGTGAGCGGTTGAAATTTGTCAGGCGGGTTGGTGGCCAATAATTGACCCGTGTCGTCGCAAAAGAGCTCTGCGACGGAATAGCCGTCGCAAATAATGCAATTTGCGATGGAAATTTAGGCCGTCGCAAATTTACGCAGTTTTATACCAGTCCCCTTCCTTTTCCTTCCCTTTCACTTTCACTCACGAAAAAAAATAAGAAATGATACGGTTTTAATATGTTCTTCACGTATAATTGGTGTATTTGTCATTGCCTTCAACCTCAGCGTACGTATTTGTCATTGCCTTCAACTTCATCGTACGTTTTCACATTTTTAACCGTTTAATTGTCATATTTTTATTGTTTCAATTTTTTAGTACACTATTAGGTAATGAGCATGATATATGTTTATTTGATGGGTTTTAGTATGATTGATGATATATGTTTATTTGATGGGTTTAGGTTAATTTTAGTTTGTGTGATATTTTATACCTATTTTTAGTCGAAACTCTGCTCAATTTTTCTGTACACTATTAGATAAATTGTGTGATGTTTGTTTATTTGATTGGTTTACTATGATTGATATATATGGTTGCGTTGGATTGATTTTTGTGAAGAAAAATTGTGTATATCCTTATTTTTAGGCAAACTCTGCCCAATTTTTTACAACTCATGTGATATTTACTTTTAATTTGTAACAGATGCAATTTCCAGATCGTGGTTGGATGTACTCAATACCTAGAATGATAGGAGGAGGCATTAACTCTGTCTTTTGCAATAAAATTGATGAGTTTATTGAGTTTGCACTACAACATCCATGCAATATGGATTGTATGGGTAATATTAGGTGTCCGTGTAAAGACAGAAGATGCAGAAATATGAGATTATTGAGTGTTGATGAGGTTAGAACTCATCTTGTGATTTTCGGTTTTGTTCCCCGTTATTACAACTGGACCAATCACGGTGAACAACGGTGGAATGTTGACATCGAAACCGTAGAATACTGGTATACTGGGTGGAGCGGTGGTGGAAGTTCTGATGTTGGTGGTTCAAGTTATGTTCCGTATACTCAATTTGAACCACAAATAGAGGATGAACCTGATAGATATCGGATGATGATTGCAGAATCTGTTTTGGGTGGTCAACCACAATTCAATGAAACACCTATGGAGGAACCAAATCATCGGTCAAAGAAGTTTTTTGATATGCTTAAAACCGTTGATCAAAAGTTGTTTCCTGGTTGTGAGACTGAGACGCAATTGTCATTCAATGCTCAAATGTTGAACATCAAAACTGAAGGCAAGGTCAGTCAAAAAGTGTTCAATTAATTTGCTAAATTGTTCAAACGAGCTCTACCTGAAGACAACACGGCGCCTGATAATTTCTATCAGAGCAAGAGGCTCTTGAAACATATGGGTCTACCCTTTGAGAAGATTGATTGTTGTACAAACGGTTGCATGTTGTTTTGGGATGAGGATGAGGATCAGGATCATTGCAAGATGTGTGGTCACCCACGGTACAAACCATCTGGTCGTACAAAAAGTAAGAAGAAAGTGCAGTTGAAGGCTTATAAGGCAATGTATTACCTTCCCATCACTCCTCGTCTAGAGAGGTTGTATCAGTCCAGTGCCACGGCTAAAGACATGACATGGCATGCTGAGGAGTGTTCTGGTGAGAATTCTGGAGAGATGCAGCATCCTGCAGACTCGGAGGCATGGAAACATCTTGATAGGGAGTTCCCAGATTTTGCAAGGGAGATGAGAAATGTGAGGTTAGGCTTGTGCACGGATGGTTTTGCCCCATTTGGAATGCACGGAAAAAATTATTCATTATGACCTGTGTTGTTGACCCCGTACAATCTACCTCCTTGGTTGTGCATGAAGCCTCAACATATATTTCTTAGTATCTTGGTGCCTGGACAATATATGTTGAGGCACTTGCCCAAGCATAAATTGGATGTATATCTCCAGCCATTGATTAAAGAGTTGAAATCTTTGTGGTCTACGGGGGTGGAGGCCTACGACGTTCATAGGAAGCAGAACTTCACGATGCGAGCTGCACTTTTGTGGACCATTAGTGACTTTCCAGCATTTTCTATGTTGTCTGGGTGGTCAACAACAGGAAAACTAGCATGCCCGTATTGCATGGACGGTTCTGATGCATTCTATCTTCCGTTGAGTAGAAAAGTGTCATGGTTCGACAACCATCACAAGTTTCTTCCTCATGATCATCCCTTTCGGAGGAACAAAACAGACTTTCTAAAGGGTAAAAATGCAGTAGGCTGCCCAAGACCACATATTCGATCAGGTATGTGTCTGGGTACTGAATCACTACTGATGTCTATGTGTCTCATATATATAAGTTAACCATATATAAATTAATTATTTCAGGTGATTCGTTGTTGTATGAGGTTACAGTCACTGATTTGATGAAGACAACTGAGGCGGGTGCAATGGAGCACAATAAACGTATCCAGGGTGGTTGGAAGAAGAGAAGTATCTTTTGGGACTTACCTTATTGGAGCAAGTTGTTGATTCGACACAATTTGGATGTGATGCATATAGAGAAGAATGTTTTCGAAAACTTGTTTCATACGGTCGTGGGTACTGAAGGGAAGACCAAAGACACTTCAAAATCCAGAGATGAGTTGAGGCTCTTCTGTTCTCGTGCTTCCCTACACAAGGATGAGCAGACAAGAACATATCCCCAGGCCTCTTACACAATTAGTAAAGCAGAAAGGAATAATTTGTGTAAGTGGGTGAAAGAGTTGAGCTTCCCTGACAATTATGTGTCGAATTTGGGAGACAGAGTTGACATGGAAACCGGAAAGGTGTCTGGAATGAAGAGTCATGATTGTCACGTGTTCATGCAACGACTCTTACCTATTGCATTTCGGTACTCACTTCCCAAGAATGTATGGAGTGTCATCACGGAATTAAGTCTCTTTTTCAGACACTTAACGGCATCAACGATTACAGTTGAGGACATGAGGCGTTTGGATGAGGAGATCCCTGTTATTCTATGCAAACTTGAGCGGATTTTTCCACCCAGCTTCTTCGACTCGATGGAGCACTTACCCGTACACTTAGCGTATGAAGCCTCAATTGCTGGTCCCGTACAGTATCGATGGATGTACCCTTTTGAGAGGTAATTCTATACCATTTTTTAAATCGACTTTTAAGATCAATACTGAATAAATTTTCTAACACAAGAATGTTTTAGGTATTTGCGCAATTTAAAGCTCAATATTGGAAATGCGGCCCACATCGAAGCATCAATTGTTAATGCATACCTTACTGAAGAGGTTGGAGCATTTTGTTCTTACTACTTCGGCGATCAAGTTCAAACCAGAATCAGAAATGTGCCTCGCAACTACGATGGTCGTGGAGTAGACCATCCTCTTCGTGATGTTGAAGGTATGTTATCTGTATTTTTGCATCCGGGTCGACCAATGGGTAAGGGCACCAAACGACCGTTCAGGGGCAGTATTGAAGAGGAAACAATACATTCATATGTTTTGATGAATTGTCCTGAAGTCCAACCGTATATAGAGTAAGTAATTTAATTTTATAGTTGAGTTTTTTACAATATGTATATTGTTGATATCTGAAAAGTAATTAATTTATTTTTTCTGATATATAAGCATGTTATGTGAGTATAAGCGTCAAGTAGAACCAGACATCACAGATGCAACAATTTTTCAATCAATCCGCAATGATTTTATGTTTTGGTTCCAACGTTACGTGAGTACCACATAATTATATGATTTTTACCTTATAACAAATATGTTATTATTTTTATACATGATAATTTAATATTTACAGGGACAAAATGGCCTACTTAATAACAACCCACATCTTGAAGCTCTGAGCAAAAGACCACTACGTAGTGTGGTATCATACCACGGATATTACGCAAATGGATACAAATTTCATACTGAAGCGTATGCTTCAACGAAATCGACTACAAACAGTGGTGTTTGTGTTATCGGTGCAAACTACAACGAAGAACCCATCGATTACTATGGAGTGCTGCAAGAAGTAGTTGAAATAGAATATCCGGGTTGGCCGAGCAGGACGATAGTGTTGTTCTTGTGTGAATGGTATAATCCAGGGAACCAAGGAACAAGAGTCGACAAAAACTACAAGATTGTTGATATCAACACCGGAAAGAAGTTTCCGGCGGCATACGATCCTTATATTTTTGCAACGCAAGCATCTCAGGTATATTATTGCAAATACCCCGGATCAAGTAGGCCCAACTTGAGGACAGTTTGCAAAGTAAAGGCAAGATCATTGGTTGAAGTTTCTAATCCGTCAAACAAAGACGGTGTAGAACCAACAGATCCATTTCAAACAGAGATACAAGAGGCTCAAACAGAGGTTGATCAAGCAGGTGTGAATATTTTTGTCGACTTACTTGCTGCAAATCCAGAAATGATAATGATTGAAAGTGATCATGAGGGTGATGGACAAGAGCGCGGTGGGGAGGAAGAAGAAGAGGAAGAGGAAGAGGAAGATGAAGAGGATGAAGATGAGGAAGAGGATGAAGATGATGATGAGGATGACGAGGAAGAAGACGACGATTAGAATTACTAAATTATTGTATATATAACAAGTGAAAAACGAAAATGAATTAATTTGGTGAATTATGAAAAAAAAAACGAGTCAATTTGGATACATACACAATTAATTGCGTACAAATGAACGAATTATAAATTTAAGCGGGAGTCGAAATAAATAAATTTACAGAAATAATAAAAATTAAATGGCCCCAATATTTATAAAAACAAGTTAGAAACGAAAATGAATTAATTTGGTGAATTGTAGAAAAAAAAATGAGTCAATTTAGATACATACACAATTAATTGCGTACAAATGAACGAATTATAAATTTAAGCGGGAGTCGAAATAAATAAATTTACAGAAATAATAAAAATTAAATGGCCCCAATATTTATAAAAACAAGTTAGAAACGAAAATGAATTAATTTGGTGAATTGTAGAAAAAAATGAGTCAATTTAGATACATACACAATTAATTGCGTACAAATGAACGAATTATAAATTTAAGCGGGAGTCGAAATAAATAAATTTACAGAAATAATAAAAATTAAATGGCCCCAATATTTATAAAAACAAGTTAGAAACGAAAATGAATTAATTTGGTGAATTGTAGAAAAAAAAATGAGTCAATTTAGATACATACACAATTAATTGCGTACAAATGAACGAATTATAAATTTAAGCGGGAGTCGAAATAAATAAATTTACAGAAATAATAAAAATTAAATGGCCCCAATATTTATAAAAACAAGTTAGAAACGAAAATGAATTAATTTGGTGAATTGTAGAAAAAAAAATGAGTCAATTTAGATACATACACAATTAATTGCGTACAAATGAACGAATTATAAATTTAAGCGGGAGTCGAAATAAATAGTTTTACAGAAATAATAAAAATTAAATGGCCCCAATATTTATAAAAACAAGTTAGAAACGAAAATGAATTAATTTGGTGAATTGTAGAAAAAAAAAATGAGTCAATTTGGATACATATACAATTAATTGCGTACAAATGAACGAATTATAAATTTAAGCGGGAGTCGAAATAAATAGTTTTACAGAAATAATAAAAATTAAATGGCCCCAATATTTATAAAAACAAGTTAGAAACGAAAATGAATTAATTTGGTGAATTGTAGAAAAAAAAAAGAGTCAATTTGGATACATATACAATTAATTGCGTACAAATGAACGAATTATAAATTTAAGCGGGAGTCGAAATAAATAATTTTACAAAATAAAAAAAATAGTTGGGCAAAATATTTTAATAAACAACTTAGATACGAAAAGAAATTAATTTGGTGAATTATAAAAAAAAAAGACTTAATTTGAATACATATACAATTAATTGCAAAAAAATAAACGAAAGTAGCTTGTGCCCTAGTGGCGCGCGCCCTCTCCTCTTGCACAAAAGGTCCCGTGTTCGATTCCCCTTGGACGCAAAAAATGGATTAATTGTTCCAGACCTAATAAGACTAATATAGAAGGTGGGCTGCATATAATAAGGAATGGGCCGGTTGGCCCAGTGGTCCGCGCCCGCCCCGGCCGCCTCGGGTGCCCGGGCTCGAACCACGCGAGCCACTTTTTTTTTGTATAGGCTCGGTAATTTGCGACGGCCATATTCCGTCGCAAATATTGAATTTTGCGACGGAAAACAGCCCGTCGCAAATTATACCACAAAAAAGTATAAAAAATATATAAAAACATTTGCGACGGAATTTAGCCGTCGCAAATGTTGTTGACCCGATCGGGTCTGACCCGAAAAGTTTGCGACGGACTACTGTCCGTCGCAAATTCTGTGTGACCCGGCCGGATCTGACCCACCGATTTTGCGACGGATTTTTCCGTCGTTAATTTGCGACGGATGGCCGAATCCGTCGCAAAAATTTGCTACGGCTGTTTTAGGTACGGATACGTGTCCGTCGCAGATCCCGTCGCAAAACTGCTTGCGACGGATTTTCCGTCGATAATTCCGTCGCAAAACAGTATTTTTTTTGTAGTGTATATGAATTAGATGATAGTTGAATATCATGCGTCTCTAAGTTAATTCCATTATTCAATAATGAAATTTAATTATAATTAAGCTATTAAACTAGAAAATCAAAAGTCTCATTTATTTGTTATCCTCTTTCTTCCACATGGTGTTTGCTATTTGGAATTCTGAATTCAATCAATTCAATTTCTCTGTGCCACTTTTTATGTTCCACCTGCTGAAACTTTAACACGTGAATCTAGAACTGTGGTGGTCTGTTAAATATTTTTAAAGATTCCACATACCATACATTTAGAGTATTATTTCAAACGCTTAACTTGTTGATGATAATTTATGTTGGACTTTTAATAATTTTATATATTTATTTTTAATGTGATTAAATTTGTGGATAGGTTATGAAAATGGGAGCAACAAAAAGTTTAAGAGCACTACTCCTAATGAAGTTTGCAGCCATTATGAGAGTTCGGATAAATGTGATACTCTTAAAGAGTGTTGGTGTTGCAATCAAGACTAGATTTTTGTTTTGATAATGAACAAACCTGTGAAACTAATTGTGGGGTTTATCCACGTGGTACATAAACCTAAATTCTGAGAATTTATTTCTTGGTTTACAATAAGTTACCAAGTTCAATAAAATTTGGAATTTTTTTGTTCTTTTTTGTGTTATTTAATAATTACTAATAACATTTAAAATCCCCCCCCCCCCCCCCCCCCCCCCCCCCTAAAATTAATTAGATTGAAAAAGTGAAATATTGTAGGACCGTTTAAAAAAAGTAAAAAATATGGGACGCAATTGATTTTAATCCTAAATGAGTACTATAGAACAGGAGGAGGTTGAGTTTGTAGATTTGTAAAATTTGTATTCTTTAAAAAAAATATAACGTTTAAAAGATATTTCGGTAATTCTATTTTAAAATTATAATTATTTTGCAAAGGTAAGTTGCCCAGAAACTATGCATGAGGATTGAGGACACCTATTTATAGGCCTCCAAGACCCACACATGAATGGAAGATGGAGAGGATTGTGAGTCAAACTACGAACCCGGACCTTTCTGCATTCCAGTTCGTCTTAGCTAAAAGAAGTGAGTCGTAAGTCACTCCCAATTAAACGAAAATCAGAGAATTTGTCAACTATATAATTTTGTCACATGTTTTGCATTTCTATCATGCATTAAATAATATTTATTGCAATAATTTGAATATAATAAAATTGTAAGAATATAATTCTATGTTGAAAACTATAAATACATGATCCTTATTGCATGAAATTCATCAAAACAAACTTTACTCAATAAATGGCTTCTTACAATTTAACTCATTTTGTTCTCTTCTCCTTGGCCATTTCTGCCGCCTTGTTCATATCTTGTGAATGTAAGTATATATATTTTAAATTTTTAAATGAATGAGCCCTTGGTGTAAAAAATTCATAAAAGATTATTTAATTTTAATCATCAATTTATTTCTCCTTACAAGTCAGCCAGTATAATTCCATTCTCCTTGATTTTTTCTATCATGTTAGGATTTTATGAATGCAAGTATATATACTAGGAATTAAAATATATAAGGATATTTTCTATGAATTCGTATCATTAATTTTTTTTTTTTATTATAAAACTTATTATGTCGCGTTTTTTGTTATTTTTATTTGGTTATTTATTTTGATGTGAAATTTTTGAATAGGCTACGATGCTGGGAGCAATGATAAAGGGAAATTGGCTGTAAAATCTTGTCAGAAATTCACAGGTTTTAATAAATGTGCAGGCGTTTTTCCAATATGTTGGTGTTGTGTAGGGGGAGATCCGCCACAAGAAAAAGATTGTAATTTGATTAAAAAATTCTGTGAAGATAAGTGTCATTAATCCTAAATGTATTTTTGTATTATTTGAAATAAAAAGTATTATTCGGTCGTTGTTTTTTTATTAGTCTTTATTTGATTATGATGATATGAAACTATATGGGGCATGATCTTCTCATGAAATAATTAAATTAGCAAAGAAAAATGTTGTTTCAATGTTTATTTTTTAGTGGATGTTGTTTCAATGTTTAATTTTGTTTTTCTTGACAATATAAATATTAATATATGAAATTAACGTTAATGCTCAAGCTTGGAAAGAGGACATCATCGCCAATCGCCATAGACCCAATTTCTCAATATCTTTTTTTTTCCCCTGTAATATTAGGATTGAAAATTTTAAATGTGATTTTTAGGTTAATGTTATTTATATTGGGATATAATTACTGCGTGGAATAAAAATATAATTTGAATTGTGCGTATACATAATTCATGGCTTAATGTCTATTCTGCTGTTTGTTTCTAATGTAACGGGTGTTTTTTTTTTTTAAATAATGATTTGAAATTTTGTTAAAAAAAAATATGATTTGAAATTATGGTGATTGATCATCTCATGAATAGTCAAGAATAAATTACTACTAAAGATAACATTTAAATTCCCCCTCCACAAACATACCCTAAAATTAATTAGATTGAAAATGTAAAAAATTGTAGGACGTTTAAACAAGATAAAAAAATATGGGACGCAATTGATTTTAATAGAATAGGAGGAGGTTGAGTTTGTAGATTTGTAAAATTTGTATTCTTTTAAAAAAATTAACGTTTAAAAGATATTTCAGTAATTCTATTTTAAAATTTTGCGAAAATAGATTGCCCATAGCGAGGCAAGATAATGAATCAAGCTGTAATTGGATTCCTGATGTCAGACTGCAGGGCAAAAACTCTTTCTAACAATTGAAAAACCTTATAAACTTTGTATGAGTAATACTTAGGCTAATTTGGTGTGCTAGAAATTTAAAAATAACAACATAATAAATTTCTGAAATTTTATTCGCAACTGAGTTTGTAATGAATACTTAATTTCCAAAGCTTTTAAGTTTTTCTTTTTAAGTGAGAAAAAAAAATGGCACTGTGGTTTTTGTGTTTAATTAAGGTTTGAAATATGTAGACACCCTTTACAAGAGTATGTATAGAGTGAAATTGATTCATACATGAATCATTGAAGCGTATTAGTTGTTTTCACTGAAGAGTATTAGGTGTGTATACTAAAAAGTCTTAGTTTATTTTCAGTAAACAACTAATACCCTTCAGTATAAACAATTAATACCCTTCAGTAAAAACAACTAATACTCTTTAGTAAAAGTAACTAATACCCTTTAAGGATTCATGTATGAACCATTTTCACTCTATACTTTGTCCCTTTACAATTAGGTTCGAGGGGAAAGGAAAATTCTAGATGTTTTGATAAAGACAAAAAGAGTGATTTTAGGGGATATTTTGTTAGAAGGGTTTGATTATGAGATATATGAATTTAAGTCACAAGAGTATATGTTTATTGTAATTTTAATTTAAACAAAATTAAAGAATCTACCCTACCTTATTTGAAAGGTATGAGTATTCCACTTATTTTTCTATAAATAATTTTATCAAACACCACCCTTAATTTCAAGTTTAGTTATAATTATGAACTTAAAATTAGTACTCAAACTGCCCGTCACTATGCCCAAAAATTAAGCGAAAAGTTTGTATGCAACCGTTGCACCGTGTAGTTTAAGTACAAACAAAGTTTAAGTACTTCCTCCGTCCCAAACCCAACTTCCCATTTATTGTTTGCACGATTATTAAGAAGTATTGTTACTTTTTTGTCAAAAGTAGATGTAGCAAACAAGTATGAGACGGACCTTTTTGACAATGTAGCAAACGAGTTTGTGACGAAAGGAGTATATTTTTAAACAATATTAATTATTTTTACCAAACAGTTTTTGTTTGCACTGAACTATTGCAATTGTACAATTGTTTTTATTTAGTGAAAACAACCACAACTGTTCAGTGAGACAACTGATATTATTTTAAATACACTTAAATTATATGGTGCTCCTGAATGGGGACATAATTTTTCCTATGTAGTTCGCGGGGACGGGGACGGGGACGGGGATGGTGATTAGCCCCCGGCCCCGCCTCGTTGCCAAGCATACTCCTAGATCACTAGAGACTTACTCAAGAATTAATGTATACTAATCCAAAAATATGATTTTTGTTTTAAAGAAAATATAGTGGAATACCCAAATTGATTGATTTATAGACTTAAGTTAAATAATTGTTCAAAATATATAAAGATTTTGGAATTCAATTTTTATTCGAAGTCTGAAAAAGAAAATCCAATGAATATATGTCCGGTTTATTCAATAGATTTAAAGTCGATGTTCTATTTTTTGGGACGAACATTTGATACAATAGGTATCAAGGTATAGATCGATCTAATGTTGTTTGATTTTTTTAAAAATAAAATTAAGACAAAGTATAGAGTGAAACTAATTTATACATAAATCATTAAATGATATTAATTGTTTTCATTGAAGCGTATTAGTTATTTTCACTGAACAATTAAGATTCTTCAGTATAAACCAGTAATACTCTTAAAAAAAATAAGTGTGTGTTTTGAAAAGGTTCAAAATTGAAGTTAAAATTAAGTATCAAATCCAAATCCAAGTGCATGCCATGCTATGCTATGCTACGCTATTGTTTAATCCATGTGTTCTTCCTTCAATGAAAGTTTTTATTCGATTTGTTAAAAGTTAAAACCTCCAAAAGCCATATAGGTTTGTCTTTGCCTCAGCGAGAAAGTGAAATTACAATGGGCTAGATTCTGCTATTGGGCTTCTAGCGTATTGAGGACCTATAGCATCTCATTTTAGCTCTAATTTTAATTGGTCGATGGGTTTTTTTCCAACTTTTTTTAGGATTTTCAATTTCATCGTATTCTCGTATTTTATGAAATATATAAATTTGAATAACCTTAAAACTGTTGCTTTATACTTCTAACATATGTCAATAGTCTGAATAACTAGAAAAAGAATGGACGGCCCGCATGGACGTAGCTCAGCTGGTTCCTGGGTGGCAGATTGCTACAAGGACGCAGGATCGAGCCCTGGCAGACGCAGTGTGGGAGTTTTATCCCTCCAATGTGGGGGATAGCTCCTTGTGGGCACCAGACACTGATCCTCCCACCTAATGGGCCGCTGAGTCACCATGATTTACCTCCTCCACCCAATCCTGTCGGGCCAGGGGGTGGGGGCCCTGGGGGCGAGGGCTTCGCCTTTTGCTACAAGAAAAAGAATGGACGAATTGGCAACCATCTCAGGAATGAGTAGTATCATCGAGTGCAGCTGGATAGTAATACTCTTTTAAATAAAAAGGAGATATAAAATAGAAACTTTAAGCTAGGTGGCCTTGTATTTTTTTATTTTTTTAAAGAAAAATAAATAAATTAATTGGCAAGAGTCACAAATGGTGAGAAAATCAACCAGAAAAAATTGTAAATTTAACTCAACAATAAAAACATCATAAAATCTCACCCTAATCAAACTATGTACCACAGCATTAGCGTTGCACCTAACACAATCCAACAAAAAAAAAAGAGGTTCTCCCCAAAATTCTCCTAGGTGGCCTAGGATTAAGAGTTAGAAAATGTGTTCATGGGACCTTGTTATTAGTGCTCCACAATTAAACCTATATAGACTTGATTAGACTAAAAAGCAAAGATTAAAAGCCACTCTCCACTTAAAAGATTGCCTAGAAGTTAGAAAACTATCATCATTATGCTGATCAGAATTCCCATTATTCACTTAATTATCATATTCATGGCTGCGCTTATGATAAAAAGATGACGTCTCTTAAATTGAACCCCAAATACAGGATTTTAAAATAGAATAACACCTTTTTTTTTTTCCTTTTTTCTATCTTCTTATATAATTCAAGAACTACCGGAGGACCACCATTCTCAAATTAATTAATACATAAAAGAGGGAAAGTTCTTGTGTAAAACTGGGGCTCCAATTAATATTTTGAGTCATTTTCACAAAAGTTATGGTGATAAAAGAGAGAGAGTTTGATGATGGTGATGAACTCAAAGCTTTTAGTTTGACAAGTCAATGCAGAAAAACTGCAAAGTAGAGTCCAACTGCAAAAAAATTTGCTGAAATCAGGGTCAGAAAATTGATCTGATAAAATATTCCTGATCAAATCACTTGAAATAAAGCAAGCAGGTAATGGAGGGAGGGCCCCTTTTCTTTCCTACTTAAAACAGTGTGTTAATGGGGGATAAAAAGGAAGCCTTTGTAATAATGAACTCGCCGTTCAAGATAAAAATAGACTTTAAATCCACAAATAAAATAGAACTAAATTTCAAAAGCAGACATTCTGAATTTGGGGGACTGGAAAATGGAATATAGTACTTCCATCTATATGGAATCTTTCTTTTCTGTTTTTATTCATTTCAAGTAAATTTTCAACAAACTTAAGGACATTTTACTAGTATATATACCAGCATACGTTTGTTGTTCCTTTCCATCATCATCAATACCTGATCTTAATCTCATCAAGAGAGAGAAGCTTGATCGCTTCACCAAAATGTCGAAGCTTAGCAATAAACTCGAAAACATCGAAGAAGAAATAGGTGGTGAATGGCTACCTGTTGCATGCCCTCAGCCAGAAACTCCGACTGAGTCGATGGAGTTCTTGGCCCGATCATGGAGCGTTTCCGCTAAGGAGCTCGCCAAGGCTCTTTGCAATACACACGACGCAATAAAACCCGAAAACGAGCAACCTTCGGTCCCCATTGCTCAATCTGATCATGTAAGCTCTTTGCTCCCTCACATTATGCAATATAACTTATTTTCAATAATTCAAAACAGCATTTTTATATGCTACTTACAATGTTGCAGCAGAATCAAGCTATATTAGTCTCAGAGAGTCTTTCAGAGTCTCCAAGAGGTAGTGATGATGCTAAGGTAACCTCTCTACTCTATCAAAGGTGAATTCAGTCTGCAAGAAAAAGGTTACAACTATATAATTATCATGAAAAACGAAGAGGTTTTCGTATGATCATACAAGTAAACTGCTCAACTTGTACAGGAAATATTTCTATTGCATCAGGCTCTCAACCCGGATTTTTTATCTAACCAGCAGTTGCTCAGAAATGGGGTATGATTTTGGACCTCAGCTGAAACTGTTTCCATGTTATGAACTATAAACATAAGGTCACACTCACTGGTATTAATCTAGCAGATCTATAAGACAATCGTGAAGAAAAAAACGACGGGGAGATGGATTAAGGATCAGAAAGAGCGCAAAAAGCAGGAGATTAGAGCTCACAACGCTCAACTGCATGCAGCAGTAACAGTTGCAGGGGTTGCAGCTGCGGTGGCTGCTCTTGCAGCCTCGTCTGCAACCTCTCCACAAAAATCGAGCACCAAGCATAAGAGGACATCGAAAACTTCTACTTCAATGGCATCAGCAGCAGCTCTAGTAGCATCTCACTGCATAGAAATAGCTGAGGACATGGGAGCTGATCACGACCACATCTTATCGGTTGTGAATTCCGCCATTAATGCAAGGACCAATGGCGATGTCATGACACTAACCGCCGGTGCTGCTACAGGTAATCTTGATTTAAAGATAATAGTTATGCTTTTAAAAAAAAAAAAATTGAAATACTAATGTCTAGTATTATAGCATTAAGAGGTGCTGCTACACTAAGAGCAAGGTTACACAAAGAAAATGGAGGTGCAACCATTGCTCTAACAGAGGAAAACTTTTGGGATGGCAAGGAATCAAATGTTTCACAAGCTCTAAGTTTCGTCGCTAAAGGTGGCGAGCTTCTTAAGCGTACAAGAAAAGGTAAAGGGGTGAAGCTATGTTTATTAACTTGAACATGAGAGAATCATTAGAAGTATGTTACTCAAAAGGCTGTGGTTAATGTAGGAGATCTCCACTGGAAGCAAGTCTCTTTCAACATAAATTCAAACTGGCAGGTAAAAAGCAAGCATTGATAATGCAGATTAAAGAGTTCAGACTAACGATCAATCACAAGAACGAGTTTGCATTTCAGAATATGATTTTTCTTCTACTCTCTCGAGTTTCACTAATCCTGGAATGAAACAGGTGGTGGCTAAAATGAAAAGCAAACACATTGGAGGAACATTTACTAAGAAAAAGAAATGTATGCCAAAAACTTCACAGCGAAGATGAAGATTAAGTAATATTAATTGTGATTAAAACTAATTACTTGATTTTGGATGCAGGCGTGGTCTCCGGTGTATATGCTGACATTCCAGCTTGGCCGGGGCGTGAGGCAGAGAGTGCAGAGCAGGTGGCTTACTTCGCGATACAAACTGCAGATAGAGTAATTGAATTTGAATGCAGAAACAAAGGGGACAAGCAGATGTGGGCTGAAGGAATCCAATATTTGTTGCATCTACATGTGATATGATATGATTATAATTGAGGGAAACTAATGAAATGGAAAACTTGATCCTGATTTTCCAGAAAAATAATTTTGTGTCTTGTGATCTTCGAGAATAGGAATGGTCAAGTGCATAAAGACCACAAAGAAAACTAGAGAAAATGAATCATTATTCAAGAACTAATTGCACAAACTTCAACTCATTAACTGTAACTGAAATAACAAATTTGAAAGGGATTTCTCATGGAAGTACTTTTGACAAGGAAAAAAAAAAAAAAAAATCCATATGTTCGTTCATCTCATCTACCAGCAAACTAACACATACAGAAAACAAATACTAGCAAAGATCACATACGTATGAACGATGAGGCCATAACCAAACACAGCCTTTTGATCTGCTACGAATAAATTTAAGCATCAGCTGCATCACAAAAGCAGCAAAACCCTAATTGCTTTTACTTGATTAACAGAGCTAAATTCCCTCTCAATTTAGACACAAAATACAAATTAAAACTAAGAAGAAACTAAAATCACAGAAATAAACATGTGGAATAACGAGAACCAGCAGCTAATTAATATATCGACATATTTATTGCCAATTTTCCAATTACCATGAATGTAAATATAAGAATCCCCAGAAATTCAAAATTGAGAAGGAGAATCTGTTGACGGGAAATTCAAAATTGAGAATAAAAAATTGATACGGGAATCAGCAGAGACTTAAAGTCGGTCAAAATTCAAAGGTGTACCGACCACTCCATACACAGAAAGAGAAAGGAGTAGGTAATCGTACATTTGTCCCCGTTGAACATTCTTTTCTCCGATATGGTCAACAATTTCTGCCCTATTTAATTCTCGTCCCCCTCGCGCATCAGTGGTGCGCGATTCCGATGCAGGAGATTCCCCAAAATCAAGCGATGCTTTCGAATCCGCACCGCCGCCGCGGCGCCGCCTCTTCCTCTAGGCGAACCAAAAACAACACAAGTGGTCAAATCGCCAATGAGGCCGAAGAAGAAGTGAAACTAGCAGCCCTAGCAATCAGCTTCAACATACGATTGAGATCCGCCGACATGGCTTTCCCGATGCAGGAGCGCGCCCTCCGCCACGCCCGCGCTCTCCTCGACTCCGCCCCCCTCCGCCGCCCTAGCCCTTCCTCCCTCGCGCGCTCGCTCAAAAAGGTAACCCTAGAAAAAAAATTCAATACGTTTTACTTTAATTGAATTTATGTGGGTGGTGATTGGGTTGTTTCTGGTTAGGAATTTGACTCGGTGTACGGCCCGGCGTGGCACTGCGTGGTGGGGACGAGTTTCGGGTCATTCGTGACTCACACACCTGGTGGATTCATCTATTTCTCGGTTGACTCGCTCTCCTTTCTCCTTTTCAAGACGGAGGTCCACGTCATCGCCGGAAAAACTCCATAGCTACGCCGCCTCTGAAACATCTCCGTTTGTTTTTCCGGTGGATATTCAACACAAGATATACAATTGCTTTGAGTAACTTTAGTTTTTCCTCTTAATTTGTGCTTAACTTTTGAGATTTAATCAAAATTTTGGGTTTTCAGAAAAATAAAAAGAGGGAAATTAAATCATCATTGATTCTGCATTGTTTCTTTAATATTGTGCAACCTCCATTGCGAGGTATTTTCATTCATTTCCCACCTTAAACGTGAGTCTGTTATTTCTGTTATATTTGCCTTGTATGGAAATGGGCGGGTCGGATCTATATTATCTAATTGGGCCAATTAATGTTATCTTACGTTCTGGGCTTAATTTGAAGTTTGTATAGGTAGAACTTTTACTAAAGATATTACACGGCCCATTTTTTTTTGGAAATTAGAAAAAATGACCAAAACACTGTTGGATGGACACAAACTTATATATATGTTTATTGCAAATGTGAATGACACATAAATAATAGACTCATTATTAATTTAATTGATAGTTTATATCTATTTATGTGTCTTTATTATATTTGCGGTGGGTATATAAATTTGTGTACACGAGTGGGAATGCCAGAAAATTTTATGTGCAATCACTATATTAGCAAAATGTTGTCAATTATCCTCTATAAATTAAAATTATATGATATAATGAGTGTATCTTGGCTGGCACAAGAAATAATGGACAAAATGCCATAAATTTTGTATTATGGTTCTAGTAACTTTGCAAAAGGCACAAGATGTCAAATTTGTGGCAAGACTGAGATTGAATACCTGGACATAATTTAAGATGGTTAAAGAAAGTCAGTTGACTAAATTAGGTCGCGATAAAATAAAAAAAATTAATTGCAAATAGAATTACAATTTTTTCATAAATTACGATTTAATCTAAACTTTTAAATCTTTATAAATAAAACTCCAACTTAACATTTAGTTGTAATTCGAACCAACAAATAAATTTTTTATTGTTCGAAAATAAGGTTTCACTTACCTGACAATGAATAATTAATTGTATTAATATATTTAGATTGATTAGGATGACAACACATAATTAAGTATCATTTTTGGGTCTATTAAAACTTGCCTTTTGGTTAGAATTGTAACCAAATATTAAATTGGAATTCTGTTTACAAAGATTTAAAAATTTATATTAGATTACAATTTACAAAAATGTATGATTTTATTTGAAAAAAATTAAATTAAATTACAATTCGTCGATATTAAATTATATTAACATAGTAAAGTAGCTTTGCGAGCATGCTTATATTATTGACATTGACTCACTATTCATGCATCCATCGATATTAATTAGCATATCAAAAGGAATATTTGTAAATAAAAAAGTGAAAATGACAAAAATGATGAGTCAGTATGTACTCAATAATTCAAGATGAGTTGTATTTCACTCACGATGAAAATGCCCATCATATCTTTTCTGCTTCAATGTCTTTTTTCGACTTCACTAGACAAAAAGACATCAAGCTTTGAGACTTGTACCTTTGGTACTAGTCTTATTTTAGCCTTTTTTAGAGAGTTGTACTTTTGGTTTGGGAAAAGCGGTTGAATAAATTTTATTTTATGCTATTTCGTATTTTTCTACTGAGCAGTTTGTAGACGTCACAAAACACATGCAAGTTTTTATAAGTACAACTCTCCTCTCTTCGCTATTATTTGCACATTAATTTGTTGGGACCGTCCAAAAATATTAAACTATCCACAAACTTCGACTCGTAATATTCTTATATCTACGTAAAATATTATTAAAATGGATCCACACATAAATTCAATGTATCATGTTATTTCATTTTGTAAATAAACGGTGGATGAAATGAAATTGTACCTCAAAGTTTCAAACCTTAACCCATATATTTCTTCATTTTTTTTTAATTTGTGTACCTATTTAGGGGCAAAGTGTTATGAAATGGAGACAATGTAACTTATATATATCTGGTGAGAATCCAATCTGAAATATAAGTATATACTCATATTTTATGAATAAATCAATTATATATTTATTTGATTACGATTTTATACAAGAGAAAATGTAATTATTTGATTACTTAATTTATAAAAAAATATTTAAAAAATTTCCGCATTTGTAACTCAAAGTTTCAAGCCTAGCACAAATAACTCACTCTATTACAAATATCAAACTCACAACCTATATCTTTTTTTATTCATATCAAGACTGATCGAGTTGAAATGAAATCTTCCTTCCACCATTTGCCCATAACATGTTGATCGATTCGGTAAGATTAGACGCATGCATACTTCTTTGATATTAATTGCAGGCTGGCAAAGTATTACATAAAAAATAGTTTATAATAAATTTATTATAAAACTATAGAATTAAAGTATCACATATTTGATAAGGGGAATACCATTAATCTGAGTTGGTGTAATTGTTATACATTTTCTTGAATCCAAATTAATGATACTCCCGATGAAATTATCAATACTCCTGGTCAAATATTCGATATTTTAAAACAATTTCATAATAAGCTTATCTGAATATTTTCACATAAAACTTACTCTTGTAGGCCATATTTGAGATGCATTAGAATTTAATCGAATATATAAAATATAGTTGACGTATATATATATGTTTGCACATCAATATACACCTATGTCTATTATTTCAACATTTCAGAAAATTACCAATTAATGAACATGATATTAAATTTACTTTTTCTTGTTTTTTTGAAGAAATTTAAAATTTATCTCGTAATTAATTAATTCATCGTATGAAAGAAAGTCAAGAAGATCCCAACTGAGTGCCATTAGAAATTACAACTAATAAAATTATACACACATATATGTAACTTTTTCAAAGGTAATATTAATTAATTAATTAATTAATTAATACTTATGCTTGATGTGATTCAACATGCTCCACTACCACATTCAACTCCAATTATTTAGAGTCATAAATAATTTAATAAAAAAAAACCCAAGTCAACGGAGACATTGTTTTCAATTGACAGCTATATGAAAAAGTTTATATTAGCAGACAAATATAATATGAAGAAGACAACGATTAATTAGAGAGACATACTCATTGCTTAGAGCAATTTATCTGATGAAGAGCAACTCAGCTTTTAGTTTGTGGTAGCTAGGAAAAGTGTGTGGTTGCATGATTTAATTGAAGCCATCATTTATCATCTATTTCAATTATTTATGTTGCTTTCTATACTTCACAATTTAAATGTTTGATAAGTGTATATATATACCTTAACATACATATATGCGTATAAAGTTCAAATAGTGAAATATAAGATGAAATTAATGTAAAAAGTGAGTAATTTGATCGGCTCATGCATTTTTTGTCTTTCTAGTGACGTACGTTTAAACACATTTAAATAGATAATAAGAATTATAATTTTTAATATATATTCTTCATTATTATCCCATTAAAATACATTTACTTTCTATTAAACAATATATTGTATGAGAGGAATTTTATTTACTCATATTATATAAATTGTGGGTTTATGAAGCACCTTCACAATCATATCATAAAAAGTAAATACAATTAATTATATTATTCAAGTTAATTAAACAGAATTAACACTTGAATAGTAACAAAATAGAACAAGTTTTGTCTTGCCTCTTTCACTTATAAAACACTCTCTTTAGCGACGAATTTTGCGACGAACATGTATACCTAGAACAATTAATTCAGCCTAATTTTCATATTAGCTTTATTCGGCCTGGAACAATTAATTCCAAATTTACAGCCAAGGAGAATCGAACTTGCGACCTCTCTTGCATGTAGAGGGTCCGGCGTTGGGACACTTGCTTCTATTATTTATTTTCTTACAATTAATTGTATATATATCTAAATTAACTCTTTTTATTTTTACATAATTCATCAAATTAATTCCTTTTATTTTCTAACTTCTTTAAATAAATGTTGTGACCAACTATATTTTTTATTTTATAAAATTATTTATTTCGACAACGTATAAATTTATAATTCGTCCATTTGTACGCAATTGATTGTATAAGTATCCAAATTGAGTCTTTTTTTTTATATAATTCATCAAATTAATTCATTTTTGTTTCTAACTTGTTTTAATAAATGTTGTTACCATTTATATATTTTTTTATTTTGTAAATTTATTTAATTCGAGAACGTGTAATTTTATAATTCGTTCATTTGTACACAATTAATTGTATATGTATCCAAATTGAGTCATTTTTTTTTAAAATTCATCAAATTAATTCATTTTCATTCCTAACTTGTTTAAATAAATATTGTGACCAATTATATTTTTTATTCTGTAAAATTTTTTATTTCAACAATGTAAATTTATAATTCATTCATTTGTAAAATAAAATATGTAAATTATTCATCTAATAAAATAATATTAAAAAAATATATAAAATCGCCCAAAAAAAATAAAAGTAAAATATAAAATGTCGATTCAAATAAAAAAAATTGTACTTCATAAAATAAAAAATCTAAGTTTTCCAAATCATCGGATTGAAATCTAGCATCATCTCCCTCTTCATCCTCATCCAGGTTTTCAATCAGCGGCGGCGGCGGGATCTGAGGCTGAACCGGGGTCGGTGGTGGTGATATAAACGTTCCACCTAATGTGGAGGAGACCAATTGAAACCACTTGCTTATTTCCTCCCTATTCTTCTGCTCTGCCTCCCGTTCCGCTGACAACAACATTCTCTCGTACTGCTGTTGTTGCTGCTGCTGGAGGAGCTTCATCTGCTTAACGATAATCGAAAGTTGTCTCTCGATATCGTTGGGATGATAGTCGGTGGAAGACTGGGAAGATGATGAGCCCGATCCACGAGAGTGGAGCAAGTGTTTTTAAAAACCACGAGATCCAGTGAACCACCTCTTTTTAGCCTTGATACTCTTAAAGTACAACTCATTTTGAACGTCCACAGAAGGCTCTACAGGGGGAGGGGGCAATAAACGACGAATAAATTAAATAATTTAATTTATACCTTAAATTCCTGAAAGTACATCCGTTTTCTCTCTTCGAACACCTCCCCCCCTAGTTGAACCGATGGGCTTGAAGTTACCGTCCCAGATGGACTTTGACACATGAACAGTAGCCTCATATCCAGAATCCAACTGTAACATTGAAACTTCAAAGTTAGTAAATTAATTAGGTTTTAATAAAAAAATGAGTATAAAATATTAAAACTTACGATGAACCCTGGGGCCGAACAATAATCCGGTTGTGAACAATTGGATGATGGCGGGAGGAAGATGAGCCCTCACCAGCCTGCGATGCAGAGAAGGATCCCTCAGACGGGACAATCGGATCAACCACGGGTCTGAATGATCCCGATCATCTCTTTCCTCTTCCTCGATCCCTCTATTGACTCCCACTGCCACTACCACTGTCTTGTCCACTCATCCTCGGATCAACCACTGGTCTGAGTGTCCACTCACCAGCCTGCGATGCAGAGAAGGATCCCTCAGACGGGACAATCGATCAACCAGGGTCTGAGTGTCCCGATCATCTCTTTCCTCTTTCTCGATCCCTCTATTGACTCCCACTGCCACTACCACTACCACTGTCTTGTCCACTCATCTGTAAAAAAATTCAATAAAAACTAAAATATTAAAACTTAACTAACATTATCATACCACTCTTCTAACATAATCATCATACTATCATACTAAATCGATACTAAAATGCAATACTACTTATTCATATATAGTGTAATATCATAACAAGTCTCCTAAATATTATCACAATTCTTCTACACATTCATTCAATGTAACAAGAATCAACATATATAAAAATCTAAACAATTATACTAAAATATTAAAAATCTAAAACATGCAATATAACAACTATCAGACAACATATATACTTTATCAATGATAACATGCTTTAAAAACTAAATAATTACAAAAAAAAAAATCACATAAAATCATAACAAGTCTCCTAAATATTGTAATAATTCTCCTACATATTCATTCAATATAACAACAATCCACATACATAAAAATCTAAACAATTATTCTAAAATATTAAAAATCTGAAACATTCAATATAACAACAATCATACAACATATATACTTTATCAATGATTAACATGCTTTAAAAACTAAATAATTATAAAAAAATCATATAAAATCATAACAAGTCTTCTAAATATATTAACAATTCTCCTACATACTTATTCAATATAACAACAATCAACATGTATAAAAATCTAAACAATTATCCTAAAATATTAAAAATCTAAAACATGCAATATAACAACAATCAATCAACATATATACTTTATCAATAATTAACATGCTTTAAAAACTAAATAATTATAAAAAAAATCACATAAAATCATAACAAGTCTCCTAAATATTATAGCAAGTCTACTACATACTCATTCAAAATAACAACAACCAACATATATAAAAATCTAAACAATTAGCCAAAAATATAAAAAAAATTAAAACATGCAATATAACAACAACATGCTTAATCAAATACTAAATTAATACTCAAAATTATACAAAAATCTAAAGAGAAATTAACATGCTTTAAAATAAAATTTAATCGGTAAAAAAAAAAATTACGGTTATTTTTAGAGATCGACGAAACGAGAACTTTATTCGGGACGAATTAGCTCATGAGTGCTCACCAGTTTTTCTCCTTTCTTCCTTCTTTTCTTCTTCCTCTATTCTCTCTTGTGAGTAAATGAGGTCGCCGGTGGCTGCCTTAAATAGGCAAAAAAAAAAAAAAAATTGCGACAGATAGGAGTTCGTCGCAAAATCTACCGCCTTAAGCCACAAAACTGGCGCCGTTTTGGGTGTTTTGCAATGGACGGACCGTCGTAAATATTCAATTTAAAATTTACGATGGCCACATCCATCGCAAACTAGTCGTCGGCAATTAATTTGCACGGTTTTCTGAAGGGTCGCGGTCAAACAGTTTGGTTTTGCGACAACTTTGCCCATCGCAAAACAACAAAGTTGAAATTTACAATGGTCTTGTCCATCGCAAAGTGATCGGCCACAATAAATTTGCACTGTTTCCTAAAGATTTCGGTCAAATGGTTCGACATTGCGACAACCTTGTCCGTTGAAAAATACCAAATTGAATTTTACGACGGCTTTTCCATCGTAAATATTGGCGGGGGGTTTGTAGGTCAACAACTGTTTAATTTGCGGTGACCATTTCCGTCGTAAATTTTAATAATTTGCGACGGATTTGTCTTGTCCGTCGTAAATCTTAATCCTTGACGAGTTTTGGTTAATGTTCATCGTAAATCCGTTGTAAAACACACATATTTGAGACGGACGAGGAATCCGTCGCAAATTTTCGTCGTAAAACTGCGTCTTTTTTTTGTAGTGTTTAATCAGTTAGTTCAAATATAAGAAAAACAGATTTATAGTTTTAGGTGGCAACCTGAAGATACATTACTAGTGAAGTGGCAATTTCGTCATTACACATTAATTGCCAATAATTCTTCCACATTACATGCCCTCTGTCATGATAATAAAATTAAATCTTTTCCATTTTTATTATTCTTATATTTTTATGTAATCTATGATGCACGTTCTTGCATGTGTGAGGTCCTATAAATACACCTATGCATGTGGAAACCCATGCCAGCCAAATCAAAGTAGAGAAAACCATCAATAATTTATTTATAACTTTGTAATGGCGAAGATTGCGGTGGGCACTGTCGGAGAGGTTTTCCGGCCGGACTGCCTCCAAGCCCTGGTGGTGGAGTTCATCTCCACCTTCCTTTTTGTCTTCGCCGGTGTTGGCGCCGCCATGGCCGCCGGTGAGTTGCCCCCGTTACTCGTTATAAATTTCGCCGAATTAAATCTTCAATTGTAAATTTTAATGTTTCATATGATCTTATTCTTACATTGTCACCACATGCATGTCCATAAAATTACAATCACTTGAAATCGGGAAAATTGTTTTTTTTAGAGCCGTAAGGGGATAGCAAAATGAGGACAAAATTATGGGGACCAAACCAGCTCAATCAATGCAAATCGGGCTAACTGACCCAATTTGGCTAGAATTCGGGTCCAAATCTGGTCAATTTGGCCTTAGTTTGGGCTGAACTTGGCCTTTATTTGCAAAATTCTAAAAGTTACGGTCCCTGATCAATTGTCAATCTAAAAAATTATGGTCCTCATTTTGCCAGCTCAAAAAGTTATGGTCCTTATTTTGTCAACCCTTTAAATTATGATCATTAAAAAAATAAATTTTCCAATTATTAAAATATTATTGGGAAAATTGCAGAAATGGTCCCATAAGAATTGGTCCTCATAAATTTGGTCCTTTTTTTTAGCGCAAATAGTCCCATACGATTTTTTCGTAAAAAAATAACGGATTAACGAGCATGAGGCCCACACGCCCGTTAGTTTTCTGCCAAAAACTCGAGCGTATAATTCTCAACTTAAAAATAATTAATTTTCAACTTCTTAAAACTCTACGAACTAAAGTTGCAGAATCGCTTCCATACTTGTATTTTACATTGAAATGGTTGTTAATAGCAAAAGTTGGCCCATTTCCCTTCAAAAATCAAGTTGAAAAGGTTTTTCCATCCTGTATTCCATAGAAAACTGTAAAATATTTAACGAATGAGACATTTTCTGCTAAAAATTGGACAAAAAAAGAACATGAGACCAAATCTGTCAAATACAAATTCTCATGGGACCATCCTTGTAATTTACCCAAATATTATTACATCATAAGCAATTGAACTATATATGGACATGGAAATATTATATCATTTTTGGATTTTTTTTTTTGTCAGATAAGTTGAATGGTGATCCACTAGTGGGGCTATTCTTTGTGGCAATGGCGCATGCTCTAGTGGTGGCGGTGATGATATCCGCCGGTTTTCGTATTTCCGGCGGCCACCTCAACCCCGCCGTCACCCTGGGCCTCCTCGTCGGCGGCCACATCACGGTGGTCAGGTCAATTCTATACTGGATTGATCAGTTGCTAGCTTCGGTGGCGGCATCGGCCTTGCTCAGTTATATCACCGGAGGATTGGTAACACCATTTTCCCTAATTTATATTAATATTTTTAACATCACAGATGGAGGAAATAAAAAAATAAAAAAAATAACTTCTTATGAACAAGCTATTTTAATTTTTTTTATTGTTGCAATGATGAAGACGGGTGATCTTATGTCATTGAACACAAATTTATATATGGGCTGATGCCACATCAATAGGAGAACCTACTATTATTAATTTTTTATCATCGCAAAATGGGAAAATATGTATAGCGTACAATTTGTTCATACTCCCTCCATCCCACCATTATTTGCACACTTTCCTTTTTCGTCCGTCCCAAGATTATTTGCACACTCTAAAAAAGGAAACATTGATTTGCGTGCACACTCACAATAATATACACATATTTACCCATATGCCACTACTTTACTCAAAAAATAATTTTTTCTTAATATGTGTGCCGTCCCAACTATGCAGATAATGCTGGGACGGAGGGAGTACATAATTACATATCTTTTAGTAAAATAACTCATATCCTTTAGTGAAATATCTCATACTCTTTATACCTTTCAATTCATATTTTTTTTTAGTGAAAACAACTTGTATCATTTAAAACTAATATTTTTCAGTGAAAACAAACAATAATTTTTAGCAAAACAACCCATATACATTTAAATTGATTCATGTGTGAACTTGTTGCATTCTATACTATTTTCACAGTTGACTTTTTCTCGTGTTTTAGCGAGCAACTTGTTAATTAGTATTTGAAATGATAAAGTGATTTTTAAAGTAGGGTATGATAGATTTATCTCTCCTCTATTGTAAAATAACTTCAAAATTACTTTATCATTTTAAATACTAATAAAAACTCGCTCGCAAAAATACGAGAAAAAGTCAACTGTGAAGAGTGTTAGGGGACGGAGGTAGTATTTTGCAGTGAAAGAATATTTGGATTAAAAAAAAAAGGACGTTATGGAAATTATTGTATTTTATAATGATCCTACGTGTAATTTGTGTTGAAGTCGAGTCCATATATATAACTAAGACGAAAATGATGGTGAAAGAACAAAAAAAAAAGTGAATCATTTTCGTGTTCATTTATCCAATCATGATTACGATCTGTCTTTAGTTATAATAATTTATTTAAGCAATCATGAAAAAATTGGAAATATTTTGCAGACTACGCCAATACATTCACTAGCAAGCGGAGTGGGGGCCACACAAGGAGTAATAATGGAGATTGTTTTGACATTCTCCTTGCTCTTCACAGTCTACGCTACAATAGTGGACCCCAAGAAGGGGAACCTTGAGGGCCTGGGCCCACTCCTAACTGGGCTTGTTGTTGGGGCTAATATAATGGCTGGCGGCCCATTTTCAGGGGCCTCAATGAATCCAGCAAGATCATTTGGGCCCGCTTTGGTCAGCGGAGATTGGACCGACCACTGGGTTTACTGGGTTGGGCCGCTCATTGGAGGTGGGCTTGCAGGCTTTATTTACGAGAACTTCTTTATTGTCAGGTCTCATGTTCCTTTGCCTAGAGATGAGCCTTTTTAATTAATGGCGTATCGTTGTAGATCGATAAAATTTATGCTTATTTTTCTGCTTTTATTTTTCGATGTATTTATATTGCTCATCTTGATCGAGTTTACAAGTATGTGTTGACCACCATTAATAAAATGTAAAAATATTAGGACTGTCAAAACCTGTAAAAGTCTGTTTTTTACTGGGGCGGATAGAAAATTTTCGATCTACAAAACTCCGAACTCAACCCACTTATAAATGGGATGCGGGTTCAGTTGGGCAAATCCTCTTTAGTTTTTTGTTTTTTATTTTTTATTTTTTAAAATTATAAATATATAATATAAAAATTCTAATACATAATCAAACAATTTATCTTGAAAATCATTTCAAAATATAAAAAATCTAAAAAACTATTACTATTAAAATATTAAAACAAAATATAACTTAAAAAAAAAAATTCACCATTCGTTAGTAAGAAAAATAATATTTAAAAAAAAAAATTAAAGTTCACAATATATTACGATTATAATAATTCATAAAAAACAGTATCCTACTATTTAAATTCATCTATGAAAATGAACTTTACAAAATATCCAAAAAAAAGAAAAAGAAATTATAGTTGTTAATAATGTACCAAAATATAAGCAAAATTTAAAAAAATGGAGGCGGGCCAGCCCCCAACCCACCAAAGCTCACGGCCCAAACAAACCAACCCGTTTAGGCCCGTCTCTACGCGGACTAATAAATGCTTGACCTAACTCTCGTTTTATATGTGGCATAGTGGATCAGCCTAACGGGCTAAACTCGTTTTGACTGCTCCAAAAAAATAACTTTGTGAAAATATTTTTTGTATATTACAATTCGTATATGGATATGGCCAAAATAACTGATTTACTTAATTTTGGTTCGAACTTATATCAATATTAACGACTAAAATCTATATTTCCATTTTACTATTTAATTTTGTATTTTATTATTTTTGTGTGACAGATAGTTGGCTTTATTAAAGTAAATTGATTTTGAGAATCCATCAAATCGAAAGTGATACAATACATTATTTACATTAGCGCATACATAATTTAATTCCAACAATAACAAGCTTGCAACATTTATTTTTTACCTAAGATTTGAAAGTATTTAAAATTAGGTCGGTTTAAAAATAGTGCTATAGCCTGTCAGTATGTTTGCTCTGAAATACCACTGGAAATTTGGAGCTTGGGTGGGCCACGGATGATAACTTTAATGATAGCAACGAAATTTGGCATCGAAACTTTAATTTTAAGTTGCTGTACTATTTTTTGCATTACTAATATATATATATATATATATATATGAGTAGAAAAGACAGAAAATAAAGATCACATGAATGGTAAGAAAACTAGAGCTTCAGTTATTTATTATTATATTTCTTTTTTAGGAGAGACACTTCGAGTTTTCAATTGCATAATTAATTTAGTGCTATATAAATTTCTTTCCTAGCCAGTAGCTATTAAACGATTAAAAGGTATACAACATACATTTTGTAAAATTAATTTGTAGAGAGTAATATATTTTCTGAATGAAAGCAATTCATTTTTAATTAAGAATGTTTTCTCCTCAGCCTTCACTAAAAATTGTCTACATAAATTATTAATATGATTACGAAATTTCCAACAACAAAAATTCGTAGTAGAAATTGCCTACGAGTTGCCTACAATAAATTATAATTGTATAGGCATCTTCCTTCCTTCCCTACCTACAATATAATTTGCCTACGAAAATTCCGTTGGCAAGTTGTGGTGTAGGTAAATTTTTGTAGGCAAATGACTTGATAATTATACCTAGAGATTTCATTTCGTAGGCAAATTGTTTCTAGATTGAAAAATGTAGATACTTTCGTAATTATAAAATTTCTTAGGCAATTCTTACTACAAACTTTTTTGCAGACAATTCTTTATTTTCTTGTAGTGCTTGAACAGAGTTTGATAGGTTGATTTTATAGTGACGTGTATAAATATTTATTAGTACATCGAATACATTAATGTATTTCATCAAATTAAAATTCAACATAAATAATCGACCAACAATAATTAGTGCCATATGTAAAGTGCATTCATTTTAACAGCGACCAAACAACTGTTTGTTAGCTGCAGATTTAATTAATTTAATAGTTTCTATAGCAGATAAGTTATTGTTAGCATTGATCTCGAGTCGCTACAAAAATAAAGACTGCCACAGTACCTCTGCAATATAGGTGCCAATGTGGAATCATCTTATATCTGTACTTTGTTACTCATTTAGTATTCTTAATACTTTTACTGGTACTTCAATTTAAATTTAAATAAATCTTCCATGTGCGCCCTCACAGCTCTTCAAATTAATAATGCTGGAAAAAAAAAACTATAATATGTGGTTCCAATAATTAAATCCCATATATCCTTATGTATATAGTGCACAAATTATACGAGAAAAAAATAAATTAAACGAGACAAGTGCAATGCAACGGGTCGGGACTAAATTAAGTAATTAGAATTAATTAATTGCTTGAATATAATTGTGATGCTTACAACTCTCATGTTAATTTGTTTTTTCCCCTTCTCATATTATACTTTATAAAACATTTAATTTGTACCGGTACTTGACATTTTTATTACATTAAATACGAGACACATCATCATATCAACTTATAAGAGAGTGTTTGGTTGAGCTTATAAGCTCTTTATAATAGCTTATACTAAATATAAAATTTAAAAATGATTTATTATAAATTCTAAAAAAATTTATAAGTTATATTAGCCCTACAATTTAGTAATTTATAAGCTACTTAAAAATAATATTTTATAAATTTTTAAATTTTTTTATAAAAGGTTAGAGCATCATAAGATGCTTAGCCAAACGGAATATTAATTATACTGCATGATATTATTGTTGCAAAATTGGCTATACAACAATATAGTGTTTCTTGGTAGAACAAGAAGATATATACACGAGACATATATAGCACCAAAATATTCTTTCTTAAAAAAACATGCAAATAACAAAAATGGCCAGAAAATCATGAAAGAAATTAATCTCGTTATAATTCCATTTCAAACTCTATATATTTTTTACTATCCCATCTCAAATAACATGTGAAATTGGACTCAAATCAACCTTTGAGTCCCAATTAATCAACTAATTAAATTATAATTTTCTCAACTAATTAAATCACTGAAAAGGATTATCACCTTGCAACTTCTTCTCGACCCAAGAAGGCGACAACACGGGGCTCATTTCATACTCCCCAACTTTCATCGTCGTATCAATAGCCTCCACGTGTCCCTTACCCCCCACCACCTTACTCTCCTCGGGCAAAACCTTAACCCTCCACACCTTAAACGTCTGATCCAACCCCGCACTGTACACCAAAAACCCCATCACCACCACTTTTTCTATCTCCAGGGAAACCGCCAGGCACTTCACGGGCCCACGGTGGGCGTCCAGCACCGCAAGACACTCGTGGAAGCAGCTCCCCTCCTCTCGTCTCCAAACCCTAATCGTCGTGTCCTCGGACCCGCTGAAGACGAGCTTCTCGATGGCGACAAGGCAGAGGACGGAGAAGCGGTGGCCCTGGAGGAAGCCGCCGTGGTTGAATCTTCCGGACATTTTTTCCTTCTCCCAGAAGTTGATGAACCCGTCGGACGAGCCCGAGTAGAGGAAGCACGAGCTTGGGGAGGAGCTTAGGGCGAGGGCGTTTACGGGTGAGGGCTGGAATTTGAGTGTCATTGTCAGGATGTGGGAGCTTTGGCCGTACACGCGCCGCCACAGCTTCACCGCGCCGTCGGAGGAGCAAGTGAAGACGCACCCGTCTTCCTGTGATGGATGCGGAATTTTAATTTTGGGTTGTAATGTATAAATTATAATAAAATTAGTGTTATTTAATTTTTTCGAAGAATTGCAACTGCATTTGTGTGTGCATAATATTTGAATAAGAATGTATACTAATATTTAGTTAAAAATATTTTTTGTCTTAAAATTTTTATTTCTTCATAGATCATTCCAAGATGGTTATATAGAAAATTCAATATAGCCACTTTAAGTTTGTGCATTATTGCTTAATTTATGTTCGATTTTTGCAGAACATGCATCATTATTTTTCCTATTTTTTGTTTTGTAACTTTCATTTTTTTACAAATTGTCTTAAGGCATGCGATGTTTTAGAAAAATTGAGTAATATACAAAATTATTGGACTAGAATGAATTTTTTGACTATCTTGAGATAATTAGTAAAAAAAGTAAATAATATGGGACTAAAGTATTTTGAACTCCAGAATATTCAAATAAATATTAATTATGTAATTAAAAAAAAATTGAGGTACGTACCACAATGTATAAAATAAAATATACACTTTACATATAGTAGTTAGAAATGGTTAAACATAGTAAATTGGAAATATAATTTTGTTTTATTTTTTGTAACAAGATTTTTAACGAGATTCCGGACTTTAATCCACTTGTGATCCTATGGTTCTATGTTTTTTTTTTTAAAATAAAATCTTAGTTAGTAGTAGAAATATAATTTAATTTATCAATAAAGGAATCTAATTAATGTACCTGGTTCACTAGAATAGAGTTGATTTGATCTTCGTGTGCGGTAAAGGAATCGACGCACCGATTATCGGATATTCGCCACGCTTTGACCGTCCGATCCCAGGATCCAGTGTACAACAGCCCCTCTGCATGGTTGTACGCCATGCAAGAAATGCAGTCCTTATGCTTGTTGCTACTCGCTCTCGGAAACAAGAAAATCGACCTGGTTTTAGGCAAAGTCGCCACATTCTTCGCCTGAAAATTCTCGGGCGACGCGCCGACATTCCAAACGCGCACTTTACAATCCTTATGCGACGTAAAAAGCGTGTTTCCGTGGGCCAGAATCGCGCGTACCTCACCGTATCGCGACTTGAAGTATCCACGCTCGGTGCAGTCGGGTTGGCGCCACGCGCGGACGCGTGAGCTCTCGGAGCCGGTGAAGACGAGGCCCTTGTTGGCGGCGATGGCGAAGATTGTGCCGTCCTGGCGGTGGAGGGAGGCGATGCAGTGGTAGAGGAGGGAGGGGGAGGGGGTCTGGTGGGGGGAGAGGGTCCAGGGGGAGTCGGGGCTTGGTGGGGGGAGGAAGGAGTAGGTGTTGTTGGGGCTGGCGGCGGAGGAGCGAGGGGGGCTGTAGAGGAGGTTGTCGTGGCGGTGGTCGTAGCTTTGTGGGTGGTTTTTGAAGGAGCGCCGCGGCGGCGATGGGGTGGTTTTGGTGTCGCCGCCGCCGTCTTCGAAGAAGTTGGAGAGAGAAGATGATCTCCGAGTGTAGTATTCCATGTGTTTGGAATTTGGAGAATGGGGGAGGAATAATGAGGGGAAGTTTTTATGTGTGGTGTTGATTGGGAAAAATTATATAAACGTACGTCCTAATCCCAAGTATACAGTACTTCCTCTATCCGAAGGTACATAAATTATAAAAAAGTGGAAGAATAATGCTCCCTCCATCCAAATTTTGATTACCCATTTTTAAATGGTACAATTTTTAACTAAAAAATTGTTGATTAATATTTTTGAGTAGTTTTTTAAGAATTATTTATTAATATTTTTTAGTATGAAGTAGCTTTTTAAGAGTTGAGTTTAAAAAAGTGGTATTGTTTTTTGCAATTTTAGAAAATGGGTAAACAATAAAAGAAAAAAAAACTTCATTTTTTGGACTTTTGGATAAACAAGGGGTTTGAGTTTTTAAAGGTTAATTTCATAATATATATATATATATATATATATATATATATATATATATATATATATATATATATATATATATATATATATATATATTTATTTATATTGTGTTTCACTATAGGAAAATAAATAATTGCTTATAAAATTTGTCAATATGACTATAAATTTTTTAATAAGGAATTCAGTGGTTGGAGTTGTCTAAGAAATTGTTTACAAAAATTTCAAATTATTTAGGCATTTTCATTTTATACCTATAAAAAATTTGTCTACGGAATTTTCATAGGCAAACTGTTTCGTAGGTAAGACAACTTGCTCGTAAATAATTAATTACCTAGAAATTTTATTTCGTAGCTAAGCAAATTATTTGTGGGGTGGGGAATAAAGATATATGTTTAATTAGAAAATTTTGTAGACAACCTGGCCTACTATGAATAATTTTTGTTGAAAATTTTGTATATATTCTTATGGTGTATGGAGCCAAACTTAGTGATATTTTGTGCAAAATTGAGGATATTGTGAAGGTGGAGTTTATATAGGATTAATTTTTCATAATTTTTAGTGTGTAAAATGTATTGTGAGATGGAAAGAAAATGTAAAAAGTATTTCAGGATGGGGTAGTAATTATTACATAAAAATTGTATGTTGAATATTTAGAAAGTTATATATACGAAAGAAGTATAGACAATAAATCGGGCATAAAGGGTAAGGGGTATAGATACAGAAGAATGTAGGCAATAGGAGTATTTTTAGGGTGGGTAAATAAATATGCGATTTTGGGACCACTGGAAGTGAGAATAGATGGTGATATCTTTATTTCAACCATGATATATATGCATGCGTGGTGTTCAGTTTTGGTAGGTAGTGGCATTTGTTAAACCTAGCTCATCATCCTTGCTATAATTATTTTACCAAACAAACTTTTTTGCTTATTAATTAATCACTCACCCATTGATATTCCTTTCTTTTATATATATGTGTGTACAATTGATGCAGTTTTGATGTTTACTCAGATCTAGTTCACAAATTAATATTCTTATGTATATGAACTAATATTTTTCTGTATAAAATTCTTCAAACATTTTTTTTTTATTCTACGACCTATTAAAATAAAGGAGTCAAAATTGCACCACAATTTTTTTTCCCATGTATAATTTTGATATTTGATTGAACCATGAAGTCATCTAGATCTTTCAATAAATTGTACGTACGTTGTGTTGCAAAAGGTAAGTTAAAAAAGAAAACACATGCAGTAAGCATGGTGCTATGTAAACCTACAAAATTATAAATTTATATAGGACAATTATTCTTTGTCCTATTTTAAAAAATAATGTATTTGTCCAAAAAAGATTGGCAAACAGTTGACAAGTTTTTGACACCTGGCCAATTTGGCACGATGTCAACCCTTTTGCCAACTGTTTTGCAAATATTATTTGGACAATTTTCTTTTTAAATAGAGCAAAAAATAAATATCATATAAATTTAAGGACAAATATGCCTCTTTTCCCATATGTCTGTCAAATTTATTAGTTTGATCTATATCATAAAAGTTAAAACGTCATTTAACTACAGGAAAAAAAAAAAAAAAAAAAAAGACAGCCACCAACCAATTATAATTTCATTGCGTCACTAGTTACTATTATTTTATTGTTGGTTTTGTAATTACACTTGTTATTATTTTTTTCCTCTGTTTTTGCTGTTGGTGGTGTTATTGTATTAATTGTTGTGTTTTCTATGTGAAAATAAAATAAATTTGTTAAGTGTTTTCAAATCACATGTGCGGATGTCCAAGGCCCACATGTGATGCTCATTAGTTCATTTCTTTTTCTTCTACTCATAATAATAATAATAATAATAAGAAGAGTAGGTCTTATATGAGACCGTCTTATGGTATGAGACAATGAGAATGAGTGTAACTAGGACATTGGTTCATTAACACTTTGACTAAGATATGTGTTAATTTGTGTGGTCTCATGCCATAAGACGGTCTCATACAAGTTTTTGCCTAATAATAATATCTTAACATTTTTCTAGTGTGATTTTCAGATCCAATACACATCTTAAGACAGCGGGTGCAAATTCCATTTATTTAAAAAAAAAAGAAAAATTATTACTGATTTACTTTGGAGGAATTGATATTATTTTAAAAGAATGTCGATTTCAATATTCAAGAAAACAAATTCCTCAATCCTCACCAATAATGTACAACTTGCGAAGCACCAGCGGGTGAACTTTACTAAAGTACAACTTCCAACTTCGAAATGCCTAAAACAATTCAATACATATAGTGATTATCGGCTATTAATAATATATTTCAATGCACCGTTTCAATTGTTAAATATTCTTATTGAATGAATAATTGAAATTAGTTAGAGCAATTCTAGTGATACATTTTAAACAATTTTAACTTATCCTTCTTCCATGGATTCAACAAATGTTTCTCCCCGTTCATTCTTAATAATGAGTGACTCTCGTATAAAATCGAGTTCACGTGGATTTATTTTTCAAATGTTAGGTGTTATGTACACACTAACATTTTTATTCATATTAATTATCAATATTTAAAAAAATACGTAATTTTAAATGTGTAGGTGCAACATTGATAACAAAATTGTGATTATTTGTAAACTCTTTTCCACGAAAAGTGCGTTCTTTTTTTTTTTTTTTACTGGTAAATAAGGTAGATAAATTAAGTGTATTTTGAGGTATTGTGTGATCCATTTATGAGTGAAGTGGTTGTTTGTGAGTGTGAAGTCAATGACATGTGAAGTAATTAAGTGATGGTTGCATGGTTAAAAAAAAATTGTTGTTAAAAACGGAAGAGACACATGTTCGGTGGATGGAGGGAGACAGTGGCGGATCTATGTAGGCATAAGGGTATGCAAGTGCATACCCTTATTTTTGCCAAATGACCTGTATTAATATTTACATATATATAATATAATTATTTAGCTAACATTTACATTTTTAAACTATTAAAAATATGATTCATTATAGATAGATAACTTTATTTGTAAAGCAAAGTCTGAGAACAAGTTAATTACCGTGAAGTTTATTAAAAACTATTAGTTGTTTTTACTATAAGGTAATATTAGTTTTGAATGATATTAATTGTTTCATTAAAGAGTTTAATTGTTTCATAAAAAAATATTAGTTGTTTACTACTTCACCTATCCCACATTTAGTTGCACATTGTTAAGAGAAAAAGAAGTATGTGAGTATGAAATTGAATAAAATAGTAGTAACTTTATAATTTAGTGACTTTTACGATATATATATATAATTTTTTTTTTTTTGGGTCATGAAAGTAATTGTGGGATGTCCATATAAGACAAATGTAAATGTAATCTCGGGAGAAAATATAAAATATTAGTTGTAAATCAATTTTGTTGTAATATGGATCAGACAAGACCGACTTGTTAAGATTATAAGATACATTGCAAGATATTAGTTATAAATCAATTTTATTGTGAAATTGGTAGGATAAATCAAATGAAAGCAATCCCAAGGGTGCAAATATTTACGCATGTGCCACTATTTTGCTCTTTTTGTTAATTCATGTATTGTGCAAATTCAAGTGTGCAATTACCTTTAGAATAAAGGGAGTATTATTTTTATAATTGTGCATACCATGTTTAAAAATTCTGGATTCGCCACTGGAGGGAGTACATATCATTGAATTCGGTGTTTGTAGAAGTTTTTGTTCTAAATAATTCAGCAATAAGTACATAGTTTCTTCCTTGATAATTCATTACACATGTGTAACGCAGAGAAACAAAGACATATACAATACTTGTGATAATGTCATAGTGACATGACAATTACCTATATTTTATTTATATATCTTCCCCAACTAATCAAACTAATCTTAACCGGTTAATTAATTTCATGAACAACGTGGAGGAACTTTAATCGATCCTTTGAATTGAACTTGGTTTGTGGAGCATACAGCTGTAGTTGGTTGTCCATTGTAAGTGATTTGAACCCCAATAAGGTTTATATTTTGGCATGGCCTGCTCTTGCTACATTGAATGTTCACCGCCTTATTTATCGACGAACTCCCACGTACATTTGTGTACGTCACTCCTCGTATTGCCACGCTCGACTCTCCCTTCTCCGCACATTGTCCATTAGGGCAATAGTATTGATCTATCAAGATCGGGTTATCAACCGAGTTTAAAATAATGTCAGAAAATGTGACACTGGAAACAACGATCGATGATTGTGAAGGGGCCCATGTTTTGATCCTTAGCCCGTTGTCAGTCTTGGTCAGAGTACAATTCCTCACTGTAATTCCAGACACGTCCTTTTCATCATTGTACTTACCTAAGCTTCCGATGCTGATACCGTGGCCTGGCCCACAGAATACGCCTGTGACATTTATGTTTTTGTTTCCATCGCCTATGGAGACGCAGTCGTCTCCGGTGCCAATGAAGGAATTCAGGATATTTACGTAGTTTGAGCGGGAAATGTGGATTCCATCAGTGTTGGGGCTATCTTCGGGAGCCGATATATGTACGTTCCGTATGTCCACATTCTGAGATCCGTCGATATGGACATGAAACATCTTACTATTCACAAAATGTATGTCTTGGATTATCGAATTTGTCATTTTGAATATCTGCAACGTCTACAATCAAACACATAAAATTATATATTCATTTAGTCATACCATTACTTATGAACAAAATTTTCAAACAGAAGAATATTGAACTTAATGATTTTCATCCTGTTGACTTTCATATTTTGATTTTCGTCCCGTAACTTATATATTTTTTTTATTTTGGCCCTACAACATACTAACCCTTATAGGACTAAAATAAAAAAACGATAAAAAGATTCATGACTAAAATCAAAATTTGAAAGTTAGCAGGATGAAAAAAAAAAGGTAAAATTACAGGACTAAAATCAAAATTTAAAAGTTAACAGGACGAAAATCAAAATGAGGTAAAATTACGGGACGAAAAAAATCATTTTCCCCAATAACTAATTACTTACTGTGGGGCGTTTGTTGCAATTTCCGGAGCCCTTGCAACCTGCCCATGCGGAGACTCCATTGCCGTCAAGGGTACCGGTGCCGGAAAATGTAAGACGGTCAACCTTATTAAAAGAGAGCCAGAAGTCTGGATCACCCGAGCTGCTCGCACCAGCCACGAGGGTCCCATCGAGAAGAAACCGGGTCGGGCCAATGCACGGTCCTTCTAAATTTGCACCGCTCACTAGAAAAGTACCTTTCGGAATCGTAATTGTACCTCCGGAAGTTCCACAAGCTTTTTTCCATGCATTTTCAAGAGCCTGCATAATGGATAATTATATTATAATATATAAAAAGAATTGTTAATTAATTAAGTAAATAAATTATAAAATAAGATACTAGTACCTGCTTGTTATCAGTTTTTCCATTGCTAACCCCACCAAAATCATTGATAATGAAATTTGTGTTTTGTCCAAAAACTTCCACGTTCCAAATGGAACAGATAAATAAGAGAATAATCACTCCACGAGAATTCTTCATCATAAATATTTTGACAAGTAATATGTACTCCAAATGTGTACTCCTGATTTGATTAGAGATGAGATAGAATAGGTGATTTTATAATGTATATATACACGTACTTTACATTACAATTAACACTTAGACGTTATTAGGGGCTAAATCAAAGGTGAATTTTAGTTAATAGTTCATTACTTTTGCTGCTTGATTTTAGTAACTTCAGTTTTATTGGAATATAAGTAGGGAATCGTTAGTTATTACCACAAAATCCATTTACTTTTTTTCCTGCTTGATCGTACAACATTATAAATACCTGAAATATTTTCACCTTAGTTAATTATAGTATAAATTTTAATGACAAAGACTCGTGTGCTCTCGAGTTCACGTGAATTCGTTTCTTCAAATATCATTTTTACGTATACACATTATTACTATTATGTATATTCACTATTACCATGAATATGCATACACACTTTCATTGTCTAAAAAATTAAAAAAAAATTAAAATAGTAATATTTGATATACATAACAATGATAATGTATAATATATAAAGTTCATATAAATTCGAATTTGTAATTGATGTACTCGATTTTAATTAAGTGTAAAGCAAGAGATATTTTTATCGATTCATCTTGCTTTTTCCATGACTGTAAGTAAATCCTCGTTTAATGTTAATTTTTCTATATATCATATCATGAGTTAATTAGAAAGTGATTATATTTTCTATTAATTCTCAAGTTTTTAAGATTAAATGAACTTTCTCAATGCATTTTCAATTTTAATTGTCGACATTCTACTTAAAAATATGTAGTATAATTTTTTAGTAAATTTATAATTAAATTGGATAATATTATATCACAAGTGGGTGCTTCTATAAATTTTAAGGGATATTTGGTTCAAATTATTCCATGAGAACAATAATGTACTTCTTTTTTTTGACACCCTTGTAAAGAAAAAATTATTTCGGAGAAAGGGTTGTACCAAAAATTGAAACGTAAATTGTACACTTATCTAAACATTAGGATCTAATTGGAAAAATTATTTTTTTGGGACAAAAATTAATTATACACTTAACCAAAATTTGAAATGTAATTAAAAATAATATATATTTTTTAAAAAATACTTTTGAAAAAGGTGAAAAATTATGGGACCAAAAAAGAAAAAAAAAACTCTAGCCCCTCATTCTTTTTACCCAAGTCGCATACAATACAAAGGTACAGCTGAGTAGATAAATCACATGAAAAGTAATTTTTGTTAAGTGTGCTCAATAGAAAAATATAAATAAATTCTTTAACTCGTGACCACAAATTAAGATGTACTCTATCAATTTAAGTAGGAATATTCCTAAAAGATATGTAATAATCATATGATCATGCAATTGTAAGTCGTAACTTACAAAAAGAAAATAAAAAACAACTATTATGATGTTAGGCAATTCGTCATCTCACCACAATATAGCACATTTCTTACAGAAATGGACTTGTGGAATATAAAATATTATAGTAGATTCTTTTTCTTTCTTTTAAAAATGGACATATTAGATAAATGACTTTAGAGAGAGAGAGAGTCATTTAGAGACAGAAGTGAACCTTGTCTATATCACACTTTAATACATTATACGCGCATGTATTGTTCGTTTTTGTGGATTCACAAGAAAACTTGTTTCCGGGAATCGGAATATGGAAACAATAAGAACGAAATTGAAATCACACAAGAACACCAGATTTACGTGGTTCGGAGATGAACTCCTACGTCCACGGGATCCGAGAGGATAGAGTATTCCACTAAGAAAAGAATTGGAAGTTACAAGTTACAATCACACAATCTCACGTTTTTGCGCTAAAAAATGATGATCTCTCTTCTCTCAGCTGAGAAGCCCCTTTTTATAGATACAGAGATTGTAAACGAACCCTAGATTCGATTCAGTTGTAACAAACTCATAAGTAAAGCAGTTATCCAGCTGGCTAACAAACTCCAATAACCGCCATAGTTGATTCAGTTAGAACCGCCTTCGAATTAGCTCCAATTTGGTGTACGTCGCGAATAATGAACTTCAGGATCAGATGACAAACCTCCTCTGGCTCTGGTCACTTACACCAGATGACCTCTGGTCCCAGACCTCCTCTGATAGACCTCCTCTGATGTCTCATCTACCAGACTCGTCTGACCAGACCTCACCTGATGGACCTCCTCTGATAGCTCTCCTGCCAGACTTCTCTGATCAAGCTTCTCTGGTCAACCTCATCTGGTCCAACTCCTCTGGTACCCCAAATTCACTAACTCCCACGGCTAATACTTTATCAACTTAGCCTCCTATTGAACTAAGCTCAGCAAACTACATACTTCACATTTGATCCTTCACATGTATAAATAGAGGTTATTTACCTTGATTTTCGTTATTCAGTGTTACGGCGGCTGGATTTTCTTAAGACCATTTAACTATTCTATTCTTGGTGCATGCAATAAACAAACCTAAGAAATTTGGTGGAAATTCTATAACAAAATTGGTAAATTTCCTAATTATAAATTTAGATTTCTAGTTTATAAGTTAGCCGACATGTTTTCAGATTTTTCGTATGTATGTCTTTTTTCCCACGTACGAATTAATTTTACATTTTTTACGAGTCGATTCTTTAATAGAGGTGAATTTAATTAAATATTATATATATATATATATATATATATATATTTAACTATGACTTAGCTGTATGTAATAAATTAAATTACAACTTTAAATAATCGGATTATCATCTGGTGACACTCTGGTCAATTTTTGTATGCGGGTTCCTAAATGGTGATAGGCTTATAGCAACACATACATATACAGTGTGTATTATATGTATATCACATCGAAATAACATGGGAACAATAGAGAGTTAATTTATAAAGATAAACATAGTATATATATGGAGTTTTTTTTTTTTGAAGAAGTCTGTTAATCGGTTTAGAAAACTTGTAATCGGGAATCGAAATATGACTATTGCTTAAGAACGAAATTGAAATCAACTAAAATGAAGAACACCAGATTTACGTGGTTCGGAGAAAATACTACTGCATCCACGGGATCAGAGAAGATTGATCTTTCACAGAATAGAGAATTTACAATTCACTCTAGCTCGCACTCACTCTCTGTGTTTTGCACTCAATTCAATGTTACTCACTTTCACTATTGATGAACCACACTTCCCTCTGTTGAGAAGTACCCTTTATATATATTTCCAGAGATTGAATTCAACCCTAGATACAATTTGTAACAAATTCCCATACGTTAGGTAGTTATCCAGCTGGTTAACAACTTCAATAACCGCTTCAGTTGATTCAGTTAGAACCGCCATCGCGTTAGCTTCAATTTGGTGTAATTCGCGAGAAATGAACTTTGGATCAGATGATACATGTTACATTGTAGTTAATGTGGTGATACCCGATCACGGAAGACAACATTAACAGTTTACTTGTAACTAAACGTACATTTTCACGACCTAGGTGGAATTGAACAATCCACCGTGAAAGGTCGATGTGTAAGACTCAGATTGGTCTGTCTTGACTAAGAGATTGCACTAGCACATTTAGTATGTGTTGAAGAGGACCTACAGCGAGGATAAATTCTTCTGTTCTGAAAGGTGAAGAATTAGACCTCAGTGGTTGTTGATTTCTTAATCTCCGTCACTTAAATAGGACCGTGTGTGCTTAATGGTTACTACTTTGATTCATATTGGGTGAGAATCACTGTGACTTCAAACTTTGTGTCTTGGGCAGTAATATTAATCATACAACGGTTGCTAAGATTTAATACGGAGAAATGCGTGCGAGTACGGCTCATGTGATTAGTCCCCTTGGTGGGCTCAGAAGTTTTATCGTACCAAATCTTGCAAGTGAAGAATCAGTTTCTTCGGTACGGATAATAATGTTGAGCTGTCTTTACTCCAAGGTGAAATATATTAATTAATTTAGAGCTATTCAGAAGCTTGATTAATTAATGGACTTGATAATCTTAAACGCGGGAAATAATAACCGACTTTATTGTCGAATTAACATTCCCTCAAGATCCGACGAGAGGTCATAATCACCCATGGCACATGTATGTAGACGGATCATCAAATAACACAGCAGCAGGAGCCGGGATAGTGTTGATCAGTCCAGACGAACAAGTATTCACCTCAGCCGTAAGGTTTGAGTTCATGGCAACAAACAACGAGGCTGAGTACGAAGCATTGATAGCCGGGTTACGGTTAGCTCTGGCTGTGGGGGTTCGAAAAGTTCAAATTTATGGAGATTCCCAGCTGATAGTCAACCAAGTCCGTGGGGAATACGAAGCCAAGGATGAGAACATGGCCTTATATCAAAAAATCGTTGCTCACCTGGCTTCGCTTTTCGAGCAAATTTACATCGAGCAAATGCCAAGGGACAACAATGCGCAAGCAGATGCACTTGCTCGTTTGGCCACTAGTACGGGACCAGCAAAGCTTTCAGAAGTCACCATCACAAGAATTTCTAACCCATCTACCGGTGACTATAAGATCAATCAGATCGAAGAAGAATTGACAGATGATGATTGGAGGACACCGATATATAGATACCTAAAAGATAACACAGTACCTGAAGATTCCCAAGAAGCAGCAAAGGTAGCCAAGCGAGCAGCAAGGTTCACAATCATGGATAACCAACTCTACAAGAGAGGATTTTCACTGCCCCTATTAAAATGCCTAGCAAGGGGGCAGGGTCAGGAAGTTTTGAAAGAAATACACGAAGGAGTATGCGGAAATCACGCAGGGGGGCGAGCACTGGCATACAAAACAGTAAGGCAAGGTTACTACTGGCCAACTCTATTACAAGACGCAATCAGAATTGTAAAAACATGTCACATGTGCCAGCTGTTCGCTCCCAACATCCATAAGCCACCAACAGAGCTGATCTCAGTAAATAGTCCATGGCCATTTGCAAAGTGGAGGATAGACATCATAGGACCTTTCCCAATGGGAAAGGGGAATGTCAGATTTGCAGTGGTAGACGTGGACTATTACACGAAATGGGCCGAAGCTGAAGCACTGGTAACGATAACACAAGAGAAAATGATCAATTTTATCTGGAAAAGTATAGTGTGCCGATTCGGAGTTCCACAAGCAATAATAACCGATAATGGAAGACAGTTCGAAGGGAAGAAGATAAGAGATTTCTGCAAAAAATGGGGAATCAAGAAGCATTTTTCGACACCATATCATCCTCAGTCCAATGGTCAAGTCGAGGCAGTTAATAAGATAATCAAACATATCCTCAAAATCCGTCTGGTAGATAAAAAAGGCAAGTGGTCGGAAGAACTGCCCGAGGTGCTTTGGGCATATAGAATATCACATAGAACAAGCACGGGAGAAACACCGTTTGCTATGGCATTCGGTACAGAAGCAGTTATACCTATAGAGCTCAAAGTACCAACTGAGAGGATAACCGAGTTCAATGAACAGGAAAACAAGGCATTAGCTGCAGAAATGGATCTGGTCGACGAAAAAAGAATCTCAGCAGAAAAAAAAACGAGATATACAAAAGAAGGATTGCAAGGTACTACAACTCACAAGTAAAAGTCAGAGAATTTGAAATCGGGGATCTGGTACTCCGAAAAATCCTAGCAGCACCTCCAGGTGTATTTGGACCAACTTGGGAGGGCCCATTCAAGATAACCCAAAAGTGGCACAACGGCACATATGATCTCGAAGACATGGAAGGCAACTCGGCCCAATACACCTGGAACGCGGCTTTGTTGAAGAAATATTATCAATAATTAGGAAACCAATGTAAAGTTTTTCATAGACTATCGTGTCGTTTATATTTTTGTAAAGTGTAAAATCGATGAAATTTTCACACTTTTTTGGGCAAAATTTGTAAGTAAATAGATGATTGTTCAGTGAATTATGTACATAAAAAATCAAAGAGGCATCAAAGCTCAATTGTTTGCCAAGAAGAAAAACTGCTCACCGGAGGACAAGCAGGTGTTGAAAGCACAAGTCCAAAAGGAGGCGAGCAGCAGGGTCCATGAGACTCAGGAGCCCTCCTGATCGCCCCATCACACGGAGTTGCTCGCCCAAGATACTAAATGCATAAAGCACAAGCATAGTGGAGGCGAGCAACAGGGCACATGCTAATACATAGTTGCTCGTTCCGAAGCTAAATGCACTTATGCACAAACATAGCAAGGGCCGAGCAACAGGGCATAAAGAGAAGTATGACAAAAGCCAAGTTCCCCAGAAGAACCAAATGGCACATACTCAATATACATACATTTGCAAAGAAAAGTATTTCACTTTCAACCTAAGAAAGAAATACTTAAGCAAAAATTAAATGAAGGGCAGATAAGAGGCGAACAATAAAATAAAAGTGCAATCTTCATTCATTGGCACCAAAATTACAAAAGATGAGTATACAATCATTACCCTACTACATTAACTAAAAGGACAAAAAATAGGATAAGCTCTAAGTTTTGGAAGCTGGCGGAGCAGGTGGAACCGAAGGATCTTGGGAAGAAGGAGGAGGTTGAACATCTTGCACATCGACCCCAGAGGCCTGCTGCTCGCCTACTGCTACGGAGGAGCTTGTCTCACCAAGAGGATTCGGAAGAAGGGGGCCCAGAGCTACAAAAAGATTGTCATGTCCCTATCAGCCTCCACTCTTTCCCTGGGGGCCACAACACGGACGTCATCTTTGAAAACACTCAGATTAACCCCCATTTCTCCCAAATCAGCCACCGGGATTTCAAAACCAGGAGCCGGAGGGTTTTTAGTGACGTAGTCCGTGAAGTCTTTGATGGTCGAAGTCATCACGTCTAGACCGTTATCCAAAGCGTACTTCACGTTTCTTACACTATCAGCACACGCACAGATATACCCAAGATTGGTATTATCGGTAACGTCCTGCACATAAGTGGTGTAAGAAATGGCACGCTTGTTCTTCTTTTCCAACTGGTCGACGTGGACCTTCAAACACTCCACTCTTTCCACCAGACCCACCCGCTCGGTCTCCAAGACTTGCACACGATCATTAGCGACACCCAAATCCAGTCTAAGCTTCTCTGAAGCATTAGACGCTATCATCTCCCGGTCCTCAGCGGCCTTTACCTCCCGCGTCCATGTGAGCTTGGCTCTCTCAAAGTCAGCCTTCATCTTAGCCAACTCTTCATCTTTCTTCTTCAGCTCATCATCATTTTTCTTCAATTGGGCAAGTTGAGCATCACGATCTGCTTCAACTTGCTCGATCCGTCGCCCCAGACCGCGATTTGTTCGCTCCAACTCGATGGCTTGATCCAAGACTCGTTGAGCTGAGATTGATTGATGGCTTGCATTATAGCTCAATAAACGAGCGTTGTCACTAAGGCTCTGGCTCTGAATGATTTCCTCACCGGTCTTGGTCCACGAGCGGGGGACATACTCCATGGCTCTACGGACGTGGGAGTCCTTAATCTCTTGGGGTGCCGGAGGAGACTTCACACAGCTAAACTGGTGGAGTACCTTTGAGCGACCAGGATAGTCGTTTTTCCGGTACCTGTTCGAAGAAAAAAGCTGTTAGAAAATAAAGTCAAAGGAATAAACTATCAAATTGGATAGGAAGATACTCACTCCCTCATTTTTACGGGGTCGTAGCCCAAATACGAGTTGCCAGGGGATGAGCTCCTGCCTTGACCGGCAATTATAGCACCAACAACCTGTTGTTCAGTCACCTCCTCCAGAGCCGAGGAGCGAGCAGTTCTACCCACTTGGGAAGAACCCTGCCCTTTTGTCCGCTTAACACGGTCATCTCCCTTGCGAGGGGCAGTCTCATTGGCAAGTCTTTTCTTGCCCCTCGTGTCTTGGGGAGGTGGCGAGGAGCGAGCAGGAGGGCGGGGAACGGGAGCAGGAGCTTGAGGAACAGGGAGAGGGTCCTGAGGAGCTTCTTCTTCATCCTCGTCTGCTTCAGCTCTAAGTCTGATCAAGGAAGTACAAGGATCAAACTTCTTCTTCCTTGAAGGCTGATTGGCTGCCATTTGCTTAACCCGACGCACAAGCAGGTGGTAACTCTCGGGAATAGGGGGAACATCAACCGTTACCCTTTGAGCTAAAACAAAACAAAAACACAAAAAGTTAAAACATGCATGATAACGGCGAGCAGCCGGGCTCAGGCGAGCAACAGGGGTGGGGGCGAGCAACAGGTACAAATCAAGAAACAGAGAGAATCAAGGATTGTGTGAGGTCACCTTCAGGGATCTCCGCCTGTGCTTCCAAGTGATGAGCACTGGTGATAAGCTGAGCGTGCTTACGGCAGTGTGCTTGAGAGAGATGTTCAACACTCCGATCTTTGGCGTCCCGCAGAGAAATCAGCGCTAGGACTTACAAAAACTCTTCGCTCAAATCCGGATGCCCCCACCTCAAGATACGCGGACCTGCAAAACAAGGAAAAAGATTAAAATTAGTTCACCTAAAAGTTTGATGAACTAAGAATTAAGACCTACGCCGAATTTCGCCGAAATGCGTAGGAGAGTCTATACGTCCCGGTCCTCCCGAAAGATCAGAGGACGCCCGCCAATCACCGCCGATATAAAGAAATTGCCTATGCCAACCTTTGACTTTATTAGGCACCCCTTCAATTAGCTTAACGCCGCTACGGGCTTTGATGTAATACCAACCAAGCCCATCTTCATTAACGGCTGAGGAGATGGTCAGTGCATAGTGTATCTCCGCCGTACTAATCTTATTCCGATACCCCTCCAACCCGAAAAGGGTCATAAAAGCCAACAAACTACTCCAACCGTTCGGAGTAATCTGGGTGATTGCCAGGTTTATGTCCTTCAAGAATCGCCCGATCACTGGATGTAGAGGGAGGGGAAACCCCGTGTTGAGTATGTCAAGGTTGATAGCAGTGCAGCCTGGAGGTGGGTCATCGGCTCCCTCTCCTGGTTGGGGGGCATACAAATGGATATCGTACGGAATACGATAGCGAGACCGTATCCGAACTAAATCCTCCTCTAGAACCGCGCTGGCTACCTTACTCGCTGTGTATGGCGATGGACGAGTCTCCATAATGGGTCGAGCGGGAGTGGGGAAAGTCTTATGGTACTTGTTGGCGTAGTCAACCCAATACTGCCTTCGGACTACAGCTTTAGGGATAAGAGACTCGGGCATTGGCCTTGAAACGGGAAAATTTATCTCTCGGAGAAATTCCCATGTAACTCCCATTTGCTCGCCCCCTGATCCAGTTGCTCGCTGCTCGCTCCTTGCTTGGTGCTCGCTGCTCGCTCCCGTTTCTTCAGGAAGACTCATCCCTTCTATTTCAGCAGCAACCTCGGAAGAATCTTCACCCAAATCCGAGTTAGTCCCCTCTCGAGCCGAGGAGCGAGCAACAGGGCCTTGGACGTCCTGCTCGCTTGAACTTTCCACAGCATAGAAAGAGTCAATAGAGCGAGCAACAGAGCTCGCCTCAGAGCCCGTCTCTTCGTCAACGAGCAGAGTCCTAGGGTTTTGCCCAGTTGCTCGCCGGAGCGAGCGGCGAGGAACAGGGACTGACGGTTCGTCTTCCATGGGCCTCTTCCCCAGATTTCACCCAACAAACTCAACGGATGGTGTATTACTCGAGGAGGGCGACGCCATTTTAAGAAATCTTTGAAAAACCCTTCGTACAGATCAAATAATGAGATTGGATGAAACGGGAAACTACGACGGCGGCACGACGATGATACGGCGACAACACGGCGGCGATAGGACGGCGGCACGGCGACTATACGGCGGCGATATGAAAATCTGGCGAAAATCGCCAAAGAAAAAAGAAAATCGAAAGGAAAATACAGGGAAACAAAGAAAGAAAGCAATAAAAAACTAAGAATTCACCTTCAATCTGGATGAAATCAGTTGTAAAATCGAAGAAGATAACAAGTGGAAAAGCTTGAAGTTCGTCAATGGTGATTTTGCTTATGAATTCGTAAAAGGGGAAAAAGGATGAAGAAAAGGGCTATTTATAGATATGGACCCGGGGGCGAAATTAAAAGAAGTGAAAAATTGAGGCCCCTAGATGCAATTATAGGGGCGCACGCGTGAGCAGACCGCGTCGCTTAGTATTCCGTGCCTCGGGAAGCGAAACGACGCAAGGCCAAGGGTCATTCCTCGCTGGTCGCCTCCCAGAGTTCCCGCCTAAAATATTTGAAAACCTGCTGCTCGCTCCCTATAAAGAAGGAATTCACTTTCCCCGTTGCTCGTCTCCTATTGGATAACACAGCCTATCCTGTAGTTTGACAAAAAGGATAAAATATATCCTTATATGCCAAACTAGGGGGCATTGTTGATAGGCGAACAACCGGCCAACAATATTGGGAACAAAATTATTAGTCTAATAAGATTAAGAAATCATCAAAAGCAATAATATGGAAGAGGACGAGCAACAGGGACTGTATGACATAGGAGGCGAGAAACAGGGTCTAAGGTCCTAATGAAGGAGGCGAGCAACAGGGACAAATACCCATATGAAGGCGGCGAGCAACCGGTCATAAAGGCCATTACGAGGTAGCGAACAACAAGAACAAGAAGACTCAAAGTCTCAACAAGAGGCGAGCAGGCGAGCAACTTGGGTTACAAAAGTTTCCAACACCCAACGAAGACATACAGACGAGTAGCTAGTCACCAAGGAGAGCAGCTGAGTGGTTCCAAAGACCAAGTACAACATTGGGAACTCCAAGAGTCACCAACTTTAGAAATAGTCAATGTGTCTTAACACTTGGCACCCATCCATAGGACAATAGTTTAGATGTTGTACAAATGTCATAACACTTGGCAAAATCCTAATGGCTAAACCATCAAGATGGTGACACCTAGTCTCTTTGTATGCCTATAAATACCCCTTCATTTGCATGAAGGAGGTGGGGATTTTTTCCATAATAAAAAAGTAGCCTAAACTCTTGCCAATTTATTTCTTGTACATTACTTAATCAAATTTCATGATCTTAGATCTTGTTTGGTGATCTTAACAAAGAAAAACAGCCACTAATCATCATTGATTAGAAAAGATCATCAACAATAATAATAATAATAATACTTGAAAGAAAAAGTTCATATAAATTCTCCCTTAGTTTACAAGTTCAAAAAAAAAGTTCATATAAATTCTCCTCGGCTCATTTACAATTCTCGTATGGTGGAAGACTTTTTCTCTTTTTCATAATCAGTCAATGAAATACTTATTTTTGAAGTTGTTCCTTTAAATTTTAACTTCTGAGTATAAAAGTGAAAATATTATTTGGTGAGAATTGGTTTCATTGATTTTGTGACTTACAATATATAGATATACAATGGAAGATTCAAGAAGACACAAGATATTTATAAAAGATATATAAATATATTATGATCCTATAATTTCACTAAATATGTTCAACTGACTTGATTATCCTATATCTTGAGATTTGTTAGTAGAAGATTGCATTCTAGAATCTTCTTTAATACGCCCATGCAAAATTGACATTCCATCAGCAAGGGAGATTTTGGAACGCAATGTTTCAAACCGAGTTCGAGGTAGTGGCTTAGTGAGCAAGTCAGCTAGTTGATCCACGGTGCTTACATAGGATACTGATAGCAAGCCTTTTGAGGAGAGGTCACAGACAAACTGTATATCAATAGCGATATGCTTCATCCTCGAGTGTTGTATTGGATGAAGAGCAAGTCGTGTAGCGCTCATGTTGTCGCAAAGAAGACGTGGTGTAACCGCAATAGGAATACGTAATTCCTTAAATAAATTCACAATCCATCCTATTTCAGAAGCAACTGAGGCTAGGGCTCGATACTCAGCTTCAGTCGATGATTGTGCGACCCCGGTTTGTTTACAAGACCGCCATGAAATAGGGTTGTCACCCAAGAATACAATATATGCTGATGTGGACTTGCAGTCCTTCTGGTCACCACCAAAGTCGGAGTCTGAGTAAGCAGTGAGACGAAGGTGAGTCGGTCTTTGCAGAAGAAGACCATGATGCAATGTGCCCTTAAGGTATCGAAATAATCTCTTTACTTCACCCCAATCGCCACCCGTAGGTGATGACATGCGTTGCGCCAGTCGGTTAACTGAAAATGAGATGTCTGGTCGAGGGCAAGATATTGGAGACCCCCAATAACACTTCGATATTCAGTTGGATCAACCTAAGTTTGTGAGGAGATGGTTTTTACGTTGCTTGGCGTCTTCAATGGCTTGGCCCCATCCATTCGATGACGCCGAAGAAGATCAACAATATACTTGTGCTGGGACAAGAACAAACCTTCTTTCCAATGGGCGACCTCAACTCCGAGAAAAAAAGATAAGGAGCCAAGGTCCTTGACTGCAAATTCTGATTGCAGGTGTTTGATCAAGGAATTCACAAGTGTAGTATTTGATCCTATGACAATTAAATCATCCACATATACCAAGACTAGTAGACTAGTATTATCACAAGTATACATGAATAATGATTGATCAGTACGAAATTGAGTAAAACCAAATGCAAATAGAGAAGAGCGCAGAGCATTGTACCATTCCCTCGAAGCCTGTCTAAGACCATATATGGACTTATGAAGAAGGCACACATATGACGGGCGAGATTTGTCCACAAAAGGGGAAATTGCAGAAATGGTCTCATAAGAATTGGTCTTCATGAATTTGGTCATTTTTTAAGCGCAAATAGTCCCATACGATTTTTCCGTAAAAAAAAACAGATTAACGAGCATGAGGCCCACACGCCCGTTAGTTTTCTGCCAAAAACTCGCGCATATAATTTCCAACTTAAAAATAATTAATTTCCAACATCTTAAAACTCTACGAACTAAAGTTGCAGAATCGCCTCCATACTTGCATTTTACCTTGAAATGATTGTTAATAGCAAAAGTTGACCCATTTTCCTCCAAAAATCAAGTTGAAAAGATTTTTCCATCCAGTATTCCATAGAAAACTGTAAAATATTTAACGGATGGGACCTTTTCTGCTAAAAATGGGACAAAAAAAGAACATAGGACCAAATCTGTCTAGTACAAATTCTCATGGGACCATCCTTGCAATTTACCCGTCCACAAAATCGGGGGGTTGCGACATATAGACAGGAGCTTTCAAATCTCCATGAAGAAACACATTGCTGATGTCGAGTTGCTTTAAAGGTCAGTTTGCACTCAAGGCTAGGGTCAAGACAGTGCGAATAGTGACTGGTTTTACTACAGGACTGAATGTTTCCTTAAAGTCAACCCCAGGACGTTGATGAAATCCCTTTGCAACTAACCGAGCTTTATATTGTTCAATTGTGCCATCTGATTTTCGTTTGACTCGAAAAACCCACTTACACCCAACAATATTAGCATTTGGTGGAGGCATGATGAGGGACCAAGTTCCATTACGTTGGAAGAGCGTTAAACTCCTCAGTCGTGGCTTGTCGCCAAGTGGAGCTCGACATTGCTTGTGAGACAGAAGTGAGATTTAGATATTCTAACGGAGAAGTAGCAATAAAAGATATAGATATACAATGGAAGATTCAAAAAGATACAAGAGACTTGATTTTATTGATTTCGTGACTTACAATGTATAGATATACAATGGAAGATTCAAGAAGATACAAGAGATTTTTAAAAGATATACAAATATATTATGATCCTATAATTTCACTAGATATGTTCAACTAACTTGATCATCCGATATCTTGAGATTTGTTAGTAGAAGATTGCATTCTCAAATTTTTTTAATACTGAGAAATACATTTAAGGTGTTTAGAATCGCTTCTCCCAAAGCTGGTACCTCACATTTTTAAAAAATAAGAAACGAATCTCACTGTTTTTTGTGTTTAAAAACACGCCTAGATGCCCCTAATTATTTGCATGATTTTGTACGAGGGGAAAAACTAGAAAAGTCCCGTGAGAGTTGTAAGAAAGGCGACTATGTCTTTATTTGAAACACTAAAACGTTACTTACCAGAACTTGCTTAGGAAACTTAAATAGGGTCCTACACCAAACATATGACCAATAAGAATGATTTTATTATTTGTTCTATCAAATAGTCTTTTGTCTTTGAAAACTGCAATTATAAATGCTACTCCCTTTGTCCCAATTTTGTTTTTCAACTTGCCAAAAAGGTTCGTCCCAGTTTTATTTTTCCATCCCTAAAATGGAAACTAGTTTATTCATTTAAATAATATTTTATTCATCATTCTCAATACTACTTTATTTATTTAAATACTAAAATTCAACTCTCTGCAACATGCAATATTCTATCTAATATTAAACTTAAAATTTAATCGCAGAGTTGACTATGATATATATGATACAAAGATTTAGGTGTGCAATAATTTGCTTTGTTATATATATACATCACTCCATTATCAATTTATATCTTTATTACACAATGTGACAACCTAGCTAGTACAAGTGATAGCCATGATCAGAGCTATCAACATCAGAATTACTACTAGAATCATAACTCTTCTCCTCCTCAACGTGGCTAATACTACTATTCCGGGGAGTCATCTTTTACCCTCCCCCACCTAAACTTATTATTACAATGCCTCACTATCAAAAAACCAAGCCCAAAAACACGACTACAGTACACCCCCCCTCCAACCACCACGAGCTCCGATCCACGGACACCCAACGGCCGCCCCTCCCATCAGGCAGGACAAGCATACTTAGTGGTTGAAAATATGTGAATGGGAGCTTGTGTGGACTTGTGAATGAAACATACTGTTAGACTGAAAGCACATAAAATGTTCTGTATCCATTAAAACATGCAGTCACGCCTGCAGATGCATGAGGGTCTGCATGCATCATTAATCTGATATATATTTTGTAGCTGGAGTGTGGAAGCCCAATTCTTCCAAGTATAAAGGCCTAACTCTACACTTAAAACCCAGGTTGTAAGTGAGAGGATTGCCCAGGCTTATAAGCCCACCCAAGACCATCTCTCTATTCGATGTGGGATAGCTTAATACCCTCCCTCACGTGAGACGGGGACCAGGTCGACACGTGGTTCCACAGGTGGATCCACACATCGAAGTAGAGAGTTGGCTCTGATACCAAGTATAAAGGTCTAACTCTACACTTAAAACCCAGGTTGTAAGTGAGAGGATTGCCCAGGCTTATAAGCCCACCCAAGACCATCTCTCTATTCGATGTGGGATAGCTTAATAGTATGCCAAGCAAGGAAAGCTTATATTCGTTTTATTGTGTGAAGCTAACATCCATCACATTTATTGTTATATGCTTCCTTTTAACCATTCTGTACAGACAACTCTACTTTTTAGTTGTTGGTTCTCTCTATTCCTTATTAGTTGCAAGGTGTTTTTACAGGCTAGACTGAACAAAGGAAAGTTGTTTGAAGCCATGGCTGTTTTCTTTGAGAGGTAAATGTAGTTTTAGGAACTTAATATTGTTATTTTCTATCATGAGCTAAGAGTTTTGTATAGTTGAGAAGAGCGTCGAGAGGAGGCAGAAGCGGATGATCAAGAACAGGGAATCTGTAGCAAGGCCGCGAGCGAGGAAGAATGTGCCATTTTTTGGGTGGTAATATCTTTGTTTCTTTGTTGTGGCTATGAGCATATTTTGTTGATTTCGTTTTTTAGTGCAGGCATATACACATGAGCTGGAGTACAAGGTTTCGCATCTGGAGGAGGAGAATGAGAGGCTCAGGAGATAACTGGTTAGCTTGCTTCTCTACACTAGTTCTTTGTATTTAGTTTATTTTGCTCTTGAGAATGACTGTTTTAATTTGATTACTTAAAATATGTATAAAGTAATATTGAAAAAAGATGAATTCTCATTCCATTGCATTTTGGTGTTATGTAGGTCTGCCGATGCACACAGGTTATCTATTGTGAAGAGTAAATATCTTCGAGGTAGGTGTTCTTAGATGATTAGCTAGTCATTTATATCACAAGAGTTATTATTGGGATTTCCATTGCCTTATGGCAAGTCAAGCCTTTTCTTTTTCCTTCTCTTTTTTCTTGTTTTAGTCATCTCTTAGAACCTGGCCTGCATAAACTTTTACCTACCTAAATGAATTGAGATATCTAAAAAAATGTAAACCACTAAGTATGCTTGTCCTGCCTAAATGAGCTAGAGTGATGCTTCTGTTGTTTTTTAAGCTTCAAAGTGTATTAAGCTTGACTCTTCTCTTCGATGAGCATGTATTGGATTAGCATTTAACAACTGGGCTTGAGCTGCTCATTCATTATATACTGTTATGTTTTAGATTGTTATTCTTTCAAGATGTAGTTGGATACTAAATTGTCGTCAAATAGTTGAATACACTGGAATATTCTTGCTTTATGAGTTGGCCGCAGCAGGTATTTTTTATACGCTAAAAAATAGTTTGTTAGGTGGCATGAATATGAACTCCATTAGTTGATTACTAGGCATGCTTCAATGTTTATTGTCTTTATGGTGGTTTTGATGGAAGCTTTAACTGATATAGATAGAAGGCTACATAGCACTTTGTTAGAAAGGACATTAAAAGAATATCTACTTGTTGAATTATGCTGCTATGCAAAGACTTTCAGTGAAGTTGTTTGAGTAGTAGAATTAAAATATATATGTGGGAATGATGTGCAGAAGAGCTAGACAAAGAACTATGGTTATTTCAGCAGTTTATTAATAAACAGTTTCTTGATCACTTTTACATATCATCTCTTTTTTGCACCTACTTATATTATTGTTGAGTTTCATAATTACTGTAGAAATTTATTTCTGCAAGCCATACTATCTTTGTGGGGTTTCATTCTCTTTTTATGAGCAAGTTGTGGATCTTGATGCAAATAATTCATATTTTGAGTTCTAAGTGAAATACTCTAATTATTTATTTGTTTGTGATTTAACATATTTTCTTTCAGTCAAGCTTTTCAAGAGATGGGACCGACCTAGTGTGGAAAGGAATGACCGTTTGGAGTCTATCACCGTAGTTGGTTAAGACACAATCGAGTTGAAATTGATTTAGTAGTTATGGATAATAATTGTACAAGATTACTTGTCGCCTTCATATGTTAAATTAGTTATGTACAAATTTATTTTTGTTTGAAATTGTTACGGTACATATGTCCCTTAGGTTAATAGTGTATTATTTTCTTTGGTAGAGAATTTATTTTTACCAATTCAAATACCCATGGTTATTTATTTAATACAAAGATGTGCCAATGCAAATATTTATTTCAGGTAAATACATAATAGAATTAATAAATAATTTGAAAATATTTTAAGGACGGAAATTTTTGTCAGTATTTTTTATCTATTAAAAGATTTAGAAAAGGAATAATGTATATATATACACGTACTTTACATTGCAATTAACACTTAGATGTTATTAGGGGCTAAATCAAAGGTGAATTTTAGTTAATAGTTCATTACTTTTGCTGCTTGATTTTAGTAACTTCAGTTTTATTGGAATATAAGTAGGGAATCGTTAGTCATTACCACAAAATCCATTTACTTTTTTTCCTGCTTGATCGTACAACATAATTAAATACCTGAAATATTTTCACCTTAGTTAATTATAGTATAAATTTTAATGACAAAGACTCGTGTGCTCTCGAGTTCACGTGAATTCGTTTCTTCAAATATCATTTTATTTATATACACTATTATTATTATGTATATTTAATGTCACCATTAATATGCATACACACTTTCGTTGTTTAAAAGATTAAAAAAAATTAAAATAGTAATATTTAAGATACATAACAATGATAATGTATAATATATAATAATGATTCGAGTTTGTAATATATAGATGTACTCGATCGATTTTAAATAAGTGTAAAGCAAGAGATGTTTTTATCGATTCATCTTGCTTTTATCATGACTGTAAGTAAATTCTCGTTAAATGTTAATTTTTCTATCATATCATGAGTTTAGAAATTAAGTGGTTATATTTTTTATTAATTCTCAAATTTTTAAGATTAAATGAACTTTCTCAATGCATTTTCAATTTTAACTGTCAACATTCTACTTAAAAATATATTTTTTTAGTAAGATTTATAATTAAATTGGATAACATTATATCACAGGTGGGTGCTTATATAAATTTCAAGGGATATTTGGTTCAAATTATTCCATGATCATGATAATGTATTTCTTTTTTCCGATGCCCTTGTAAAGAAAAAAAATATTTCGAAGAAAGGGTTGTATCAATAAAAGTGGATTTAGGAAATTAAAATAGGATATATACAACTATCACTACATGAAAAAAAAAATTATTGTAGGCAATTCGTAGGTATGCAATCCTCATTTTTTTTGTTAGAAATTTCGTAGCCATATTAAAAATTTCCGTAAGCAATTTTATATATTTTTTTTTTATTGTGGTGTTGTAGTGAGGAATGAAAATCCATCCTTCTTCTATAAAGTCAGAGCCTCATTTGCACAATCAGAAAACATTATGCTATGTAAAATTCATTGAGTAATGAAAAGAATAAATCTGTTAATTTGTACAAGCATATTGTTTTCTTGGATTAACTACATTTTATACATAAATAAATACGAAAAATTTACCATATAGAGTAGGTTTTATATGAAAACGTTTCATAATAAACTTAACATGAAATAGTTTTAGAGTATCATTAAACCTGTCAGGGTAGCATTAGTTTTAGAGTATTATTTTCTTGAACTCAGACTAATGATACCCCTGATGAGATTAATGATACTCCCAATAAGATTACCACTACTACAATATTGGACATACACAGCTGCACATATACAGCCATTTTCAATAACCGCTGTATAAGTAAAGCTATATACAGCGGTTATAAAAAAAATTAAAAAGAAAATATACAGCGGTTCTTATATAGTGGTTAAAAATCGCTGCGGATGGACATATATAGCGGTTTAGAACCGCTATATAAGATTTATCTTATATAGCGGTTAAAAACCGCTGTATATTTTTTTTTTTCGTATACCAGTAACTCCACCCCCAAATTAAATCATCCCGACTGAATTTTCACCCCAAATCCCTAGCCGCTTGCTGTCGTCCTCGCCGTCCGCCCCCACCGTGCAGCCCCTCGCATCCCAAGGGCGCGGCCGCCGACCCCGCCGTGCAGCCCCTCTCTTGGCGCCGCTCCGCACTTCTCTTTGGACGACAGCTCCACCGGGGTTCTTCCAGCGCCGCCGCCGTGACGCCACTCCTGTCCACGGCCGCCGTCAAGCTCTATAGGTTAGTATAATTTTTTCCTAATTTTTTAGTTTTATGCTTCTTTGAGTTGTTTGGTATATTAATTTAGTGATAAACATTATTTGTGTGATTCGTATGATGATGATGATGATGATTTTACTTGAATTAAGCTTGTTTATTCACTCGTCATGGAATAACACATGTAGTGGCACTTGTACATTATTAGAGGTATATATATATATATATATATATATATATATACACTGTGTTTTTTAGTTATGAATCTGCATTTTGAATAGGTTGAGTGGTACATAAGATGACCATAAGTATTGTATCATTGTTGAGGTCATTTTCGAATAATGGCTTATAGGAAACATTGGAATTCAATTCTTGTTATACACATTGTTATTCATGATATGAAAAACAAATTATGTTAAAGCAGGATTTCTGTTTTTACTTTACCAAGCCAAGTATTTTAATTTTAACCTTGATGTTTTCTTTGTTTTTGGAACTCTTATGTAAAATTGTTATATTGTTGAAGGATAGGGTAGAATAGTGACATAGTACAAACTCATTATTTTAATATTTGTTACTGGAATAAATATCTTTCTTAGGGTAAAATAATAATAAGTGATACAAGATCTCATTGAGATAGGGGAAAAATTATTACTTCCATATCCAACAAAGGTTAGGTACTAATAAGATAGGGGACAAATTATTATTTCCCTAACAAAAAAGGTTAGGTAGTTATAACTTATAATTTTATTTTTAGCGTGGCCCAAATTATAATCATTTTTAAATGAAAGACGTGTAAAGTTTTCAAAAGTTTCCTATTTAGGTAGCAAATAATTTTCAATTATTCAAGCAATTAATTTTTATATTTATTTTCCAAGAAAAAGCAATTGGAATTTCCTCGGCAGTCTAGAGAGTTGGGTTGGGATGCGCTAAATTTCCAATTTTCTCACTGACTGACTGACTGATTAATGTTTCTAGTATGTCTAGTTAGAGGTTTTAATATTTTAGAATGTAGTAGTAGTTGTTAATTGAATTGAATTGCTAGTTATATGTAGACTCAACTTGTGTAGTTTTCGGTTCAATCTATATAAGCATCTCTAGTTCTATATGGATCGAAAGTGGGTTCGAGCAGATCGATTATCATAGGAGTATAGGAATGGGGTGGAAGAATTTTGTAATCATGCAATTAGATACTTCACCGAACATCGATACATTCCATGTCCGTGTTGGAAATGTATGAATGGAAAAACTGTTAGTTGTCGAGAAAGTTTGTTGGAACACTTGATTTGTCACGGTATTGACAAAACATACACCATTTGGACATCTCATGGTGAGAGAAGAGATGGATGTAGCTCAAGCAACCTAGGAGCTAACTTTAGGTTTGAAGATACAGTGGATGAGGATAGTTTCAGAGATGTACCGATTGTTGATACATCGAGTGGGGATGACACAAATCTGCGAGATCACCCTTATATGTCAGAAAAATTAAGGGATGACGCTGGATTACCCCTTTGGCCCGGGTGTAAGAAGGCAACAAAAGTGTCAGCTGTGTTGATATTGTTCAATCTAAAAGCAGCACACGAGTTGTCCGATGCGTGCTTCTCCAGTATGCTGGAAGCAATTAGTGGTCTATTGCCCGATGGAAATGTACTGCCTACGAAAGCATATGAGGCTAAGAAAATGCTTAAGTCCATCGGGTTAACACATCAAAAAATTCATGCTTGCCCGGGTGATTGTATCCTATTTTGGAAGGAGTATGAAGACCTCGATGAATGTCCTAAGTGTGGAAAGAAGAGATATCTGAAAAATAAATCTCCAGCGAAGGTGATGTGGTATTTCCCAATAATACCAAGATTCAGGAGAATGTATAGTAGCAATGTGGATGCTAGAAATTTGACTTGGCATCATGATGATAGGATCAAAGATGGAATGCTAAGACACCCTACTGATTCACCCCAGTGAAAGACATTCGATGCCAGACATCCAGAATTTGGCAACGATCCACGACACTTACGTCTTGCACTCTCAACTGACGGGATGAATCCGTTCGGTATTCAAAGTACCAACCACAGTACATGGCCAGTAATTCTGATGATTTATAATCTTGCACCGGAGTTGTGCATGAAGCACACTTACATGATGTTGTCTATATTGATATCAGGACCCAAACATCCTGGTAACGACATAGATGTATATCTGGCTCCTTTGATAGAGGACTTGAAACTCCTGTGGGATGAGGGTGTTGATGTGTATGATGCTTATAGAAAGGAGAATTTCAAGTTGAAGGTCATATTGTTTGGAACTATCAATGACTTTCCCGTTTATGGAAATATATATGGATATAGTGTGAAGGGGGGCAATGCATGTCCTTATTGTACCACGAACACAAATCACATATAAGGGTGATCTCGCAAATTTGTGTCATCCCCACTCGATGTGGGGCATAGAAGGTGGTTGGAGTCAACACATGAGTATAAAAGAATGGCCGATGCATTTGATGGCACAATCGAGGAACGCGGAGCACCAGGTTTATTGTCAAGTACGGATGTATTGAACGAGATGAAGAATGTCAACATACAATACGGAAAACACTTCGCAAAGAGTCTCCCAACTAGAGGCTGGAAGAAGGAATCAATTTTCTTTCAATTGCCCTATTGGAAAGAGTTGTATGTTAGACACTTCATTGATCTAATGCATGTTGAGAAGAATGTTTGTGCTAGTTTGCTCAATACTCTGCTTGCTGATAACAAGTCCAAGGATGGTTACAATGCAAGAATGGATATGGTTGATATGGGTATAAGAGCAGAATTGGCACCTCAGTATGAAGAAGGTAAACTACCGAAATTACCTCCTGCTGCACACACCTTATCCAAGAGTGAGAGAAAAGTTCTTCTTCAAACACTAAAGGATGTGAAAGTACCAGAAGGTTATTCGTCCAACATACATAGACTTGTTTCAGATGATGGTGTGAAATTGATGAATCTGAAATCGCATGACTATCATGTCATCATGGAGAATTTATTGTCCATTGCAATACGTTCTATCTTGCCTGAAAATGTGCACATAACCATAACAAAGCTTTGTTGGTTCTTCAAGGCAATGAGTAACAAAGTCATTGATCCTAGAAAATTAGGTGTTTTTCAGAGACAGATTGTGGTGACGCTCTGTGAGCTTGAAATGTATTTTTCTCCTTCATTTTTTATATAATAGTTCACCTAACCGTTCATTTGGTACATGAGACAAGGATGTGTGGTCCTGCTCGTATGCGATGGATGTATGGGGTAGAGAGATATATGAAAGTGCTGAAAGGATATGTGATGAATATGTTCAGGCCGGAGGGATGCATTGCAGAATGCTATTTAGTAGAAGAAGCAGTCGAGTACTGGGCTGAATTTATTCTGAATGTCGATGCAATTGGACTTTCAAGTACCCGGTACACCAATAGAATGGATGGTGAAGGCATTACCGGTGGTCAACCTGTAAGTGTTAGTATGGAGGAGCTAACACGGATGCACTTGTATGTACTTCACAATACGGTCGACGTGCTTCCTTTTATTGACTTGCACATGCAAGAACTTTCTGAGTCATTCCCCACCAGAGATAGATCATGGATTGAAGCTGAGCATAATCACACGTTTGTTGGCTGGTTCAATGGTTATGTTGCAAATATGTTGTCACAGAATAAAGAATTAGTGAAAGAAAGAGTTAAGTGGTTATCCAGATTGCCTGATAGGCATGTGTATTCTTACAAGTGTTATCTTATTAACGGATACACATTTTATACCATAGATCATGATTCCACAAGTACAATGCAGAATAGTGGGGTGTCCATTACTGCAACTGCATGGAATCAGTCGAATACCACTTACTTTGGACAGATTGTCAATATTTGGGAACTCGACTATGTTGGTCATCGTGAACCAATCTTCGATTGTAGTTGGGTGAGGATCCCAAATGGGGTCCAAGTTGAAAGTTCTGGGTTCGTACGTGTTGATTTGAAGAATGTGGGATACAGAGATGACTCTTACATAATGGCCAGTCAAGCTCAACAAATTTTCTATATTCCCGACCCAGTTAATAAGAAATGGTCAATTGTGCTTCTGTCAAACAAATTCAACCATAGTTACCAGATCAACGACCACGTCGATGAAGGTTTTGATGATCCTTTTCAGAACTTCACTCATTTTGTACCCTCTTTCGATGATTCTGCAAATCCACGCCCGTAGAACACTTAGAAAAGAGAATGAATATAACAATCCGGATCTCGTTAACATTCATGGTCATGAACAAGAAAAGTCAACAAAAAAACGAAAAAGAAAAATCAATCCAAAAAAAATGTACGACTTTATTGAATTTTATTTTTTCTGCTTTATTAAATGTTGTTTCTTTTGGTTATTGAATATATTCTTTTCTGTTTTACAGGATCATGTCTTATTTGCCCCATCCCGGAGCTGATGGAGATGATGATGATCATCTAGACCCAGATGACACAGATGACATCCAGGAGGAGGATGACTTGAGACAAATTAGCATTGATACTCCCACTACTAGTAGCTCTGGGGACAAGCGCAAGCGGGGTATAGTCACGATGACTTCATTGAAGAGAGATCGTAGCAAGAGAAAATTGCTTAAGGTATTATATTCATTGAACAATTGAATTTTTATTATATTAATTTCGATCGTTGACCTTAAGATATCATTGAATTGCAGATATCATTCAATGAGTATGGGCAGGCGATAGGAAAAGAGAGTGAGAAGTTTGCGCACTTTCTTGGGACTCTAGTTAGGAAAACTATCCCCATCGTGCTACCATGCGACGACTGGCGTAGCAAGGAAATGACTCATTTCAAGGAAGCGATATGGGATGAGCTTATGGTATGTTCATTATATGTATATTAAAACTGTTCAATGATATATGTATTGGGCTTGTGAAATTACTAAATTGTTATATTATATGTGTATGCAGAATACATTCGTTGGCCTTGATCACACAAATAAGAAGTAAATACTTAAGCAAGCTGGGAATATGGCCAAGAACTTTCGGGCTACGTTGAGGAGAGAATCACGAGACCCGAAGACTGGTGATTAGGCGTGAAATTGTCATGATTCGTAGCTAGAAATGCCCTAGTTTTGGTCGAGTTTATAGAGTATTTAGAGTCAAATGAGCATTATTTCTATACATTGATAAATTTGTCTCTTTGATGCTCATAGGTGAATAGAGGACGAAAAACGGAGTTCGTAGGACTTTGAATCGACTCAAACGGATGCCCGGATGAGAAGATATTGAAGAAATACGATTGGTATTAGTGCGGACGAGGAAAAGTATCATTTGGAAGGATTAGAGATCACTCGAGCGCATTGCTCGAGCGCCACCGCTCGAGCGCCTTACTCGAGCGCGCAAACGTACAGAACAATTCTTGCGCTCGAGCAGCTCGAGCGCCACCGCTCGAGCGAATTGCTCGAGCGCCCAAAACATACAGAGAAGATTCAGCGCTCGAGCAGCTCGAGCGCGACCGCTCGAGCGAATGCATCATTCAAGCTACACAGCTCGAGCGGGACCGCTCGAGCGTTTTGCTCGAGCGCCCATATACTTTTGCCTCCGGATGCGTATTTTCGGCCCATTAACTCCCGTTTCGACCCGTGCCTATATATACCTCGTCCAAACACGTTTTGAAGGATCCCCAACTTTAGAAATCACTTTTAGACTTAATTTTTAGAGAGAGGAAGGAAGAGAAGAACGAGCAAGCTTTACTTTTACGTTGTTAAGGTTTTTCATACGAATTCTAGTTTCTTTTCAATTCTTAGTTTCTTTTCATTAGTTCGTTACTTTGAACACGTTTAAATTTCGTTTTTATCAATTCAATTTCAGTTCTTCGTATTTATTTTCTTTTAAAACCCTAGTTCATGTTTCTTATTTTCTTCGTTCAATTCAATATGTTTATGTTCGTTGTTTCTTTAATTGCTTTTAGTTTTGTTAAAACCATGTCCAGCTAAAACCCTTGCGTGCTTAGGTTAGGATGAACTCGTAGAAGTAGGATGTGGGTACATAATTAGGGTAGTTTGTGACGTTAGTTTTAGTTCTCTTAGTTAATGAATTCTTATAATTAATCTGAACTTTACCTTTAAATTTAGTACGAAAGTGTTAGAGAGAGGACGACCGCATCACTCAATAACAACTAGTAGTCTTAACGAGAAGGTTTAGGAAAGGTTAATTCATCTACCTGTTTAGCGAAGGAGGACGACCGCATCACCTTAGTTAAATTAGGGTCTCATTAATTAAGCACAATTCATTAACTTGTTAGTGGATTAGTGAAGTCGATTGCTAGGATAAAGTATTAGGGTTTAGAATCTTGAGCTTTCACCTTGCATTCTTATACTTAGGTTAATTCTCGTTTGTCACAGTTATTTTGATTATGTACCTGCTCCGTTAGTATACGTAGGGATTCCTATCCTAAGCATCACCATCTCTCATTAGAACACAACCCTTAGTTAATTTAATTGCTTTAGTATTTTAGTTTACTTAGTTTATTTCAGTCTTTTAATTAATCTTTCCAAAAACCCAAAAACATCACACTCATATTAATTACGACTCGTAGATCTTCAGGGATCTATTCGCATATACACCATCCCTTGGGTTCGATAATACTTGGTCCCTATACTTGCCCATACTACAGTGAACCCGTACTCTTGCGGGGTAGCTACTAGTAGAAGCTAGTGTAAGTCGCTTCAAGTCAATGGCGCCGTTGCCGGGGATGGCGTTGTATGCTTTTGAATAGGACTTGTAGATAGCTTAGTAGTTAGTAGTGGGTGATTTAATTTCTGTTTTTATTTTTATTTTTTTTTATCCATTCGGCAGTTGCGTTTTGACCCTTCTACTAGTGTGTCAGGTTTATGAGAACACGCTCACAAGGCAATACGAGCGAAGAGAGAATACCTGCAGATCCTGAGACAATAGCTAGAAGAAACCGAGCCTTCTTGAGAAGGATGAACGCTGCCGACTTAGGGAAGGGACCAATGGACCTCAATAATGAGTTGGACGATGCTGCCAACGATTTCAATCAGGCAGTAGACCGGGTTGATGGCTCTGGAGGGAGTGGTGGTCAGAATCAAGACCAGTTCGTAGATAGTCAAAGCCAGAACCCGGGTGCACAAAATGTAAACAATCCAGCTCAGAATCTAGTCCCAAATCCTCTGAACAACCCTGCTTACCCTCAAAACCCAAATAACCCTTTCCACAACCCAGCATACCAACATTACCCATACCCACCATACCCTTATCCACCATACCCGTATCCTCCACCTCCTGTCTATAACCAACCACCTGTGTACCAACAACCTCCAGTTCAAAACATACCAGCACCACCTGTCGCTCCTCAGCCTGCGCCCCAGAACGCAGATCATAATATGGCGATTCGAGGGAGGTTTGCAGCGCAGCCACAGCGGTACTATGATGGAGTGGCTTTGCCTCCTGTTGAGGCAAACAACTTTTCGATATCCCCAGGGATTTTAAAGTTGCTTACCGAGAACCAGTTCAAAGGGGTGATCGGGAAAGAGAATCCTCACACACATTTAAGAAGTTTTCTAATGATAGCCTCCACCTTCAATTACAATGGCATGTCTGAAGATGCCAAGAGGCTTAGGCTGTTCCCATTCTCATTGACGGGAATAGCCAAGGAGTGGTACGATAATACGCTCCCGCGGGGAGGTATTACCACTTGGGCCGAGCTCGAGCGTCTGTTCCTCGAGCGATTCTACCCTCCATCTAGGACGATCAAGGCTAGAATTGAGATCTCGTCCTTTCGCCAGAAGTCTGGAGAGGATTTACGCCAAGCGTGGGAGAGATACTCAAATATGCTGATAGAGTGCCCGCAGCACGGGTACAATGAGGGAGACATTATGGCGTTCTTCTATAGTGGTGCCAACAAAACGGGGCAAGACCATTTAGACGCTTGTGCGGGCGGAGCATTCCTCAACCAAGGCATAGAGAGGTGTAGAGAGATCGTTGACAACATTGTCACGAATGCCGGTGCTTGGAGTGGAGATGCAGATTTTTCAGAGAGTGCATCAGGTTGAAGAGGGAGAAGGAACGAGAAGGCTGTTGATGGCCATGATGGAAAAGATCAACAACCTCGAGTTGGGGAAGAGTTTGGGTGGAGAGCATGCAGTAGAGAATGAGAGAGTAGACCAACCAAGTGGACAGCAAGAGGTAGCCAATTACATGGGAGGCCCGTATTACAATCAGAATGGCTACCAAGGTGGAAATCAGTATGGAAGGCCTTCTTATGGCCAACCATTTGTACTTCCAGGCCCACAGCCGCCTCAAAATCAATGGAGGAACACACAAGGGTATCAAGGAGGCCAGCAACCTCCTCAAAACACATGGAGGAAAAATGAGAACTTTTCTTATGCTAACCCAAAAGCTGGTGTTACTGTTCCTGCAGGTGTTGATCCGGGATCTAAACCTCCTGGTGGAGAAGGCGGTGCAGCAACCGAGGAGATGTTGAGAGCGATCCTTCAGAAGGTGGAGGAAGGGAGCAAGCGGTTGTCATCCTTGGAGTACGATGTGAAGGAGTTGCATAAGAAGGGCGATCATCGTGATCAAGAGCTCCAGAAGATGAACGTTGAGTGGACTAGAACTCAACAAGAGAACAATCGAAGGTTCACTTCGTTAGAGCTCCAGATGAGCCAGATTGCAAAGTCCGTGAATAGAATGCCGGAGGGGAACTCGAAAGAGCAGTGCAAGGCGATCCAGCTGAGAAGTGAAACCAATTATGAAGGTCCTCAGATGCCTGCTGATTCTGAGACGCCCCAAGTTGAGAAGGGGATTGAAAGTGAAGGGATTGAGAAGCATGAAGACATGGATGAGTCCCAGAAGGGCAAGGAAAGTGAGGAGGTTGAGAGAGTTCCTAAGTGGAAAAAGGCAAAGGAAGCAAGGGAGAAAGTGAAAGTGACCGAGCGAGATGAATGGGGGGTACCCAAATCTGTGATACCCGTCCCATATCCACAGCGCTTCATGAAAAAGAAGCTTGATGAAAAATTTGCTAAGTTCCTTGATGTTTTTAAACAATTGCATATTAATATTCCTTTTTATGATGCTTTGGAACAGATGCCGCACTATGCGAAGTTTTTGAAGGACTTGATTGCGAAAAGACGGCGAGTGGATGAGCCGAAGTTGGTGCAGCTGAACCACGAGGTGAGTGCATTAGTGCACAAGGCGCTTCCACCAAAGCTGAAGGATCCCGGGAGCTTCACGATCCTATGTGATATTGGGAACGGGATCAAGAAGGGAGCGTTGTGTGACCTCGGGGCGAGCATTAATTTGATGCCGTTGTCGCTTTTCAAGAAGTTGGAAGGTGGTGAACTTCAACCCACAATGATGACGCTTCAACTTGCCGATCGGTCTATTACTCGACCTCAAGGTGTGGTTGAAGACGTCCTAGTGAGAGTTGGAGATCACATCTTTCCACCCGACTTTGTAGTGCTAGAGATGGAGGAAGATGAGCACGTACCCCTGATCTTGGGAAGACCGTTCTTAGCTACAGCGGGGATGGTGCTAGACGTGGCAAATGGGAAGATTACATTGAAGGTTGATGATCAAGAAGTGAAGATCTCCCTATATGAAGCCATGAAGCACCCGAAGGAGGATGAGAGCTTGTATTGCATGGATGCAATTGATCCTAGTGTTGAAGACACACCTCATATCCCTAACTCTTCTCATATTCATGAATTTTATACTCCTTCACTTGATTATTTAACCCATGAGCATTATGATCTTGATTATGTTGATAAGGATAAAGTGAAGGAGTTGAAGGATGGAGAGGTAAAGAAAGTGGATGTGGTCCCGTTAGAAGGGAAAGGAGGAGTTAAGAAGAAGAAGTCCAAACTCAAGAAATTGTTTAGTAAGACTCCTCCAGATAGAGGCAAGAAGGAGTTGAGACCCATAACACTTGGGAATGAGAAAAAAAGCAAAAGGGCTCATGATGGTAGGGAATCAAGGAAAGGAGTTCAAACACCACTCTTATGAGAGTAAGGGAGGTAAATTTGAGTATGATGTCCCATAAGCTCCTTTGAGCTTGGTCCGGCATGAGGACCTTAAAAATAGCGCTGAATGGGAGGCAACCCATTTTTATTTGCTTTCATTTATTTTTAGTGTCTTTTTATATTATTAGGGAGTATTTTGAGTCGTATGTTTAACCTCGTACTTGAGAGTTTTATTTTGTAGGCTTGTCTCTAAAGGAGTAAAGGTATCATGGAGTTATTTAGATTGAAGGAACCAACTTGAGACAAGGGAGTGTGCAAAGCTATTGAGAGAAACTGAATTGTTCGGTTGAGGTAACCCACAACCCCAAACTTAGACCTCTAGCAAGGTCGAAGTTTGGGGGGGTGGAGTTTTTTTTTTATATGTTTTCTTGTTACATTGCACCGGAGCACCCCTTATCTTTGAGTTGAGTTAGTTATTTGGTGCCTTGAGATGCTCCTTGGGCTATTATTAATTTGTTTTGTTACTCAATATTTTATGAATATCAATCACCTTATGCTTGTTGATTGCTATCTTTGAGTATGATTTGATGAGTAGGTTGAGTTGTAAGGGGTGAGTTAGGAATTCTTTTGTGTGAGTGTTTGAGTTTGAGCTGATTAGGGAGAGAACCCGTATGCTTATGAGTTTTCTTTTGAGTGCTTGTGTGATGAGAGTGAGAATTCACTAGGACTAGCTTGGATGTGAAAGCCGTGAGAGTTGAGCCTTACGAGATTTAAATGCATGATTTAATCTCTTCGTTTGTGAGTGGATCGTCACCTTAGAGGATGCTAGAACTTGCATGTGCTCTTGCTTCTAGATTGTGTCTAGTTTGATATGCCGAATAGGATCTTAGGCCATTTTTGAATTGAATAAGTCACTTAGCCAAAATTTTCCTTACCAATGACATTGATCCCTTGTTAGCCCCTTTGAGCCTAAAGCCTATTTTATTTGCTAGCACATATGAACACTATTCCAATTCCTAAGCCTTTTTGTCCAAATTTGAGTGGAGAATAGGAAAGTGTGAATATGAAGGAAGTGAATTGAGTTGAAAAAAGGAAAAGGTTGTTTGTTGAGTAAATATGAGAAGAAGGTGTGATGAAGTTTTGAGATGTGGGAAAAAGAACAAAAAAATTTGAGAATGAGCAAAAGAAAAAAAAATGAGCTCATGTGTTTGTGCGAAAAAGAAAAAAAAATGATGAAGTGATTGAAAAAGTGAAGGAGTGAGAAAGATAAAAAATTGAAGTGTTGAGAGAATTGAAAGCGAAAGTGTAGTGATTGAATACGTTTGAAGTAGTTCGTTCTTAATCTCGAAGTACCGAAGTTTTGAATTTCTATTCTCCATTCACTTGAGTCACTTTACCATATTGTTATCCCACCTGTCCAAAGAGCCTACATTACAACCTTTTGAAAGTCCTTTTTGATTCGGCATTGATTTCTAGAGTATGGTCGAAGTTGAGAGCATTTACAAGCCTATGGCTGCCAATTTGTGTGATTGATTGATTGAGTGAGTCCCTTTATCATTGTTATACACTTGTGAGGGAGTTAAACACATCGTTGAGTGCACATCCATGCTTGATCTTGGTGTTTCTTGTTATTGTTGCATGAGTATGATGAAGGAAAGTGAGTGAGTATACGGGTGATTGACTTTTGAAGTTTGAGTTCATTAGCTTGCATGATTGAGTTTTCCTACTCATTCCTAACAATTTCACTTGACTTATTATTTCATTGCTTGGGGACAAGCAATATGGTAAGTTTGGGGGGGTTGATTAGGCGTGAAATTGTCATGATTCGTAGCTAGAAACGCCCTAGTTTTGGTCGAGTTTATAGAGTATTTAGAGTCAAATGAGCATTATTTCTATACATTGATAAATTTGTCTCTTTGATGCTCATAGGTGAATAGAGGACGAAAAACGGAGTTCGTAGGACTTTGAATCGACTCAAACGGATGCCCGGATGAGAAGATATTGAAGAAATACGATTGGTATTAGTGCGGACGAGGAAAAGTATCATTTGGAAGGATTAGAGATCACTCGAGCGCATTGCTCGAGCGCCACCGCTCGAGCGCCTTACTCGAGCGCGCAAATGTACAGAACAATTCTTGCGCTCGAGCAGCTCGAGCGCCACCGCTCGAGCGAATTGCTCGAGCGCCCAAAACATACAGAGAAGATTCAGCGCTCGAGCAGCTCGAGCGCGACCGCTCGAGCGAATGCATCATTCGAGCTACACAGCTCGAGCGGGACCGCTCGAGCGTTTTGCTCGAGCGCCCATATACTTTTGCCTCCGGATGCGTATTTTCGGCCCATTAACTCCCGTTTCGACCCGTGCCTATATATGCCTCGTCCAAACACGTTTTGAAGGATCCCCAACTTTAGAAATCACTTTTAGACTTAATTTTTAGAGAGAGGAAGGAAGAGAAGAACGAGCAAGCTTTACTTTTACGTTGTTAAGGTTTTTCATATGAATTCTAGTTTCTTTTCAATTCTTAGTTTCTTTTCATTAGTTCGTTACTTTGAACACGTTTAAATTTCGTTTTTATCAATTCAATTTCAGTTCTTCGTATTTATTTTCTTTTAAAACCCTAGTTCATGTTTCTTATTTTCTTCGTTCAATTCAATATGTTTATGTTCGTTGTTTCTTTAATTGCTTTTAGTTTTGTTAAAACCATGTCCAGCTAAAACCCTTGCGTGCTTAGGTTAGGATGAACTCGTAGAAGTAGGATGTGGGTACATAATTAGGGTAGTTTGTGACGTTAGTTTTAGTTCTCTTAGTTAATGAATTCTTATAATTAATCTGAACTTTACCTTTAAATTTAGTACGAAAGTGTTAGAGAGAGGACGACCGCATCACTCAATAACAACTAGTAGTCTTAACGAGAAGGTTTAGGAAAGGTTAATTCATCTACCTGTTTAGCGAAGGAGGACGACCGCATCACCTTAGTTAAATTAGGGTCTCATTAATTAAGCACAATTCATTAACTTGTTAGTGGATTAGTGAAGTCGATTGCTAGGATAAAGTATTAGGGTTTAGAATCTTGAGCTTTCACCTTGCATTCTTATACTTAGGTTAATTCTCGTTTGTCACAGTTATTTTGATTATGTACCTGCTCCGTTAGTATACGTAGGGATTCATATCCTAAGCATCACCATCTCTCATTAGAACACAACCCTTAGTTAATTTAATTGCTTTAGTATTTTAGTTTACTTAGTTTATTTCAGTCTTTTAATTAATCTTTCCAAAAACCCAAAAACATCACACTCATATTAATTACGACGCGTAGATCTTCAGGGATCTATTCGCATATACACCATCCCTTGGGTTCGATAATACTTGGTCCCTATACTTGCCCATACTACAGTGAACCCGTACTCTTGCGGGGTAGCTACTAGTAGAAGCTAGTGTAAGTCGCTTCAAGTCAACTGGTCTGTACTCGTCTAGGCCGCCTGATCTCTATGCCGATTGCCCTATGGTGGCCCCATACTGGAATGTGTTCGTGCATAAATATATGGATGAGGATTTTCAGGTAAAATTGATCAATCTCATTTCATCTATTTTTATTAATGCACGATTAATTTCAGTGTTTATCATATTTATATTACACTTTAGAGAAAAAGTGCTAGAAATCGCGAACAAGCTAAGAGTATGGAGGCGCGATATCGTGGATCTCGCAAAGGTTATGCACGCATTAGGGAAGAAATGGTAAGACCAAAATTTATACTTTTTTTATATATTGACTTTTAATATATCTAATAACGGGACATGTTTATCATTATCGTAGAAAGAATAAAAAAAGAAAGCTGGAGAGAGTGAGCCTATTGTTACGAGTTACGAGTTATTTCAGGCTACAAGAAAGACTCAGGATGGGAATATTCCCGATTACAGTACACAGCGTATCATTGATGAAGCGGTAATTCATTCATTATTTTATTTTTGAATTATAATCTATTATTTAATTTCAAATAATTTAGTAATATGTTTTTGTGATTTAGGATCGCATATCTCAGAGCATGACGCCCGATGACCACCGAACGATCGGGACTGATGATCTATTTGCACGGGCAATAGGTCGTCAGGAGCATCCCAGACGCATACGGGGTACTGGATATGGTGTCATGAAGACATCATTGACGATGGCACCTGGTATTGCTGCTATGTCTATGGTGGATAAACTTAGTGTGCAACTTGCCGACTTGGCTAAGAAAGTGGAGCTCATGAGTCAGAGACAATGTACACACGGGATGTCGTCAAGTGGTGCTAGCTGTGAAAATAGTGCCCCGTCTATGTTTTTCGCTGATATTAGAAACGACTTCGATGATCCAATTCAAAATGTCTCCCAGGTATCAGAGGTATCTTGTATTTGTTTTAATTAAAGACTAGTATATTAAAATTTTGTAACTAAATATCCTATTTGAACAGTCAGTGGAATGTTACCTTTATTTGGATGATCCTCTTCGGTTGGTGGTCACTGGAATATTGTTGTACGACACCTCCAGTGGAACGATTCATTGTCGTGCCCCCACTCCTGGTTTTGCGAGAGTCACTCTGAATGTACCTGAAATCGGACAAGAAAATTCACCGCTGCCAAAACCAGAAGATGTGGCCACCACAGTCGGACAAGCGGTCGGGTACTTCCTCGAATGGCCGCGCAACTTGGTCTCTCTCACCAAGAAGGTAAAATATATGTTATTAAAGTTATATTATTTTATATGTTCTAAATATTTTACAAATTGATTGTAGAAACTATCGAGTCCAAAAAAAACTACACAAAAATCAAAGGATGTCGTATATAGAGAGAGAGTACGAGGCATTCCACTGGTGACAGACCGCGGCCATTAGGTTATCCCATGCCAAGTGACATGGAACACGAAGCCACTCTACAGACTACGGTGAAGATGCTGATATCATCCCCCAATTTCAATCCCATCACAGTTCCTTTGGTTGCTTACTTTCATCAGGGTGGTTTTAATGATTTCATCAATCGGGAGGAAGTGGAAGAAGCCTTGCACGATAAGGAGCTAAGTGCAACTACCATAACTTTTTACCTCAGGCCACTACAAAAAAATTATTTTTAGGTGACAAAATTATTGTGACGAATACAAAAATCATCACCAAAGCCTATGATTTCGTGGCGATATATAAATTTGTCACTTAAAGTACATATTTTTGTGACAGTCATATATATCGTCACGTAAAAGGAAGATTTATGGTTACGATTTGTCGAGTTGTCACAAATGGTGCGGCACGGTAGCAAAAGTCATGGTATCGTGATAAACTTTTCATGACGAACCGCAAGTTGTCACAAGAAGCCTCAGTTTATGACGATAACTTCCATTATCGTCACATAAGAAGAGATCTATTGTGACAACTCGCAAATTGTCACAAGAAGCATTTATTTGTAGTGACAACTTCCATATTCGTCGCGGCAAAATGAGATTTATTGTGATGATTCACAAGTCATCACAAGATGCTTTTGCTTTTGGTGACGACTTTCATCTTCATCACATAAAAAGAGATTTATTGTGACGATTGACAAGGCGTCACAAGAAGTCTTTATTTGCGGTGATGAGTTCCATCTTCGTCATGTTATAAGAAGATTTGTTGTGACGAATCAAAATTAGTCATAAAAACCTTTTAGTTGTAGTGATGAATTTCATCTTCATCACATAAATTATAGATCTATTGTGACGATTCACAAGGTGTCACAAAAAGTCTCTGTTTGTGGTGATAATTTCCATCTTCATCACGTAAAAAATAAATCTATTGTGACGATTCATAAGACGTAACAAGAAGCATCTGTTTGTGGTGACGGCTTTCATCCTCGTCATGTAAAAAATATGTTTGTGTGGCAATTGCACAATTTGTCATGTAAAGGGTATAATTTATGTGACGATACACGGGTTATCATAAAAAAAACATCTATTCGTGATTATATTTAAATTTGTCACTTCAACTACATTTAAAGTGATGATAAAAAAAAATTACCAAACAAGAGCGACTCTATTGTGACAATTTGCAAAGTTTGCCACTATAAAATAAAGTTTCAATTTTTAGATAGGTTTGTCGAAAAATAAAAAACTTCTTGGACTTTTTTACAAATTTAATATTTCAAAATAAACTACACATTAGGAGTAACAATTCGTATTTTCATGTTGTGTTTCGTGTTGACACAATAGTGACACAATACAATAAGACTATATACGACAATGAGAATGAACTACAAGAGTATGCACCTCTTGTAATGAATTTATGTGTATACAATATATAAATGGTTACAAAAGATGGCTTTTTGTAATGAAATTTTAGTTTTGCTTCAAATAGTTCTATATTAAATAACATAAATATAAAACAATCCTCAATAAACAAGATTCATAATATAAAATTGATACCATTGCATCTATTCACTAATATCATTACATTTTCTTTGATACAATTAGACTTATAAACTAATCACAGAATAAAATGTTATGGTATCAGTAAATGAATCTAATAATATTAGCGAATGAATGTAATAGTATCAATTCGTATTATGAAAAAGTTTCAAAGGAAACTACTCCATTAAATATTTGTTATTTCAAACATGACTTCTTATAATCAACTTTTAAAATGTATAATTTTATAAAATTTGAAATATCAATATCATATATATATAAAGAAAAAAAATTAGCATTAATATAATGTTAATTAGGGATGTGCAAAATTCTATCAGAACTCTGATAAAGTATTGAGTGAAAATTGTTCATACATGTACATGAATCATTGAAGGATATTAGTTATTTTCACTGAAGAGTATTAACTGTATATAAAAATAAATTAATATTTTTAGTGAAAACAACTAATACTTTTTAGTAAAACAACAAAAAATTTCAAATAATTTATATATAAACCAATTCCACCCTACACCCCCATACTTGACCGAGTTGGGGAAAAAGAAATGTTTGAATTAATTAATATATTTCGTCGGCAAAGTATTATATGAAAATAGTTCATGATAAGTTTATTATGAAACAATTTTAAAGTATCATTAATCTCATCGGGAGTATCATTAATCTCATAAGGGGTATCACTAGTCTGAGTTCAAGAAAATTTATACAAAATTTCTTGAACTCAGACTAATAATACCCCTGACATATTTAATGATACTCCTAATGAGATTAATGATACTCTAAAACTATTTCATATTAAACTTATTATGCGTTTTAATACAAAGCCTACTCTATTTCGTCACACCATTAAAAGAAAACAATTGATCTTATACATGATTTGAGGCTTTACATTAATATTAAATATTATTTAAAAAATATTTGAATTAATTAATATATTTCGTCACACCATTTAAAGAAAACAATTAATCTTATAGTACGTGATTTGAGGCTTTACATTAATATTAATATTATTTTATTTTAAACATGTGTAAATTATATTTTATAAAGGTGGAAATTGAGAAGGGATTAATTAGTACTCTTCTGCGCTGCTAAACCCTAAATATGAAATCCATCTTCCCTAACCCCAATCTGCGCTCCTACTTCCGAGTTCAAATTTTGCGTTAACTACGAATATCCAGGAATGAGTGAGAGAAAATTCGAAGCCCGGCAACTTCTCAAGGAAAAGAAATTCTGGGTCGCCTCTTTTCTTATTGCTTGGGCAGCTGCTCTCCAGGGGCATATGATGTGGCTACAGAGGCAAGAGACGTTCAAGCAGAAATTTGGGGACGCTAATCGGAAAGGGATTCAGGTAAACCTACTGAGGAATTAATACAGTTAGACGATTACGACAGTGAGTTGAAATAGCTCAATTCCGTCGATTATATCGGTAATTTTATATGTTTTCGGAATTCGAATGCTAAGTTAGATATCATGATGATTTTGGGAAATTGCTCAATTCCGTCGATTATATCGGTAATTTTATATGTTTCAGAATTCGAATGCTAAGTTAGATATCATGATGATTTTGGGAAATTTCAATTTTCGCTGTTCAAGTTTACCACACATCCCCATTTTTGTTGTTATAATTAAAATTTTGCATAAGTTTTGCTCTACAAGGATGGAGGTTTGTTTTAAAAAAAAAAAAAACCCAATCCGCACTCTCACCCTCTCTGCTGGCACCTCACCCTCTGCTGGCGCCCCAAATTCTCACAGAAGCCGACGCAAGTGCGGTTCGCTCTTCCCGTCGAGACGCAGGCCCTCTGTTCTCCTTGAGTCTCAGTCCTTCGTTTAGATCTCGAAGAGGAATTTTGTCTCAGGTATCTAATTCTACCAATTTTACATTTTTGGATAGTTGTATTAGAAATTAAATTGACATTGGTGATATATACATATATGTACATGTGTATCTTGGAATTTAAAGCATCGGTGATAGAAAAATTAAATTGACAAGGTGATGATATTCTGGTGTTAGTGATTTGCCGCGGATGATACCCTCTCTCGGCCTCTCTAGTTACTTATTAATTCCTATTAAAATTTTCCCACTTGAGAGAGATTTGTACATTAAAATAAATTGTGCATTTAGGACTCTGATCTTATTCTAGAATCTGGATCAATATATTGCGCTTAGTATCTATCTAGTTTTAACATTCTGAAATCTGTACACATGGCTAGGATATTGATTGCATGAATGTTATTTGTTTATTTTGAGATGTTATAGGTTAAGATTTTGTTGAGATTACATTAAGTTAAAAACATATGCTCATCTTGGTTGTTGTTTTTCTGGCATGCTTCTGGTAATGCATATTATTTTTTGATCATATAATCATATTGCTCATATATATAAATGCATAAGGGTACGTTTGTTTCGGGACTCACACGGATGGACTTTGGACTTTGCAATCCACGCCCCATACGAGTTCGGGATTTAAAATCGGGTTTTCAAATCTCAAACTCAATCCCTACCTATAAACCTATTACTATTTTTCATATAATTAAATACAATCACATCATCATTTTTTTATCATCCACTCAACCTCTCTCCTACTTTTCTCTTACACAATATAATAAAATAATACAACATCAATCACTAATAAACATTGATTTGACATAAAGTAAAATCTCACCCTACTAAAATCCCAAAACAAACACATACTCATATTATTCATCAAGATTTTCACATCCTAAGATTCCAAAGTCATGACTTCCCCCGCACACTTAAATCTCAAAACAAACGTACCCTAAGTTCTTATTGATCATAATAAATGATTTCTTTCTAGTAAAGGTTAGTTTTCTAGAAAAGGTTCATTCTAAACACATTTTAAGTGTTGAATTATTTATTAAATTTTCAAGGCAGAATGTTATTTAGTCCGACATTAGAAGTCGTTGCCCATGGGAAAACTGTTGAAAAACTAAGAAATAAAGTGTGATTGGAGTCCTAAAGAGATGTGGTCTTGATAATTGAAAATAAGATTCATGCTTGCAGTATTTTGTACTAATTTTATATTCTTAATACACCTATTGTTAGTTTTTCTCTTGTGACCACAATCACTTGTGATCTTATTGTTACTCTTCCTTTTTTATTTTTTAGTTTCACCCTAGTCTTGTTGCAACTTTCGCTCTTGTAATAAGGTTTAAATTTTGATACTCTAATGTGCTGCGTGTAGATGAGTCATTAATTTATTGATTGTGTTATTCTTACAGAGTGATGTTGAAATAGAAGATTTCAGGAGAGCTAAACCTAATGAAGATGTCTTCTCAATTTGATCGGGTGCTTTGGTTATATCAGGAAGTACTCAAATTGTTACTAATTAAATTAGTACTTTTGGATATAATTGAGAACTTCAGCAAATGCTTTGGTAGTTTTGAAATATTTTAACTGTGAAGTTTAATACTTAGTAGTTTATAACTTTATGTAGTGATGAATGTTTTACAGTATTTTGATTATAATTACTTGTTCTAATGACCTTATCTATGTTTAATTTTAAATAATTTTTTAAGTAATTTTTTATGACCATATTGTCGACTTATAATAAGATGACTAATATATTGTCGACCACATTTTTTTAGTTGACTAATATAGTAGTTTAGGATGACAAAATTGACCCGCAAGAAGGGTATTGTGACGATATGTTTGTCACAACTATTATTCTTTAAATGATGGATATATTTTGTCATGTAAAAAGAAATATGAGGGATATTGTGATTAAAAAAAAAGAACAATTTAGGTGATGAAAAATAAAGTTGTATAAATTTTGTCACATGAAATAATAAAAACAAAAACGCAAGGATGTTGTGACAAAATTATAGAGTAGTAGTGATAAAATTTTCGTCACAATAATGTTACCTATGACCACACATAGGTTTTGTCACGTGAAATAATAAAAATGTAAGGATGTTGTGACGAAAAATAAATTTGGGTGACGGAAATATAGGGCTACAGTGACGATAAAATCATCACAATAATATTACCTAAGATGATAAATAAATTTTGTCACGTGAAACAACAAATATTTAAGGTTATTGTGACAAGCAATAATTTTGGGTGATGAAAATATAGGGTTTTAGTGATGATAAATTCGTCACAACGACATTATCTATAGCGACAAATAAGTTTCGTCACTAGCTATTGTGACGACATTCATTATCCGTCACTAGAAACCTTTCGTGACGGGCTTTTGGTGACGCCACTTGTGACAAAAATATTTGTCACCACAAGTCTTTAGTGACGAAAATTTACGCTTCAGTGACAAATATTTTTATCACAAAAAAGTAATTTTTTTGTAGTTGTACGTGTATAGTAATTCTCAGTATTTACTTCCTATATATAGTTTAATTTTGTTGTTGATATTAATTAGTGTATGTTGGTTAATTAGATATTTGGGTGAGGTATATCTCTCCAGAGATATCAAGGCGAGTACAATGTATTCTTTCATCTCTCCCCATGTGAGTTGCTTCGCAAATGAGACCATCGGGGAGGTTGTAGCACATATGCTAAAATATGCTGATAGTAATCATCTCATCTTTTGTCCAACGAATGTGGGGTGAGTATATTTCATTAAAATTTATGTTTATATAAATTAATATGCAATTAAATTTAATATTCTTAATATAATGTAGGAAGCATTGGGTGCTGGTCGCCATAAATATGAGTACACTAGATGTGTATTTTATGGATCCAGCTAGTAATGGGGTGATATCAAATCGTCCTGCTCTCAAGAATTATATTAACACGTAAGTTAATTTTTAATATAATAATTTGTTTTGTGATCCATTTAGAATTATGTTATATATGTAATGTATTTTTATTTTTTATGCATAATAATAGTGTGATAAAAATGTATCGGAGTCGGCTTCTTGGTACTCGTGACCCAGAGACCCTTGAAAAAGTGGACTGGAAAAACATTAAGGTAAATTTACAAATTTTTTTATCAAATTAATTAATAGAAAATAATCGTAATTGTAGTATGTGACTATATATAATTGTTAATCAATAGGTTCCGAGGCAGCGAGATAGCGTACACTGTGGACATTTTGTGTGCTGCTACATTGAAGATATAATCATCACTTCCCATACGACCATTCCCAACAATGTAAGTCGATTTGTTGATTTATTTAAATTATTATTGGTTGAATAAAATTTTGTACAATATATCTAATTAACTTTTTATTGTTTGTAGTTTGTATATGAACGTCCACTAACTTGTTACCCCACTAGCAGAATGGAGAAATGAAAATTAGATTGGACGGGGTATTTGTTCAACCGATTCTTGAATTATATGTCATTATAGTATTACTTTTGGTAGTAGACATGTAAATTAAATATTACTCTTTAATGATATATGTATTTCATATTTTTGGTATATTTAATTGGTTTGTATGTTTATTTAATTCGTGTTTTGGTGTTGAATATATATATATATATATATATATATATATATATATATATATATATATATATATATAGTATAAATTATAAAACAGGTTTATAAGAAAAATTAAAAATTAAATAAAAATAAAAAATAGTTTTAATAGCGGTTAATAACCGCTATACATTAATATAAATGCATGAAAAATGGAAATATTAAAATAATTTAAAAGGACAATATATAGCGGTTAATAACCGCTGTATAAAGGCATACTATATATAGCGGTTATTAACCGTTGTATAAGTGTCTAACTTTACATAGCGTTTTTAATCGCTTTATTAGCGAGAAAATAACCGCTATATAAAACGTTATTTGTACTAGTGTAATAATAATTTAAAATTGTTTCATGATAAGCTTATCATGAACTATTTTCATATAATATATACTTTGTCTACCACATAATGTCTCTCTGATTAGCTAAAGCAGAATATCGAACCATAGCACGAACCATGCATTTTCCTTGATAATTCTCGCACGTGCACGGGGTGAGGTTAAAACTTAAAAAAGACTTTTGTTGATGTAAGGACTAGTAACACATATTTACCTTTAGAGTGACATATTTGTGAGCGAGTTTTCAGTTTTTGACTTGACATGAATTGTATATTTTGAAAATGCACTTGACTTGGTGCAATCCGTTTAAAATTAGTAAATTTTGACCAGGATTAATTCATTGACCCCCAGAATTACCATAATTCCGTATTTTAAACATCAATTGAATGACGTAGTAGATAGTGTGTGAATATTTACCTCTACACCTCATTCTTTTTACCCTGAGTAGATAAATCACATGAAAAAGTAATTTTTGTTTAGTGTGCTCAATAGAAAAATATAAGTTAATTCTTTAACTCGTGATCATTAACGACCACAAAGATGTACTTTATCAATTTAAGTAGGAATATTCCTAAAAGATATGTAATAATCATATGATCATGCAATTGTAAGTCGTAATAACTTTAAAAAAAAAAAAAATCAACTACTATATATGATGTAAGGCAATTCGTCATCTCACCACAATATAGCACATTTCTTAAAGAAATGGAATAATGGAATATAAAATATTAGTAGATTGTTTTTCTTTCTTTTAAAAATGGACATATTAGATAAATGACTTTAGAGAGAGAGACTATCTCTATAAGAGCTTTTCACGCTTTAATACATTATATCTCCACGTTAACTGTTACCTTGAATTTTGTTATTCAGTGTTGCGGCGGCTGGATTTTCTTAAGACCATTTAACTATTTTATTCTTGGTGCATGCAATAAACAAACCTAAGAAATTTGGGGGAAATTCTCTGACAAAATTTGTACATTTCTTTATTATAAATTTAGATTTCTAGTTTATAAATCAGTCAACATCACTACAAAAAAAGTCTCAAATAAAGAGGGGGTTTCACTACTACAAATTCGAACTTAGATAGCTAATCTTAGATAGCTATTATAAAAACCGCTCTCCAAGAACCCACTTGGAGAGCGGTTTTGTAAAGTAATTTATAAAAAAAAAAAAAAAATTTGTAAGACAGCGGTTTAAAACCGCTTTCGTAGGTAAAACCTTAGAAAGCGGTTGAAAACCGCTATGTAAGAGCTCAATTGCAAGATAGCGGTTCCAAACCGCTATCCAAGTTCGTCTTTTATAGCGGTTCAAAACCGCTATCCAAGTGAAACTTGGATAGCGGTTAAGAACCGCTCTCTAAGTTGCAGACTTGCACAGCGGTTCAAAACCGCTATGCAAGTGTTTGACCCAATTTAAATCCTTTCCAAATCCCTAATTCCAGTACGCGCGTATCTCCAAATTAATTCGACCCTCCTCCGATATCTCCGCCCACCCGCCGCGCGCCACCGCTCCCTCCAGCCCCCTTGCGCCGCCCTCGTAGCCCGCGGCGCCACCCTCCCCTGCGGCGCACCCTGCCCGCCGCGCTCGCGACGCCGTCCCAGGCGCGCCTCTCCCGACGAGGCCTCAGTCCCCGCGCACCAGCTGCCGCCTCTCCGCCGCCGCCGTATCCCTCCGCCTCTCCGCCGTCGACAGGTAATTAGTGTTAATTATATGCCTAATTTTTTAATTTATATATATACTAGTTAATTAGTAGTACTATTAATTTCATGAATATATACTAATTAGTGTTTGTGTATTTATATACTAATTTATTTGATGAATATATATAATTAGGTATATATAGAAATTGTTAATTTATATACTAATTAATTTGATGAATATATACTAGTTAATTTGAGGTATATACTAATTTATTTATATACTAGTTAATTAGTTAATTAATGTTTGTTTATTTAAATTGTGAAATTTATTTGATGAATATATAATATAATTAGGTATATATAGAAATTGTTAATTTATATACTAATTAATTTGATGAATATATACTAGTTAATTTATTTATATACTAATTTATTTATATACTAGTTAATTAGTTAATTAGTGTTTGTTTATTTAAATACTAATTTATTTGATGAATATATAATATAATTAGGTATATATAGAAATTGTTAATTTATATACTAATTTATTTGATGAATATATACTAGTTAATTTATTTATATACTAATTTATTTATATATTAGTTAATTAGTTAATTAGTGTTTGTTTATTTAAATACTAATTTATTTGATGAATATATAATATAATTAGGTATATATAGAAATTGTTAATTTATATACTAATTTATTTGATGAATATATACTAGTTAATTTATTTATATACTAATTTATTTATATACTAGTTAATTAGTTAATTAGTGTTTGTTTATTTAAATACTAATTTATTTGATGAATATATAATATAATTAGGTATATATAGAAATTGTTCGATTGATTCTAAGTCGTGATTTCGGTAATTTATTTATATATGCATCTCATGTTGTATGATTGTGAATGAGGATGATAATGGAAATGAATAATAATTATTAGTGATATAATTTGCCTTCCATTAATTGAGGTGGTGAAATTAATGGAAATGGTTTTTGGCCCCAAATTTATTGAAATTGTGTGATTGCGTAATTTGATTCATTCTAGTTATGCATGACTAAACGGTAGAAAATAGATACTATATAACCACAAGTTGATTTAAATTGTCTTGTGATAATTACATTAAAGCTAACTTATTATTAGCATTCAACTAATAATAAGATTGTTATCATGTCCTTGTTAGGGTTATAATTCTTAATTGAAGGATTTATGACTAATTTTAGATGAAATTGTTAGAATGCATGTTAGAATTTTAGAATGTCTTGGGACTTAGTTAGGCTTTGATCTATAGCATGCCTAGCTAGAGGTTATAAAATTTTACAAAATAGTAGTAGTTGTAAATAGAGTTGGATTGCTAATTATATATAGACTCAACTCGTGTGCTTTTCGATTAATGTATATAGGCATCTCTAGTTTTATATGGATCGGAAGTGGGTTCGAGCAGATAGATTATCAGAGGAGTATAGGAATGGGGTGGAAGAGTTTTGTAATCATGCAATTAGACATTGCACCGACCATCGATACATATTATGTCCGTGTTGGAAATGTATGAATGGAAAAACTGTTAGTGGTCGAGAAAGTTTGTTAGACCACTTGATGTGTCATGGTATTGATAAAACATATACCATTTGGACATTTCATGGTGAGAGAAGAGATGAATGTAGCTCAAGCAACATAAGAACTGACTTTAGGTTTGAAGATACAGTGGTTGAGGATAGTATTGGAGATGTACCGAATATTGATACATCAAGTGGGGATGACACAAATCTGCGAGATCACCCTTATATGTCAGAGAAATTAAGGGATGACGCTGGATTACCCCTTTGGCCCGGGTGTAAGAAGGCAACAAAAGTGTCAGCTGTGTTGATATTGTTCAACCTAAAAGCAGCACACCAGTTGACCGATGCGTGCTTCTCAAGCATGCTGGAAGCAGTTAGTGGTCTATTGCCCGATGGAAATGTACTGCCTACGAAAGCAAATGAGGCTAAGCAAATGCTTAAGTCCATTGGGTTAACACATCAGAAAATCCATGCTTGCCCGGGTGATTGTATCTTGTTTCGGAAGGAGTATGAAGACCTCGATGAATGTCCCAAGTGAGGAAAGAAGAGATATCTGAAAAATAAATCTCCAGCGAAGGTGATGTGGTACTTCCCGATAATACCAAGATTCAGAAGAATGTATAGTAGCGATGTGGATGCCAGAAATTTGACTTGGCATCATGATGATAGGATCAAGGATGGAATGCTAAGTCCATTGGGTGCTGGTGGCCATAGACATGAATCAACTTAATGTGTATTTTATGGATCCAGCTCAAGGTGGAGTGTATACAAATCGTCCTAATCTCATTACATTTATGGACAGGTAAGTTAGTTTTTAATATTCTCATATTATTATTTATTTTACTTTTAAAAAGTATGCATATGATCTAATCTGAGCTTTATTTTCTAAATATTTTTTATAGTGTAATGAGAATGTTTCGGAGTAGTCTTCCGGGTCAAAGCTCAAAAACCATTAGTAAAGTGTTGTGGAAAAATATTTCGGTAAACTTACTTTATAAATTTTTCAATTCAATTAAAAATAATCATAGGTATATATATAGTACGTGATTATAATTGCTAATCAATATATAGGTTCCGAGGCAGCAAGATGGTGATCATTGTGGACATTTTGTGTGTTGCTACATTGAAGATATAATCTTGACTTCTCAAACGAATATACCTGATGAAGTAAGTTGATTTATCGATTTATTTAAATTATTATTGATTGTTATAACATATTCGTATTAATTAATTAAATTTTAAATGTAATTTGCAGTTTGTGCATAATCCTCGGATCCCTTTTTACAACAAAGCTAGAATCGACAAATGGAAAATGGATTGGATGGGGTATTTATACAATAGGTTCTTAATGTAATTTTCTTTTTACAAGACATTATTACTATATAACTTATGGTATTAATTTGTGATGATATGATATTATTATGAATTTTTTGGTATAATTAATTATATTTATTCGATGTTATGGATTAATATTTAATGGTATGGATAAATATATTTATTTGTATATAAACAGGTTTATTAAAATAAAATAGAAAATATAAAAAAAAATATAAATCAAAGAAAGCGGTTAAGAACCGCTTTCCTAGTGAATTAAATTTTAAAAAAAAAAACGTTTTGTCACTTAGATAGCGGTTAAGAACCGCTTTCTAAGTTAGGCACTTGGATAGCGGTTCAAAACCGCTTTCTAAGTTAGGCACTTGGATAGCGGTTCAAAACCGCTTTCTAAGTAAGGATCTTGGATAGCGGTTCGAAACCGCTTTCCTAGAACACAGCGGTTTATAACCGCTATCTAAGAGGTTATTTTGCACAGCGGTTTCCGAACCGCTTTCTTAGCTTAGATAGCTGATTCTTAGAAAGCGGTTAGAACCGCTTTCTAAGCTAAAAAGTAACCGCTATCTAAGTCATTTTTTGTACTAGTGTTTAAAGAGGGCTTTAATAACCCTCGTTATTAAAGAGGGGCGAGACGAGGGGAAATATTTTGTATATTAACGAAGGCATTAACGAGTATGGGGACCCCCCTCGTTAGTTAAAGAGGGCGGTCCCCTCGCCTCAGCAAAATTAATGAGGGCATGAGTCCCCTCGTCAGTTAACGAGGGTTTTTCCCTCGCCTCGGTCAACCTGCTACAAACTTAACGAGGGCGTGGGCCCCCTCGGTAGGTAACGAGGGCAATCCCCCTCACCAATTTCAAATGATATATTTAGCGAGGGCATTGCCCTCGCTAATTAACAAGGGCAAATTTTCCCTCGTTAATTAGTGAGGGCAATGTTTGCCCTTGTTAATTAGCAAGGGGCAATTCCCTTGGTAAACTCTATTACAATATTAAAAAGGGCAACATGCCCTTGTTAATAATTACCCTTGTTAAAACCCTCGTTAAGTGATAGTTTAATTTCATTTTAAATATTTTAATTAAAATGAATATTTATATGTTAAAATATAATTAAAATAAATATACAAGAGATAATTTGATTTTATTCCATATATTTTAATTTAAATGAACATGTATATTTGTTGAATATACAAGTGACAATTTAAATTAATTTAAAATAAAAAATATTTGTGTTAATATACAATTAAAATTATATTCTAAATATTTTAATAAAATATCAATATGTGTGTATATATGTGTTCATATACAACTAAAAGGAAAAGAAAATACAAGTGATAATATCATGCGTAGATTTATAAATGTTAAAAATTGATGATAATGCATTTATTAGGTATATAAATGTGCTAATATGTAATTTAAAATAATATATAAGTGAACATTTAAATTTATTCAAATTTTCTAATTAAAACAGTCAATATATGTGCATATATGTATATACATGTGTTAATATGTAATTTAAAAGAATATATAATTAAGTATTTAATTTTATTAATTTTTTTTAATTAAAACGATAAATATATGTTTATAATGTATACATATATGTCAATATATAAAAAAAAAGAAAAAAATATTACAAGTGACAATTTAAAATATTATTTGATAATAATAATAATTAAATGTATATATAAATTTATTACAAATATATTTATATTCTATATTTATATAGTATATATATTTAAAGTGAAAACATAATGAATGACTTGCCTAGTCCAGATGGCTAGGTGAAATGTGCAAAGTCTCCCAAATGTGGGAGGTCACGGGTTTGAAACTTCTCCCACGCGAAACCTGGTAATATTTGGTGGGTTGGGGTGGAGGTTGCGGGTTCGAGTCATATTCGGCACTTTTTTTTTCTACAACACTGAGTTGGTGAGGGCATGGCCCTCGGGAATTAGCGATGGGGTCCCCCTCTTTAACTAATAAAGAATTTAACGAGGGCTACGCCCTCGCTAATTGCCGAGGGCTCTTCCTCCTCACTAATTAACGAGGGCCGAAACGAGGGGTCTTGCTAACGAGGCTCATTTTGTCGAGGGCTGGTTTCCCTCGTTAAAACCCTCGTTATTCCCCTCTTTAAATGAGAGTTTTTTTGTGGTGCATGTTTTAATTTTTTTTGTTATGTTTTTTTTCTAGTACCTTTTTACAAGTCGAATCTTTAAAAGAGATGAATTTAATTTGTTTATGGTATCAGGAAAAAAAAAAAACTAACACGCCCTTAGTTGGGAGGGTGTTACAGAACTAAGAAGAGATGTAATTCTTTGTATTAAGATCTCAAAATTATTATATTAAAGTTGAAAGGAGTATGTGATTAATTAACAATTGAATATCTTTTGAGAGAAAGGCTTTAACTAGGACGACATCGACACTCCCATTTTTTTTCTTATAACTTTTGCACAAATCTCTACAGCAAATTAATTTGACCAAAATAGTGTAATTTTAGAAATCTAATCGGAGAACCTTTTTTTTTTCCTTATCTGAGTACAGGACGAATTTTCCCATTTAATTGGCTTAGGTGCAAGCAAGTTGACTTGAAGCGAATATACCAACTTTTACTAGTAGATTCCCCACAAGCGTACGGGTTCACTGTAGTATGAGTAAGTATAGCGATCAAGTTTATCGAACCCAAGGGATGAAGTATATGCGAACAGATCCCTGAAGATCTACGTGTCGTAGCTAATATGAATGTATGTTTTTGGATTTTTGAAGAATTAATTATAACTAAAATAAACTTAATTAAACTAAAATACTGAAGAAACGAATTAACTGAGGTTTGTATTCAAATACGTGATGGTGATGCTCAGGATAGGAATCCCTACGTATACTAACGGAGCAGGTATATAATCAAAATAATTGTGACGCTCAAGAAATAACCTAAGTTAAAGATTGTAAGATGAAAGCTCAAGAATTAAAATCCTAATACTTTATCCTAGCAATCTACTTCACTAATCCACTAACGAGTTAATAGATTGTGCTTAATTAACGAGACCCTAATTTAAAATAAGGTGATGCGGTCGTCCTCCTTAGATAAACCGGTAGATTAATTAATCCTTTCTAAACCCTTTCATTAAGTCTACTCGTTATTAAAGAGTGATAAGGTCGTCCTCTCTCTAACACTTTTCGAACGAAATTCAAGAATAAAGTTAAGATTGATTTTAAGAATTCATTAATTAAGAGAATTAAAACCTAACGTCACGAATTATCCTAATTAAGTACCCACAACCTACTTCTACGAGTTCATCCTACCCTAAGCATGCAAGGGTTTTAGCTAGACATAGTTTTTACGTAAACAAGAACAATTGAAGAAGAAACGAATATGAACATAATGCCTATGACGAATAAATTATCAAACATAAACAAGGGTTTAAAGAAAATAATGCTAAGAACTTAATTTAAATTACGAAAACTGGGTCTCAAAGTATTAACGAACAAAGGTCTTAAGAATCGAAATTAAAAAGCGAAATCGTACTATGACTTGAAGCGATTTTACACTAGCTTCTACTAGTAGCTACCCCACAAGAGTACGGGTTCACTGTAGTATTGGCAAGTATAGGGACCAAGTATTATCGAACCCAAGGGAAAGTGTGTATGCGAATAGATCCCTGAAGATCTACGCGTCGTAGTTAATATGAGTGTATGTTTTTGGATTTTTTAGAAAGATTAATTAAAACTAAAATAAAATAATTAAACTAAAATACTAAAGCAGACGAATTAACTAAGGGTTGGATTCAAATAAGAGATGATGATGCTTAAGATAGGAATCCCTACGTATACTAACGGAGCAGGTACATAATCAGAATAATTGTGACAAACAAGAATTAACCTAAGTAAAAGAATGCAAGGTGAAAGCTCAAGATTCTAAACCCTAATACTTTACCCTAACACTCGACTTCACTAATCCACTAACAAGTTAATGGATTGTGCTCAATTAATGAGACCCTAATTTAACTAAGGTGATGCGGTCGTCCTCCTTCGCTAAACCGGTAGATGAATTAACCTTTCCTAAACCTTCTCGTTAAGACTACTAATTGTTATTGAGTGATGCGGTCGTCCTCTCTCCAACACTTTCGTACTAAATTCAAAGGTGAAGTGAAGATTAATTATAAGAATTCATTAATTAAGAGAATTAAAACTAACGTCACGAATTACCCTAATTACGTACCCACTTCCTACTTCTACGAGTTCATCCTACCCTAAGCATGCAAGGGTTTTAGCTAGACATGGTTTTAACAAACATAAAAGCAATAGAAGAGACCACGAACATAAACATAATGAATTGCACGAAGAAAATCCGAAACATGAACTAGGGTTTTAAAAGAAAATAAATACGAAGAACTGAAATTTAATTAACTAAAACGAAATTAAAAGCGTTTAAAGTAATCAAGCTAATGAAAAGAAACTACGAATTGAAAAGAAACTAGAATTCGTATGAAAAACCTCAACAAAATGTAAATAAAGCTTGCTCGTCTCATTCCTCTCCAAAAACTAAGTCTAAAGTGATTTCTAAAGTTCGGGTCTCCTTCAAAACGTGTTTGGAAGAGGTATATATAGGCACGGGTCGAAACGGGAGTTAATGGGCCGAAAATACGCATCCGGAGGCAAAAATCCATGGGCGCTCGAGCAAAACGCTCGAGCGGTCCCGCTCGAGCAGTGTAGCTCGAATAACACAATCGCTCGAGCGGTTCCGCTCGAGCCGGTCGAGCGCTGAAATGTACTGTATGTTTTGGGCGCTCGAGCAATTCGCTCGAGCGGTGGCGCTCGAGCTGCTCGAGCGCAAGAATAGTTCTGTAAGTTTAAGCGCTCGAGCAATGCGCTCGAGCAATGCGCTCGAGCGCGTGCGCTCGACCTAGTCACTCGAGTGACTTCTAACTCCTCCCAAGTGATACTTTTCCTCGTCCGCACTAATACCAATCGTATTTCTTCAATATCTTCTCATCTGGGCATCCGTTTGAGTCGATTCAAAGTCCTACGAACTCCGTTTTTCGTCCTCTATTCACCTATGAGCATTAAAGAGACAAATTCATCAATGTGTAGAAATAATGCTCAATTGACTCTAAATACTCTATAAACTCGACCAAAACTAGGGCGTTTCTAGCTACGAATCATGACAATTTCACGCCTAATCAACCCCTCCAAACTTACCATATTGCTTGTCCTCAAGCAATGAAATAATAAGTCAAGTGAAATTGTTAGGAATGAGTCAAAAAAATCAATCATGCAAGCTAATGAACTCAAGCTTCAAAAGTCAATCACCCGTATACTCTCTCATGCAACAACAACAAGACCCACCAAGATCAAACATGGATGTGCACTCAACGATGTGTTTCACTCCCTCACAAGTGTATATCAATGATTAAGGGACTCACTCAAACAATCAATCACTCATATCGGCAGCCATAGGCTTGTAAGCGCTCTCAACTCCGACCATACTCTAGAAATCAATGCCGAATCAAAAAGGACTTTTCTCAAGGTTGTAATGTAGGCTCTTTGGACAGGTGGGATAACAATTTGGGTAAGTGACTCAAGTGAATGGAGAATAGAAAATCAAACTTTGACACTTCGAGATTAGGAACAGAATACTTCAAACATTTTCAAACAACACTCTTTCAATTCCTCTTTTCTCAACACTTCAAATTTTTTTTTCTCTTTTTTCGCACAAACACATGAGCTCATTTTTTTTCTTTTGCTCATTCTCAATTTTTTTTTTCTTTTCCACAACTCAAATTTTATTCACACCCTTATTTTATCACCACTCAACAAACAACCTTTTCCTTTTTCACTCAATTCACTCCCTTCACATTCACACTTTCCTATTCTCCACTCAAATTGGGATAAAAAGGCTTAGGAATTGGAATAGTGTTCATATGTGCTAGCAAATAAAATAGGCTTTAGGCTCAAAGGGGCTAATAATGGATCAATGTCATTGGTAAGGAAAATTTTGGCTAAGTGACTCAATAAAATCAAAGATGGCCTAAGATCACATTCGGCATTTCAAACTAGACACAATCAAGAAGCAAGAGCACACACAAGTTCTAGCATCCTCGAAGGTGACGATTCACTCACAAACGAAGAGATTAAATCGTGCATCAAAATCTCATAAGGCTCAAATCTCACGGTTTTCACATCCATGCTAGTCCTAGTGAATTCTCACTCTCATCACACAAGCACTTAAAAGAAAACTCATAGGCATACGGGTTCTCTCCCTAATCAGCTCAAACTCAAACAGTCACACAAAAGAATTTCTAACTCACCCTTACAACTCACTCTACTCATCAAATCATACTCAAAGATAGCAATCAACAAGCATAAGATGATTGATAGGCATAAAATATGCAATAGCGAGTCAACTCAAAATCACCCCAAGGAGTATCTCAACAATCTAATAATCAATCAAACTCAACTTAAAGATAAGGGCGTGCATGCATGTGCAATGTAACAAGAAAAACATAAAAATCTCCACCCCCCAAACTTCGACCTTGCTAGAGGTCTAAGTTTGGGGTTGTGGGTTACCTCAACCAAATAATCCCGTTTCTCTCACTAGCTTTGCACACTTCCTTGTCTCAAGTTGGCTCCTTCAATCTGAATAACTCCATGATACCTTTACTCCTTTAGAGACAAGCCTACAAAATAAAACTCTCAAGTACGAGGTTAAACATACGACTCAAAATACTCCCTAATAATATAAAAAAAACACTAAAAATAAATGAAAGCAAATAAAAATGGGTTGCCTCCCATTCAGCGCTATTTTTAAGGTCCTCATGCCGGACCAGGCTCAAAGGAGCTTATGGGACATCATACTCAAATTTACCTCCCCCACTCTCATAAGAGTGGTGTTTAAACTCCTTTCCTTGATGCCCTTCCATCATGAAGTCCTTTGCATCCTCCCCCACCTCAAGTGGTATAGGTCTCAACTCCTTCTCACCTTTATCTGGAGGAGTCTTACTAAACAATTTCTTGAGTTTGGACTTTTTCTTCTTAACTCCTCCTTTCCCTTCTAACTGGACCACGTCCACTTTCTTCACCTCTTCATCCTTCAACTTCTTCACTTTATCCCTATCAAAAGAGTCAAGATCATAATGCCCATGGGTTAAATAATCACGTGAAGGACTAACAAAATCATGAATATCAGAAGGATTAGGGATAGAAGGCGTGTCTTCAACACGAGGATCAATTGCATCCATGCAATACAAGCTCTCATCCTCCCTCGGGTGTTTCATGGCTTCATATAGGGAGATCTTCACTTCTTGATCATCAACCTTCAACGTAATCTTCCCATTTGCCACGTCTAGCACCATCCCCGCCGTAGCTAAGAACGGTCTTCCCAAGATCAGGGGCACGTGCTCATCTTCCTCCATCTCTAGCACTACAAAGTCGGCTGGAAAAATGTGATCTCCAACTCTCACTAGAACGTCTTCAACAACACCTTGAGGTCTAGTAATAGACCGGTCGGCAAGTTGAAGCGTCATCATTGTGGGTTGAAGTTCAACACCTTCCAACTTCTTGAAAAGCGACAACGGCATGAGATTGATGCTCGCCCCTAAATCACATAACGCTCCTTTCTTGATCCCGTTCCCAATGTCACAAAGAATGGTGAAGCTCCCGGGATCCTTCAGCTTCGGTGGAAGCGCCTTGTGCACTAATGCACTCACCTCGTGGTTCAGCTGCACCAACTTCGGCTCATCCACTCGCCGTCTTTTCGCGATCAAGTCCTTCAAAAACTTCGCATAGTGCGGCATCTGTTCCAAAGCATCATAAAAAGGAATGTTAATGTGAAGTTGTTTAAAAACATCAAGGAATGAACTCATGCAACAACAACAAGACCCACCAAGATCAAACATGGATGTGCACTCAGCTGGCATCTGGGGCCCTTCATAATTGGTTCCACTTCTCAGCTGGATCGCCTTGCAATGCTCTTTCGGGTTTCCCTCCGGCATTCTATTCACTGACTTTGCAATCTGGCTCATCTGGAACTCTAAAGAAGTGAACCTTCGATTGTTCTCTTGTTGAGTTCTAGTCCTCTCAACATTCATCTTCTGGAGCTCTTGATCACGTTGATCACCCTTCTTATGCAACTCCTTCACATCGTACTCCAAGGATGACAACCGCTTGCTTCCTTCCTCCACCTTCTGAAGGATCGCTCTCAACATCTCCTCGGTTGATGCACCGCCTTCTCCACCAGGAGGTTTAGACCTCGGATCAACACCTGCAGGAACAGTAACACCAGCTTTTGGGTTAGCATAAGAAAAGTTCTCATTCTTCCTCCATGTGTTTTGAGGAGGCTGCTGGCCTCCTTGAACTCCTTGTGTGTTCCTCCATTGATTTTGAAGTGGCTGTGGGCCTGGAGGTACAAATGGTTGGCCATAAGAAGGCCTTCCATACTGGTTTCCACCTTGGTAGCCATGCTGATTGTAATACGGACCTCCCATGTAATTGGCTACCTCTTGCTGTCCACTGGGTTGGTCTACTCTCTCATTCTCTACTGCATGCTCTCCACTCAAACTCTTTCCCAACTCGAGGTTGTTGATCTTTTCCATCATGGCCATCAGTAGCCTTCTCGTTCCTTCTCCCTCGTCAACCTGATGCACTCTCTGAAAATCTGCATCTCCACTCCAAGCACCGGCATTTGTGACAATGTTGTCCACGATTTCCCTACACCTCTCTATGCCTTGGTTCAAGAATGCTCCGCCTGCACAGGCGTCTAAATGGTCTTGCCCCACCTTGTTGGCACCACTGTAGAAGAACGCCATAATGTCTCCCTCATTGTACCCGTGCTGCGGGCACTCAATCAGCATGTTTGAGTATCTCTCCCACGCTTGACGTAGGTCCTCTCCTTGCTTCTGGCGAAAGGATGAGATCTCAATTGTAGCCTTGATCGTCCTAGATGGAGGGTAGAATCGCTCGAGGAACAGACGCTCGAGCTCGGCCCAAGTGGTAATACCTCCCCGCGGGAGCGTATTATCGTACCACTCCTTGGCTATTCCCGTCAATGAGAATGGGAACAGCTTAAGCCTCTTGGCATCTTCAGACATGCCATTATAATTAAATGTGGAGGCTATCATGAGAAAACTCCTCAGGTGTGTATGAGGATTCTCCTTCCCGATCACCCCCTTGAACTGATTCTCGGTAAGCAACTTTAAAATTCCCGGGGATATCGAGAAGTTGTTCGCCTCAACTGGAGGCAAAGCCACTCCATCATAGTACCGTTGTGGCTGTGCTGCAAACCTCCCTCGAATAGCCATATTGTGATCTACGTTCTGAGGAACGTGTTGAGGATTCGCAGCTGGTACGGGTACTTGTTGGGGTGGTGGTTGGTAAACAGGAGGTGGATGATATGGATATGGTGGGTAAGGATAAGGTGGGTATGGGTAATGTTGGTATACTGGGTTGTTAAAAGGGTTATTTGGGTTTTGTGGGTAAGCAGGGTTGTTCTGAGGATTATGGATAAGGTTCTGAGCTGGATTCCCTACGTTTCGTGTATCCGGGTTTAGGCTCTGGCTATCCCCTAATGGAATTTGATTCTGGCTACCACTAACTCCAGTGCCTTCAACTCGGTCTACTGCCTGATTGAAATCGTTGGCAGCATCGTCCAACTCATTATTGATATCCATTGGTTCCTTTCCTAAGTCGGCAGCGTTCATCCTTCTCAAGAAGGCTCGGTTCCTTCTGGCTATTGTCTCAGGGTCCAACGGTATTCTCTCTTCGCTCGTATTGCCTTGTGAGCGTGTTTTCATAAACCTGACACACTAGCAGAAGGGTCAAAACGCAACTGCCGATTGAATCCAAATAAAAATAAAAACAGAAAATAAATCACCCACTACTAACTACTAAGCTATCTACAAGTCCTATTCAAAAGCATACAACGCCATCCCCGGCAACGGCGCCATTGACTTGAAGCGATTTTACACTAGCTTCTACTAGTAGCTACCCCGCAAGAGTACGGGTTCACTGTAGTATTGGCAAGTATAGGGACCAAGTATTATCGAACCCAAGGGAAAGTGTGTATGCGAATAGATCCCTGAAGATCTACGCGTCGTAGTTAATATGAGTGTATGTTTTTGGATTTTTTAGAAAGATTAATTAAAACTAAAATAAACTAATTAAACTAAAATACTAAAGCAGACGAATTAACTAAGGGTTGGATTCAAATAAGAGATGGTGATGCTTAAGATAGGAATCCCTACGTATACTAACGGAGCAGGTACATAATCAGAATAACTGTGACAAACAAGAATTAACCTAAGTAAAAGAATGCAAGGTGAAAGCTCAAGATTCTAAACCCTAATACTTTACCCTAACACTCGACTTCACTAATCCACTAACAAGTTAATGGATTGTGCTCAATTAATGAGACCCTAATTTAACTAAGGTGATGCGGTCGTCCTCCTTCGCTAAACCGGTAGATGAATTAACCTTTCCTAAACCTTCTCGTTAAGACTACTAATTGTTATTGAGTGATGCGGTCGTCCTCTCTCCAACACTTTCGTACTAAATTCAAAGGTGAAGTGAAGATTAATTATAAGAATTCATTAATTAAGAGAATTAAAACTAACGTCACGAATTACCCTAATTACGTACCCACTTCCTACTTCTACGAGTTCATCCTACCCTAAGCATGCAAGGGTTTTAGCTAGACATGGTTTTAACAAACATAAAAGCAATAGAAGAGACCACGAACATAAACATAATGAATTGCACGAAGAAAATCCGAAACATGAACTAGGGTTTTAAAAGAAAATAAATACGAAGAACTGAAATTTAATTAACTAAAACGAAATTAAAAGCGTTTAAAGTAATCAAGCTAATGAAAAGAAACTACGAATTGAAAAGAAACTAGAATTCGTATGAAAAACCTCAACAAAATGTAAATAAAGCTTGCTCGTCTCCTTCCTCTCCAAAAACTAAGTCTAAAGTGATTTCTAAAGTTCGGGTCTCCTTCAAAACGTGTTTGGAAGAGGTATATATAGGCACGGGTCGAAACGGGAGTTAATGGGCCGAAAATACACATCCGGAGGCAAAAATCCATGGGCGCTCGAGCAAAATGCTCGAGCGGTCCCGCTCGAGCAGTGTAGCTCGAATGACACAATCGCTCGAGCGGTTCCGCTCGAGCCGGTCGAGCGTTGAAATGCACTGTATGTTTTGGGCGCTCGAGCAATTCGCTCGAGCGGTGGCGCTCGAGCTGCTCGAGCGCAAGAATAGTTCTGTAAGTTTAAGCACTCGAGCAATGCGCTCGAGCGCGTGCGCTCGACCTAGTCACTCGAGTGACTTCTAACTCCTCCCAAGTGATACTTTTCCTCGTCCGCACTAATACCAATCGTATTTCTTTAATATCTTCTCATCCGGGCATCCGTTTGAGTCGATTCAAAGTCCTACGAACTCCGTTTTTCGTCCTCTATTCACCTATGAGCATCAAAGAGACAAATTCATCAATGTGTAGAAATAATGCTCAATTGACTCTAAATACTCTATAAACTCGACCAAAACTAGGGCGTTTCTAGCTACGAATCATGACAATTTCACGCCTAATCATACTATGAATTCGTAAAGAAAACCTCAAAAACGTTAATCTAAAGCTTGCTCCTCTCCTTCTCTCCAAAAACAAACTCCCAAAAGTAATAATCTATCAACTGGTGTCAAGGTCTCTAAAAACGAGCTCGAGACGAGTATATATAAGCATCGGGCCGAATCGGGAACTCGTGGGCCAAAAAACGCATCCGGAAGCACAAAAGTTGGAAGTGCTCGAGCACACCTGCTCGAATGGTGCAATCGCTCGAGCGGTGGCGCTCGAGCTGGTCGAGCGCTCGAATTTTTCTGTATGTTTTGGGGCGCTCGAGCGCGAGAAATCTTCTGTATGTTTTTAGCACTCGAGCAACGTGCTCGAGCACTAGTGCTCGACCTGAGCCACTCGAGTAACTCCAAAATTTCCCAAAGTAATACTTTTCTTCTTCCGCACTAATACCAATCGTATTTCTTCGATATCTTCTCATCCGGGCATCCGTTTGAGTCGATTCAAAGTCCTACGAACTCCTTCTTTCGTCCTCGATTCACCTATGAGCATCAAAGAGATAAATTCATCAATGTATAGAAATAATGCTCAATTGACTCTAAATACTCGACAAAACCGACCAAAACTAGGGTATTTCTAACGACGAATCATGACAATTTCAGGCCTAATCACAAGTCTTAGTGGTCCTTAAAAATGGATCAATAAAATAAGAATATGAAATTTAATTTTCCTCTCAAAATGAAAAGTGTAGTTCTAGTGTGCACGCACTTGGATAAATTGCAAAAAGTGTGAAAAAATAAAAACACAGTTCAGTGTATACCGTGTATTTTGAATCAGTCCCAAATAGAAATTAATAAACAAACAAGAATCAAGAAAATCCAAAGTAGTGATCAACAACACCCCAAATAGTAATCAACAATACAACAATATTTTTTTAATTATATATTTCTCATTAATATAGTTAAAATTGGATTAAAATTGAATTTGAAATCCAAGTGCAAATTAAAATTTGTGAAAAAGAAAATTGACATATAAATATACTACATATATTTAATTATGACTTACCTGTGTGTAATAAATTAAATTACAAATTTGAATAATTGGAGTATCATCTGGTGACACTCTGGTCAATTTTTGTATGCGGCTGGTTCTTAAATAGTGACAGGCTTATAGCAACACGTACATATACAGTGTGTATTATATGTATATTGATGTATTATAGTTTTTTCATGTTTTTATATTGGGATATCAATATCTCACCCCGAATGACATGGAAACATTAGAGAGTTAATAAAGATAAATAGAGTGTATATTTTTATTGGTATGAAATTTTTTTTAAGAGAAGTTCGAAAACAAATTCCTAAAAGTTTGATGCAAAACGAACATATCATATCAATATAGAGATTGAGGTCCATCTCATTTTAACGTTTTCATTATGTATTTTATTTTAATAAATGTACGGCATGTACGTACACATATTTCATTTTATATGGTAATTGAAATTATGATATATATTCAATGTGAAAACAAGGCTAAGCTTTTGCTTCTAGATTTTTTAAATTCCTCAATTTATTGAAGCAAATAAAGACAAAGGAAGAAAGCTCTAATGATGAGTGGTCGTAGATGCACGAAAATGACACCACCGCTCATTTGGAAATTTCAGCCTGTTTTCACACCATAGAGAGATAAATATATATATCTTTTAGAACATTAATTAATAACAAAATGGTACATCTAGCCTCACACATGAAATAGCCTAATCTAACATCAATATGCATGAGTTTTAACTTTATATTTATTTATATATATATATATATATATATATATATATATAAATGAATTGATTCTAAATTCATCTAGATTCTTTTTGGATTTTAAGTGACTTTTAAAAATAAAATTTTAAAAATTAGTGATTTTTAAATCCATTGAATTTTAATTTTTTATTTTTTATTTTGAATAGAGTAAATTTTAACTTCATGATGTAAAAGTAAAAAGTGTTGTATAAAACATTATTTATAGGATTGTAGAATTAAGATTTTAAAAATCTAATTTTAAAACTAAAACTAAAATGAGTTTTAGATTTAAAAAAGGAAACGCGGATTTTTTCAAGAACTTCAACGTTGGAACACCACAACGGGTTAATCCCGTTGAAACCAACTTAGTCTGTATTTAGGGGTGGCATACCGTACCGGCCATATCGTACCGTACCACATATCGTACCGAAAATTTCGGTATGCAAAAATCCATACCGATACCGTACCGAAATACCAATGCATACAGAAATACCGATTCATACCGAAATACCTATCATACCGGTTCATACTGAAATATTTAACTAGTTATTTAAAATGAAAATAATTTAAATAATAAATTAAAGGTACGGTATATACCGTACTGCCGAAATATTGTCGGTATACCGAAATATTATCGGTATACAGAAAATATTCCGGTATACCGGTATATACCGAAAATATTTCGGTATGATACCGTATACCGAAATTTTCTAAATATTCATACTGATACCGTACCGAAAATTACGGTATACCGAAATTTTCGATAAATTCGGTATTTTTCGGTATGGTAAGTGCGGTATATCGGTATTTTCGATATTTGGTCCACCCCTATCCGTATTACATAATTTGTCCACTCAATAATCTCCTCAATCTCCAAATTGTAGAATTAAAAGTTCAGACCATGAGTGAGACGGAATATTAGTGAATCAATATAAATGAAAACTCACTACAATTTTTTTTTTTTTTTTGGTTTTTATGTGACACATACAAATTGAATATCCTACTTTGGTTTTTATTATTAATTTTTTTTCGCACGTGTACGGTGTCACTAGAAGAAAATGAGAATAAAAAGAACTGGTTGCCTTAATTTCTTTTAACACTCCTGGAACTTTCCTAGTTGTTTCCCTCGTGGAAACTCATGCATATAAATCCATATACAGCCCCGACCCGGTTTAACTCACACGACATCATACAATGGATCGCCGTCTCCAGGAATCCGTAACGAGAGGCGACGTTCCAGCCCTAAACAAACTCATACAACAACATGAAAACATCACCGACCAGAAAGTCCCAGGATCTGATAACACGATACTGCACTTGGCAGCGAGGTTCGGGCACGTGGAGTACGCGAGAGAGGTGGTGCAAAGGTGGCCGGAGATGGTGTGCGTGGAGAACGCGGAGCTGGAGACGCCTCTGCACGAAGCCTGCAGAGAAGGCCACCTCGAGATTGCCCAACTGCTGCTCGAGACTGATCCCTGGATTGCTTATAGGGTGAACTCTAGAGGGGAGAGTGTTTTGTTCGCTTCGTGTGAAAGGGGACATTTTCATGTTGTTAAGCATTTGCTCCAATTTCCCAGGCTTTTGATGCTGGAACTTGATATGGACACAACTTCTCTTCATATTGCTGTTTCCTCTGGATATACAGGTTTTTTTTTTTTTTTTTTTTTTTGAATTTTCTGTTAAGGGAATAATTGGGGGCTGTTTGCAAAATTCTGCTAGCAATTTAAAAGCATATTTCAAAAATTAAGAGGGAGTTTCGTGACACGGTCTCATTTATAAGACGGAATTCCATTTTAATATTAAAATATCGTTTTGTTTTAAAACATGATTCAAATAGGATTATAATTAAGCTCATAGATCATATAATTAAAAATGTGGTACCTTTTTTATATCAAAAATAAATAATTCTACACCTCAACTTGAGTTCGTAAGCGCCTCTTAATATTGTAAATAAATTTAGTTACCAATTGTTATGTGTGTATATATTAATTGGATTATATATTTATATTAAAACGGATGTGAAGTATAATTTTCCTAATTCTTAGGGACAAGGTATGTTTGTTCTAAAATAAAAATGACAAGGTATGCTAAATTCTTTTTTAACAAATAATTTATTTTATATTCTTTGTAAACCAAAAAGAATGCCTACACGTGCGGCCCACTGGGTGCTTGTCGTCGGTATGTAATATTGATTGACTAATTATGAGAAGAAAAAGTCTATGGTCAACCCCACGGACATAATCATCATCTTTCCTATTTTATTCTCCTAAACACGTACAAACAAAAAATTGAGATTCAACGATTCTTTATTTCTTTATCGCATCTCTTTTTCAAAAAAATTCCTGTACACGCTAGCACGCTACGAATAATTTTGTAGTCATCAACTAGTCCGCGCAATTAGTATAAATTTTTAACCAAACAGTATTTTATTTTTCACGGAAGCAATTTATATACTGAAAAATACTACTAATGCTCAACATACAAATTGATACGATCAATTAGTTCTATTAGTTAAAGATATTCTTCAATATTTTTGGGGCATGAGTCAAAATTAAGACTAGTTCTAGTATTCACTTGAAAAATATAACATATAAGACTAAATTATCTAAAATGATTGATTTTTTGGTTCTTAATTTATTCAGAAATAATGAAGGAAATACTAAGAATCCGACCGGATTTCGCATGGAAAAAGAAGCATCAGCAGGGGTGGACGCCGTTACACGTGGCATGCAGTAAGGGCAATTTAGAGATAACACGAGAACTTGTGAGGTTGGATTCCGATCTCTGCTCAATTCGAGATGCCGAAGGGCGTATACCTCTCCATTGTGCAGCGATGAAGGGCCGAATCAACATCATTGACGAGATTCTTTCCAACAGTCTTGAGTTTTTCGAAACGACAACGTATGACGGAGAGACAATTCTTCACCTTGCGGTTAAAAACAATCAGTATGAAGTGGTGAAGTACTTGACAGAATCACTCAACACGGTTAAAATTCTCAACATGCAAGATAAGGATGGCAACACCATTCTTCACTTGGCCACGGCTGGAAAACTTACTGCGGTAACTTTTTGCACCTTTTGTTACATAGCAATTCATGGATGTTTCTTGTGCATGAAAAGTATAGCTTCCATAAAACTTGTTTATTGTATGAAATTCATTACATGTATTCACTGATATATTATATGCATTCACTGACAACTAGGGACGGAGCCAAGGGGGTTCTAGGGGAGCACTGGCTCCCAGACATTTTCTAAAAATTTAGTATATGGAGTAGGTATTAATTATAAGTAGCAAAATTTATTCGATCCATTTGCATTAATATCTTTTATTATCTCTTAACCTAATTCCACGTATTTTATTAATAATTTAAATTACTCTAATTTTATTATAATCAAATTTTATTAAAATTGATTATAATACATAAACTAGTTTACAAATATATTTCGAATTCTTGTTTTATCTAGTCTCTCTATCCATCAAAATTGTATCTAAATACTTCGGCACAAGTTTTATGGAAAAATGAATAAAGTAAATAAAGTAAGAACTTGTGGGGTTCATTATGAAAAAATAGAGTGTAGAGATAAAGTGAGTATAGTTATATATGGGTTAGACACCCTTTGGGTGGAAGTTCAAATAAAGAAAATGGACACAATTTTAGTGGATGGAGCGAGTATTGAATTGGGTCCCTCAGACAACATTTTTTTTTTTTTTTGGCTCCGCCACTACTGAAACCATAACATTATAAAATGTTATAATATCAATGAATGCATATAATAGTATCAGTGAATACATGTAATAGTATCAGTTTTATTCGATGAAACTGATTCTAGGATCTTTAAATTGTTTGAATTGGGTGGGGGCGATACATGAGATTTTGATGCTGAATTGCAAAAATTGTCCTTTTTATTTCATGTTTAATCCTTATATCAAAAAGTTTAAACTCAAAACTAACTTTTGCTTCTTGGTTAAACTCAACTTCAGATGGTGATTTATCTGCTAAAAATGGGAATAGAGGTGAATTGTTTGAACAAAAAGGGATACACAGCTCTAGATGTTGTTGAAGCCGATGCAACAAACTCAGGAGCTCTGGCAATCGTACCAGCACTGCAAGAATCAGGCGCCAAAAGATGCGACCAATTATCTCCCGGACTGATAGACATCCAACAAGTCTCAACAAACTCAAACGACGCCGTCCCCAACAAACCAATCCCATCATGGCCCAACACACCCCCACAAAATCACAGGAGATCAAGAAACCACCGCCACAGAGCCAAGAAGCTGGACCTCCAGAACGAAGGCCTAAGAAACGCGCGAAAAACCGTCACCATCGTGGCAGTCCTGATCGCAACGGTCACGTTTGCAGCTGGCATAAACCCTCCAGGTGGATTCGACGAGCGAACGGGGAAGGCCATTAGGGGAAACTTCGGTGCATTCAAGGTGTTCATGGGGTGCAATATAGTGGCGTTGTTTCTCTCTTTAGGTGTTGTCAATGTGCTTGTTAGTATTGTTCCGTTTACGCGTAGGACGATGATGAATCTGCTGAGCGCGACGCACAAGGTGATGTGGCTGTCGACGTTGTTCATGACGGTTGGTTTTATAGCTGGCGTTTGGACTATCATGCCAGGTGGCAGGGGAGGTCATTGGGTGTCTGTGGAGCTCGTGGTGGTTGGAGGGGGGTGTAGCGTGGTCGTGTTTTTCGGGCTTGGGTTTTTGTTGGTGAGGCATTGGAGTAATAAGTTTAGGTGGAGGAGGGAGAGGGAGAGACGGAGGAGGGTAAAAGATGATAGCCCGAATAGTAGTATTAGCCGCGTTGAGGAGATGAAGACGATGAGGAAGAGGAGCGATTTTAGTAGTAATTCGGATGTTGATAGCTCTGATCATGGCTATCATTTGTACTAGGTTGTGATATTGTGTAGTTAAGGTAGAAATTGTACTAAGTAGTTGGAAATTGAGTGATATTGTGTACATATAACAGAGCAAATTGTTGCACAGCTTTGAATAATAACAATCAAGTGAGGTTTAGTACAAAATAACAATCATATCAAATAGAAATCAGACATGTAGCGCGTTTTTTGTTGCATCGGAGCTCGTTTCTTGGACAGAAAACCAGTGAATTGTTCTTCTGGCAATAGGTAACCAGAGCCTTCTAACTTTGTCTTCCTTTTCCATATTCAGTTGAGTTGATGATCCAGCTAGCCTTCTACTACTTGTGTTCAATTCTGAGAATCTTGAAATGTTTGTGATTTCAGACATTGATCTCTTCTGAGATGGATCCAATGATTTAGACATCATACTCCCATCTAACTCCATCTTGGAACCATTACAACATTCAGAAATTTCGCGCGAATTGTTCCCTTTCTTGGCAACAATTTTCGCCTCGTAAAGGCGTTTCCTTTCCATATCCTCTTTAATCTTCAAAATCTGTTCTTTCGCCGAAAGCTCAGCCGTTAACCTCCCACTACTCAACAACTTAGCATTCAACATCTCCGAATTCAACGAAATCATGTCCGAAGAGTTGACATCACTCCATCTGCTTTTATGGATGACATCTGAGACAATTATCTTGTGCTTAAACTTGTTCTTGAAATCTTGAACCAAGGGCTCTTCTATTTTCACTCTTGGAAGTTTCTGGAAGGCGTTTGCAACGTAGAATCTCGAGGACTTCCCCTGATTCTCCTCTGTCTGAATGAAGAACTCGAGGTTCGCCAACTCTGCACTCTTGATGTCTCCCACGTTAAGCCTGTATCGACACAGAGGGCAGCTCGAGTGATCCTCGAGCCACTTATCAATGCAACCCACGTGGAAAGCGTGGCGGCATTTTGGCAGAAGTCGAAGGACTTCGGCCCCTTCGAATCTTGATAAACACACAGCACATTCGAGGCCTTCTTTTGAGCCTTTGAGTGAAGAGAATCTGAAGAAGGGGAGGGACTCGACTATCGTCCTGTCCAGCCCTGAAAAACGGGATCTTGATCGCGTGATTCCATTTGGATCGGCTTCTCCTTCGCTCGTACGAGGTTCGAATCTTTGGCAGAACTTGGAGTAGCCTACCATGACAAAAGTTACGCACAACAAGATTGAAAGAACAATTAGGACAACTCCCACGCTTGGATGAAGTGGATTCACATCATTTTGATTGGATGTGTTTTGAGATTCTGCACATATGAACAAGCTTAGGACAAAGATGATCATCCCCCACAATCTGTCCATTTGTTATGAAGCACTATTTGCACAGATTCTGTTCTTGATCTTGAGATGAAAACATGTTTTAGCTTCTTGATTTTTTGTCCTTTTGGTTTGGATCTTTCTGTTAATCTTTAGTTAGTTACATTACTTATTGAATTAAACAAGTCAAAATTTTAATTAAAATTGGAGTTGTTAAATGTTATCCACGTACCTAACTTTTGTTTGGATCAGTTCTTTGTCAACTCTGCATTATTGAAGGTTTAAATTTTAAGTTTATTATTAGATAGAATATTGCATATATGTTGACGACTTAATTGCAGTTTTCAAGGACAAGAGAAATGATAAAACAAATAAGTACAATATTTGTCTTGTAGTATCGTTCTTCCTATTGGATATGTGTTTGGTGTAGGACCCTATTTAAGTTTCTTAATTAAGGTTCGGTGTGTTACTTTTTTTAATGTTTGTGATAAAGACATACATATTTATATATGATGGAAGCAATTTGAATAGACAAATAAAAAATAAAGTCACAATTCACTTATTTTATGTATATATTACGCATGCTAGAAGAAAATGGAAATTGAAAAAATTTGTGGCCTTTGTTACAACTCTAACGGGACATTTCTAGTTGTAAATCAGGCATATCCCTGGATTGCTTAAGGGGTGAATTGTAGAGGGGAGAGTGTTTTGTTTGCTTCGTGTGAAAGGGGCCACATTCATGTTGTTAAGCATTTGCTCCAATTTCCCAGGCTTTTGATGCTGGAACTTGATATGGACAATACTTCTCTTCATGTTGCTGTTTCCTCTGGATATACAGGTTTTTCTTTTTTTTTTTTTTTTTTACTTTTCTGCTTTTAGAATTGCCTACAAATATTTTTTAATATGTTTATAATATTTTCAATAGAAAAATATATATAGTTGAAATTGTCTGCGACTTGCTTACAATTTTTTTTAATTATATAAACATTTTTATTATTTGTCTATAAAATATTTAGTAGACAAATTATTTATAGGTAATATTTTGTAAATAAATTGTTTGTAACTACAAAATTTTATTTTGTAGACAAACTGTTTTAAATTATGGAATGAATATACCTATGTAATTAGTTTTTGTTTGCGGATCACTATTCAATTTGGCTGGTAAACATAAAAATAAAATAAATTAATTTGGAGAAAATTGAATTTTTATGTTAACAAGATCAAAATTGAAAAAGTGAGAATTTACATAACTAAAATTGGACTTTTTTGTTAGTGAGGCATTGTAATAACAAGTTTAGGTGGAGGAGGGAGAAAGGGAAAAGGATCAAAGATGACAGCCCGAACGGCGTTGAGGAAATGAAGACGATGAAGAAGACGAGTTATGATTCTAGTAGTAATTCTGATGTTGATAGCTCTGATCATGGCTATCACTTGTACTAGGTTGTCACATTGTATAATAAAGATATAAATTGTACTATGTGATTGGAAATGGAGGGATGTTGTGTAGCCATTCTTGGCAACAATTTTCACCTCGTAGTCAAAAAGTCACATCTCCCTCAATCTTATGAACGAAGCATTTTTACAGATTCTGTTCTTGATCCTGAGATGATAACATGTTTTAGTCAAAATGTAATTTCTTGATTCTTTGTTTTTTGGTTTGGATCTTTAACTACACTATCTTCTTAAAACAAAAGGCCAAAATTTTAGTTCTAACACACACCTAAATCATTGGATCGATCATATCCTAGTTAGCTCTGCGTTATTGATGTTTAAATTTTATGTTCAATATTGGATAGAATATTGCATGCTGACAAATGAAGATATCTGCTTCTTTTATATAGTTGCATGATTACAGTTTTCAAAGAAATAAAATCTTCTTATTGGGCATATGTTTGGTGTAGGACCCTACTTAAGTTTCCTAAGCAAGTTCTGGTAAGTTACATTTTAGTGTTTCAAATAAAGACATAGTACTGCATGATAGACTCCTTTCTTACAACTCGGGACTTTCCTAGTTGTTTCCCTCGTAGAAAATCATGCATGTATCGATCTGCCTCTATATATATGCTGCCCCCACCACGGTTTAATTCACAGGACATCATAAGATGGATCGCCGTCTCCAGGAATCCGTAACTAGAGGCGACGTTCCATCTCTTAAAAAACTGATGGAATATCACCAAGATATGTTCAAGCAGAAGGTCCCAGGATCTGATAACACGATACTGCACTTGGCAGCGAGGTTCGGGCACGTGGAATACGCAAGGGAGGTAGTGAAAAGGTGGCCAGAGATGGTGTCCCTGGAAAATGCGGAGCTGGAGACGCCTCTGCACGAAGCCTGTAGAGAAGGCCACCTCGAGATTGCCCAACTGCTGCTCGAGACTGATCCCTGGGTTGCTTATAGGGTGAACTCTAGAGGGGAGAGTGTTCTGTTTGCTTCATGTGAAAGGGGAAACATTGATGTTGTTAAGCATTTGCTCCAGTTTCCCAGGCTTCTGATGCTGGAATTGGATATGGAGACGACTTCCCTTCATGTTGCTGTTTCTTCGGGAAATACAGGTCTTTTTTCTAAACTTAATTGCATCTTTGAATTTTCTATTTAGGGAATAATTGGGGGTTGTATTATATTTTTCAAATTAATGATTTGATGGGGAACAACTTAAGAAATTAAGAGGGAGTCTTATGAGACGGAATCCATTTTTTGAGGTCCGTTTTTTAATAAATTAATTATTTATGAAAAGAATGCGAAACGAATTTTTCATAAACAATCATTTTATTAAAAAAATAAATCTCTGAAAATCTCATAATACCCTCCGACATATCGCATTAAATCACGTGCAAAAAAATAGGATTATTTTTTAGGGACGGATGGAATATTAATATACTCCCTCCGATTCGATTTTGATTGTCCATAAGAAAATGGCAGGGGTTTTAATAAAAAGAGTTGTTTATTAGTATTTGTGGGTATAAAGTAGATTTTTAAAAGGTGTAAGAGTTGTTTATTACTCCCTCCGTCCCAAACTTAAGTTCTCATTTGCCAAAAAGGTCCGTCCCATACTAATTTGCTACATTTATTTTTGGCAAAAAAGTAACAATATTTTTTAATATTATATTCTCCATACACTAATAACCAAAACATCTACTTTATCACTTTATCACTTTATCATCAGTTTATCACTTTAAATACTAATAAACAATTCTTTTCTTAATAACCGTGCAAACAGTAAAGGGGAATTTAAGTTTGGGACGGAGGGAGTAGTATTTATGGGTATAAAGTTGATAAAGTAGTGGCATGAGAGTAAATAAATAATGTTTTTAAGGGGTAAGTTAAAAGGGATAGTGTTTGTTTTTTGCTATTTTGGGTAAGTGGAAAACAAAAAAAAAAACTTCTTTTTATGGTAAAACGGATAATCAAAAATGAATCGGAGGGAGTAGCATTTATTAAATAATTTGTAGTTATAAATATCAAGAAAAGTACAAATGAAAAAATAAAAGAAATTGGAACCTCCCTGGGCACTTCTCGTTCTAAAGAAAATCAGTAACAACAAATTTCTTTTTGGTCAGGTCTTTATATGTTCACAATGAGCAAGTTTTTTCAAAAAATTCACATATTTTTTTTAAAAAAAAAGTTGTATAAATTTTGAAATTTTACTTGGAGGTAAACTCTAGTTTGTATTCTGGCGTTTTATGATAGAAAGTCTATTGATCAGAAGTATATAACAGGTCATGTTGGAAATTGGTTTTTAATGAAGGTTTTATACCCTAACTTTGACTAATTTTTTTAGGAATAAAAACGTTAGTTTTGGGAAAATAAAATTAACGGTGTTGTTCTACTCGCGGAGTAGATGAGCGTGGTATATTTAATATCTCAAAATCGATTTCTGGTGAGTGAGAAATTAATTTGGGAAGATGTAGTATTATTCATTTGTATTGAATAATTTCATGGGAAATGGAAAATGAAGTTTCATCCCACATTGGAAAATTACAAGTAAATTCTCTTGTATATAAGTAGGAAAGTATTCATGTTCTTTAAATTAGGACATGTGGACCTTAACCATGGACCACACGCGCGCGCCCCGCCCCGCCTAGGTTCTTGGCAATTGGGCTTTGGGGCCTACCTATATTTTTAGAGTACCAAAAATATAAAATGGTCCAATACCTTTTTTGATCCAATCGGTTCGGGTGGCCCATTTGGAATTGGGTCGGCCCACAAACATGTTTAATACACCTACGAATATGATTAATACACTCCATAGTATCTGGAATATTCCGTTCTTGCTTCCCAAGAATGAGAAACTGCGTTTCTCTCCACTACAGAACGTGGGTGACCCATATGATCACCACGTACTCCTCTTCAGCAACCTTCAGATGGGTCGGATTTCCGCCTATATATGTCATCTTTCTTCCAAACTTTCAGAACATCTTACGAACCTAAAATTTCCGAAAGTCTTTCGCTACAAAATACCCGTTTAAGCTCATAATTCCAATTTCATTCGCCGAAAGTTCACACACGTGGTGCTACCGTTGTGAATTGTTTAAACCGTTTTACCTTTGGAGACTCGTACGCATTATACCGTAAGCACTATACGGGCGTATTCAGTCTTGCGGGAATGGGTTATTCCTAGACTCGGTTTACTTCACGAATTCGTTTCGTGCTTCTTTTTCTTTCTCCTGCAGTGTTCGAAATTCACACCATTTTCTTTAACAGGTTATACAGATTAAAAATTAATGGTCTTAATATTTTAAGAAAAAAAAATGGATCTTGGGTTATATTTATAAAACCATGAGGAAATTTTACACAATTTTTAAAATATGAGGCCGATTTTCCAAACCACAAGGAGGTTTAACGCAATTTATTCATTTATAAACTAAAAAAAAATACTATTAATGCTTTAGAATACAAATTAAAGAGTGATCATTAGATTTTGAGTGAAATGTATAACGTATATTAAATGAGAAATCAAAATAATTGAATATTCTTGTTCTTCATTCAGAAATAGTGAAGGAAATACTGAAAATCCGACCGGATTTCGCATGGAAAAAGAAGCATCAGCAGGGGTGGACGGCGTTACACGTGGCATGCAGTAAAGGCAATTTAGAGATAACACGAGAACTCGTGAAATTGGATTCCGATCTCTGCTCAATTCAAGATGCCGAAGGACGTATACCTCTCCATTGCGCAGCAACGAAGGGGCGAATCAATATAATCGATGAGATTCTTTCCAACAGTCTTGAGTTCTCCGAAACGACAACGTATGGCGGAGAGACAATTCTTCACCTTGCGGTAAAGAACAATCAGTATGAAGCGGTGAAGTACTTGACAGAATCACTCAACACGGTTAAAGTTCTCAACATGCAGGATAATGATGGCAACACCATCCTTCACTTGGCCACTGCTGGAAAACTTACTGAGGTAACTCTTCTTGAACTTTTTGTTGCATAGAGGAAAATCTTTAAATTATAATATATACGAACTAGGGGGAGAATCTTGTAAACTAACCTTGAAAGTGCTTTTGAAAGAGTAAGTCTCTTGTGCATTTGGTGTATGATGCACTCACTCAACAGTTGATATTGTATACATTGAAAAGTTAGTCTCAATCACACTGAAATGTTAGTCTCAATTACACTGAAAATCAATTGATTTTCAATGTAAACTTTTCAGTGTAATTGAGACTAACTTTTCAGTGTGATTGAGACTAACTTTTCACTGTATACATTATCAACTATTGAGTGAGTGCACCGTGCACTTGGTGCATATGAGACTTTGCCCTTTTGAAATATCAAATATTTACGCTACAGACAACAATTTTGTCATTATTTTTTCTCTAGTTAAAAGTCTTTAGTGATATGAAACAATCATTAACAACAAGACCCTATTATAAATAATTATTTCATGTAATTAAAGATTTTTAATTAGAAAAACAACAATAGCATTTTTCTTGTAGTGTTAAGGGTTAATTACAAAATAATTAAAAAACTTTTATAGTCTTTATATTACAACGTGAACTTTTAAAGTGTGCAATTTGATATACGAACTAATTTATTGTTTCAATTTGATACATGATATAAAATCCAGCAACACTTCAGAGCTGGTAACAAAAACATGTCACACACCATGAATGATATTAGTTATTTTATTAAAGAATATTGGATGAAAGTTATTAGTTGTTTCATTAAAAAATATTAATTTTTTTACTATAAAATATTAGTTGTAAACAAATTTCATGGTAGAACTGATTCAAATGAGATTAAATTATTTGACGACATTTAATAAAGATGGCACCTCATTGGCATGTGACATATGCATGTCTTTAGAGGCGGGTCTAACTGTCATGTAAGTATAAGTATTGTTGAAAATTTGCACCATGTATAAAATTGCAACAGTAAATTAGTTCGTATATTGAATTGTAAACTTTAAAAGTTTATTTTGTAATTGATAATAATTATAGAATTTAAATTTGTGAATTACTTTGCAAGTCTAACTTTTGTTTCATGGTTAAACTCAACCTCAGATGGTGATATATCTGCTGAAAATCGGAGTAGAGGTGAATTGTTTGAACAGAAAGGGATTCACAGCGCTAGATGTTGTTGAAGCTGATGCAACAAACTCAAGTGCTCTGACAATTGTACCAGCACTACAACAAGCCGGAGCTAAAAGATGTGATCAATTATCTCCCGGATTCATAGACATTCACACAAACTTAAGCGAATGTCTCCATAACAGAATTCCAGACAATCAATACACCACAAACCGCAGAAGAAACCGCCATAGAGCCAAGAAGCTGGACCTGCAGAACGAAGGCCTCAGAAACGCGCGAAAAACCGTCACCATCGTGGCCGTCCTGATTGCAACGGTCACATTTGCAGCTGGTATAAACCCTCCCGGTGGATTCCACGAACAAACAGGGAAGGCCATAAGGGGAAACTTCGGTGCATTCAAGGTGTTCATGGGGTGCAACATTGTGGCATTGTTCCTCTCTTTAGGTGTTGTCAATGTACTGGTTAGCATCATCCCTTTCACGCGTGGAACGATGATGAATCTGCTCAGCACGACTCATAAGTTGACGTGGCTGTCGACGCTGTTTATGACGGCCGGTTATATAGCTGGAGTTTGGACAATCATGCCTGATGGGAGGGGAGGTCATTGGGTGTCTGTGGAGTTGGTGGTGATTGGAGGAGGGTGTAGTGTGGTGGTGTTTTTGGGGCTTGGGTTTTTGTTGGTGAGGCATTGGAAGAACAAGTTTAGGTGGAGGAGGGAGAGACGGAAAAGGATCAAAGATGACAGCCCGAACGGCGTTGAGGAAATGAAGACGATGAAGAAGACGAGTTATGATTCTAGTAGTAATTCTGATGTTGATAGCTCTGATCATGGCTATCACTTGTACTAGGTTGTGATGTTGTGTAATAAAGATAGAAATTGTACATTGTGATTGAAAATGGGATATAACAAAGCAAATTATTGTACTCAGGATTTGATTACAATCAAGTGAGGTTTAGTACAAAAAAATTACAACCTGCAGATTGCAAATTCATCTAAAATTAATAAAAAGAGACGAAATTCAGACATGTAGCGCATTTTTTCTAGCATTGGGGCTCGTTTGTTGGTCCGAAAACCAGTTGATTGTTCTCCTGGCAATAGGCAACCAAAGTCTTCTAACTTTCTCATCTTTTTCCATATTCAGTTGAGTTGTTGATCCATCTGTCCTTGTACTACTTGTGTCCAATTCTGAGAATCTTGAAATGTTAGTAATTTCAGACATTGATCTCATCTGAGATGGATCCAATGCTTCGAACATCAAACTCCCATCAGAAAGTTCGCCCGAATTGTTTCCATTCTTGGCAACAACTTTTGCATCGTGTAGGCGCTTCCTTTCCAAATCCTCTTTGATCATCAAGATCTGTTCTTTTGCCGAAAGCTCAGCCGTTAACCTCCCACTACTCAACAACATAGCATTCAGCATCTCCGCATTCAACGAAATCATGTCCGAAGAGTAGACATCGCTCCACCTGCTTTTATGCATGACATCCGAGACGATAATCTTGTGCCTAAACTTGTGCATTTTTGAATCTTGAATAAACCTCGAAGACCTCCCCTGCCTCTCCTCTCTTTGTATAAAGAACTCGAGATTTGTTAATGCTGCATTCTTCACGTCGCCCGCGCTAAGCCTGTTCCGACAAAGGGGGCAGCTCGAGTGATCCTCGAGCCACCTGTCGATGCATGCCATGTGGAAAGCGTGGCTGCATTTCGGCAGAAGTCGAAGCACTTCATCCCCCTCGAATCTTGACAAACACACGGCGCATTCGAGGCCTTCTTTCGAGCCCTTGAGCGAGGAGAACGTGAAGAAGGGGAGGGACTCGATTGTCGTCCTGTCTAGCCCCGAGAAATGGGGTTTCGATGAGCTGATCACGACGTGATGATCAGGTTCTGAATTGAGTGTATTAGGTGGGGGAATTTGGCAGAACTTGAAGTAGATTACTATGGCAACCAATATGCAGGACATTATTGCAAGAGCAATTAAGAGAACTGCAGTGCTTGGATGGAGTGGCTGTATTTCATCATCAATTTGATTGGTTGTGGTCTGAGCTTTTGCAAATGTGAACAAACATAGGACAAAGATGATCATTTCCATAAATTTGTCCATTATTTTCTTGCAACTTATTGATTGTTTCTTGGCTCTTATATGTTGTTGATCCTGGGATGGAACATTTATTAAGTCCAAATTTTGGTTCTTGATTGTGTGTGTTTTTGGTTTGGATTCTTGTGTCCATCTTGAAGGAGCATCTTATAGGGTGTGTTTAATTTGGGATTATGAAATTTGGATTCTAAAGTTTGAAATCTAAATGCAGTTTTAATAATAAAATTGGGATTTTAAAATTTTGAAATCTAAATACTATTTTGGATTTCACTGCATTTAATATGTAATGTGTATAATATTTAAGAAATTTGCTTAAAACTTAGTAATTAAGAAAGAAATTTTATTTTTAATAAAGTATCCTTTTTAATTTTAAAACTTAGTGATTAAGGAAGAAAACTTCATTTTTAATCATGTATTTTTTTTAAATCTTAAAACTCAAATTGAGTGTGGAAATAGGGTTTCTCATTGGACGGTCTGGGTCTGCAATTTAATATTTGGGCCTAAGTCTGGCATGTTAACTGTCATAAGCCTTTTTCAAAGAATTGGCATGGCCTTTTTAATAAATAGGATTGGCTTGAAAGTCTTTTAGGGGCATTTTTAATCATATTTATAAAATTATATTCAATAATTATATTATTATTAAATTATAACAATTAACTCTTTAAATTTTAAAATGAAGAATAAAATAAACTTACCAAAGGATTATCAAATAATAACATAATAACAAATTATTTAATTTATATTTAGCAATATTCTTACATATATATATATATATATATATATTAAATATTTATTATATTATATTATATATGCATTGTATTATTATATATATATATATATATATATATAGTTAAATAGGCCGGTCTGTTGGGCTTAAAAGGCTTACAAAAAAGCTCAAGTCTGGCCTATTTAAATAAATAGGCTTTTAAAAAAGTCTGAGTCTGTCTCATTTATTAAACGAGCCGAGTCGAGTTGAGCATTAGGTAGTTCGAGCCGTAGGCCTCTGTCGAGTAGTCTGGTATATCTCCACCCCTACTTAAAACTTAGTAATTAAGGAAGAAACTCTATATTTAATTCTTTTTAAATTTTAAAAATCAAATTGAATATAAATAATTATAATAACACATGTCATGTTTTAAAAATAATGAAAAATGAGATGAAATTATGGAACGTGCGATTTTATTTGAATACACCCTCCCCTACATTTACCTATAAATTTTATAATTTTTTCAATCACATTTTCTTTTTTATCTGATCAATGAAAATATGATTATTTTATTCTTATTCTTATTTTACTTGTTACTTTTCACATTTATTTTTCACTTTTACAACTAAACATACTAATTATTACATATTATCCAATCATAACCACAATTAAAAAATAAGCAATAATACACCAATTATATGCTCTTTCAAATTATTTGACATAAGTTAAATTCTATCATACTTAAATTTTAAAATAAACACATACTATTATTATTTATTAAAATTTTAAAATCCACTAAATTTTAAATTTTGATTCAAATATTCACAAAATCTTAAATTAAATATACATAGTTGTTTTTTGAAACTACAAGTCAAATTTTCTATTTGAAATGGAGAAATAAAATTTGTTAAATGCTATCCCTGATCTTGACTATACACACACCTAAATTTTGTGTTGATTGGTTCTTTCTCAAGTCTACAATATTGAGCCTTACCGGAGGTCTACAATATTGAGTGTTTAAATTTTAAGTTTAATTTTAGATAGAATACTGCATGATGACAAATAAAGACATCTGCGGCAATCGCTGCTTTTTATATTTCAACATAATTGCAGTTTTCAAAGACTAAAGACATTTGATAAAACAAGTACAATATTGTCTTGTGCTATCATTCTTCTCATTGGGTCGGTATATGTTTGGTATGCTATTTTATTAGTTATTTTTTGGTTCTTCTGATAGAGACATAAATGTCCTTTCACTATGGAAGCAATTGTAAAAAAAAAATTAACAATTCACTCAGAATTATTTTAGACTCCATATTATAATATTATAAAAGGGGGCGTTTGGTTTACGGGGTAGGATTGAATTAGAACTATCGAAAAACGGATAAACTAAAATCAAAAAATTTGGACTAGAACCAAATTTTTTAATCGAATTATACACGAGATAGCCGTTCTAGTCTATCCAGTGTCATGGTCATGTGCAATCCCTCATACCAAATACGAAATTATCTGAGATTATAAAGACAATCTCAGGCAATCCCTCAAACCAAACGACCCTTGAGATGAATGAAAAAACTGAGAAATAATAAAACTTTCATTTTGACCCAACGCCAGACGCTTGATCATAAATATTACACTCAAAAAGAGCTTTATCAAACTTCTATTTCATCAAGTCTGAAAAAATGACAGAATTTCTACTCCTTTAGCCTTGCACCAACATGTAACAATTATGAACATGCTATAGATTTGGTTATTGTGGTGGGAATAAAAGCTCCGTGAAACCCGTAAGGCACTCGCCTCGGAAGATCAATGACAGCAATGGGCTCGCCCGAGAAATTCTTGGCATCAACTACATATACCTACAATATGTCAAGATTTAACACAAATTAGTACAAGAATAACATCATTCAAACATAATTTTCTCAGAGAATTTTACTAACATGAGATGTGTTGCTATCTTCGTTATGCACGTATGTAATGATCCAACCATCATCCTCTTCACCGTCGCCTGCTTTAGCCACAAAGGCAGCCCCGGAGCCGAAGGTATTCTCCGGAAACTCATGACATTCTACCTTTATCGTACTCTCGTTTTGTTTTTCATCCTGTTTTAAATATTTTCAACTTTCTTGATGAGATAAAGATAAGAAAGACCAACAGTATCAGAGGATAATATATACCGAAGAACTTCCAAGTTCCTTCTCGTCTAAATAAAGTTTAGCGAGCCCTCCATATTTTGCCATGCCTGGAGACAAAATTTGATCTTATTACAAGTCAGAAAACTTCAAATAGATCAATTTTGTTACCATGTAACTATGGTTACCTGATATAGTGCTCGATTTTGGATCAACCAACAATGTGTATCCGTACTTATTTCTTCTGCCATTGTACGCCTCATTGATCATTGGAAATTCCATAGAGTAGTTAGCTCCTGTAAGATTCGTCTCTGCCACCTCTCCAGTCTGCATGTTGAGTCTCCACTCATAAACACGCGAAAGGAATGATTCCTCGTTTGATTCGTCATCAATCTGCTTGAACCGTTTTGAGAACCACTCAAATTTGTTCAGACCAAAGTCGGGGCCTGGTATGATTGAGTCACGCGTCCTACACGCCATGACTACGACCTGTAATCACATCCAAGCACAAGCATGAATCAGGACAAGAACTTGTATGAATTTGGTTCACAGATATGAGATTTGTGAACTTTATTGATTCTAATGAACCCTAAATGGATCATATATACACGTTTTTGTTGGACCCCATTTTATAAATTGGTCAAATATGGGATGGGGTTCACGTGAACCAAGTTCACACAAGTGTTACTCATGAATCAGATATCATTAAAATGAAAACATAATATTTCTGTACTGGTTTTGGTGTGGCTTGTTTACCTCGTTATCTTGCTCGTAACAATTCATAATGTGAAATATACAGCTTGGTTCAACTTTAAACCACTGGATGGAATCTGAATCTCCATAACGAGGCATTACTCCGATCCTAGCATAATCTTCTTTGTTGTACTTTATTAGCCTACATATTGAATTCAATCTGTCAAGACAATAATAGTTCGGAATGGCTCTTGTTACACTGACATTTTCATGAAGGCGAAGAACACTCACGGCCCTCCACGTATGAGTCGAATGGCGTCTAAAGTCAGCGGGAAGTCCATGATCACATTGTACCTGGAAAAAGAAGAAGACAACACATCAAAAGCTGCAACTCACAATCCCAGGTGAGAAAAATAACTTCTTACCTCTCTGTAATCCCATTTTGATGGCAAAGGCTACATCTGTCCAATTTGAGATCAACTTTGTGAAGTAATTTATTTCCATCAGCTGAAGCAAGGAAAAATGTTGAAAACAATTCCACAAGATATACTTTTGTTTTGATAGTGGACTTAAAAACATCAAACGTTTATACCTGAGATTACTCCCAGCTCTAAGTACGGTTTTTCTGTATGAGCTCCTGTAATCACTAATTCTCCGGTGCCTGGATCTTTCTGTGTCACAAAAACGAGTAGTTATATATTAAAAGGTTAATAGTCTTTAATTCTTTTAACAGTAAAACGAAAGTACCTGCGGATGGGCAGTACATGGCCTAGTCCAAGCACCATTTACATCCCAATTTTGTTTCGTTTCAAGGGTAAGAATGTCAATCTCTTGTGGAATATAGTTTTCAGCAACCGAGTACACCTTCCCAGAATGCTCAAACACATTGGTGTTGCTAAAAATTTTGTCAGTTATGCCAAATCTCAACTGCAAAACACAGAAAAGAAATCAGTTATCTTTACTTAATACTCTTACAACATTTTTTCACCCGATCATTTGCTTACATAGTTAAGTAGATAAGCTGACAAGATAGCAAGAGAATCGCCTTCTATACCAGGAAGGAATGCTGGTTTCTTCCTAGCCTTTTCTAGTTTGAAAGATTCTGATTCCACATGCCTGTTGTTGTACGAAATCATCCATCTGCCATCATCGTCTTTAAAGAAGTATAACGCGTGAAGCATGCCTTCTCCTTCTATCCAACTGTGACTAGACTTTCCAAATATAGACTTTGTCGACTTGAAACCTCCAAATGAGGGGTTCGATCCTGCATCAAAGGAAACATCATATCTGATCTGATCTGATCTGCTAATTATAGTTAATATTTTACCAACTTGTTCTTTAAAAATCCAGTGTGGCCCCTAAATAGATAATGGAATGGAGAAACATGACACAAGTCAAGGTTATATACAATTAAGCACCACCAGGAGATATAAAAAACATAGATATTTCGAAACCATGCCTTTACATAATATATTGTCTTCTCCTATGTTTCCATGAGCTTTTTCATAATATTTTGTCTTTTCCGATGCTTCCATTTAGTTAGAAACACATAGCAATCCAAATGTCCATTTAAGGGGTTGGCTTAACAGGCTATTACTCGATCACATAGTAAAATCAGAAGAGTAAGATAAAAAAAAATGGAACCTTGAAAGGTGAAGTGAACAAGCGAATAACAAAAAGTTAAAGTTAAAACCCAATATCAATATATCCATCGAGTATTGACACAAGAGTTTAAATTATAAATCGTCCCATAACTTTATGACAAATAGATTTGGTCCAAAAATTAATTTCTATCAGATTTAGTCCCGATTTTTGTGACAGAGTCCAATTTTGGTCTCAATTCTCACTTTGAAGTCCGAATTTGGTGATTTCCGACAAGAGTGTTGATGTGGCGTTTATGACTACAATTTATATTTGATTTTTTCTTTTCTTTTACAATTTTATTGCACATAATATATATTTCAAAATCCTAAAAGAAAGTGACAAAATAAAATATAATTAGCACATATTGACGCCTCATCAACACCTTTGCCATAAATCCCCAATTTCGGACATCAAAACGACGTCGTATTGTCTTTTCCGGCCGATTTGGGACAAAAATTGGACTTTTTTAGAGAATTTGGGACTAAATCTGATAAAAATTTAATTTTGGGACTAAATCGGTTTTGTCAGAAAGTTATGGGACAATTTGTAATTTAAACTCATTGACACAACCAAAAAAGATTTTTGGAGTCTTATGCAGAGAAGTTTGTAATAAGTTTATTCAATAGTAAACAAGAATAATTCCACTAATCTTAGCTCTGACAGTTCTTTCTACACTTCTATTGTGAATTCAGAACCAATCAAAATTAATAATAATTATAATAATAATTCTGAGTCTATCACTTCTAATTTGTTCTGATAAACAATGCATCATTGAAACTAACTAAGAAAACAAAGAATGTCTGCTTTTTCTCTACAAGAATCAAGAAACGTACCGTTTCTGATGTAAACACCGGCTGGAAAATCATCCGGGATCCTCCCATTAATGGACCCACTAACATCTACCGCCTCACCGATCTCGTCCACCGGAGCAAAATTACTCTGTTCATAAAAAAAGTCATCACAATTTCATTCAAACAAACCATATTTCCAGATCCCTTTTGCACGAAATGTGAATAAGATTACCTGACCCGGGAACAACGGCTGATCAACAAACTCGAACACAGAATCAACTAAGGCATCCAACAACCCCACAGAGGCCTGTTTGATTGTCTTTGCAACATGGTGAAGTACGGGGTTTTGCAGCTTCAGCTCTTCCAACGATGGCTGCCAAAGATTACAACTTCACATCACATAAAGAAATTGTCAAGAATGGCAAAAGAAACTGTGTTTTCTTTACCTTTAAAGTACTGATGGAAGATGAGAAAGAAGATTTTGGATGGTGATCACTTTTAGGCGCGGGAGAAGGCCTTATTGAGGAGCAGTTAACCTGAATTATACAGCTAACACCACTCATCTTTCTCCACAAATATTTGACTTGCAATTAAACAGTAATTATACATGTATATATAACAAATTTAAAGAGGATAGAGATGGAGACCCAAGTAGATTATATAGTGATTAGATAGTCTGACTTAATTTCCTATTTTGGATTCACGGGACAAGATTGGATTAGATGCGATTAGGCTGAAGGGATTGGATTAGATGAATTAATCTGAGTGTGAATGTATGTTTGGATTGTAGGATAGGATTATGTCTAAAATTTAATATAATTCAGGGTCATGGTCCTATGCAATCCCTCGAACCAAACATGAGATTACCTCGGATTATAAAGACAATCTCAGGCAATCCTTGAGATGTCCCTTTTGTTTTATACACTTCACACTTATTCCTAGAAATCATAAGAGCACCAAATGTTCTGTCCATATCAAAAGATTAAGGTGCAGTTATTACTATTATTTTATTTATAAATGCATCTCAATTAGTAAATGCATATATGTCTATGTTGAACTAAAATAAATTTTGGCAAATTGCCTAAAACCCTCGTTCCAAAGATCAAATTCATGTCAATATAGAAAAACAATCTTTGATCCAAAATGAAAGCTCAAAAGCACTAACCGTATCAAATTCTGGCAATTTCGAATCAGTAAACTCAAATCATCCGACCTAATTTACGAAAAACTGAGAACCGTATTCACCATCAGTGATTAAAGCTTAATATAATGGGATTTTTACCTGAAACCCCTAATTTGAACATGAAATCATCAATCAATCTCTGAACCACCAATGAAATTCGTCGAACGACACCAAATAATTTGCAGAACATTTTGCAATTCTGGCAGGCGCGAGAATATTCCATCTTCTCGTTGATATTCGAATTGCGCAAATCTGCGGTAATTAACAGAATGTTTTTGTTGAAGGGCAGTGCCAGTAATGATGAGAAACCAGAACTGGAGTGTGTTTAATTAGAAAGGTAAAAAAATAGATTCAAATTACTGCCAATTCTATTTTCAAAAAAAAAAAGAAAAAAAATTACTGCCTATTCTCAAGAATAAGCGCTTTGAGTATATTATTTTATTTATTTAAGAGAGTCACTGCTCAAGGCCCAAAATCCCCTAAACGGCTAAACCCACCAAAATTACTAATTATACTCCAATAAAATTTAAAAATTAGCATGTATTACGAAATATACTCTATTTTATTCCTATAAAATTATTACCCCATCAAAATAAAAAATAACACATTTCTATTTCATATTATCATAATTATCTCTCTTCTCAAAAAAAATTTATTTATTTATTCTTATTCTATAACTTTTTAATCAAAATTTAAAAAAAATTGAAAAATATTATAAAAAATCAACCAAAATTTAGAAAATATATAAATTACAAAATTAATTATTAAAGTAAAATTCTTTAAAAATATTTAAAAATAAAAAAAATTAAATTGAAAAAAATTTAATTTATAATATAAATCTAAAAATAAAAAAACCAGATAAATTTGTAAATAATTAAGAAAATAAAATTAATCTTCAAAAAATCAAATAAGAAATAAAAAAACTTCAAAAGGAAAATTATTAAAGCCAAATAAAATAAGAAAAATATTTTATAAGAGTCAATTCAATCATCGTAAATAATTAAATTAAAAATTAATTAATTTTTATTTAGTTTTGAAGGTTTTTTTAATTTAGTTCTTTTTGAAAATTTAGTTGGTTTTCTAATTTTTTTAAATCAGATTTTATTTTTTATAGAATTGTTTGGAAGATATAATTTTATAAAAAAAATTCAATTTTCAGATTTTAAAGAATTCTTTTAATTGAATTTCTAAATTTCATATAATTTTATTATTTAAATATTTAGCCAATTTTTAGATCGGGTTTTATTTTTTATTGAATTATTTGGAAGATATAATTTTATAAAAAGAATTAAATTTTCAGATTTTAAAGAATTCTTTTAATTGAAATTCTAAATTTCATATAATTTTATTATTTAAATATTTAGCCAATTTTTAAAAACATTTTCCAGATTTTTTAATTCTAATTTTTTTTAGATTTTTATTTAAAGAAAAATAAAAAATTGATTAATTTAAACTTAATGAATTAATTTTAAATTTAAAAAAGTAAAGTCAAAGTCAACAAAACCTAGAAGATAATTTACCTATATTTATATAAGGATAACTTAGTCATTTAATATATGTCTATTATTGACTTTAAAATAATGGGGTATGTTTAGAGGATTTTGGGGTTTAAGTAGTGAGACTCCTTTTTTAAAAGTTCATTTTATCCTTTTAGTTTTCAATTTTAAAAGTGGTATTAGAACATAAAAATAAATTCAAGATTGAAAATTAAAAATAAAACATAATTTAAATAGAAATACAACCCACCCATTTATTAAAAAGGGGTTAACGCAAGAAAAAATTATTTTTTAGGACATTAACTTATTGGTATTTGAAAAATTATACACTATTTTTTCGTGCTTACAAATATATGAAACAATCTTTATGAGCTTAAAAAATTAGAACACTATATTTGTAATCTTGTAAATAAGCACACTCTCTTTTATTTTGGGCAAATTTAGGCCAAATTTTATAAAATGTGGGTAAAATAAAGTCTGATTACGATATGCCCAGTTGGCCATATTATATAAAAGTTGGGCTAAATTGGACAAAATTAAAAAATAGTGTCCTAATTTTGCAAGTTTGTAAAGGTATTGTCCTAATTTTGCAAGTTCGTAAAGATATTGTCTCAATTTTACAAGTCCATAAAGATAGTGTCCTAATATTACATATACTCATAAGGTAGTGTCCTAAAATAACAATATTTTTTCTTATAACCAATTTAATTAAGAAAAGCAAGATTGGGAAACCAAAAAACTAAGGTCAATTTTAATGAAGAAAAGTATGAAACTTTTTCAAATGATAACCGCTTCATAGAAGAGTTGAGAGAGTTGACTCGATCTCTAATTGTTGTTTTCTTGTATAATTAAAACCATAATTAATTAATCTATTAGATATTATAGTACCATTCGTTTTTTTATAAACTTTTTAATATGTGAAAGATATCTTCAAGTTAATTATCAAAGTAATTGTAGAAGTTATATTTATGACCACAATACCCTACAACCAATTTAGTTAATGGTAACGAAGACTATTAATTTTTTATTTAAAGAACATTAATTGGTTAAAGTAAAATGTATCTAAAACTAATTATAAAGTGGTTTATATATGAAATTTAATTTAAGAGATCCTCTCAATAGTAATATTCTATGATTTACATATATAATACAACATTGAGATTAATAATGTTTCTAATCTATCAGCAATATGTCTAAATTACGAATTGATATGTATACAATAAGTCATACCTTATAAGTTATCACTATATTAACTCATATACGAAAGGAATTTTTTTTAGGACATTATTTTATGGTTGTTTGTAATTTGTGATTTTTTTGCAAAATTACGACACTATCTTTTGTAATTTGTGTAAATAACAGAAGATTATATTGCTTAAATATTCACATTTTTAAGGTTCTATAACTTTGTCCAAATTCATGAATGGTACCGTAACTTTTTATTCTAACAATTTTAGTCATGTTGATATCAATTATAGTCATTTTGGTTGGAAAATTCATATTCAATACAAACAAACTAATAAAGTAATAGTAAAATTCACTTACACACTAAATACCAATTATTGAAAAGTTACGGACTAAATTATTTCCAAACAAACATCTATTATTGCAAATTCCACCAAATTAGACCGGCACCATCAAAGTGAACATCTAATTAGCGAGGATGACATTAAATAGCATCAATTATTAGAGGTCAAAAATATATATATATATAGTCTATCAATTAATTGCCGAATTTGGAGTTGGTAGGAGTATAATTTTTACATAAAATCTGCATAATTATATACTTTGAATATATACAATAAATATCAATTATTGAAGATAAATGAGCAAGACTACAACACATATATATCTTAATAATAAAATTAGACAATAAAATAATCACAGAAATATTGAATTTATATGTAATCAGGAAGAATATTCACGCTATGTTAACTGGAATAATCTATGTTCAAGTTTGCTGATAATTTGAAATTTGTAAATTGTGTGTTTGGTAGTGTGTTGTTTGGAAATATATAGATACATTTTATATTGGGACTTTAACATGCATGCATTATGCTAACATTAATACATTTAACTTAAATTAGGGCACAAAGTATTAATTTACAAAATAAATAGCATTTTGACTAAAGTGCAATAATGTTACACGAATATATTACAGGTGATAAATGCAGCCAATTTATATAAATTAAATTCCAAAAATATCTCAATTTATTTTGGTAATATTAATTCATTAAACTTGTAATATGGAATTGTCACGTACCAAATCTATCTTTTTAGAACCAAATAAATCACCTTATTCATGGAATATTGTAATCACGTTCCAAATTATCATTTCCATTGTAATCATGTGGTATATCATTCTATTCATGGAATAAATATTTACTATTATGTATAAAATTTATTCATAACATTAAATCTTTATTTACCATAATTTATATTCAACATTCAAATAAAAAAGTCGAATGTTGTATCACAACATTAATCTTTTATAACTGATTAATTCAGTATATTATGATTATTTTATGAGTTGATTAAAAATTTTAAATAATTATGTTATTAATAATAATTATATACATAATTTAAATACGATATGCAAGTAGCTAATATTTTAATAAGGTGCCAAATTTTATTTTCAACACATAATCTATAACACTGTAAACCAACTATAGAGAAAAAAATACCATATTAAAATAACCCATGCATAAGATTAGGGGTGGCATACCGCAACGTACCGCATACCGTACCGAAAATTTCGGTATGAAAAATCCATACTGATACCGTACCGAAAATTTTGGTATATCGGTATATTGAAATTTCGGTATATCAAAAAACGCATACCGCATACCGTACCGAACATTCGGTATGTCGTACCTTACCGATATTTCGGTATATACCGGTTCATACCGAAATACTGATTCATACCGAAATACCGGTCCATACTGAAATATTTATCTAATTATTTAATATGAAAATAATTTAAATAAATTCGGTATTTTTCGGTATGGTAAGTGCGGTATACCGGTATTTTCAATATTTGCTTCACCCCTACATAAGATTTGCAAGGTTATAGGTAAACTTAATATATATGAGCCAATATTCAAGGAAAATTCATTATTGACTAAATAAATTTCAATATTACACGCATTAACTTTAACATATATATTTATAATTTTGTTCCTTTATAAATTTGGTGCATAAATTTATGGGAATTACATTGACTAATTAAATTTCCATACTCCCTCACATTAATTTTTAGAATATTTATGAAATGTGATTAGTGTAATTTGTGCCCACGTTCCAAATATTTAACGAACAAATATGTCAACAAATAATAAATTAATTAACAATTTATAATATAATAAAAATCACAGCGGTTACTTTCTTTTAAATTAGTTGAAAGTGGATGAAGGAATGACTAAAATTTAGGATGGTTGACCACATTGATTAAAATCTATAATCAGTTGTTAATTTTTTTTTTTTTAATATTTATTCAGAATCTTGGATAGTTAGATCAAAGAAAAAAAAAAATGGGGAGCATATATATAAGAAAGCTATCGGATAAAACAATGAATCTAGACTCCAAATTTAAAATAATTATAAGAAAAAGTGTACTAATAAATGAACATTTTAAAATCGGAGATGATCAAATTTTTAGGCAACAATACATACATCAAATAAATCAAATAAAATAGGCTTATCGACCTAAATTAAAACAGTAATTAAATTTTTAGGCAACAATTACACACGTTAATTAATTTTTTAAGTTTTGAATAATGATTGAAAACACCAAGTCAATGTTTACTAAATTAAAACAATAATTAAATTTAGGGAATATAATTTTTACAAAAATATAAATTAATAACGCATTATATCTGTATATATTAAGGAAAATCCGGAATAATCAACTGCAAATATATTTTATTTTGATTACGGAGTATGCAAATAGATAAGGAATTAACGTGAAGGATAGCAATAAGAAACTTAGGATGAAGGCAATACACGATTCAAATAATTAAGTTTTATTCATAGGGAATGGATCACAAAAGACATCTACATAGAAAAATGCAACAGTATTCCACAAATGGATGAATCGAAAACCAAAATAGTACACCAAAAAGGGAAAAAAAAGGAAAAATCCAAACAAAATATTGTACACTAATATTACATGAGAAGCAAAAGGACCCAATAATCCAACGTACCTAAAAAAGGGACGACAAAATCAGAAATATAATATTAGATAAAAAAAATTAGGCAAGAATGCGACGAACAAAAAAGGTGAACGACGAATGAATAGAGAAACAGAAGATGGGATGCACAAATTTATAGATAATATTAATGATCAATGGACGAACACGATCATTTAAAAAAAAAAACTAAATAGATGAAATCATTTTGCAATAAATGATCGAATGAGAGGGGGTCATTCTTGAAATAGAGCACTTGAAGATATGTCACATAGGCATTGATAGGTTTTGCTATATAAAGTTATGGATATATATATACACATATATATATTATCAGAATTATTTTACTCTCCATATTATAAGAGTATTGGAGATGAAAGAAAAAACTGAGAAATAACAAAACTTTTATTTTGACTCAACTCCAAACGCTTGATCATATATATTACACTCAAAAAGAGCTTCATCAAACTTCTATTTCATCAAGTCTGCCAAACAAGAGCCTTTATAAACACAAATAACATGCAGGGAAAATTGCAGACGAAGTCGCTGAACAATTTAAAATGGCATAAAGACCTCTAGTTTTACAAAAGTTAAAAAGTGACAGAATATCTACACCTTTAGCTTTGCATCAACATGCAACAATTATGGACATTCATTAAGGTCAATCGTATCCTATCTACAATATTGATCAACATGCTAATTCTTTATAGATTTGATTATTGTGGTGGGCATAAAAGCTCCGTGAAACCCGTAAGGCACTCGTCTCGGAAGATCAATAACAGCAACGGGCTCGCCCGAGAAATTCTTTGCATCAACTACATATACCTACAATATGTCAAGATTGAACACAAATTAGTACAAGAATAACATCATTCAAACATAATTTTGTCTGAGAATTACTAACATGAGATGTGTTGCTATCTTCGTTATGCACGTATGTAATGATCCAACCATCATCCTCTTCACCATCGCCTAATTTCGCCACAAAGGCAGCCCCGGAGCAGAAGGTATTCTCCGGAAACTCATGATATTCTACCTTTATCGTATCCTCGTGTTGTTTTTCATCCTGTTTTAAATATTTTCAACTTTCTTGATGGGATAAAGATAAGAAAGGTAAATCTAGGAAGACTAACAGTATCAGAGGATAATATATACCGAAGAGCTTACAAGTTTTTTCTCATCTAAATAAAGTTTGGCGAGCCCCCCATATTTTGCCATGCCTGGAGACGAAATATCACCTTATTACATGTCCGAAAACTTCAAATAGATCAATTTTGTTACCACGTAATAATGGTTACCTGATAAAGTGCTCAATTTTGGATTGACCACCTTTGTGTATCCGTACTTATTTCTTCTGCCATTGTATGTCTCATTAATCATGGGAAATTCCATAGAGTGGTTAGCTCCTGTAAGATTCGTCTCTGCCACCTCTCCGGTCTGCATGTTGAGTCTCCACTCATAAACACGCGAAAGGAATGATTCCTCGTTTGATTTGTCATCAATCTGCTTGAACCGTTTTGTGAACCACTCAAATTTGTTCAGACCAAAGTCGGGGCCAGGTATGATTGAGTCACGCGTTCTACACGCCATGACTACGACCTGTAATCTCATCCAAGCACAAGCATGATGAATCGGGACAAAAACTTGTATGAATTTGGTTCACAGATATGAGATTTGTGAACTTCATTGATTCTAATGAACCCTAAATGGATCATATATACACGTTTTTGTATTTTATAAGTTGGTCAAATATGGGATGGGGTTCACGTGAACCAAGTTCACACAAGTGTTACTCATGAATCAGATATGAAAATGAAAACATAATATTTCTGTACTGGTTTTGGTGTGGCTTGTTTACCTCGTTATCTTGCTCGTAACAATTCATAATGTGAAATATACAGCTTGGTTCAACTTTAAACCACTGGATGGAATCTGAATCTCCATAACGAGGCATTACTCCGATCCTAGCATAATCTTCTTTGTTGTACTTTATTAGCCTACATATTGAATTCAATCTGTCAAGACAATAATAGTTCGGAATGCCTCTTGTTATACTGACATTTTCATGAAGGCGAAGAACACTCACGGCCCTCCACGTATGAGTCGATTGATGTCTAAAGTCAGAGGGAAGTCCATGATCACATTGTACCTGGAAAAAGAAGAAGACAACACATCAAAAACTGCAACTCACAATCACAGGTGAGAAAAATAACTTCTTACCTCTCTGTAATCCCATTTTGATGGCAAAGGCTACATCTGTCCAATTTGAGATCAACTTTGTGAAGTAATTTATTTCCATCAGCTGAAGCAAGGAAAAATGTTGAAAACAATTCCACAAGATATACTTTTGTTTCGATGGTGGACTTAAAAACATCAAATGTTTATACCTGAGATTACTCCCAGCTCTAAGTACGGTTTTTCTATATGAGCTCCTGTAATCACTAATTCTCCAGTTCCTGTAACTTTCTGCATCACAAAAATGAGTAGTTATATATTAAAAGGTCAATAGTCTTAATTCTTTTAGCAGTAAAAGGAAAGTACCTGTGGATGGCTAGTACATGGCCTAGTCCAAGCACCATTTACATCCCAATTTAGTTTCGTTTCAAGGGTAAGAATGTCAATCTCTTGTGGAATATAGTTTTCAGCAGCCGAGTACACCTTCCCAGAATGCTCAAACACATTGGTGTTGCTAACAATTTTGCCAGTTATGCCAAATCTCAACTGCAAAACACAGAAAAGAAATCAGTTATCTTAACTTAATACTCTTGCAACATTTTTCACCCGATCATTTTCTTACATAGTTAAGTAGATAAGCTGACAAGATAGCAAGAGAATCGCCTTCTATAGCAGGAAGGAATGCTGGTTTCTTCCTAGCCTTTTCTAGTTTGAAAGATTCTGATTCCACATGTCTGTTGTTGTACGAAATCATCCATCTGCCATCATCTTCTTTAAAGAAGTATAACGCGTGAAGCATGCCTTCTCCTTCTATCCAACTGTGACTAGATTTTCCAAATATAGACTTCGTCGACTTGAAACCTCCAAATGAGGGGTTTGATCCTGTATCAAAGGAAACACCATATCTGATCTGATCTGCTAATTATAGTTAATATTTTACCAACTCGTTTCTTAAACAAACCCGCATGGACCCTAAATAGATAATGGTATGGAGGAACAGGACACAACTCAAAGTTATATACAATTGAGCACCACCAGGAGATATAAAAAAGACATAGATATTTCGAAACCATGCCTCTACATAATATATTGTCTTTTCCTATGTTTCCATGAGCTTTTTCATAATATTTCGAAACAGATAGCACTCCAAATGTCCATTTCAGGGGTTGGCCTCACAGGCTATAACTCGATCACATTGTAAAATCAGAAGAGTAAGATAAAAAAATGAACCTCGAAAGGTGAAGTGGGACAAGCTAATAACAAAAAGTTAAAAGTTAGAACCTCAATATCAATATATCCATAGAGTATCAACACAACCAAACAAGATTTTTGGAGTCTTATGCAGAGAAGTTTATAATAAGTTTATTGAATAGTAAACAAGAACTAATAGCTCTAATCTTGGCTCTGACAGTTCTTTCTCCACTTCTATTGTGAATTCAGAACCGATCATAAATAATAATAATAATAATAATAATTTTCCCTTGAAAATGAAAACTTAAAAGTGACATTTTTCCATATTTCCCTAATTCTTATCACTTCTAATTTGTTCTGATAAACAATGTCTCATTGAAACTAACTACGAAAACAAATAGTGTCTGTTTTTTTCTATATAACAATCAAGAAACGTACCGTTTCTGATGTAAACACCGGCTGGAAAATCATCAGGAATCCTTCCATTAATGGACCCACTAACATCTACTGCCTCACCAATCTCATCCACCGGAGCAAAATTACTCTGTTCATCAAAAAGTCATCACAGTTTCATTCAAACAAACCATATTTTCATATCCCTTTTGCACAAAATGCGAATAAGATTACCTGACCCGGGAGCAAGGGCTGATCAACAAACTCGAACACAGAATCAACTAACGCATCCAACAACCCCACAGAGGCCTGTTTGATTGTTCTTGCAACATGGTGAAGTACAGGGTTTTGCAGCTTCAGCTCTTCCAACAATGGCTGCCAAAGATTACAGCTTCACATTACATAAAGAAATTGTCAAGAATGGCAAAAGAAACTGTGTTTTCTTAACCTTTAAAGTGCTGATGGAAGATGAGAACGAAGATTTAGGATGATGATCAACTTTAGGCGCGAGAGAAGGCCTTATTGAGGAGCAGTTAACCTGAATTGTACAGCTGATACCATTCATCTTTCTCCACAAACATTTGACTTGCAATTAAACAGTGATTATACATGTATATATAACAGATTCAAGAGGAAAGAGATGGAGACCCAAGTAGATTATAATAGAACCGATGTTGTCGAGGATCTTTTGTACTTTACAAGAGCATCTTTCCATTTTGTTTTATACTCTTCACACTTATTCCTAGAACTCGTAAAAGCACCAAATGTTCTGTCCATATCAAAAGATTAAGGTGCAGCTATTAGTATTATTTTATTTTTCAATGCATCACCTGACATTTTATAATTTTGTTATCAACTAGAATCTATAATTTAAAAGCTGAGAAATATATGCTTCTACCTGATTATAGTTTCTCACTAATAATTTACTCTATTCAAAAAAATTATCAAACACACAACATTTACTTTCCACAAATTTTACAAACACTCACCACTTTTACCAATAAGCAATTATTTTTCATATTCACTAAATTAAATCACTTTAAAAAGCTTTTTTTTTTTCAAACACACCCTTTAGATTCAAATTACTACTATTCTCAAGAATAAGTGCATTGAGTATATTTTTTTTTTTATGGTTCATTTTCTTTTAATTTCCAACTTTAAAAGTGGTATTAGAACATAAATTTATTTATTTTATTTTCAAGATTGAAAATTAAAAATAAAACATAATTTAAATAAAAACACAACCCACCCATTTATGACTTGAAGAGTATATATAGAGTGAAATTGTTTCATACATGAATCACTTAAATGTATTAGTTGTTTTCACTAAAAAAATTAGTTGTTTCACCAAAGAGTATTAATTGTTTTCACTGAACAATCTTAGTTTATTTTTACTGAACGATTAAAATTCTTAAGTGTAAATAAATAATATTTTTCAATAAAAATAATCAATACTTTTTATTAAAAATAATCAATACCCAACATTTGTGTTTACTACGAAACTATGAAAAATTGGGTGGCACCGCCATAATTTAGATTAATTGAGAAATTCCGTATATATTATATGGGGGAAGAATTTCATATCAAGGCCCAAATTTTAGATTGTGTCTCAATTTAAGTATTTATTTAAAAGTATCTCAAATCAAGTCTCAATTTTTATTTTTTTCTCAATTTAAGGCTTGTTTTGAATTCTTGTGTCTCAATTCAAGACCCAACAAACAATTATTTTTTAAATTAAATTAATTCAATATGAACAAAATAAAAAATTAGAGACATCCGTTATAAATAAAAAAAATTAATTAATTTTAAAAAATATTAACCTTTTATTATATAATGAATATTTCTAATTTTTTAATATCATCATGTTAATTTAATTTAAAATTTTAATTTATTGTTTAAAAAAATTGATAACTAGCATTTTGAAATTAAAAAATAAAACTAACATTTTTCATATACGACGGGAAAAGATTATACGGAAAAAATGTTAGTTGTCATATTTTTAAAAATACTAAATTAATACATGGTGATAATAAATAAAAATTAGAAATATATATTATATTAATAAAAAAGTTAATTTTTTATAATTAAAGTTTTTCATAATTTAAGACGAATGTCTCTAATTTTTTTTTTAATGTCTCTAATATATTTTTTGTATTGAATGAATTTAATTGTTTGTTGGGTCTTGAATTGAGACACAAGAATTCAAAACAAGTCTTAAATTGAGAAAAAAATAAAAATTGGGACTTAATTTGAGACACTTTTAAAATGAGTACTTAAACTGAGACATAACCTAAAATTTGGGTCTTGATATGAAATTCTTCGGAAATGAAATGTTTACTCAACTCTTAACAATTTTGATCTCATTACTTTTTCCTGTATTAAACTGAGACATAACCTAAAATTTGGGTCTTGATATGAAATTCTTCGGAAATGAAATGTTTACTCAACTCTTAACAATTTTGATCTCATTACTTTTTCCTGTATTTATTTTACCAGATACAATATTGTTTAAACTATAGATTGTATTAGAAGACAACAATGTAAAGTTGTAAAATAAAAATTGAAATGTGATATTTGTACTAAAAGTACAATAGATAATACCTCCGTTCAACAAAAGATTATCATTTATAGATTTCTCATTATATAAGTTTATTAGGGAAAATTAAATTTTTAGGACATTATCTTATAGCAATTTGCAAAATGGGGACACTTTCTTTACGGGCTGGCAATTTTAGGACACTTTCTTTTAAATTTTGCAATTTCAGGACACGGGCTGGCAATATCAGGACTCTTTTTTTTAAGTTTTGCAAATTTAGGTCAGCTAATACTAATTACGGGCCAAACGGGCTTGATCCTCCAGCTTGACTGCTTCGTAGACGCCATATCACTAAAATCCTTCCACGTTATTAAAATATTTGACGAATTTAAAATCTAAAAAAGTCTGAACAATTAAAAAACTGCTTATCATACTTTGCGCTCTGGGATTATGATTCAAGCTCTTGCTTGTTCTCCCCGTTGCTTTCACCATTCTTGGCTGGTATGTAAATGATTTTTAGAAATTAAAAATGTAATTGTATTTTCCATTCCAATAGAACTTCCGTCTAACCTTTTTTTAATAATTTTGATCCCATGAGAATTTTTCAACCAAAATTAGTGAAATTGGAATTTTGCAAAATTGATTTTTTTTTTTTTTTATTTGCGGGAAGAGTTGGGATTAGGGCTCCAAATTTTCGTTTGGCCCGAAATTAGTATCAATTGGCCTAAATTTGCAAAATTTAAAAGAAAGTGTTCTAAAATTGTAAAATTTAAAAGAAAGTGTCCTAAAATTACCAGCCCGTAAAGAAAATGTCCTCATTTTGCAAATTGCTATAAAATAGTATCCTAAAAATTTAATTTTCCCAGTTTATTATGCAATTCAATTAACATTAACTATTTTTTTTCTAAAGTGTTCTTATTTAATTTTAAAAATTGTCTATTTAATTTCACAATTTTATGTTAATAAGAATAAAAGAGAAAATTTACTATGAATTAAATGAGTTGGATTATAACTTCTATGCATATTTTAATCTGTATGTAAAATAAAATTTGTTTGTTGTTATTGGACCGAAAAAGAAAAGATCTAGAAATCTGACGATTGTAATTGGTATAGCGTCAAACTGTTGATTCAGTATCTATCAAGTTTTTTTTTTTTTAAGGTAATCAATTACAATAGTTTCCTAACATAATCAATTACAATAGTTCCTTCGACCACTGGGTACATGGCAACATCTTTTCATCTCGCTGTAGACCGGAACCGCAATCACCACAAGAGGAGGACCACCCGAACCCGCAACTCCGAACCACAACCGCACTGCAGCCGGAACCGCAACCACCCCACCACAATAGGGGAACAACCACCCCACCACAAGAGGGAAATAAATTCTATCTCCGTGTCTCGAACCCAAGACCTTTGGGTCTTAGGTGGTGGCCTCAAACACTTGAGCTACCAACACTTGACCAGTATCTATTAAGTTAGATACTAGATTAAGAAATAAAAAGCAAAAAAAAAAAAAAAAAATCTATAAAAAAGCTTTTTATCCACAACTTTTAAATAAAAAGTTTTATACACACTTTAATATAAAAACACACATATACCTTTATTTAAAAAAAAATATTATATCCATACAGTCCACTCCCCCCTGCCAATTCATATTGACTTATTCATTATTTAAATTAATTCTAGTTATTTTTAATGTATTAATGAAATTTTAGAATTTGATTACTCTTTATTAAATATCATATTTTCTTATTAAAAATTATTATAGAAATGTTTATTTTTGCTAAATTATGATTTGGATTAATAATTATTTATTAGTAATTAATAGTTATATATTATATATTTTTTAGTAAATTCTAGTGATTATAGTTATTTATAAATAAAATATTAACATTTAATTATTTTATTTATTATTAATTTGATCTATTTTTATAAAATTTTCTATTACTTTAAAGTGTGTTTGATGCATTAACTACTTAACAAAAAATATATTCATTACCAATCGAAGGGGTGGGATGGTACAATATAGGATTTTATTTTTTTACTTTTGAGGGTGTTATGGTAAGAAAAATAGTTAGTTGTATAAAATATATATATATAGATTTGGTAAAAAAAAAACTTTTCTTTCTAATAAATTTTAAGGGTAATTACATTATAATGCTTTTCATACCCTTTTATTGCATTTTAGTATAGCAATTTACAATAAATGCACTTTGGTTCATTTTGTGGAACCTGCTGACCAACTCTCTTGAAATGCCTCACCCCCTTACACATCTAACAGCTGACCAGTCACATCTGCCGCAACTTTTTTGCTTTTCTTCTTTCCACAAACCCACCCCCACCCCTCTAATCCCACCTTCAAAATTTATTCAAAATCTTTTTTTTTTCAGTTTTTGCATGATTTCTTTCATCTAATTTTACAAATTTAATACTTTTTTTTTTTACTTTTTAATTTCCTTTCATTTTTTTTTTCATCGTTTTGGTCCCATAAAAATTGAATACCTTTTTTTAATGTATTTTTTATTAAAAAAAATTTATGTATTTTTTATTAGAGGTTCAAAATTCCAGTGCAAAAACTCCATGCAAAAACATTTGCGCCCATAAGATGTTCAATAAAGATTTACAAACGAAACTCTTTGCAAAATACCTGTTCAAACCACTTGTGCAAGAAATATTTGCATTCATATACAGTATATTCCTATCTAAAATCCTATACAAAAACTCCGTGTAAAGAATCTGTTCAAACAACTTCACACACAAAACACTTGTGTAAAAGACTTGTTCAAACTACATGTGTGTTCTTATGCAACATATTCATATCTAAAAATTGACCACCATCTCCATCTTCAATTCTTGATCACATTTATTGCGTGTTATCTTCGTCTTCATTCTTCTCCCCATCCACTATCACCCTAAGCTCAAGGTCTTCATTTCATTAAAAAAAAAAAAACAGATCAAATAAGTATTCAACTAAAATTAGTACATCCAACAAATATATACCCACACATAGCATAACACGCATGCACAAACACAAAGCACGCGCACACACACAAAAACGCGTGCTCCCGATATTTTCTGAAAACAACACAAATCCAGTACTTTTACCCAATCAAAAATCAATATAATTGGAAATTACAGATCGGGTCGCCGGCAATTACAAAGAGACATTGTATCATATCTAGGGACGCCAAAAATTACAGATCGGAGGCCAAAATTACACATTGAAGCCAAAAATTACAGATCCATTATGTAAAAAAAAAAACCTGCATCATATGGAATTCGATCTGTGCTGACCACGGTGGCGGCGGCGCCGTGGTTGCTCATGGCGATCCGTCAGTGCCAGCGTCTTCTTCGCGATCCAATCCTTCACAAGGAAAACCCCCAGTCGTCGGGATCTCTCCCTTAGATTTATTTATCACCGTCGAGATTCTTCCATCATTTCTCTGCCGCCGCCACCTCTCACTTCGATCTGGACGGCCGCCTCGCAATCTGGACGATCTATTTTGGAAATCCGCGGTTGCGTCCTCACCGCGACTAACGAAATACGGATCGAAACAGATCCAAAAAAGACGGCGGGTTTAGGAGCGGAGATGTGCTGGATCGGCGGAATTTGGAGCGGACAACGGAGGCCGATTTTTAGGCGGCGGAGCCATTTCGGCGATTGCCTAATTTTAGAGTGAGCGGGGAAGAGTTTCTAGGGTGAGGAGAGATAGAGGGGGGGGAGGTGGAAATGAAAATGTAAATGGAGTGGGGGATAAGAAAAGACGGGGAAGGGAGGGAGAGAGAGAGAGAGAAAGAGAAGGGGGGTGAGGTTGGGTTGGGTGGGGATGCTGATATTTTTTTTAAAGTGGAGACCACTTTTGAACCAAAATGACATTTATAAAAAATACTATACTAAAGTACTCCCTCCGTCCACCAGATTTTTACCCGCTTTCCTTTTTTGTCCGTCCACCAAATTTTTACTCATTCCTCTTTTGGAAATAAACTACACACACAAACAAAAAATGGGTCCCACAATACCCACCACAATACTCTTACTTTATCTACTTTATTCACTTTTTCAATAAAATATCAATTTTCATTAAAAACTGTGCTCTACAGTAACCGGGTAAAATTTTCGTGGACGGAGGGAGTATTATATAAGAGTAAGGAATGAATAATTTAGTAATAATCTCTAAATTTTTACCCCTTTTTCACCTAGGAATAATGTCAAACCGTCATCTTCTTCATTAGCCCCACAGTTTTGCAACAAAGTGAACATTTTATTATGCTCTTTTTATATAGGAATATTCCTACAGCCACTTTTCAAAATTCATTATTCATTGGCTTGATTTATTGCAATAATTTCCCATCGAAAGTAAGTAAACACAAATTGACAAATTTTTAACGTCACTAGCAGACCTTTTATGATAGTACTTACAGCTAAATTAAATTCAGTTTTAAACAATAAGTCATAATTTATCTTGTTAACAACGATATACAAGATCGCAATAACTGTGTATAAACATGAAGCTTCAACAATTTTGATGTAAACAACGAATAAATACCATTTGGATGAAATATTGATACATGTAATTCAGCAACTAGTAATATTGTAAAAAAAAAGAAAAAAAAGAAACAGACTCTAATGTAAGTAAGGTAGGGTACTGAAAAAATTGAATCAGGATTACCACTGAGAACAGTACAATGGATTCCGATACGGGCATGTTTCTGTAAGACGAGTAAAAGAGAGACACAAAGTAGGTATCGTCCTCTAGAATCGGAACTCCTCACCAAGAGTGTGGCGGAATACTATACCCTTTGCATTGTGGCAAGTTCAGCCGGCCATGGATGAATTACTTGATTGTGGTTTCATCTTCTTTTTTAGAATTTTAGACAGCGCTTTACTAGCTGCTCGTCCTTGATCCATGCAACGAAAGTAATCGTCCACTGTGTAAATCAAAGTAACAATATTTTCAATGACGAATGGCAAAAGAAGTGATTTACTAGAAACTAACCAACCATCAAACTTGTAGCTTTTCAGAGTTAAGACACTATAAGGCTACGTTTGTCTGGGGATTTAGGTGAGCGTGTGAAGTCGTGACTTTAAAACCATTGGATGTAAAATCTTTTATGAATAGTAAAAGTATGTGTTTGTTTTGGGATTTTAGTAGGGTGAGATTTTGTTTTATGTCAAATCAAAGTTTGATAATGATTGATGTTATACTATTTTTAATGTATTGTGTGAGAATAAAGTAGGATAGAGAAAAATATATTGTGTAAGAGTAAAGTGAATTGTATTGGGACGAATAATAATAGGTTTATAGCTATTTTAGGTGTGGATTGAGCATGATGAGGTGACCTGTCATTACGCCGTGTGTGTGAGATGTAATAAGCCCATCTTCTGTTGGTTCTCCACCTGCATTTGTTGATCCTTCAGGTAGTACAGATGCAAACGAGCACGGGAAAGCTAAACATACGAATGCCTTCATTTTCTGCCATGATAAATGAACATGTTGTGTAAGGGGGACTTGCTACATACAACATGAACTGAATGGTGAAAAGGAAAAGGACGAGGGTCGCTTTCGATTGTACTAAAAAAAAGCAGGGTGGCTTTCATGTCTACAACAGAAAACCGGCATAAAAAAAACTAGCACAGAATGACTAAAGTAAGCTCTAAATGTAAAAAATGATATGCATCAAGTGAAATCAAATTTTTATATAAAAAGAGGAAGTAATGTCAGAGAAAAGTTAACAGATACTACCTCTTCTTCTAGCTTGCTGGGGTCCAACAGAATCTGCCCACTTTCAGTCAGACAACAAGATATGGAGACTACAGGAATTGAAGGCAACAACATTAGTATTCTATATTATACAAAATGGATTCAAAAAACATAGAACAACAAACAAAGCCTTTATTCCATAAAGTGGGTTCGGCTATATGGATCATATCATATCTCACCACTTATTCAGTCAAAGACAATATATCCACACTACAAAAACATAAGATGGAAAAGTGCTGATGTATTGTTTTACCTGCAAGAGATCTCAAAGGGATAGCAGCATCTATGAGAGCGGCACATGCTGCATGTATAGCACATGGAAGAAGCTTATTGAAAGCTTGGTCAAAGAAGTTGCACAATATAAGTCTTTCGAAGGAAGGATAGAACTATACGTGCAGATGTGCTAGAGTTCTTATGTCAAAAAAGCCGAAATAGAAAGATCAAGTCCAATAACATAGTGAAACCAAACAATTGAACAAGATCAGAAAAGGATACAGAACCATCATCATGGACAACCTGCAAGACATATAAATTTCATGTACCTCAAACACCAAGATGAAAGGACAAATATAATTGATAGTAACAAGAAATTCTCATTGAACATAAAATAAGACTAGTAGAGCCACAAGAATGATCTTAGACGCATTTATATTCATATACTTCCTTCTTTTTTTCATCACTCTCACTCATCCAGTCCTTTAGATCTCCTAATAGTACATTCAAGTTTATTCAACAACTCAGTGTTTATGAACAAACTTATTAATTTAACTTAGTAATACTGTGCTCACCCACAACATTATCCTACTAGCACAAATTTAAGTTTGTATGCCAGTTAATTAAGAGTATATGTACCATAGTTTTTAATCATGTTCAACCTAAGATTTTGTCTCGGATCACAAAAACAGCTGATACGCAATAATCAAAGAATGTGGAGTTCCACAGATTCTTGATGCCTCACCTGTACTATAATCGATGTTGTTGTGTTCGGATGAATGTTCAAACGGCAGATATGTAACAGTGTTCTCTTTAGTATCATTTCAAACTCCTTTTCCGGTTTTCCTAAAAAAAATACCATGTTAGATTTCACTATAAACTATCAACTAGTGGATAAACAATAATGTCAACAGAATTGTGCCTTCTCTGGAACATAAAGAAGAGCACAAATTAAGGTCAATTAACAATTCACATGCAACATTATTTCCAGTAGAACTTCAATGTAAAATTTTCATGTGACATCACCAATTACCAGCAAGCCTAAACATCGATAAATTGCACCAAGTAAATGAAATTTCTTTACGTTTTATAGGAACTACTACAACTGATCTTACCTAATAGTCTATTTTTCGGTTTCCAGATTACTTCTATACAAGCTTTCTCCGGGTTCTCATTTTTCCTCGTCCCAGCTTTAGGTCCAAAAACAGCAGCAATCACCTTCGTCTCCCCTGAAACAAATTGAAAACCTATATTGAACCAAATTCTAAACAAATGTAATCAAGAAAAATATGAGGTAAATCGAACATATCAATAAGATATCCCCAGCATATTTTTCGGCGCTCACCCAAAGAAATAAAAGGACATTTAAAAGGAGATTTACCATGCGAGCAACTAGCAGAACCGTTGGCGCGGTTGAGAACTCTAAGAGAACAGTCAATCGGTCTCAATTGGTTCGCTCCACGCCCGCCTTCTCTCTCTAAATCCATTGTTACAGAGACAAGTTCCTCTCTCTCTCTCTCTACTGTATTTTGGCAAGATTAAATGAGCGAGATGTCTTCGTTTTCGCTGAAGCAAAGTTAGGGTTTAATGTTCAAATTCGGAAAATATATTGGGGGGTTTAAGGGAAAGGAAGATTGACTCCGACCTAAAGTCGCTGATGGGAAAATGCGTTTATGGCAAAATTAGAGCTTATTTAGTCTGCTAATGGATAAATTAGAAAACGTTGTGAGCATTTAGTAATTCATTGCACAATTCTTGCGTCTACTGTTTTTTATTATAAAAAATATTATATGTCCCGCCAGCTTGTGACATGTAAATTGGAAAGTATTATTTAATAAATACATATTTTATGACAATTTTTTGTTTGAAATCGTCGCATTTAAATAGGGCTTTCATTCTAAATTTATACTTGGTGGTAAGAGGAGTAGTCCATTAAACTTATAAACCGTAGGAAATAGGCACCGTAGATGGTTGAAAAAATAGAAATGGGAAATCGAGGCTCGTGTTAGACACGATTTCGTTAAAACAAATTATGTCATACTCTCTGTGTTAGTGGATCGTAAGACACTTGGTTTCTAGGATACAACAATTAAGAGCAACGATATAGCACAATATCTTGCTCAAGGTGAACTGAGAAGTTGCTCGACAAATCACAGAAATAAAGAACAAAAAACGAAGCAAAATTTAAGCTCGAAGAAAGTAGCAATTGTTGGAATGTATCTGTATTTCTTTCTCGTTTCAGTGTGTCTTCATCATTTAACCCGAGGCTCTACTGATAGCACTCAAAAATGACCGTTGGAACATGTGGTAATAATTAGCAGATAATGGTCATCCATAAGCGATGAAACGGGTCAATTAATCCAGACAAAATCCGTTTGAAACCATGTTGTATCCTTCGGGCATTTAAATATAAAAAAAATTGAAAAATTAATGGACCAAAAATTAAATGACCATTATTTTATAACAGTTTTCATATGTTACAGATTGGAAAACAAAAACAAAATATAGTTTGTCCGTCCGCCACCGGACAAAAACCTTTGTTTTTTCCCTTCACTTTGGTTGCAATAAATTAATTGATACTTAATTTCTTATTGGGACAAAATCTTTTTTACCCTTAATTTAACATACAAACTCTTTTTTACCAAACAATTTATAAAAACTCTTTTTTACCCATTTTACTAGATGAAATGTCTCATATACCCTTTAGTTTCTATTCCTACTTTCTCATTCCTTTCCCTATTCCCACTCCTATTCCTTTCCCTATTCCTACTCCTATTCCTTTCCATAATATTATTCCTACAAATAATATTATATCAATTCCAAAAATAAAAAAATTTAGAAATATAATATTATATTAATTCCAAAAAGAAATAAATTTAGAAATATAATATTATATAATTTTACCATTGATAATGAAAATAATATTTTTCAATATATATGTTTCACAATAAATATTAGTTATTAATTTTTTTATGAAATATAATATTATTTTTATTATAATAAAATAAAATATTTTTCGTGTTATTATAAACACCGATCAAAAACACTTTATATTATTAATATTAATTAATAAATTGATATTGTCCATTTTTTATTTTTATTGAATTTCAACAAGTATTCTTGAAATATCGGAGAGCTGACGGAGATTTACTAAAACGACATTCTCAAACATAAATTCGTGACGGAGTCGGGTCGAAAATACTTTTTAAGTCGTTTTATACTAGAGAAGACGAAAAAAAATTAATTTAAGTGATATTCAAATATTTAATTTCTAATAAGTTTCAACAAATACTATTGAAAGGTCGGAGTAAGGTTGGAGACAGGACATAGATTTGCTAAAATAGAATTTTCATTCAAATTTTTGCGGCGGAGCTGTGTTGGAATCGATTTTTAGGTCGTTTTACCCTAGGAACGACTAAATGATACATGAATTTGAGTTAAATCTAATTTTTAAATTTTAATCGAGTTTTAACATGTACTCTAGAAGAGTCGGAGCATGGTAGGAGATAATACGGAGATTTGCTAAAATGATATTTTCAATCATAATTTTGTGACGGAGTTGTGTCAGAATTGTTTTTTTATCGTTTTACCTTATGAACGATGAAAAAGATACATGGATTGAGTGGCATGAACTATTTAAATTTTATATAGCTTTGAAAAGTACTATTGAAAGGTCGGAGCATGGTTGGAGACAGGACGGAGATTTGTTAAAATGGAATTTTCATTCAAATTTTTGCGGCGGAGCTGTGCCAGAATCGATTTTTAAGACGTTTTACCCTAGAAATGACTAAACAAATTCATGAATTTGAGTGACATCTATTTTTCAAATTTTAATCAAGGTTTAACTAGTAATCTATAAGAGTCGGAGCATGGTTGGAGACATGATGGAGATTTACTAAAATAATATATTTAATCATATTTTTGTGACGGAGCTGTTGCAGAATCGCTTTTTAGGTCGTTTTACCTAAAGAACGACGAAAATTATACATGAACTGAGTGATGTCCATTTTCAAACTCTTATTAAGCTTTAACCAGTACTATTGAAATGTCGGAGCACGGTCGGAGACAGAACAAATATTTGCTAAAATGAAAATTTCATTCAAAATTTTGCGACGGAGTTGTGTCAGAATCATTTGTAGGTTGTTTTATCCAAGGAACGACTAAACAAATATATGAATTTGAGTGACATCTATTTTTAAAATTTTAACCGAGTTTTAACAAGTAATCTAGAAGTGTCGGAGTATGGTCGGAGATAATACGGAGATTTGCTAAGCCGACATTTTAATCATAATTTTGTGATGGAGCTATAGCGGAATCACTTTTTAGGTCCTTTTACCTTAAGCACGATGAAAATTATAAATGAATTGAGTGACGTTCATTTTTCAAACGTTTATTGATTTTTGATAAATATTATTGAATTGTCGGAGCACGGTCGGAGACAGGACAGATATATGCTAAAATGGAATTTTCATTCAAATTTTTACGACGGAGCTGTCTTAGATTCGATTTTTAGGTCATTTTACCCTAGGAACGACTAAACAAATACATGGATTTGAGCCACACCGACTCTTCTAGATTACTTGTTAAAACTCGATTAAAATTTTAAAAATTGATGTGGCTCAAATCCATGTATTTGTTTAGTCGTTCCTAGGGTAAAATGACCTAAAAATTGAATCTAAGACAGCTCCGTCGCAAAAATTTGAATGAAAATTCCATTTTAGCTTATCTCCGTCCTGTCTCCGACCGTGCTCCGACAATTCATCAATAATATTTGTCAAAAATTAATAAACGTTTGAAAAATGAACGTCACTCAATTCATTTATAATTTTCGTCGTGCTTAAGATAAAACGACCTAAAAAGTGATTCCGCTACAGCTTCGTCACAAAATTATGATTATAATGTCGACTTTAGCAAATCTGCGTATTATCTCCAACCATACTCCGACACTTCTAGATTACTTGTTAAAACTCGATTAAAATTTTAAAAATAGATGTCACTCAAATTCATGTATTTGTTTAGTCGTTCCTAGGATAAAACAAACTAAAAATGATTCTGACACAACTACGTCGCAAAATTTTGAATGAAATTTTCATTTTAGCAAATATTCGTTCTGTCTCCGACCGTGCTCCGACATTTCAATAGTACTGGTTAAAGCTAAATAAGAGTTTGAAAATGGACATCACTCAGTTCATGTATAATTTTCGTCGTTCTTTAGGTAAAACGACCTAAAAAGCGATCCTTCAACAGCTCCGTCACAAAAATATGATTAAATATATTATTTTAGTAAATCTCCATCCTGTCTCCAACCATGCTCCAACTCTTGTAGATTACTAGTTAAACCTTGATTAAAATTTGAAAAATAGATGTCACTCAAATTCATGAATTTGTTTAGTAATTTCTAGGGTGAAACGTCCTAAAATTCGATTCTGGCACAGCTCCGCCGCAAAAATTTGAATGAAAATTCCATTTTAGCAAATCTCCGTCCTGTCTCCAACCATGCTCCGACCTTTCAATAGTACTTTTCAAAGCTATATAAAATTTAAATAGTTCATGCCACTCAATCCATGTATCTTTTTCGTCGTTCATAAGGTAAAACGATAAAAAAACAAATCTGACACAGCTCCGTCACAAAATTATGATTGAAAATATCATTTTAGCAAATCTCCGTATTATCTCCTACCATGCTCCGACTCTTCTAGAGTACTTGTTAAAACTCGATTAAAATTTAAAAATTAGATTTAACTCAAATTCATGTATCATTTTAGTCGTTCCTAGGGTAAAACGACCTAAAAATCGATTCCGACACAACTCCGTCGCAAAATTTTGAATGAAAATTCTATTTTAGCATATGTTCGTCCTATCTCCGACCGTGCTCCGACATTTCAATAGTACTTGTTAAAGCTCAATAAAAGTTTGAAAAATGGACGTCACTCAATTTTGTCATTTTTAAGATAAAACAACCTAAAAAGCGATTCCGCAACAGCTCCGTCACAAAATTATGATTAAAAATATTATTTTAGAAAATCTCTATCATGTCTCCGACCATGCTCCGACTCTTCTAAAAACTTGTTAAACTCGATTAAAATTTAAAAAATTGATGTGGCTCAAATCCATGTATTTGTTTAGTCGTTCCTAGGGTAAAATGACCTAAAAATCGAATCTAAGACAGCTCCGTCGCAAAAATTTGAATGAAAATTCCATTTTAGCATATCTCCGTCCTGTCTCCAATCGTGCTCCGACAATTCAATAATATTTGTCAAAAATCAATAAACGTTTGAAAAATGAACGTCACTCAATTCATTTATAATTTTCGTCGTGCTTAAGGTAAAACGACCTAAAAAGTGATTCTGTTACAGCCCCGTCACAAAATTATGATTAAAATGTCGGCTTAGCAGATCTCCGTATTATCTCCGACCATACTCCGACACTTCTAGATTACTTGTTAAAACTCGATTAAAATTTTAAAAATAGATGTCATCGTTCTTTGGATAAAACAACCTAAAAATGATTCTGACACAACTCCGTCGCAAAATTTTGAATGAAATTTTCATTTTAGCAAATATTTGTTCTGTCTCCGACCGTGCTCCGACATTTCAATAGTATTGGTTAAAGCTTAATAAGAGTTTGAAAATGGACATCACTCAGTTCATGTATAATTTTCGTTGTTCTTTAGGTAAAACGACCTAAAAATCGATTCTGCAACAGCTCCGTCACAAAAATATGATTAAATATATTATTTTAGTAAATCTCCATCATGTCTCCAACCATGCTCCGACTCTTGTAGATTACTAGTTAAACCTTGATTAAAATTTGAAAAATACATGTCACTCAAATTCATGAATTTGTTTAGTCATTTCTAGGGTAAAACGTCTTAAAAATCGATTCTGGCACAGCTCCGCTGCAAAAATTTGAATAAAAATTACATTTTAACAAATCTCCGTCTTGTCTCCAACCATGCTCCGACCTTTCAATAGTACTTTTCAAAGCTATATAAAATTTAAATAGTTCATGCCACTCAATCCATGTATCTTTTTCGTCGTTCATAAGGTAAAACGATAAAAAAACAAATCTGACACAACTCCGTCACAAAATTATGATTGAAAATACCATTTTAGCAAATCTCCGTATTATCTCCTACCATGCTCCGACTCTTCTAGAGTACTTGTTAAAACTCGATTAAAATGACCTAGGGTAAAACGACCTAAAAATCGATTCCGACACAACTCCGCCGCAAAAATTTGAATGAAAATTCTATTTTAGCAAATCTCTGTCCTGTCTCCAACCTTACTCCGACCTTTCAATAGTATTTGTTGAAACTTATTAGAAATTAAATATTTGAATATCACTTAAACTAATTTTTTTTCGTCTTCTCTAGTGTAAAACGACTTAAAAAGTATTTTCGACCCGACTCCGTCACGAATTTATGTTTGAGAATGTCGTTTTAGTAAATCTCCGTCAGCTCTCCGATATTTCAAGAATACTTGTTGAAATTCAATAAAAATAAAAAATGGACAATATCAATTTATTAATTAGTATTAATAATATAAAGTGTTTTTGATCGTTGTTTATAATAACACGAAAAATATTTTATTTTATTATAATAAAAATAATATTATATTTCATAAAAAAATTAATAACTAATATTTATTGCGAAACATATATATTGAAAAAAAATATTTTCATTATCAATGGTAAAATTATATAATATTATATTTCTAAATTTATTTCTTTTTGGAATTAATATAATATTATATTTCTAAATTTTTTTATTTTTGGAATTGATATAATATTATTTATAGGAATAATATTATGGAAAGGAATAGGAGTGGGAATAGGGAAAGGAATAGGAGTGGGAATAGGGAAAGGAATGAGAAAGTAAGAATAGAAACTAAAGGGTATATGAGACATTTCATCTAGTAAAATGGGTAAAAAAGAGTTTTTATAAATTGTTTGGTAAAAAAGAGTTTGTATGTTAAATTTTGGGTAATTTTTATAATTTGGTGTTTCTTATTCACAACGCCACAATTTTCCAACATAAACTAGTTTCATTTCTTTTAATTTTTCAATGTGAGACAATTTACAGGTATAATTTATTATATCTCAACACGAATTTCCAACATTCAATTAGACAAAAAGTATAGAGCAAAATTGTCCGATTTTGGGAGCACAAGATCCGTTGGGATTGATCAAACTCACTTGGATACAAAGTACCTTCATACTGTCAAGTCCACAGAAAATAGCGATTTTTATAGTTTTGAGATTTCTGGTCGAGCTCCTAAAAAGCCAAAAACCTGTAGAAACTGAGGAAGAAGAAAAAAGTTTGGTTACACAGTTTTTGCTAAACATGGAAGAGAACAGTTTCAAGTGAATTTTTTATTCTAGGATAATTGGACAAGGTGTTAAGGATGGGCATATTGTTGTATGTGATCTAGCAAAGAGATGTTTGAATTTGAATGGGAAGTTGCTATGGAGCTTGAGAGAATTAACAAATGTGATATTTCATCTTCTTTTAAATCCAACATTCAAGAAATGAACTTGAAGATTGAATCTTTCTTGTGCTTAGATGTATACTCATCATCATTGTCATGGAAATGCCGATTGATTCACAAATATTTGACAAGAAAATTAAATTTAATTAGTTTATATAATTTGTATCTTGTGAAATTTGGATCTTGTGAAATTTTGCATTGTTAGTGCGAATCATCACGTGAACATAGTTTTCCAGTGGACCACAAGAAAAAATCTGGCTACACTCTGGCCTTTTCTTAGTTTAAAAATTTATTTATTTGTGCTATAATGAAAATAAAATTAATAATAATAATATCATAATCACAATAAATAAATCTGGAAAAAATTGGTGTTATGCTCTGTAGACAAGACTAGTGGATATATATTAAATAAACGAATAAAGTTGGCTTTTTTATTTTATTCTTGAAAATGACTGGAAAAAAAGTTGGAATTATGCATGGTGCTGGAGACTGCCATTAATGGGAAAAAAGGCACCAGAAAAGGAGAAAAATCAAATCTTTAATGGAAATTTCATCAGGGCTATTTTCAATTTTTTTCACTAAAAGCGACAATTTGCTGAAAATTGATAAAAACCCAGGTAAGCATTAACAAAACTCAACCAATTTTCTGGTGTATTAATTCAACTAGTACTTTTTTGCAGAGCTATAACCACACACACAAATACACCTGTATACACACACAGAAGTCACATGCATAGTGCGTTTACTTTCTCTCTCAAAGTCTGAATTGAAAAAAGAATTGCTTTTTAATTCCTTTGAAACTAAGCACCTGAATAAATGGCACGGAAACCGAGGTTAAATCTATACTCCTTTTCCTTTCTTTCTTTCTTTCTTTTTTTTTTTTTTTTTTCTTAAATCCAACTCTGTTCTTCATCTTGTCTGTTTATCGGAGACCCTTTTGCATTTTTAGTAGTTCTGCAAATGGGGTTCTTTTGAGTAAGTTTAATTTTTTGCATTATTACAGTCCTATTTATTCTGGGAATTTTTTTTGACATTTTTCTGCTATTTATCTTGCTCTGTTTTTTTTTTGGAGAACTTCGCCTCAACCGCAGAATTTCTTGCTTTCTAATTTTGAGTTCCCTGTAATTCTTGCTAGCTTGATTAATTTAATTTCTTGGAATTTAATTTAGAAGCTTCATTGAATTTGTTGTTGGTATTATTTTGTGAGGGTTTGGTGGATATTCTTGCAGGAGGCAAGATTTTGTGTTTGGTTTATGTATGTATTTATGTCTCTAGGTGCTGAATTAATTGCTTCAGAATGTTGATTTTTATTTTTTAAATTAGTCTCAAGAGAAATGGAGTAGAATGGATTGGTGAAAGCATTTAATTTCATGTGGTTCCTCTAATTACTTCTTACCTATCAAAATTCCATCTTTTCTTCAGGAGTAATAGAACCTTGTATCATAATCTGATTGAATTGTTAAATAAAAATTGGACTTTGGATGTTATTCTGAGGCAAGAAAATGCCATTGTTTTGTGTTCTTCTCATCCACATATATTGCATTTTTCACTTGTACTACTATTGTCTAAACCTTCAAATCTTGAATTTCACATTAGTACATTTCTTGGTATGTGTAGTGTAGGTAGAATGAATTGAACTTCAAGAAAAGTGGGGTTCGACTCTATGAGTAAATCTATACGGCATTGCGAGCAGCATGATTACGTCTCGTTTATGGAGACCAAGAGGGTGTTGTGGTTTATGACTTTAGTCTTTTCGGTGGTTTTGTTGGTTCAGTATATTGAACTTCCATATGGCTATGTTTTGTCATCCTTATTATCTTTCGGCAAATCTCAAGTAACATCCTCTAATGGTGCCAAGAATCTGGTTAACCAGACGAGTTTTTGTGGTTCCAACTCCACCAAGATTAATGCTACGCGTGGCCTTCAGAAAGAAGATGATTTGAGACCAGAAATGAGCAAGCACTCTAGTAACTTACTGGGTGATAGTAATGATCGTGAAAATAACCATTCGTCGAGCAGCTTTTTGGGAACGAACAACACCACTAGAGATGGTTTGGTACCAAAGGGCAGAAATCAGGCTTCTTGGGTCGAAGAAGTAGCTAAAAACACGGAAAAGCCTAGTTTGACACGAAGCGACCTTGCCACATTTGTTAACAATCATTCCATCAAGAATCCCGCTAGCACGAAAAGGTTCAAGGGACCACCAGCTATAGTCGTGCCAATATCCGAAATGAACAATATGCTGAGACAAAGTCGCATTTCGTTTCAGCCTATGGTATGTGTAAACTGAAAGCTTGCTCTATAGAACTAGTTTACCCCCAAATCTGATACTTTTTTCGACTTTTCCCATTGCAGAAATCCAAGCGGCCTTCAGAAGCAGACAAAGAACTGATAAATGCAAAGAAACTGATCGAGAGTGTGGAAAAGAAGCCTGATCAGATCGACAATACTAGTGTGTACAGAAACTTTCCTGCATTTTTAAGGTAAAAGTTTCTTTATCGAATTGAAACGAATAACTTGTTCTAGATGAGGCTGATTTGTGATGTACGCAGGAGCTACGAACTGATGGAGCAGACACTGAAGATCTACACGTACGCAGAAGGAGAAAGGCCGATATTCCACGAGCCAGAGCTTAATGGAATATATGCTTCCGAAGGGTGGTTCATGAAGCAGCTACAAGAAAACGAGCACTTTGTCACTCAAAATCCCGATAAAGCCCATCTCTATTACTTGCCCTTTAGTTCACATGTATTGCAGGAGGTTCTGTACGTTCCGAGCTCCCACAGCCGCAAGAACTTGGTTCGATATTTGAACAGCTACCTCCACAATATCACTACAATCCATCCCTTTTGGAATAGAGCCAATGGAGCTGATCATTTTCTTGTAGCCTGCCATGATTGGGTATGTTCCCATGCATTTTCTTGTAGACTTGATCAAACATACTTAAAAGGTCAAAAGTACCCCTAGAGTGGCTTTATATTCTCAAAAATACCTCTCCAGTGGCCTTAAATTTTCAGAAATACTCATGCTGCTACAAATGTTATATATCTTTCATGACAAAGTATAGAGTGAAAATGGTTCATACATGAATCATCAAAGAGTATTAGTTGATTTCTCTAAACGTATTAGTTGTTTCCATTGTAGAGTATACTAATTTACATTGAAGAGTCTTAGTTGTTGAGTAAAAACAAACTAAGACTCTTCATTGAAAACAACTAATACCCTTTAGTGAAAACACCTAATACTCTTTAGTGATAACAACCAATACTTTTCGATGATTCATGTATGAACCAATTTCACTCCATACATACTCATCTTCCATTATAAGCTTGCTTTTTCTCTATTTTTTTAACCTTGGAATGAAATAAATAAACCTAGACTTTGATCCCATTTCCAATATAAAGTTATATGATGGTATTTTTAATCTTTTTTGTATGTTTGAGTAAGTTTAACCAAGTTTGGGTGTGAACATTGACTTGTTAAGTAATGCATTCACATCACATTCTGTTTTTTTAATCGCCCCAGGCACCAGCCGAGACGAACCGGATCATGAAGAACTGCATCCGAGCTCTGTGCAATGCCGACATCAAGGGAGGATTCGACTTCAGCAAAGACGTATCTCTACCCGAAACATACATACGCAACGCCACCGAGCCACTCAAAAACCTCGGAGGCAAACCTCCGTCTCAAAGGCACGTCCTCGCCTTCTTTGCTGGCAAAATGCACGGCTATCTCCGTCCCGTTTTACTGAGCTACTGGGAGAACAAAGACCCCGCCATGAAAATCTTCGGTAAGCTGAACGATCAGACGAGCTACATCGAGTACATGAAGAGCAGCAAGTATTGCATCAGTGCTAGAGGCTACGAAGCCTACACTCCTCGAGTCGTAGAGGCCATTTTCTACGAGTGTGTCCCCGTCATCATAGGGGATAACTACGTGCCCCCGTTTTTCGAGACGTTGAATTGGGAGTCGTTTGCCGTTTTTGTCCAGGAAAAGGACATTCCCAAACTGAAAACCATACTTGCATCCATTCCTCAGGAGAGGTACATTGAGATGCAAGAAAGGATTAAGCAGGTTCAGAAGCATTTTCTTTGGCATCATAGGCCTGTTAAGTTTGATGTTTTTCATATGATACTTCATTCTATATGGTATACTAGGGTCTTTCAGATGAGATCTTGATGATTCAATTCTTTCTTTTTTAAGTTAGGGATTTTGTAAATTTGTTTTTGGACTTTGGATGGTCCCAACTACATGTAAATTTTTATGTGTCAAATTAGGGTGGTGTGATGATAGCAAAATTTCATGTGAAAGTAATTTGCTGGTGAGACATTGGGTGTGACACGAATACTTCCTTCTGTAGGATATTACAGGATGAACTAACGAAAACTAAAAAAAAAATAAAGAAAAGAAAATACTTATTTTTTTTTGTATTCTTTAATTTGAATTTACACTCCAAACCACAAGCACAGGAACTAGAATATCGTCTTCTTAAACCACGAACGCGGATGCTAGAATTTTCACATACAAACAGAGTTGAATTAAGGGAAATTTATTTGTCCATAAAAACGAATACGTTTCAACTAGGTGTTGTTGGAATGACGTAACATTCCCAAATGTAAAACGACTCATGTCCATTTAGGTGTAGCACCACACGCAAACGGCTCCGACGAACTAAAGTCAATATGAAAATAGACAGCACTACTAAAGTGAGAATGCAAAAGTTTTGAAGATGCTGCATTTTTCAGTGTAAAAAATGCACTAAAATGCATGTCCTATAATGAATCTGAGCACTCTGCAGTGTAGGTTCATTGCATTCAATCAGCAACATTAGAGGTAGCTGATTTATGAGAAATGTGGCATCCCTTAAAATAGGGATTTGATTGTTCCTTCTATGGATGATGATGACCCATATATGATTCATCCAATAAACATGGATAATGATCATTCAACTCTGACTCATCCGATAAACTTGGACAATGATGATTCAACTATAACTCATTTGATGAATCTGAACACTTCAAATTTTGAGTTGGATTTTGTTGTTGGGCCAACCCTAATTTGTACTCCAAAAAATTTGGGAACCTCCCAAGACCAAGACCCATGCCCGCCCAAAATGCATTAATATTTCACACTTCCGCACACTTAGTTAAAGTATATTTTATCTTAATTTTAATTTATCACTCATTGAATTTTTTTATTTTGAGAGTTGTTATTTCCACAAACACGAAATAAACTTGGAAAAAATTGTCCCCATCATTTAGCCATACCTGGATTCACCAACCCCTTATTTCGTTTCTTTACAGTTTTTAAAGAAAATCGAAAATAATTCAATCACAGTTCTCATGTAATTAAGCAAAATACAAGTGAATTATAAAATGAAAGATTAAGAAGACAATGAACATAATGGATGAATGTTTTTTAAACATTAAATAATTTTACTATATGTAATTGTGTAGAACTTTTAAATAATATAAATGTATTAATTATTATTTATCGAGTCTCCACGGAAAATTGAACAAGGAATATGATCTTCATCCCCGCCTTGTAGGAAAAATGAGAGAAAACAAATCGTAACGTACCTATTTATATATATATATATATATATATATATATATATATATATATATATCATATCGTTAACGCAATACAAACACAACAAGCGTAAAAAAATTATTGGATTCAATCGGGTATTATTCGAATCAGTTATTGCCTTGAATAAGATTTAAAATTTCAATTACCTAAAAAATTTCAAATTGTAAGCATGAGAAATTTTTAGTAACTAATGTGGCATTTTCATGAAAAGTTATTTAAATTGAAATGAATTTTAATTGATATCACACATTAAAGGAATATATGAATCATAAATATTGTAATGCATTAATACAAAGACAAATTTTTAGTAGCTTATGTGACAACACCATATTATTACCTTTAAAAATTATTGCATTATTATGAAAAGTGATTTGCATAGACACATAAAAATATTTGCACAGAAGCATAATTTTTGTTTTCAAAAATCCATTTGTTCAAATTTCTTGAACCAACTTGTAATTATAGTCTATTTCTTGAACCAGATGCAAATGTCTCATAAACATCAACTAATTTCATACATAAAAGGAATATATGAATCACAATAATGGTAAGAAAGAAATTAAGAATATATCCTAGTACTATAATTAAATATGTAATCAATTTCTATATTTGAGTTGATATGATTTTTTATAAAATTTAAATTAATCTCTAAAAAAAAATTATTAGATTTAATTTTGATAATTTGTGTTGACTATTTTTAAGATAAATTAATAATAATATTATAAATTAATATGAAAAAATTCCTAAGACTTGCATAATACTCAAACTAACATTATGTATTTTTGAAAATGATTATATTTCTATTGGTGGACACATATTTATATTCTTTTTTTCAATATCAATGTGATAATGACACATAAGCAAAGAGAGTCATTATTATCTTAACTGATTGATATGTTTGCTTATATGTCATTATCAAATTAGTGGTTGACAAGGTTCACGTGATCATTTTCGCATATATTTCTATAACAGTATTGATGCCCACCGGTGGACACCAATTTATAAGTCCACCGCTTATTTGACATGACACTTAAGTAGGAGGGCCACTATCGATAAATTAGTTTACTCCCTCCGATTTAAAATGTTTGATGTTTTAGAGTGTTTTTTTTTTTTTTTTGTTTCAAAATATTTGGTGTTTTAGGGTATTTTGCACCTTATTTTCCTATTATGCCCATATTTAAATCCCCCTAAAATATCACTCATATTTTCTTCATACCTTTTAATAATTTTACACCATAAATAAACTAGTTGACATTCCATCAATCTCTATTCAATCAATATATCATAAGGGTATTATAGTCATTATACACCACTTCTTAATTCTCACGACAAATTCTAAAACATCAAACATTTTGAATTGGAGGGAGTATTTTATTACTTAATTGATATCTTAATTTAATTATATCCCCACATTTATATGTGTTGCATAATTTACTCCATTTCTTTAAATGAGACAAATGTTTTCAAATTATCAGTTTCTCTAACCATATTTTTTTCTATTTTATATATCCAGTCCATGAAATTTTGTCTATATTTCATTCTTTATTTACTATAATTGCATTTAATTGATTGACTCATTTTTCTTTATTCATTAATTTACGTTGAACCATCATATTTTTTTTTGTCAAATTCATGCATGGTATATCCATTCTTTTCTACTAATTAATTAACAATTTTTTTTTTTATCATTCTTGTTAGTCAAACATGGATTTAACCTACTAAATTTTAGTACATTAAATTAGTTAAAACATAAAATATAATTTAAAACTTACATCGATGAAAACTTACTGAACAAAGTAGAAAAAAAAAAGTATCTTCTCGTGTACCATCATCATAAGAAAAAAAAATCATCCATTGCAATTGTAAAAAAAAAAAAAAAATTAAAAGCTTTAAAAAAACCATCATATGTACTTTTAAAAATGTATATCCTATTAAAATTAAGGAAAAATAATATATTTGCCAAAAAATTTATAGGACAATTTTTTTTGTTCTACTTTATAAAAAATATAAACAAGGTCAACAAAAAGGTTGGCAAAATTTTTTTTGTTCTACTTTATAAAAAATATAAATAAGGTCAACAAAAAGGTTGACACTTTTGCCAACTGTTTGCTAACCTTTATAGGCAAAAAACACATTTTTTTTTAAAAAGTATGGAAAAAAAATTAAAAAATTGTCATATAAATTTAAGAACAATTTTATAAGTTTACACTAAAATTAAATATATTTGCATTTTTTGTAATTTGCATTATATTTTGTAAAAAAAAAAAAGTACAGGTTAAAGAAAATGATAATAAAAAAATACTTGACTCATTTAAAGATGTTTGTTAAAATATTTTAAATCATATAAATATAATTAAAATGAGATATCAATTAAGTAATAAAAGAAACTGGATATGATCAAATCCATTATCTATAAATAAACTATATGTCGTTTATTTACAACTTCTTATACACTAGTATAAAACTCATTTTCATATCCATAAAATAATATAAAGTCTTAGAAAGAAAAGGAAAAAAAAGATACATGTGTCATTTTCAGCGATGAGTCACAACGCCAAGCAGCCCAGGCGAAGAAAACACCAAACCGAAAAAGAAGGGGGGAAGGTATCTAATTTATTCAACAAAATTTAGAACACAGAAAGAGCAGAAATCCAAGCAGGAATCAAATACTATGTGATCAGTTTACATATCAGTATCACACAGGTAACCCATTAGTATCATTTCCTCGTGGTTTTAGTTGGATGTTCTATCTACTCAATAAAAAAGCTTTCTTTTTTAGTTCAATTATTGTTCCAGTTGACTATTCATGCAATTCTTTTGTTGCTTCTGTTGGGTTTTCTTTTAATATGTTTTGGGTGCTTCTTTTAGGTTTTGAATTGTAGTAATGTATTCTAATTTTGGGTCTTTCTGCGATCGGTTTCGTTGGTTTGGATATAAAAATCAAGAAGGGTTTTTGTTTTGTTTCGTGGGCTAGGTATTCTTGAAAATGATAAGAGAATTCAGTTGCTCTTTGCTGTTAATTAGTTCTTTTTTATGTTGTTTTACTAATTGTGTTTCATGCTCTGTTTAGTGTTATGAGTAACAAAATCTTGCAATTGATTTCCCTTAGTGCTTAGTCATTTAGTTGATTGTTGAAATAAGATCAAAATTTTGGTCCATATAAATGATATGTTGCATTGATGCTCCAAAGATACGCATTTAAATCTCCAAGACTAAATTTTTCTCTGCATAATTCTAAATCTCTATGTTGATTTTGCCTATATTTCCTACTAGGGGTTTAGAATGGGTAATGAACTTCGGTACATTTTCCTTTTGGAGACGAGGAGGCTGCTGTTGCTGATTGGGGTGGTTTTCGGCTTGTTTTTGTTTGTTCAGTATTTCGAAACTTTCAAAACTCAAGTAGCTTCGACGGATAGTTTTCCCAATAGAAATACATCGGTCGACCCCACTGCCACGCAGTTTAGTAGCTCGAATCTTACTGATTTGAATGTTGCTGATGCAACAAATGTTATAGATACTTTCGATCTTGCAAATAGTCGGACTTTGAATGATACTTTGAATGATGATATTGATCCCGAGGACGAGCCTCCATTGGAGGACTTAGTTGGAAATATTGAGTCGGAAATTGCTTCGAATACTACTGTTTTGCTGGACCATGATGGTGGGATAGGAAATGAAGACAAAATTCCTGAACAAGAATCTCCTTTGGTTGCTAAGTTGCCACCAAATCAAGAAATAAATTCACGTATTTCCACCGAAACTTCTCCAATTTTGCCTGCTGAAAATGCAGTTCAAAAGAATGGAAATCACACGAATCTGAATACCGACAATTCTGCTCCAACGGGGGGTCCTTCTATCAGTAGCACGGAAAGTTTGAATGGACCGGAACCTGAAGTAGTAACTATATCTAAAATGAATGATATGCTGCTACAGAGCCGTGTATCGTTCAAAACGGAGGTATGTATCCAAATGATCATTTGATATATACTCTATGACACAGTGGTACAATTTGTCGTTTTTTTGACATCTTTTGTTTGCAGAAGATGCGATGGACTTCGCCAGTTGATCAGGAATTGCTAAAGGCGAAGTCCCTAATCGAGAAAGCACCAATTGTAGAAAGCGATGCTCGGTTTGATGTTAATTTGTATCGAAACTTTTCTGAATTCAGAAGGTGAGCAACACTAAACCTGCTTAGTATTTTTAAATTTTTAGTAGATTATGTCATCATGGTTTCCGGAATTTCCAAGATATGAGCTTATTATTTCTATGATGGTATTCATTAAATTGTTTTCCCTTCAAGATGATGATTTAATTTAGTGTTAGAGTATATATAGAGTGAAATTGGTTTATATATGAATCATTGAAGGGTATTAGTTGTTTTTTCTAAAGAGTATTAATTGTTTTTACTGAAAAGTATTAGTTGTCTTCACAGAAGAGTCTTTAGTTTGTTTTCAATAAACAACTAAGACTCCTTAGTGAAGACAACTAATACTCTTCAGTGAAAACAACTAATACCCTTCAGTGATTTATGTATGAACCATTTTCACTCTATACTTTGTCTTTAGTGTTATATTGCCTTGGCCCAATTCTAGCAAGAAAAGATTTGAGAATCTTGCTTGTTTGATGGTTTCAGTAGATTTTTATTTCTGCGAAATAAAGTTATTTCCATCGATCAATAAGGTTCAAATTGTCGTGTGCAGGAGCTATGAATTGATGGAGCAGACTCTGAAGGTATATATCTACGCCGAAGGAGAACGGCCTATATTTCACCAGCCGCCTCTTAAAGGAATATACGCATCGGAGGGATGGTTCATGAAGCTGCTAAAATCGAACAAAAAATTCGTTACTAAGAAGCCCAAAAAAGCTCACCTATTTTACTTACCTTTCAGTTCACGGATGTTAGAGGTAGCTCTATACGTACCCGATTCTCACAACCGCAAGCCCTTGATCCAACACTTAACTAACTACGTTCAGACGATCAAGACTAAACATAACTTCTGGAACCGAACTGATGGGGCCGACCATTTTCTCGTTGCCTGTCACGATTGGGTATGTTTCCTATTTTTTCCCCCTCTTATATTAGGTTCACCATTTTGAATTTTGTATCTTTCAATTTAAGCAAGTTTTCCCTCTAATTTTCGATCTTGAGGTTGAAATAAGTAAACCTGGACTTTGATACCATTTTCAAGATCGAAAATTTGAATAAAAACAGGCTTAAATATAGCATATATAAAGCATAATGGCCTTTTTGAGGATATGTAGTTACACAGAAACTTGTACGAAACGTGACGTTTCATGACGGTCTCATGCAAGAATTTCTTAGAGTTATGTAAAGGGGTATTTTTGACTTATTTAGTATGTTTGAATAAAGTTGACTAAGATGGTGTTTGGTTGAGCTTATAAACTCTTTAAAACAACTTATAAATTGTTTAGAAGCTTATAAGCACTATCAATGTGTTTGGCAAAATAAGATGTTTAACAGCATATAAGATCATAAAATAAGCTCCCCAACCACCCACCCAACCTGGAACCACTTCACCCCTCCCCCGCCCTCATCCACCCCTATCTCGACATAAAATATTATTCTATATTAAAATTTTAAAAATATTTATTATAAATTCTCTAAGATCTTATAAGTTGTATTAGCCATATATTTAGCAACTTATAAACTACTTAAAAATGACATCTTATAAGCTCTTGAAACAGCTTATAAGATTTTAGAATTATTATAAGATGTTTCAAATAAGCTTAGCCAAACGGACTCTAAATTGGGATGTGAATAGCTGCACCCTATATGCGTGTTACGTGTTAAAAGCATCGGAAAACGACGATCCTGATCGGGATTTCTCATTTCCACAGGCACCCGTAGAAACGAGGCGGAGCATGGCAAATTGCATCCGATCCTTATGCAATGCCGACGTCAGAGAAGGATTCCGTATAGGTAAAGACGCATCTCTTCCCGAAACATTCGTCCGGAAACCCCAGAACCCTCTCCGCCAGCTCGGAGGCAAACCCCCGTCCCAGAGACGAATCCTCGCTTTCTTCGCGGGCAACATGCACGGCTACCTCCGCCCCATTCTGCTAAACCACTGGGAAAACAAAGACCCCGACATGAAGATCTTCGGCAAGATAAAAAAGGCGAAAGGCCAAATGAGCTACGCAGAGTACATGAAGAGTAGCAAGTACTGTATATGTGCCAGGGGCTTCGAGGTGAATAGTCCGAGAGTAGTGGAGGCGATCTTCTTCGAGTGCGTCCCCGTGATTATATCGGACAATTTCGTGCCCCCGTTTTTCGAGACTTTGAACTGGGAGTCGTTCGCGGTGTTCGTGGCGGAGAAGGACATTCCGGATTTGAAGAAGATACTGCTTTCTATATCCAAGAAAAGGTATGTTGAGATGCAGAAAAGGGTTAAGAAGGTACAGCAGCATTTTCTTTGGCATTTTAGGCCTGTCAAGTATGATGTTTTTCACATGATTTTGCACTCTATATGGTACAATAGACTGCTCCAAACAAGACCTTACCAGCTGTCTATATAATTTACAAAATTTAGCTTTGTATATTATATTAAAGTGGTCAAAAGTAACCCATAGAGGTTGGCAAAATGGATGAAGTCAGAAGCTGTGGCAATGTACTCATAAGGTGATTAGGAATGGTTTTTTTTTTTTTTTTTCATGTGCTTAATTGTGAATAAAATCATTACATTTTTTGTGAATTGTAATCTAATTTCAAATAAAATTTCACTTTGACAATTTTAGTTACGAGCATAAAATCAGAACATCGTTATGATATTTATAGACAAAAGAACATTGTTAATTTTTCTAGGTAGGATGGCATATCATTTTGATTAAGAGATTTCTAATGTAAAAATTTGGTACTTGTATCCGACTTATATATATGTGTATAGATTGCATATAAAATTACCATTTCTTTTAACAGTGCAGGAATATATAATCGCATCCATGATACAAGCATCATTATAAAGGCGTTTTTTCTTAATTTTACTCTTGGAATTTTGAACAATATATTTATTTGTACCGGTTATAGAGTGAAATTGGTTCATATATGTATCGTTGAAGGGTATTAGTTGTTTTCACTGGAGAGTATTATTAATTTACACTGAAGAGTCTTAGTTGTTCAGTGAAAACAAACTAAGTCTCTTCAGTGAAAACAACTAATACCCTTCAGTAAAAATAACTAATACTCTTTAGTGATAATATTTAATACTCTTCAATGATTCATATATAAACTAATTTTACTCGATGCATACTCATTTATTTGTCTCATGAATTAGAATTGTCAAATTTTATAAAGGTAGAATTTTATTTAACAAAGTTAAAAAAAATGAAAAATTACAATTCATGAGAAGGTGTTGATTTTTTGTTTTCAATTAACTCTAAAATTAATATTAAGACATTTTAGTAATTTTATACTCCCCCGATTCAAAATAAGTGTCGTTTAAAAGTTTAAATTTTGTTTCAAAATAAGTGTCGTTTTAGTTATTTTTTCCTGATTTACAAATTATATTTAAATAAAATATCTATTAGAGATTATCAAAATATAATAGATTTATGTGGGATAAATATATTAAAATTTATAATTCTTAATTTCTCCTAAAATCTTTAGAACTATATTTATTTTGAATTGAAGTATATATTATTAAAAAGTGGATCGTCTATGTTTCTTCTCACTCACCTCTTTGCAGTAATTATCAATGGAAGTCGTATACCTTTTTCTTCAAGATCCAATTTTCCCAAACTCCAATGGCAGATCTCATACGAAATTCTCCGACATCAAATTGGAAAATCCACAACATTAATCTCCACAGTGCTAACATTAAAATACTAATCTTTATGACGTCTGATAATTTTTTTTTTTTAATTAATTCTCCCTTCATCGAATTCCCCAAAAGCAACCTCATGTGATTCATGCAATGTAACAGTAAATTCAGAATTTTGACAGACAAAAAGAACCTAAATGAAACGGTTAAAACCCACCAAACTACTTTTGTCCTCTCCGCCTCCATCTTTTTCCTTTTCCCCTAATTCCCACCGAGAAAACCCAGAAAATGAATACGGGAAAGAAGATGAAATAGATCAAATTGGAAACGGGGCATATAATTTATTGCTAAAATCTCGAAAATAAAAAATGGCAACAAATACTAAATCGAGTAATTTTATGAGATCGAAGCCCGGATTTGGAGATGGGCCTTCGTCTTCGAGATCGAGGATTGATTTATCTGCATCGAAGAAAAAATCCATCGAGGGATCAATTAGGGGTTCTATTGTTGACGCCAAGAACAGATCTGTTTCAATAGGGTCTAAAATGGTATCCTCCTTTTTTCTTCATGGTTTAATTACTATTTTTGCAAAGATTTGTGCTTTTTTCAAATTTAATTACTGGGTTTGTTGAGTTAGATTGTATTTTTAGATGGGCTTTGCAAATCTTTAAAGATTGTTCTGTTTAGCTGTCGAATTTGCATTTCTGTTTCTTCGGTTTTGATTTCTTTACCATTTTTATCATCAGATTGTTTATCTATGGAAACTGAGGTGCTTTTTATTGCAAATTTGAGGGCTGATCTATCTGTTAAATTGGTTTTCTAGACATTTGGGGAAATTGCTTTATGCCCTATTTTTTGAGTCAAAACATGATAAATCTCTCACATAAATTGGCCGAATCCTGTATATGAAATGATCACCATGAGTTTCTTCTTTACAGTTTGCCATTTGAATAATCAGTTGAGTCATGATAATGAATTCCATTTCATTTTATCAAGAACAATTAATTATTCAAGTGATTGGTGCTGTACAATGTTATGCTTATTGATTTTGGTTATATGTTGATCAAGTGAAGACGAAGAACGCATCATCAAGTCAATCTAAGAACGCATCATCAAGTCAATCGAAAGCTGCTACGAAACCAGCTCCCAAAACCCGAGTAAAGAAAGTTTTTTCCTTGCCTGGCCAGAAATTTGATGTTCCTGAAGAGGTTCTCTTTCTCTAGACTTTATTTTTCGTTTTTCGAAGGAACTATTATCTTATCGTTTCTTACTGGTTTACAGCGAGAACCGTTGAGAATATTTTATGAATCGTTGTCGGAGCAGATACCATCAAGTGAAATGGCAGAGTTTTGGTGAGTTTTTCTACTGTGTAAATTTTCAAAGTTGAAACTAATCATGTTCCCAAATCATCAAATTTGACAAAAAAACATACCTTGCTAAAACATATGGGATGGCCATCTATGTCAATCTTTTTATAATGTTGAAATTCAGCCATGTTTATGACCAGTAACAATCTAGATGACTCTTCTGAGCTTCAACTAACTATCTCGGTTTCAATGCTAATCCGTATATTTTTGGCTCAAGTTGATGGAACATGCACTGTAAGTCTGTAATGAATACGAGCATTGTGTGATTTTTCAAACAGATTAATGTTAAGAATTTTGTTATTGAGATTTAGTTAACAAAGCTGGGAAGGAAACCTCCTATATTCAGGAAAAGCTATTCATCTCATCGTATTTCTATAGTTTTGGCTATGTGATTATGGAAGAGCTACGCCTCGAAAATGCATAAATTGCACACAATTTTGCTCTATACTACTACCTCCGTCCCTGAAAATTGGTCCTGCCTTTTTTTCACGTGGTTTAATGCTATATATCGGAGGTATTACGGGGTTTTCTGAAGTTCGTTTTTTTAATAAAATGATTGTTAATGGAAAGTTCGTTTCGCATTCTTTCCACAAATGATCATTTTATTAAAAAACGGACCTCAGAAAATCCCGTAATACCCTCCGACATATCGCATTAAACCGCGTGAAAAAAAAAAAAACAGGACCAATTTTCAGGGACGGAGGGAGTACTTGTTTTGGTTATTTTTACAATAAGAACACTTTACAAGATAATAATTTATCTGGAGTAGGTCTTGTATGAGACTGTCTCATGCCATGAGATCGAAAATAAATAGATATAGGCTCCTAGGACTAGGATGATCATTTATGATGATTGTGATTGTTTTTTTGTTTTTTTTTTCTTTTTGGTTGGATGATTGTTATTGCTTAAAACAGGTCTGAATTATATATGCAGAATACAACCATGAATGAGGATTTTGTAGGTTCAGATTAATCTGGAAATAGTTGATAATCTGGTATATTGTTTGCAGGTTGATGGAGCACGGTATGCTATCACCAGAAAGGGCGAAAAAGGCATTGGAGAAGAAGCAAAGGAAGCAAAAAGAACTTCGGACAGGTACCCCTATAAAATCTCCACCGCGCTATGTGTCATCCAAACCCGAGAGTTCCAAACGGCCGCAGCTAGTTCCCAAGAACGGCGACGTAAAAGCAAAGAAACGGATAATTGACGATGATGACGACGATGATTTTGTGCTGAGTCACAAACGAAGAAAATCTTAACGAGTCGAGCTGGAAGCGCTGGTTGTTTGTAGTCGAATAAGCATCCAAAACGATGAAACTGACAGATATTATTCTTTTACTTGTTAATCAAACAATAAAGATACAGCTGAATCTTTTATTTCTTGGTCATCTGAATTGTAATTTACAGTGAAAAAACTCTGTATTGTATCATGGATTAATGTTGAATTTATTGGGCTTCCCCAATATAGTTGGCCCATGGGAGATAACTATAGAAAGCCCATCAATAGAAATGAAACTAAAAATACTTTGTTGATGACTGATGCTATTCCTCTATTTGCAATAGAATGGGGAGGAAAAATGTTATAACTCTAGTTTGATATACTGCAATATTTTTTACACTGGCCCTCTGATTTTTATTCTCAGCGTCTTGGGAGAATTTGAGCCTAATTCGATTGGAAGTAAGTATGAGTTGGACTATAAATATACAGGTAAATTACGGCCAAGTTATATATAGTCCTTTGTTTTGTTAATACAACCTAGCCAAAAAGTGTCAGGAAAAAAAATTCGAAAATTTTGATAATTTTCGGAAAAAAATTCCGAAAATGCAAAAATAAAAAAATAAAAACACTAAACATATGAATTTTCGAAAAAATTTCAGAACATTTTTTTGGGTGAGGTGTATTCACAAAACATTGAACTGTATTTAACTTGGGCCTATTAAAAATGGGCATCAAGCCCGAATCGGGCCAATTTGGCCCGTGGACTAATGAGAGCCTGATGGCCCAATGTTCAAATTATTTTTATTATTTTTAAAAGGGTTATGATTTTGAATTTTATAAAATTGTAATCTTGTCAAAAGATATTGTCAATTCAGTACCCAATTAAAATTTATATTTTCAAGTAGTACTCCCTCCGTCCACGAAATACGGTCCTGTTACTTTTTGCACGGTTATTAAGAAAGTTGATATAATATGTAAAAAGTAAGAATATTGTGTCAAATCAAGTACAAAATAAATTATTTTAAAAATGTTATGTGTGTATGTTGAAAAAGTAGATAAAGTTTATTCTTTCCATTTTAGGCAACAGGACTATTTTTCGTGGACAGCCAAATAAGGCAACCAGGACTATATTTCATGGACGGAGGGAGTATAAGTTTTTAGAGTAGGTTTTATATGAAAACGCTTCATAATAAGTTTAACATGAAATAGTTTTAGAGTATCATTAATCACATCAGGAGTATCATTAAACATGTCAGGGGTATCATTAGTCTGAGTTCAAAAAAATTTAAAACAATTTTCTTGAACTCAAACTAATGATACCCCTGATGAGATTAATGATACTCCCGATGAGATTAATGATACTTTAAAATTGTTTCATAATAAGCTTATCATGAACTATTTTTATATAATACTTTGCCAAGTTTTTAATGTGGAACGTTTGAAATCTGAATTTATGTGCTTCTATTAAACACAAATTATTATGTGTGAGTAAAATGTTCATTTACATCCAACTTTTTTCTATTGTCTGCCTACAATAAAATTTTGCAATATTTTAATATAATAGGATCTAATTCATTTTTTTGGGCACTCCATTAGTTATGCTTAATTTTTATCTTAAAAACTAAATTTAGTTCATAGATTTTTTTTTTTACTAAAATAAATTAAAATGTAGTGATAGGGTTGGAGTGACCCTCTAACCTAAGGTTAGTAAGTATGTATAGAATGAAATTGGTTTATATATGAATCACAAAAGGGTATTAGTTATTTTCACTGAAAAGTATTAGTTGTACTTACTGAAGAGTATACTGGTTTACACTGAAGAGTTTTAGTTCATTTTCACTGAACAACTAAGACTCTTTTGTGTAAATCAGTAATACTCTTCAGTAAGTACAACTAATACTCTTCAACGAAAACAACTAATACCCTTCAGTGATTCATGTATAAACCAGTTTCACTCTATACTTTGTCAAGGTTAGGTTAGGTTACAGAGACCTGATAAAAGTATGGGTCGGCCCAATCCAGCCCAAAGATATCAATTGGCTCGATGGACTATGTTGGGCCGGGCTATACATACACATGTACAAATGTTAGAACACATTGTATCTTCAATCAATCTAGAACAAGTCCCCATTTCTTGACCCTCAATTCGCATCGGGATTCGCGCCTCGTCTCGATGCAATGGACAGCAGCAAACGCAGGGCTGCAACATGACCCTGTTATGGACTCCCAGTTACATTACTAAAAAGTAAACACAAAATGGTCCTAAGATTTTCCAAATTTATGATTCAGAAAAAAAAGGTGTGTAGTGGTGTTCATGTTTGAGACCATGACCCTGACCCTGACCAGAAACAGATGTTAATGTTGTTGTTACATTTTGCATTCATAAATGTCACGTGGCTGGACATGTGACGGAACAGATTTTAAAATATCTACAATATATGTGTGCACTCCTCCATTAATAGACAGTGTGTATATTAAGCTAAAAGCAAGAACCAGAAGGTTCATATGCGGGATTTAAACCAAATTCGTCCTCTATCTTTTCATCTTTATCAAAATGGTCCTTTATTTATTTGCTTTATCAATTTAGTCCTGTATCTATTCAAGTTTCGCCAAAATGATCCTAATTGGCCTAAAAATGTACAAAACCTCACCATTTTGGTCCTATATTTATTTTCTTTACCAATTTAATCCTGTATCAATTCACATTCTCCAATTAGGTCCTAATTGAACACATAAAGCATAAAACCATTTTTCACCAAATTAGGACCAATTTGACGAAGCTTGAAGAAATACATGACTAAATTGATAAAACAATAAATAAATGACTATTTAGATAAAGGTGAAAAGATAGATGATGAATTTGGTTTAAATCCCATCAAAATAATATGAGAGGTTCTTGGGGTTTATAAGGATGAACAAGTTCTCCATTGGTATGATATAATTTTAGGAAGGCCCAAAAATAAATTTGTGCAGACTAGCTCGTTCTAAAACGGACAATATCTTACTAATGCAGATGTGGAGGTCCATATGGGGCCCTAATTATGTTATCAGAACCATGTTCCCAGGTGAATCGGTGTGGAGGAATTTTCTGGTGTCAAACGGAAAAAAAATGTGAACCTAGTTAAACGACTGGGTCTATATGCAAAGATGGCCACCGCTAGTGCCACATTGAAAAAAAAAACACATCATAGGTTTCCCCAAAAAAAACTAGTGCGCATGACTAAAAATATGGCATTTTATATTTTATGCGTCCAATTAGGACCTAATTGGAGAAATGTAAATTGATACAGGACTAAATTGGTAAAGAAAATAAATATAGGACCAAAACGGTGAGGTTTTGTACATTTTTAGGCCAATTAGGATCATTTTGGTGAAACTTGAATAGATACAGGACTAAATTGATAAAGCAAATAAATAGAGGACCATTTTGATAAAGGTGAAAAGATAGAGGACGGATTTGGTTTAAATCCCGTTCATATGCCAACAAAATAACACCAATAATATATATATGTGACCCTACAATACTATATAGCTAGATTCGAGATGCTTAGATTTAATTTCTTCAACATAATTATGTAAATCATGCAGAGATACATATATAGTGATGCATTGCACGAGCAAAATGAAAAATGAACACGAACGTATACGTATGTCTAATCAAACCAAAAAAATAAAATAAAATAAAAGGGTACTATTCTTGTTTCTAATGATTTTGATATTTTTTATATGGCTGCGGCTAAATAAACCCCCGATTCTCCTATACATACCCCAATTACTATACAAACCCCATAAAAATATGATTATTTTATATGATTACTAAACATACCCCAAGTTTAGACAATTATGTCATTTTAAAAAAATTAACCTACATTTAAAACACAAGAAAAAAAAAGTAAATAATTGTAAACTCACAATTCTATTCACTTAAATATATACACGATCAAAACAAAGAATTTGACCTCCGAATTCATTCAAACACAATAAAAAAAAGGTGATATTCTTAATCTAAAAAAAAAAAGCAGAATTTTTTTTTTTTTTTTGCAAGAAAATAAAATTTGCAAAAAAAAAAAAAATACAACGTAGGCTAACAAAGTGTGTTTAAAATTTTGTTCCAAGTACACTAAATATTTTGTCTTTACAAAGAAAACTATAAGTTAACGTATATGAATATTACTCACTAGTGCTACTGAAAAAAACGCAAACATAATCTCACACAAAACAATACTAATGCCCTATGTAACATATTAACTTGTCATTCAGCGTACGAAAAAAAATACTTACATTAATGTGATTCTTTTTGTCGTTTGAAACTTGGATTATCTTGTGTTAATTTGAATGAAAATAATCTAGAAATTTAGGTTTTAGGGTTTTAATGAAAATAATCAAGAAACTTGATTTTTAGGAATCTCAAAATGTTAATTTTGTGATGCTGAGAATGAGAAAATGGTGTGAAAAACTAAAAGAAATTTAATTCATAATTAAAATAATATTTATGAATGGGTAATCTTGACTTTTTATTTAAAACTATTTTTGGCAAAAATAAATTGGGGTATGTATAGAAGAATCGGGGGTTTATTTAGCCGGGCCAAAAGAATATCCCCTTTTCTCATAGCTTTAAATTTACCTTTTTCGTAAACAAATACTTAAAATAGTAGATACAAGTATTTAATTAGAGTTGGGGGAGCGTTATTTGGCTCTCCATAAATATTTAATTAAAAATTCAGAATTCTAAAAACACCAAATATTTGATCAAAGATATAAACTTTATAAATCTCTTAAATATTTAAGGTTTAAAAACATTTGTGTGAACTCGGCATCGTCAAATATCACGGTTATGTGTAATCACTATCATTGTTATGCATACAAATTATCACTATTATAAAATCAAGTACTCCCTCTGTCCCAAACACTCTTTATAGTTACTATTTTTCTCGTGTTTTAGCGAGCGAATTTTATTATTAGTATTTGAAATGATAAAATAATTTTTAAAGTGTTTTATAATAGAGGAAAAATAGATCTATCATACCTTTTTTTTTAAAATCATTTTATCATTTCAAATACTAATAAACGACTATCTTGCTAAAACTCGAGAAAAAAATAACCGTGAAGAGTGTTTGGAGATGAAGGGAGTATATTTTTGGCAATGTATATGCATAACAGTAATAGTAAATATACATAATATTGATACTTAAAAAAAAAGAGTCCACGTGAATTTGGGTTTATAGGAGACCCACTCTAAAAGTATTGACATAGAGTGGCGGTTGAAGATTAAATTAACAAAAAAAATTAATTGCATTACGATCTTTAGAGTGTTTATCAATTATAATACGTCTTTTCAAAATTTACAATTCAATACATAAATTAATTATTTGTTGAAATTTGATACACCGGACTATTTTTTTATGTAACTAACGATGTTATGGCAGTTGGAGCTACCTTCAATTCCATCACCGAGCTAATTTTCGGTATCTCACGTGGTTCAAACTGCCAAATCATTTTTAGTTGCGCCAGAAATTAGTGCAAGTATCGAATTGCAGCAAATAATTAACTCGCCTATCGAAATGCACATTTTAAAGGACATGTTGTAAAAGATAAATACTCAAGTGGTGAAATCGCAAATCATTTTTCCTTTGAAATTTCCTATATTTATTGACAAAAATTTATACGAGGCGGATCTTATTTATCGTTATTATGATCCATGGGATTATAGACCTTCTTATGTAGAAGACCGTCTCAAACGAGACTTTCTCATATATATATGTGAGTCAATTATTGATTTTTTTTTTTTTTTTTTTGTCTTTCTAAGTTCTATTGCCTGACCATTAAGTAGATGATGAATTGGAAGATTGATGAGGGAGTTCTTGTTTTGGATTGATGCCTAATAAGAGAGTAAATTTTGGCAGCTGGTTCAATAAAAGAAAGAAAAAGGTGAGGTTGATTTACTAAAGTGGAAGGTGAGCAATGAATGTGTAGGGGCCATGGACTAGGACAAACCATAGCTTTCCCTTGTGTGGTTGGCACATACTCTAAGATTTGATATGGTGGGTAAAAGTAGAACATTTAATTTCTTTTCTTCTTCTTTTTTGGTTTATGAGAAAACCCACTAATAAATAATACATGATGATGACTTGCTGAATTATAGACCAATAGTTTTCATTTCTTTACAAATATATTTTGTCGTTTTTTGACAATAATATTTACATGTGGGTAGAAATATTTACACCAATGGCAATGTCTAGGATATATATCAGATTTTCTCCATAACTTTACTCTTCTCCAATCTAATCTAAATAGCTAGCATGTGAATGGAAGAGTCTGAATAAATTGAGTCGAGAAAGAAGTATTATTGTTAAGCTTTTTTGGAAAAAAACAAAAAGATCTAGTAATCCATGAAATTGAATTTGGACAAGACATATAAATGATTGGGTCCTTTTTTTACGTGTATTAATTTTAATAACATGAGAATAACTTATTTATCTGTCAATTTTTTTTTAGAGTGAATTTTGTGTGAGAATTGTCTCTTGATGGTGGAATATGATATAAATTGGAAATGATGCATTAACACTTTGGCATTGGAGAGTGTTAATTTATGTTGTCTCATCTCATGCCATGAGACGATCTCACGCAAGTTTCTGTCACTTTTTTATTATATTTGCTCGGTTGTTAATTCAAACTTAAAAGAAAGCTTTTGACCATCTAATCAAATATTCCCTCTGTTTGTACATTTTGATTTTTATTGGAATGGACACGAAATTTAAAAAATAAAATAAAAAAATAAAGTAAAAGTATTATAAAGTGGTTGTGTGTGAGATTTATAATAATAAAGTTATTATTTTAAAAAAGAATATGAGAATAAATTTGTGAACGGACTAAAATTGCGACATTTTAGAAACCGTGGCGTATAGTGTAGAAGATCCAAAATATTCCCACGTTATTAAAAAATTGCTCATTAAGATTCCTCAATTTTTTTTAACTTCTCTTACATATTGGAGATGCCAACAAAATATAATGTTGTGAATCTCGTCATAATTAATTGAACCAATTTAAGGGCGACAAAGTATAGAGTGAAAATGGTTTATACATAAACCAATGAAGGATATTAGTTGTTTTCACTAAAGAGTATTAGTTATTTTTATTGAAGAGCATTAGTTGTTATTATTGAAGAGTTTTAGTTGTTCAATGGAAATAAACTAAGACCCTTCAGTGAAAACAACTAATACTCTTCAGTGGAAACAATTAATACTCTTTACTAAAAGCAACTAATACTCTTCGGTGGAAACAACCAATTTCACCCTGTACATACTCTTTTAAGGGCAGATAAATGAGGAAAATCGGATTGAGGTATTTATTGCAGCATTAGCACTAATTGATTAAAAGATGGTCTGTTTGAACAGTCAAAAGGAGAAGAGGGTACAGGTCAAACTAAGTGTTCACCACCTCTTCTTCCATGACATAATTTCTTAGTCTTTAATACTACATATGGTGATATACTGTCAGGGAATTTATCATGTCAAATAAAATCATCAACCTTTCCAAAATTTTGAAAACGACTTGATGATTTACAAACCCCAAAAATAAATGCACTTTCTTGAATTGGACACTTTCAGTAAATATATTGTTGTGATCAATGAATTATCTTTTTCATATTATCCAATGGACAAATAATTTTATAATGTTATATAAATTGGATTATGGAGCATGGTGGAATGATTCGATTGGCTCATGGGCCTTTAATTAAAATAGTAATCGAGTTAGATGGGTTTTTGGAGCTAAGGCTCAATGTTGAATATAAATATCACTCTAATTCATTGTATTTGCATCACATAAATAAATAAATAAAGCAATCTCTAGGCTTAGTCGATTAGTCAATTTTTAACGAATTATGTCGATAAATATGTGTGTTCTTTTTTTTTTTTTTTTCATGTTTTTTCTGCATAATTTAATTCCTAACAATAGATGTGTTTGTTTATGTATATACTAGACCCTTGATTTTGATTTTCAAGACTAAATCTTTAATGCTTTTTTTTTTTTTTTTTAAGAAGTGATTTCAAATAATTTTCTTTTAATAAAAGGATGTAAAATATATAGCAAGTTTAAAATAAACACTGCTTTAAAATATCACGTCTCATATGCATTTGATGCATGAATCTTATATATTTTGTTAGCCAAATTATAATTATGTATATTACCTATACATTTTAGTAATATTAATTTACATGTTTCATTTTACATTTTCAATAAAATCCAGCTTACACGTTTTATTTCACATTTTCAATTAAGTATAGTTTGCAATTTGCATGTTACGTTTTAATTATATTAATTTGTTCGTTTAGTTATAGTAATTTATACGTTTCACCCCTAGACTGACATATCTTAAATTTATAATCCATTGATTACAAAAAAAAAAAAAAAAAAAAAAAATTGAAATTAGAATTGGGTTAAAATATTTTTTTGAGTTAGTTTTTAATTGCTTCTCATAATTAAGTTAAAAACACCTCCTTTAATGATTTCAAAATGCCTCAAATTAACCTCTCCTTTTTTAAATGTTTTAAGCTGTTATTAAGGCTGGAAATTAATTAACACCCCCTTATCGATCAGTGGATATTCTGTGTCTCTTTTACAAAAATAAATCTCTAGACGTTGGTGTCCATAATTAATTCCTCTATTTTAAAATAATATTTTTCATTTATTTCAAAAATATCAACATCATTTTATATGTACATGTCATTTTTTCTAAGTTAATAATTAGAGATCTGGATTTATACACTTGGAAACCCACAGAGAGAGGAGGTGGGGGTGGGGGAGAGAAAGTTATACATGATGTGATACACTTTGAAAGAAATTAAATAATGAAATGACGAAAAACTTGCATATGCAAGATATCACCAATTGGCTAAGCATATATATATGTTTATAATGACAACTAAAATCTTGTAAATCTAACCAAGACTTACTATAAGAATTAAAGAAGAATGTTCTTGCTAGACGCTGAAAATAAAATACATAATTTATGTATAAAGCATTATAGATATTGCAAAAAGTCATACCCACTGAATTTAGGCATTGTTTTGAGTATAATTGAGTTTTGCAGCTTGGAAGTAAATATTAACACAGAGACAAATTTTAGGGTGCATCCAAGTGCACAACATGTACTTGGATTTTATGCTCAATTTTGATTTTAATTTTGATTTTTCTAAAATACACACAAACACACCGAACTGTGTTTTTTTGCAGTTGGGGTATTACTCATGTCTTCTTGAGATATTACTAATGTCTTCTTCGGGTATTACTTATTACTTCTTGGGGTATTGCTGATTTCTTCTTGAAGTTTTTTTTTTTTTCAAACTCAAACCCGAAAGAATTTCAGGGGCGTTTGTTTTGAATTCTTCAATGGAAGTGAGAATAATTTTTTTTCCATCTCCGCCATCGAATATGTTGGATGCATATTATTATCTCTATGGTTACATCATTAATATTGTACTCAATTTTTAAAAAAGAATGGACGAAAGGAGAGGTTGTTGGTTGTAGCATTGAGGAATTGATTGAGAATGGTGATTATAAGAAAATAGAAATGTAATAAAATGAGATAGTGGTTACCTTATTTAGGAAGAAAAATAATATTATAGATCATTTTATGTTCTCATTAACCACTTACATTATTTTTACCACTTTCTTATTACCACTAAAGAATTTTCAAACCAAGTGTCACCATGAGAACAAGATTACTACTTTATCATTGTACATTGTATTTCATTTGGTGTTTAATTTATTACATAAAATAAATTATGCTTCATCCTATTCAAAATAAGTGATGTTCTGGAATTGTCTTAAAAATTGAGATTTTTTTTAATACCAAAAGTACCTCTAGTTAATTAAATATTATTAATCATAATTAGCAAAAACAGTTATTCGTCTTTAGTTGAGATAAATTGTGAGAATATCTTCTCCATATAATATGGGTATATATGGAATAACATGATAAAAAAGTCTAAAATGATATTTATTTCAAAAATAGTTTAAGACACAAATCAACACACATTAAATAAAATGAGAAAGTCAGGTGATAAATTTCAGAAAATCTTGTTTTGCAAAGAAAGCAAATTCATGGGCTATATATTGTTGGTAAAAGAGTAATAAGATCCTTAATCTCTAGAAGAATAGGAGTAGAAAACATGGCACAAACAGCACAAGAAATAACGATTAAAATGAACACAATTTAAAAAAATGTTTTGCGACAACATGATTAATTAAGAACCCAAAAAATTAATTAAGAAAAATAACATGAACACCATTTTATAAAAAGAGAATTCAGCATCTTCGTTTTAAATAAAGCCAAAAAATGGGGGGTGTGTCTAGCCATTTAATATATGAATGTGAAAAGGTGTGGTGGATAGATTAACGTGAAGATCACGATATTTCAATTTTATTACATATTTATATTTTATTTACTTTGAAAAGAAAAAACACAAAAAGTCATATTAATTAATCAACCTTGAATACCATATTTAGAAACCCATATATTGCAATCAAGACTCAAGAGGGATAAAACAAAGAGAAAGTGTACCAAAGAAAGACGACTAGAATACAAACCAAATGAGTTATGATAAGTACAGTTCATCTAATTCGATTTATATATATAACAAGGTTATTTATCAATGATAGTTAAAGATATAAAATGACAAAGTATATGAATCAATGAAGGGTATCAGTTGTCTTCACTGAAGGGTATTAGTTGTATTTACTGAAGAGTATTACTGATTTACATTAAAGAGTCTTAGTTGTTCAGTGAAAATGAATTAAGACTCTTCAGTGTAAACCAGTAGCACTTTTCAGTAAAAATAACTAATACCCTTCGGTGATTCATTTATAAACCAATTTCACTCTATACATACTCATATAAAATATTTAAGTGAATTTATATATAAGTGTTGCCTAAGTTGGCTTGAAGACGAGGACAAATGTCGTTTTTAGTGCTGAAGTTGTATATATGCAAATATGTACTGATACTTTAACTCTTTTGGGTAAATATTATATCGTGTAATATTCTAAAGAATAAAAGAAAATGGCAGGTCCAAAAATTGACACACACAATTTTTTTTTTTTTTTTTAAAAACGGGTCAAAACTGGGTAACAGAAAGTGTATTACTTATTTATCATAGCATAATTACATTATAATATGAACAAATAAATATTTAATGTAATAGTATATGAGTAAACAGGGTAATATTGTTGCTTTTAAAGAACAAGTTAGTGTTAGGACAAATAAATAATATTGTCCATGTGATCCATTTTTTACCGGAACGCAAATTTTTTTTTTTTTTTTTACCCATAAGATTTTAATTTCTTATGTTTAAAAGATATTGCACGTTGCAATATCACATATAAATTTTTATGCATATAATGTTATAATAATTCATTTTCAATTCCAATCACGAATATGTTTTAGGTTAGCATTTCTTTTTCAATTGATATTTTTATTGGCCTTTAAAAAAAATTGATAATTTTATTGGTATTTTATTACATTTAAATTTAACAAACATTTTGTTAATTAGTGAACTATTTCATTAGAAAATAATGCAAAATAATCAATAACAAAACTTTTGTAATTTTTTTTTCCAGTGTCGAACACTATTGAATCACCTTCGGGAGTGTTTGACGGCTATATTGAGGGGTTCTCAACTTAAGCTGACATTTTTAAGCGGCTATTTGGTGGAGATTTGGCGGCCCACTTTTAACTTGAGGCTCGATATTAAATAATGTTTCAGTGGGGTATGTGTATCGGCCCAAATTGGAGTGTTTCATCAACATATATTTCCTCATCACATGATTACTTAACTTACATTATCCCATGATAATATTGTTGTTATAGACTGTGGAAATAATAATTCTTTTTACAGAACGGAAAGAAAAAAAAATTACAACTCAAAATACTGAATACAAGAATAAATAATACTGAAAAAAAATATGTCGAGTCAAGAAAGGTCTCTTCCCGCAAAATGAAATTTCCCCGACAGTGCTCTGCGGTTCTGAAAATACGTCCCCAAAGATAAAACGACACTTCGTCTTCAAGTGTGTAACACCGCAGAACTTGAAGCACCGACAAACATGAAGAACGTATGAACTGGACTGATTTCTTAAAGACTCTATATGCTAGAATATTGAGGGAGAGGGGGAGAGAGAATTTATGTGTGTATGAATACAAAGATATGCATGTCTATTTATAGGGCTCCAAGACCCACACATGCAGGGAAGGTGGAGAGGATTGTGAGTCAAACTACGAACCTGAACCTTTCTGCATTCTGGTTCGTCTCAGCCAAAAGAAGGGAGGCGTAAGTCACCCCCAATTAAACGAAAATCAGGGAATTTACAAACTATCAAATTTCATCCCATGTTTTGCATTTTATTATGCTCTTACATGTCCATTTCAACAAATCTGGACACTCCAGATTTTCGGACTAAGTTCAAACTTTGGGCTCAACAAACTTACAAAATTCTTCTAAGGTCCAAATACAACTCAAAGTTCAATTGTTAAGGACCAATAACCAAGATCCAATATTTTCAACCCAGTATCAATTAAATTCCCTTTTCATTTTCACTCACATATTTTTATTAATAAACACCAATAATTCCAACAAATACAACATAGCCACCAACCAAACGTTCAATTACAATAAAATCAAGTATCCTAGATTTGATTAATAATTATAAATGTAAATTTGCATTGTGCAAAATGATCACTATAAAATACGTAAACTGAAAATTATTGAAAACCAATTACAATAAAATCAAGTATCCTTGATTTGATTAATAATTATAAATGTCAATTTGCATTGTGCAAAATGATCACTATAATTAAAATACGTAAACTGAAAATTATTGAAAACCAATTTCTAATTAGATCCTAGTAGAAATTAGGTGTGAATTGATTTTCTCTGGACAAATCTTAAAAATTTATATAAATATGGACAAAAAGTATCTGTGACCAATCATATCGTTCGATAAAGAAATGAGATTATTTTTATTTTTCTAATAATGATGATTTAGAATCATATCATACTCAATATACAATGATAATGACTTGATTTACAAAGATTTGCGATGATATGGATTTAAAGGATCATTCGCACCAAGGGCCCCCAAAATTTTGCAAGTTGAAAGTGATTTTCAACACGTAGGGAAAATTCCATTAATTAAAACATAAATCTAACTCCAACATATAAACATACAAATGAGAGGCGATGTATATTTTTTACAAGCCCCTGAACTTTCTCATCTTATTTTATTGAGCCCCCCTGCATTATTTTGCCTTATTAATTACCATCATTAAATTTTATGTTGCCTCAAATGAAGGACTTATAGGAGTTTGGCCTATGGACACCACGTAAATACACACAAACATCTCTTACCAACGCAAATTACATCTCATCTAAAAGTTTCAATTTATTAAAAAATATTAGATTAATTCATTTATATTAAAAATAACAATCACATGTGCAGTCCAACAATAATATCTCTTAAAATAAAATCCGATGAATTTATGATGCAGTAGAAGCATAATACAATAATGTAAAGTCTGTTGATTTTAAAAATGCCCTGAAAATATACACTGTGTCTAACGTTTTAACTTTGCTGATTCAATTTATAAATATCAGTGATGCAGAAATCGGTCTAGGCGGCCGTCTAGGCCCGACTAGGCGCTAGGTGATCATCAATCGACCCGATTTTGGTATACCCTGCCTAGACGGGTCACACCTCCATTATTTTATTTTATTTCCGTCGTGAAACAACGTTGTTTAGGAAATTCTACTTAACATGTATTTAGTTGTCTAATTGGATTATTCACATTTGAAATTTAGAATTATGTTGTCAACATATTGTGTATTTTTGTTTGTCATTTGATTGTTTTTCATTGACTCGCTGATTTTTGTAGTTATGAATACTAAAAGAATTTAAAGCGTATTTAAATTGTTTTCGAATAATTTTTTTGACTATATTAATAAGATATAGAGCTTCAAAAAATAAAAAAAGAACTCATATCAACTAGTCCCGCCTGGGCGGTCTAGATGCTGGGCATTCAAAATCCGCCGGACTAGCGATTTTCAACTTCTTCACCTAGATAAATACTGAAGAAAAAAAAGGGCAAATAATCTGATAAAAGAGAATAACCCAATATTTATATTTCAATATAAACCCGTTTACAATGAATTACAAAACTCATATTTAAACTAGAGTTTTAGGCGTATAAGTTTTAAAAGCCCGACCCCTTAATAATTAAGTATATATATAAACTGGAACAAAACCCTAAAACTATAAAATATAAATAAATAATTAAATACAATTTTATCCCCATCAATTCATATTTGCCTTAAATGTACAAGTGTGTACCACCAATTTGTGGTTGTTCTTAAATATTAATTCATTTTCCTAGATTAAAAATTCGACCAATAAATTATAATGTATTTTATTTTATTTTTAAAAAGAGGGTATGACCATAAATAATTAATATATATGGTACATATATATAAAGGGATGGGGAAATTAAGGGTTGGTCCATGGTGAGTGCACCAATGAAGGGGGAGGACCCAATAGGGATGGATGTGACCCATGGCTAAAAGGTGAAGATCAATGCAACTACTGCTGACCTTGGCCAAATCACCAATCTTGCTTGGAGTTGGACCCCCCCTCTTTTTCTTTTTCTTATTAAAATTGTGAAACAGGGAAATATCGACAGCTCATTTTAATAAATTTTAATGGACAATAAATAAGTTATTTTCTTGCTCCGTCATTAGAATGAGTTTTGGTACACAAGTATATAATATCTCTACCATATATGCATGGCATGTACACTGTAACTAGTGCAAAATTTCAATCAAGTTAGGAGGTGCTTGGTTAGCAACTCCTCAATGGTAATGAGAATGAAAATTATTTTTTATCTATGCCCCCATAATAAAAATGATATGTTGGGGGAAGACTTATCACAATTGTGATTTCATTGCTAGTGTCATGTCTCAATTTTGGAATAGAAGTGGACAACAAATGGTTGTTGATAGGGAAATGGAGAAGTGATTGAGGAGGATGATTGTAGGAAGAGAATAAGGTAATCAAAATGGAGGAGTGATTACCTTATTTAGAAGAGGAGGTTTGTGATTTTGTTCTAATTAACCATCATAATTACACTAATTTTTAGTCGCATTCTCATTACCATTGAAGAGTTATTAACCAAGCGCACCCTTAGCATTTGTGGTCAAATATTGTCGATTGATATTTCACATGGACTTTTCCGGATGCAGAATTTTAAAGAGCTAGGCCCTTCTCGCCTTTATTTTATTTTTTTGCATCTTGATATTACAACACTATTTTTCCTTTTTTATTTATATCACTACCCCATTCGTAAAATCGAAAGAACCCACATATTGACCTGAAAAAAAAATCCGAATTGACACCCCTATAAGCCCAAGCACAAGTAAACTGTAAACACAAATTGGGACAAATAGCCCAACAAGGACAACCAAAAAATAGGTGTGAGAAAATTAATTATAAATAATTAGATATAGAATTTATGAATAAGACAAAATTTTATGTGAACATGGTAAACTCAATAATACCTTTATAAACATACAAGTAATTTTTTTTTAGTGTGTGAAGTATCATGTTTTAAAAAAAAAAATTAGAAAACCCAAAAAAAAAAAAAAAAAAAAAACTAAAAGTCATATTTAGTATGCTAAAATTTATTAAGAGGAGTGTATTGGTTATAGAGTCTACAAGATTTTTTTAGACTTTTAAAGTTTGGGGGTATTCAATCTAGATTTTCAAAAGTCTTTAAAAATCCTGAGGTATTCAATACAGATTTTAAAAAGTCTTAAAAAGTCTGTAGGTATTCAACAGTCAATGGATTTTAATACTCCAAGGATTTTCTTAGATTTTCCTTCCAAAATATGAATAGATTTCACTCTCCAAAATCTCTTCTTATTACCAGAGATTTCTACGGATTTTAAAAAGTCTTAAAAAATCTTTAGATATTCAACAATTTATAGACTTTCTTTGATTCTCTTCCATTGGAATGTCAATGGTGCGGTGCGGTGCGGGGATGGGGGGTCATTCCCCATCTCCGTCCCTGCAAGATAAATGGGGAAATTTTTTCCCTAATCACCGCCTCGCTCTGGGGGTCCCCGTCTCGCGAGAATTCCCCGTTCTCCTCCTAATTTTTTTTATCTCATTTTTAAAATATAAAAAAATATTTAAATTTAAAAATTTGATAATACACAATAATTACTTTAAGTTGGTGTTAGAAAAAAACCAATTTAAACAATTTGAAGAACCTCTAATTCTAATATTTTTAATTAACATATATACTAAAGTGAAAATAATATAATTTGGAACTAATATCATAATTTTAAATAAAAAATATAATTTTTAATAAATAGTTAATTGAGTAGGAAACTATAAAATGTTTATTTGTAATTTACTTTAACATTAAAATTATACTCATGGGGCTCCTCATGGGGAACGAGACGGGGATCTCCCGGGCTGAGAATACTATCTCGGTCCCCGCTTACGGGGCAAAAAAAAATTCGGTCCCTGTTTGCTTTGGAGATTACCCGCCACATTGTCAAGTCTACTCTTCAAAAAATATAAATAAATTTTACTCTCCAAAACTCTTCTAACAACCTGAGACTTCCAATGAGGGCGAGGTATAACGGTGATGGAAATGAAAATAAAAAATAATGTATTTTTTTTTTCTAAATAACTTGGATAACTTTTTTTTTTTTATATACAAGTGTGTCACATATATATTTGCATCAATAGTTCCAGCGCTGGAGTTTATGGAAATCCATGTAAATCAATAAAAAAAATGTATTCCACAATCCTGTAAAGTTTATGAAAATCCAAGTAAATCAATAAAAAAAGTCAGACAAACTCTGCATGGAGTCTATAGATTTTCTAAATCCACAATCTTTTTAAAGTCCAAAAAAATCCAATTGAATCCCAATTGAATACACCCCTCTAAGTAAAAAATAAATTTATGTGTGTGTGTTTAGTGGCACTTCAATCTTCATATGAGTTAGTAATTATTAACAAATGGGTCCTAACACAGAGTTAACCCCAATTATATTTATTCAAAGTTGTAATTTACTTCCGACAAAAAAAACTCAGCATAACCCCAATTCGATCGAGAAAGCGAGAACACGAAATCAACTAACACTTTTGGGAAAAACACTATTTTTGTTTTTCTGGTACTCAATTATAGAGGTCCTCATACAGTAATATCATGTCAAATTTTATCATATATAAACACCCTTGGTAAATTCTACGAGTTAGGTCTTATATAAATAATTTTACCGTACAATGTAATTAATACATTATATTATAGTAAATTAACTACAACAATATTTCATAAATTAACTAATAATATTAAATTTAATTTTTTAATAAAATAAATTATATTGTTATAAAGTACACAATGCAAATCAACTTACACAAGAGTTTGTCAAATTCTACTATTTACAAGGTTGATTCCCGTCTGAAATTAAGCTTATGCCCACAATGATTATTGAACGAAAATAGTTTATTTTCATTATTTTTTACACCATTTATAATAGAATGACAAAACGTCTTGTCTGAAAAATGCAAATATAAGCACCCATGTTCAAATACTAGTATTTTATAGGAATTGTGTATTGAATTGAATATTTTTTTGCCCCTCCATTGAAATAGACCCGTTGCTGAAATCTTCAACTTGTCGTATTTGCTCATTGGGACCAACTCAAAAGTAGTCCACAAAATATCCAGCATTTTCACATTATAAATTAATTAAAAAACCCTAGCAGCTAGTAATTGAAATTTTTCCAAGATTTAATATTTAGTTATTAATTGTAATATGTTAAATCATAACAACTTTAATATTATAATGTTATGCTAGCTCCAAAAAAAAAGAAAAAATTGTTTCAATAATATCGTATTTATATTATCACCAATATCACATGTATAGCTTGATAATACACATGTAGTAGGGTATGTTTTATATGAAAATAGTTTATGATAAGCTTATTATAAAATTGTTTTGAAGTATTAAATATTTTATCAAAAATATTAAACATCTAATTAGAAATATCAAGAAGTGGGGTCAATTGTAACATTTTAATTGTTGTTGATATACTTTACAAACAATATGATACCACTAACCCCAATTTTTGATATATTTGCCAAACAATTTTTTGATACTTTAAAACAATTTTATAATAAATTTATTATGAACCATTTTCATATAAAATACTTTGCCCATATAGTTTTACCTAGGTAAAAGATTTATAATGAAATATCTTAAATATATCCCCTAATTTATCGATCGACACATTAAATGGAATAATTTCATATAATATTTAGGTGAACTAAAAACTTAACCAGAGAAAATCTACTTCAAATATTTTGTGTATAAATTGATAAAGCAAACGTCATGTTACCTCAGAATATTTGGCCATACGACCAATTTTATCCTGATTTTTTTGTAATAAAGAAACCTGTCATGCATAATCCTTTAATTTACCTCTATTTAAATCTTATCATTATATACGGTGAATTTAAAAATATAATCTTTCCAGATTGATGAAAATGTTATAATTTCGAATAATAAAGGTTTAATATTCGAATTTTATGTCTCTTTATCATATAATTAATGCAAAATTGAGTATTTAAAACTACTTTAAGATGGAACTGTACATTTGGCTGCTGTGCTTTGACTTAATAAATGAAATTTTTTTCTTTAAAAAAAAAAAGAGAGAGAGAGAGAGATGAAAATGTACATCTGACAAAGTATTTGAGGTAAATTTAATACTCTTATCTCTGAAATGAAGCCATATCTCTGAAATGAAGTCATGCTATATGTATACATAGAGTAGTCAGTAATGTTTCAGAATAAATAACCGTTTGTATCGTATAATTAGTGTAATTTTTTTTTTTATTATTATTATCTTTTGTATAATTAGTTAGTGTAATTTTAAAAACACAAATTAGTGTAGTTTTTGTATAATTAGTGTAATTTTAAAACACAAATTTTCAACAGAGCAGTTTTTATGTCTTTTGAAAAATATTGTATACTGAAAAATATTAATATAATTTTACATAAAAATTAATCCTTATATTTATACACAGCTAATACTTTTTTTTCTTATGATCCATTAAAATAATACCATAATTTCTTGTTTGCTTTATATGTGATACAGTCTAATATATGAGATGGATTATCATCTAATGAATTAATAATTTGATCATATTTTTCTTTAAAACATAATTGGTGAGTTGGGGCCCATAAACTCCATAGGTCATAATATATAATAAAATGGCACCGTCTCGTACCCTTTTTTTTTTTTTTTTAAATCTGGAAATGAAAGAACATATAAAGCTAATTTGTACTAATATATATAACCTCCCTCCCATAAAAAAAAGTGTCTTCTTTTTTTTTTTTTTTTTTGTCGTCCTAAAAGAAATTTCTCATATTATTTTTTAAACTCGCCTACCCTATTATTTTAAATAGTTATTCCAACAATTCATTTAATTTATTTACATGGATTGCCATTCTTTTTAATTTCAATTATTCTCCACATTTTAATTATTTATTCTCTTCTTCAGTCATATTATTTCAAATTTTGTTCCCATTTTATTTTATATTAATATTCTTTAAATTATGTGCAATTTTCTCATGGGAAATTAATTGTTGGGAGAAGGGAGTATTAAGGAATCCTTTGATGATACTGTAACCCCTATTTTGCTACTATATTAAAAAACTGTAACCCACCAACAAAAACTTAAGAAAATCTTCATTATGTCCACATAAAAGATATGCAGACTAATCCGCGGGCATGCAGCACAATTTCTCAACCCTACACAAATACAGAAAAAGATAAATATAATGATAAATTGACAAGCGTATAATTACTTAATTTTTTTTTTTAAAATTACCAATATATTTTGTTTTCATTTATCAGACATCACCATCATTAATTATTAATAATCAGCATTCGTACGTACTCCCTCCATTCCATAATAATACATTCCATAATAATAGACCACATTTTTTTATTCTAAATTATAGTCGCTTCTATATTCAAAATGTACATCTATTTATTTTTTCATTATTGCTAATATATTCAAGAATTTATAAGTAAATTATAAAATTTAAGATAGTAACAAATGATGTTTTATCGAATTGTGTAAAATTTTAAACATCATGACGATGTATCGTTTTGCAACAGATGGGAGTATATTAATATAGTTAAGTACATTACCTAAGTTACTTAATTATAGATTAATTTAAATTTATGATTTGATCTTCACCAACCACTATTAATGTTCCTAATCAATCCAAACTTGACACCTAATTAGGAGAATTATTGATATTAAAAGATATAAAGTACTGGACTAAAGCTAAAACCATATAGTCTAATTAATACAAGGGAAATAAAATGATCAGCTTGGTGTCATTATCTTCTTAAAAATTAGAGAATTGTACTGATAGACGATAGGGGATAAATGAACAGTGTTAAATAGGTGAAAACAGAAAAAATATCAAAAAGGTTGAAAAAAATATTAAATGAGGGGTTGCGTTGCGTGGTGTATTATGGAAGGGGGCCCCGCTCTACAACAGGGTCTAGCAGAATGACCCATTTCTTCCCTGGGCCCCGCGAGTAAATATGAAATGATAGTGAAAAACAAAACACCAAATATTAAACAAATACTATTTCTGATTAATAATGAGAGTGTAACCCTATGTATGACTTTTCGTATAACTATATATTCCTTCCATTTCTCTGCTAAAGTTTTCAACATTTCCATAAAACCTATCCCCTCAAATTTCTCTGCAAAATCGCCGTGCAACAACTTACTGCAGAATTAGTACATACATTTCCCTGTATGGAAATGTACAATTTGTTTCTATAAATAGCAACCCTTAAATTTAATTTCGAAAAAAAAAAATGTCTACCGAAAAGAAGAATAATTCGGAAGTCACATTCGCGGATCCGTCGAGGAAAATGAAGCGGATCCGGGACCCGACTAATTCGAGTAAGCACCCGGTTTACCGGGGGGTCCGAATGCGGAACTGGGGCAAATGGGTATCCGAAATCCGGGAGCCCCGGAAGAAGTCGCGGATATGGCTGGGGACGTTCCCGACGCCGGAGATGGCGGCGCGTGCGCACGACGTGGCGGCGCTGAGCATAAAGGGCGCGTCGGCGATCCTGAATTTTCCGGAGCTGGCGGCGGTGCTGCCGCGGCCGGTGTCGCTGAGCCCCCGGGACGTGCAGGCGGCGGCGGCGAAGGCGGCGGCGATGGAGAAGTTCGACGCGCTGTCGTCGCCGTCGTCGTCGTCGTCGACGTCGACGTCGAGTGCGTTTTCGCTGTCGTCGCTCGTTTCGTCGATAGAGTTGGGGACGGGGTCGGAGGAGCTGAGTGAGATCGTTGAGCTACCGAGTTTGGGGCCGTGTCTCGACTCGCTCGAGGTGAGGAATGACTTTGTGTACGCGGATAGTGCGTTGTTGTTCGAGGGGTGGTTGGACCCGCCGCCGCCGTGGAACGGCGGCGGGATTGGCGACGACGGTGGCGGTTTTGAGAGTTTGTTGTGGAATTATTGAAGTGGTTAAATTTTTCTTTTTTTTTGGGTTGTTTATTTTTGTATTTCTTTTTTGTTTAAAATTTGTGTAGTACGTAGCCCTTTTGGTTTTTCATTGAAGGGCAGAAGACTTTCCGTAATTCCATGTTAATCCCCACATATCCACCCGACCCCCACCCCCACCCCCTCTTCAATGAATCTAAATGTACAGTTTTTGACCTCATGAATTAAAGTTCCTCCACTACATCTCTCTCTCCCTCTCCCTAACTATAGACACTTTGTGCACGTAGAATTTTTTTCGAGTAATAATTAAACATAAAGTCTCAATTCTTGTGATATATATGACGCGGTGTAGCTGTATAACTGAATTTTGTGAAGTGCACAATTGTGCATTGAGGTATTGTACTCTCTGCTTTACTGGGACCTGGGTAAGATGGACATAACCATGTATAAGCTCTATAAAAGCATTTGGTAAAAAAAAAATAAAAATAAAGAACTTATAAGATTTTTGAACCACCCTCGCCCTCACCCATTCCCCACTTCAACATAAAATATAAAAAATAAGTATTTTGTAAGTTTTATATTAGTCAAACACTTTAATACTCCCTCCGTCTCAAATTTATTTTTACATGTGACTTTACACGGAATTTAATGCAAGAGTTGAAATATTGTATTTAAATGCATAAAGTAGTCTTCAGAATGGTGAATGATGAATAAAATAATATTTAAATTAATAAAGTAGTTAAATTGTAGAGGTGGAGTTTAAAAAGATGAATCACTTTATTTCTATTTGGGGGATGGGAAAATAAAATTGAGACGAACCCTTTTGATGAATGGAAAAACAAAATTGGGATGGAGGGAGTAATTTTTAACAAATTTTATAAGCTCTTAAAACAATTTATAAGATGTTATAGTTTATAAAATATTTAAAATAAGTTTTTTCATTCGACTTATTTTTAACTCACTCTAGTTTTGAATTGAGAATTTGAGGATAGTAATTAATTTTAACCATTTGTATAAGCTTGACATTTCATATATCAAATTAAGGATCAAAGTTTATAAACAATTTCCATAGTATTACCTTTGATTCTGACTTCTCAATCCCATTAATATGGACTTGAAATGTCATAGCAATTTTCCTCAAACCTTGACAGGCCAACAAACATTTATATCTATTAGACAGCACAAATAATTCAAGGAAATTGACAATTTCATAAAACCGAATTCCAAAGAATAAAATAAAAAGGAAAAACACTTTGATGCACCAAATTGTGCACCTTCTCCCAATTTGTACATTAAAACGAATATTTTTTTTTTCTAGCTTGCGACAAAAGCTCATATCCGTGCAATAATGTTCATCAAACTCATTTTCAAATATATTGTTTCTCCCATATTTTCTTTACTTCTTTGCGATTTGCAAGATTCATGCATGGCGGTTTACACAGCTGCGGAAAAATAATACTCCCTCCATCCATGAATATAGTCCTGGTTGTTTTATTTGACTGTCCATAAAAAATAGTTGTGTTGCCGAAAATGGAAATAATAAATTTTATCTACACTTTTCAACATACACACATAACATTTTTAAAATAATTTATTTTGTACTTGATGTGACGCAATATTCTTACTTTTTACATATTATATCAACTTTCTTAATAATCGTGCATAAAACAACATGACTATATTTCATGGACGGAGGGAGTATAGATTATTACTTGCTTGTGAAAAAATCACAAAAAATGTAATGTTGTGATTGTTAAAGATTTTTAAATGAGATAAAATTCCTTCAAATATCTTATTTTATTTCAATTTAAAATTGTAATATTAAATTATGTATTTTATAATTGAATTTCGATCGACTAGAACTCTTGAAAAGCTATAGTCTAAATTTTAGAGCACACTTTCAAGTTGAATATTGTATTTATATATATACATCCAAATTTGCTCATAATTCATTATATTTATTTAATTTAATGCGTTTTTTGGGTGAATGGTGGGTGATTGATTGCTCCATTTGGCAGGTGGGCCGATGATGGAGAATCTATGAAACTGACAAGTTTTCCAATAAGGGCAAACAGTATCCTTTTCGTTTCTTTACCACTTCTGTTTATTTATTACTCTCTCTGTGCTAATAAATAATTTTATTTCTTTTTTTACATTTTTTTATAGGGAAAATTGTTTTTTTTTTTCCTAAAACTTTACATTTTTTTTTCAATCCTATTGACTTTCAAATTTTAATCTTCGTCCTATAACTTACAAATATATATATATATATATTTTTTTTTTTGACCTGCTGACTTTTAAATTTGTAACAAGTCAAACGGAATCCAACAAGTCAGCAGGTCAAAAATAAAAAAAATATATGCAAGTTACAAGACGAAAATAAAAAAGTGGTAAAGTTATAGGACTAAAATTAAAATTTGAAAATCAGCACGATGCAAATAAAAAAAGAGGTAAAGTTATAGGATAAAAAAAAAAAATTCCCTTTTTTATATATCACATTACATTAAAAACACGACTTTATCATTAAAAATATTAACACTTTTGACATTAAAATTCGTGTAAAAAACAAATTAACAATTAAAAATAAAATAGAGGGAGTATTATTTTAAATAACAAATGAACGCAATAAGTTGTTAAAAGACAGACACCTTTTGGAGATATTCCAGTTTTTATTTTAATTCTTTCTCTCTCATTACCTTAACTATCCCAGCTTGAAAATTACCTTAGCCCTTGTCTATATATACTTGGTGATGATTGGAAGAACGCAAAATTAGAAACTGAATTTTCCAATTGTGTCATTTTCAAAATTCAGTTATTACCACGGGAAAATGAGTCTTGATTTGAGTGCGTACATTCATATATAGTTTGTGATTATGCACGTTTTAAATATAGCAAATTAATTAAGGTTTTTGTCGTAAATTGACATCCATCCCTTTAATTCAACGGAAAATGATTTATTTGTTCTGTCTTTATTTTTAATATCCGCTGATTAAACTCCAAAAACAAAAAAAGCAACAAATATGATCTGAAGTAGACAGAATAAGACGGCTAAACTTGTACGGAATGAAAAATTAACTCAGTCATTTATGTATTAAATTTAAAAAGTAATACAGTAAATTACTAAGTCTCATAATATCATGTTCAATTATTAATTAATCCTGAGTTTTTGAAAGCGGTTTACCAACTGCCTCACTAACCAAATATTCCATATATTATATAGTGTATCGTGACTGAGGATTTTGGTCGTTTATTACAACTGTGGGAGTTATGTTAGTTGGATAGAAGTGAGATTAAGTTTTATATGCTATCCTGAAAATAAATTAATATTCAGTACATGATAAAATGTATGTAACGGAATCTTTTGTTGGCGTTTATTTGATTAGTGTAGAATAGAATTTTTCATACTAGTTTATAATAAACGTTCTCGAGCCGAGGAACAAGGCTCACGCCCAGATAAAGATTCTGGATTCGATTCCGAGGGGAGTATAATTAGGGAAATAATTAAATGATTTAATTCCACTACTCTCTACAATTCGGATTTTTAGATGATGCGGAATTCTTTCACAAAGGCATCCATAGCTTAATTTAGCTAATTTATTTGTGATTAAAATAAAAGGTTGTAATAATTCATTTTCCCCTTGGCATAATGAATTTTTCTTTTTACAAAATTAGGAATACAAAGTAATCACATTAGAAATATTTTTTTTGGCACAACATCCTTGTTGCAATTACGAGGGAAATAATTAAAATGAATTAATTTAATATTTTTTATCGGATTTTTAAATGAGGCGGAATTCTTTCATGGTATTCTGTCAAAAGGCTTATGTCCAGAAAAAAGATTCTGATTTAATTCACGTTGAAATCAACTTCACTCATATTAAATTGTCCACTCATTGAGCCTCCCGAAAGAGAAAAAATTGAGTTCGACCCATAAAATAATTAAAATAATTTAATTTTACACCTTTTTAGACTCTACAAGTTCGAATTTTAGATAAGACGAAATTCTTTCACCTGCCCTAAAGAAAATGGCCTCAATTGTTTCAATGTTCAAAAACTTTGACCCCATCCTCAAAAATCGACTTTTACAATTTTGCGAAAGCCAGGTATATATATGTAACGCTAAATTAACTCTCAGTTTAGACTTTAGACTTTGTGTCTTAATTATTTAATTTTCAAGACTTCTTCATGACTATAAAATATTTAATTTGACTATCATTCTTGTTGCTCAAATTCAGTGCACTTCTTAAAGAAGAATGGTTCTTAATTTCCGACAATTACATTTCATCCGTAATTAAAATGACAAAATAAAGATAAAATATATATGACAAAAAATTGTGTAAATTCGAACTTGATTTTTTCAAGTATCACTATTACGCATACACATTACACTACTTAAAATTCAATCATTTTTAAATAGTGTCACTTGATAAAGAGAGTTCACATGAACTTGGATTCACAAAAGACATAGTCACAACATATATATATATATATATATATATATATATATATATACCTATCTCCTTTTATTTTCTTAGATATTTATTATTATGCAAACCATGTTTTTTTTTTTTTTGCTTCTTATAATAAATATAGGAAAATTGTTAATATTTGCTATTCACAATCAGAATAATGAGGACCTACATTCCTATATTTATAATTATAATGAAAATGCCAGATAAAACAAAACATTGATAATTCTACGTTATCTTGCCTCTCAAAATTATAGCCTGAATGACTTGATTAACTTTGTGCCACTTTAAAAAATTGCACGAAGTATAAGTCCACTCGATCATCAACCATAGCCATGGATGTCATTTCGTCAAGACAAATTTTTTGGTTCTTCATCATGTCTTGTTATTTTCTTTCATTTATATCATGGTCCAAATTTAACTTATTTCATTTTTATTCTTTTGTGTCATAATTCACAACCTTTGAAAATGGAATAAAGTCAACAAACTTGATTTCTGAATATATGTAGTCAAAACATTATATACTAGCTATTTATGTTCTGCAATAGGTGTCTTTTTTATTACTATAAAATTTAGATATTTTTACCACCAACCAATTAAAGAAAAGAATAATTAATGTATATGAAATAAATGAGATATCATTGAAGAATTAGAAGTATAAGATCTACAAAAAATACTGCTAAGTAAAAAATATTAAGAGATTATTTTTTCAATGGAGGAAAATTGAGTAGAAATAAAAAAAATATAAATTAAAGGACAGACAATTTTGAACAAAAAATAAATCCATCCTATGTGAATGTAAATACTAACTTTAATACTCCCACCGCCCACCAAATTTATATCTCATTACTGTTGGACATAAGATTTAATGAAAATTAGTATTTTATTAAAAAAAAAAAGATAAAGTAAGAGTATTGTGGGATTCATTTTTTTACTCAAAAAAAAGGAGTAAAAATTGGTGGAAAAAAAAAGTGGGTATAATCTAAGTAGACATAACTTTTTGTACCCACATCCTCTAAAAAAAAAATATCCGCTACCCACTTTTTACAACAAATTAAATACCCAAAATGGGTTATCCTAGTACTAATCCAGCCACCTCTCAATTTTCTTTGAATGGACGAAACAAACTGTCGTTCCGATTTTCTTTGATGTAGAAAGACTGATCGTGTCAATTTTTTGTGGATGGAAATACTGATCCAACTTTTTTTTTTTTTTGGGCTGAATGACCAATTTTTTGTTCGAAAAACCGTCCGTTCTAAGGGACTGGAGCGGATACTGATGTAGGTTATATGGGTAGAATTTTTTTTCTAACAAATGTATATTTTTATTAAAAATGGTTTGATTTTTTTTTTTTTTTTGTGGGAGAAGGTGGGTAATTTTTTTTTTTTTTTTTATGGAAGTTGGTAATTTTTTTTCCCTCCCCTATTTTCTTGCGAAACGGATGTACTAATTTATGCACATGGTTGATTCTATATGATGAACAGGCTACAAAGAATTACCACTGCAAGCTTACTTTATAGTACACAAATTACAAAGGTTTCTTCTATTTGTATATACATGTGTAGGTAGTGTCTTTTTTGAGTTTTATGTTATTTGCTATTGTGAACCCACCGGCCACCACTTCTTTTGGTTTCAAGTGCTCTTCTTGTCAATACTATCTCCATCGATCTTTTTGGAAAAGTTTAGAGTCCTTTAATAATGACAATAAAATTATGAACCTTTTCAGAGCATTTTTCTTGTAAAATCCTGTCACTATTCGTACCAAGTGTCACACTATTATAGAGCATGATAAAATTAATAAATAACAAAATTTATCTGATAATTAATATTATACATGATGTAAGTAAATTTAAATATAAATATATTATGCCCCTGCCAATTTTACTGAATTAATTTCGTTCGCCAATCCCTCGAGATTGGCGAGGAGCGAGCAATTGTCTCACCTCTTTGTCACCTGAACACGAGTTTTTAAGTGTAATTGTAAAAAATAGAGGGAGTGAAGGAATTTTAAAACTAAAATACGAATTATCTATGCTTGAAAGGAAGATGGTGAAAAAGATAACACTTTTAGAGAAAGTCTTGTGTGAGAGGATGAAATTCATTTAATATTTGGGTTATACTTAAGATATGGTTGTGTTGGAGTTCCATAAAACACATGGATCATATATATATATATATATATATATATAACATAGTAAATGTAATTTTTTCATACATAAGACTTGAAAGAATTTCATCTCAGGTAAATATTATAAATATTCAAATTATTAAAAAGGTGTATAATCAATTCATTTATAGAAGCTCGATGTGACTAATACTCCACATTACTTGTTGGCAGATATTCTCTAAAAAGTAAAATTCATTTAGAGAACAATTTATTACTAAATATAAAATCAGGATGTGGTTGTGGGTGTAATGCTCCAATTCATATAAGTGTTTGTCATATTTATACATTGACAAAGTCTCATATGCACCGAGTGCATCATACACCAAATGCACGAGAGACTTACTCTTATACATTATATATGGATAAATTGAAGTATGGAATAAATTATCAATCGTTGATCATAATTTACTGAATAACAACTAAGAAGGTGCCAGAGGATCGCATTATTATTAATAAGTAGGACCTCTTGTCATATAGTACCTAACAAGTAACAATATGCTTCCCCATGAATTTGCATATTTGATTTTTATTTTATTATATTTTTTTCTTCATGGTTACTGTAGATTTGGGGGCATAATTAATCCACCTGTCAATTCTTTTTCCCTCATAAATAATCTCCTCCCTGTATCAAGAAATTAAAACGGGGAAATTTTTAAGATTTTGACATATTTGATTATTAATATTAATTATTATCATTTTTTCCATTTCTGTATTTGCTTTGAATATTATCTTCTATTTAGTCTATTTTCTTCCAGTTTTTCGGCATCTCTAAGTATTTATCTTTTATCTTCCTATTTATCCTTTTATTTTACGTGAGTTCGAGGGAAGGGTGAAAAAAGGGAGTAAAATCTTGAGACAAATAAACCATCCAATTATTCCGTGACAATATTACGTCTATGAAGCGTTTTTTTTAAGAAGATTTTTTCCAGTAAAGAAGTTTTCAATTAATACTCTATCATCCCACAATAACTTTTCTACCCTTCTTTTTAGGGTTAATTGCAAAACAAATCACGAACTTTATAGTCTTTATCAATTACAACATTAACTTTCAATTTTTGCAATTTGATACACGAACTAAATTTACAATTGCAATTCGATACATGGTGTAATTTTTTTTGCGATAGTTAAGTTTACATGGCATCTGAAGCTGCCACCAAATATTAAATGTCGTCAAAATAATTTGTTATTTAAATGTATTACTCTTGTGTGAATCAATTTTACCATTAAATTGGTTTACAACTAATATTTTATAGTAAAATAACTAATATATTTTAATAAAACAACTAATAACTTTAATCTATTACTCTTTAATAAAATAACTAACATCATTCGTGGCGTGAGACGTGTCTTTGGTGTTGGCTCTGATTGCAATTCAAGCATAAGTGTCGCAAAAAATTTACACCATGTATAGAATTGCAACAATAAAATAGTCCGTGTATTAAATTGCAAACTTTAAAAGTTCATGTTGTAATTGATAAAAACTAAAAAGTTCGTGATTTTTTTGTAATTAACCCTTCTTTTTAATTGCCTCACAATAAAACTTTGTTTCCATTTTTCGAAAACACAATATTAAATAATCATCCTTATTTATACCTCATTTTATTTTCATTGATTGTCGCCACTTTTATTTTTTAAAAACATTCAAGGCTTGTTAATATTAAAACATAGTACAAAAAGAAAGTACAAAGTGAAAAGGATAAAGATGTTTTTTTTTCTTTGGCTTAATATATATTTTTTCTAATCACCGTTTTTTTTTTTTTTTTTTTGGCATATATCTATTTTTTCTGGCGTCACCTGAGAAAAGAATTGTCGATCCATAGTTTGCAAGTAGAATCGGTGGACAAAAAATTTCCATCCACATATTCGCATTTTTATTTAGATTTTTCTCTTTCCACTTATTTAATTATTATTATTATGGATAAAAATAGTACAATTATCAAAATTTGACAACTCAAATCAAGACATACTCTGATTCATGGTGGTTGCTTGATATGATGGTACAATATAAGCCCTCAAGCTGATAAGTACCATCAATTGTATACATACAGATGATACATACGTACATATACCTATTTATAATCTTATATATACACACATATTTAAATATTTATGGTATATATATATATATATATATATATATATATATTATAGTTTTACATGGCATTAAATATTCAGTTTTATGGAGAACGAACATAAATTATTAATATTATGTAATAAAAGACAATATATAGAGTGAAACTAGTTTATACATGAATCATTGAAGGATATTAGTTGTTTTCACTAAAGAGTATTAGTTGCTTTCACTGAAGAGTATTACTTATTTATACTGAAGAACCTTAGTTGTTCAATAAAACAAACCAAAACTTTTCAGTGAAAATAACTAATACCCTTCAGTGAAAACAACTAATATCCTTCAAAATATCATGTATGAATCAATTTCACTCTATAAATACTCTATAAATAGATATATACAATTATAATTTGTCGAGTGCATACAAATTAACATGTTCGAAAAAAAAATCAAAAATGGAAAAAAAAAAAACTTGGAGCCTTAAATGCAAAATCAAAATATGAGTTGTAAGGAATTTGTTTTTGTTACAACAAACAATGAAATGAAAATGATGGATCGATGTTTGGTTAATAATACTTGTCGATCATAGGGGGCATCCGCATTAACCTTTCTTTTCCATTCAACCTAAATAATTGAACTACTCCACTGCCCTAGCCCAGAATGTTTTTCTAATATTGCTTATTATAATAATATTTCTACTTTTATTATTATATTGCTTTACGAAATTGAATATAAACGACAAAAGGAGAAATATAATAAGGAGAAGAAAGAAGAATATCTAAGCAGTTAATATGAGTTTTATATGTTCGCCTTATAGGTACAGAATAGAATATAATTACTTATTAAAAATGGGAGAGAGATATTCACAATTAATCTCTATAAATCAATATTGGAGACAATAGTTTATCTTAGAGCTATATTTATCGATCAATAAAATTAATAGTTTATTATTGAGTAAGTCTTTTTTCAACTCAAAAATTCGATTTTTAGACGGTTATAGTGTATATATGTATATATATATATATATACACATGTGGACAAAGATTTTCGTAATTCAAAACTTTACTGATTTTCATAAATAGACCAAATGATAATATTCGTCATTATCCATAATTTAGTTTTAATTAAAGTTTTTTTTTTTTTTTCCTTTTTCTTTTAAGGTGTGGCCCAAGCTAGAACTTTGTCCCGTAATAAACGAATGCGGAAAAAATTAAAATCGTGGTTATTCAGAATCAAATCTTCACCCTTTTATAATAACTTATAATAATATTGTTAATTTGAGAGTGCACAAAAGATAAACAATCAAAAAGCGTGGATTTTGTTTGAAATATTCCGACTAAATGGATCTCCACCTTTTTGTCTCCGGATGACTATTTTTATTTGTATTTTATTCGAGGAAATGAGGTCAAATTTTTGGACTTAGTATTAATTATACGTTTGGATTTAATTTCCTGTCAAAATCATCAACTTTAATAATTTAACAAGTAAATGTTAATTTCACAAATTTTGTAACAAAATTATGCAAATTAATGACATTAAACACACTGAAAATAGGGAAACAAGATGAAGACACACTTTACGTGGAAAATTTATTAAAAAAAGGTTGCAATAAAAAAAAAATCGTCGAATCCCTGAAATATACACATATATATTTATGGATCGAACTGGACCGTTATAAAATCAAGTGACTCCCCACTTCTGCTATCACTACAGATAATTTTAATTAGAAAAAGCCTAATTTCTACTTAGATATTACCGATTGACTTACAATTTTTATTTTTTTAAATATAAACACAAAAATCGCTATATGTAGTCCACTAATTTGTATAAAAATTAGTTTATTGGTATTTCAAGACAGCTGGAAGCAACCCCTTCCAAGAAACAAGCTGAGGCCTTGAAGGTTACACGTCGATCATATACAAAATATTGAAATCAACTTTTTTTTTTTAATGATATACCACGTACTCTTTTTGTCCCCTATTAAATTTAACATGTAGTTCGATATATTTTTTTTTATAGAAAAACAGCTACATTTTTTTTTTAAATTTGAATATAATATGATATTGTGTGAGAGTATTATTTTCATCTTAGAGACGTGTGAAGATATTGTGGGACAAATAAAAAATTAAAGTGTGAAATTCATCGGAAGATGGAAGTAGTACATTGTAAGGAAAATAATTAAATGAATTAATTTTATATTTTTTTATAAATTTAAACTTTTAAAAAAGTCGAAATTATTTCATGGTATTAAAGTTAAAAAGGTTTCAGGCGGACAAAGTTCTTCAATATTTACTGGAACATCACGTATATATTTGACACTATAAGTATACAAATATTAAGATATTTTCAAGTAAGAATCCATAAAATATTAAAAATTAGGAATTGCATTGACCCAAACAGTCGCAATTTACTAATAACAGAATGAATTGAGCATAAAATTAATGTAAGTGGTCTGGTTAAATAATTACAATTATGGTTGTTGGCACTAGAAGTTATATTAGTTTAAAGCCTTAAAAAAATATAGTTCATGAAAGAATTCTGCCTCATCTAAAAGTCTGAACTTATTGAAAGGTGTGAAATTAATTCATTTAATTACTTCCTTTAACACTCCCGCTCATTCATGGGCCGAACCATGAAAGAATCCCGCTTCATCTAAAAGTCCGAACTTGTAGAAGGGTGTAAAATTAATTCATTTAATTACTTTCCTTAATCGTTCTGAAAAATAAAACTTAAAATTAATCTAAATTGATAATTATATTATAATCTGGTTGAAAAAAGTAATTAATTAATATTATATTAAATATTATTTGTATTGACAAAAATAATGGTTCTTTGATTGGGCCATGACAAGCACAAAATCTCAAAATTTCCAATGCCGAACAGTGAAACTTCGCACTAAAATACCAACAAAATTACAAAACTCCGTTTGACAAATTATTAATATTAATCATTAATAAATTGAAAAGATTCTTTAATTGTTCCCTTGAAAAGAAATCTGTATCTGCATGAGTAATTAGGGTAATAACGACAAATATCTTACGTGTACAGTGGAATTAAGAAATGATTAGTGTGTCCCCTTATGATTCAGTTAAGATTCGGTTTAATGCCACTACTAATAATGGAATTACTTGTTGCAATTAATTACATTATCTTAGTACGGTTTTCTTTAATTAAATAAGTATATACATATCCGTCACTATTGGGTTCTACTTAATTAGGGTTTGATTTAATTATTGATATATTAACTATATGAGGAAAGGGCTAAAGCAAAGTGATTACGAACCCTAATCCACTATTAAGCACCCCTAAGTAGGGTTAGGAATTATTAAACCAAATTGATTGATACTCATTTCAAACACTGTTGGCCAATTTGTACTCAACTCGATAAACATAATTAATGTACTTTTTTAGCTTGAATGTATGATAAGTCAAATTACTCAAGTTTGAGTCCTTTTATTTTTTTTAATATGGTTAAAAATCATTTAATTAGCTTTACTTGATCAATAATCAAATAAACTTAATTAAATAGTACAAATTTTATTTTAAGAGTAGGTTTTATATAAAAATGGTTCATGATAAACTTATCATGAAACAGTTTTAAAGTACATTAATCTCACCATGAGCTCAAAAAAATTTACAACAATTACAATATAATATCACTGACCTAGATTAATGAAACTCCTGACGAAATTAATAATATTTTAAAAAAAAATTAATGATAAGTTTATTATAAACTATTTTCATATAATTATATATTTTTTTATTTTAAAATTTGATCACAATTTTTTTTGGACCACAATTCAGTATAATAGTAATAAAATAATAATAATAATAAAATAATGTGTTTTAAGCTCGGTTTAATGCATTTACAACTGCAAGTATGACCACTAATGAATTATTATCTAAATTAATTCTTGGATCATCTTGGAAATACTCTATTTACCAGATTTCTTCCTTGTTCTTTGTTTATAATACTTTTTATTTTTAAATTTAAGTATATTGATGTCGATAATTTCCACTATCCTATAGTCAAAAGTTTGTAGTGATCGAATATTCTTTAGACCTTCCTTTTATGGCTAATTGTCGATCAAATCCGACAAGGTCTAATTAAAGGAAGTTTTGAAAATTCGTGAGTAATTAAGAGTTTTAAGGGTGAAAAATTGTCAACAATTAAGGGACCCTCCTCCTAAAAAAACATGAAAACTATAATGAATAAATGAAATAACATTAAAATATAATGGCCGACCTCAATATTTTAAAAATATATATTAGCATTATAGAACACTTCAATAGTTTAATTTAGATAGCTGTTGTCAAATACAATTGGAAAAATACGAATTGAAATGTAATTATGAGAAATGACAGGAATTAGCTAGATTCGGAATAGGCAAAGAAAATATCAACAACACCTTAGTGGTTCAAAGGCAAGGCAACTTGGTAAAAACATTTGGAGTTTTATTAATATAGGATTTAAAAATCTGTAAAATTGTTAATTTAAGATCTTAAAAAATTTCATATAGATTCAGGGTCTACAAATGAAAATAACAACTATCAATTCAAAAGCGAAAATATAGAACTATTAATTTAGGGGCCATCCAATTTAAAATCATATTTGACAGTTTATACTTCCTAATTATCCAAATTAATATACTTTTATAAATTAAAATTTCATAAAAATAAATTATATATTAATTTCGCATGGTTATAAAATTCAAGAAAACAAAATTAATAATGAAAAATTAATTAATTAATTATATATATATAGATTCTAATATACTATAAGATATCAAACACGTTCTTAATATTTATGAGTACTAAATTGATGGATTTTATCTTTCAGGTACTGAATTGATATTTTTCTATGTTTCAAGTTTTGAAACGATATGAAAAATATTTAAAGTCTTAAATTTATATTTTATCATCTTTCAACCCCTAAATTGATATTATTCCCAGATAGTATTAAGGTGACGCTCGTTTTGAATAATTCAATGAGAATGTGAATGAATATTTATTTTTCATTTCCACACTTGTATATGTAGAATGAATGGTTGTATTCATATACATCATTAGAGTTGTGCATTTGTGCTCCAGTATTGGAAAAAATGGATAAAAGAAGAGGTTGTTGATTGTGGCATGAGGAATGATTGTGAAAAATGATTATAAGCAAATAGAAATGTAATTTATTAAATGGGGTAAAAATTAACTTATTTAAAAAGAAAAATAGTGTTGTTTAACATCTGTTGTTCATGGACTATTATAATTAGGTCTGGACATTTTTTGATGCTAGTGTTAAGTATCCTACTAAATTATCTAATAATAAATCTAAGATAAATAGGTCTAAAAAAGTCTCATTTTTTTCTTTCAAATATTACGAAAAACACTTTTTTTTTCTTTTTTAAATTTGGACAATTAATATTCCGTAATCCGTACATCACGCCTTCATTTATAACTCAGAACTATTGATCGAGAAATTGGGGATTTTGTAAATTAATGTGTCTGATGTTAATGCCTTGAAATTTAAATGATCAATCAAATCCAAAGAAAAATTGTGAATTATCGCTCGTGCAAATAACAACCCACCCGATTTTTCTATTGTCAAATAGTAAAACTACTATTTAAAAAAAAAAAAAGAATGATAAACACTATTTTTATATATTTAGGACCCGTTTGGTAAGGGGTATTAAGGAGTGTTAGATACACTAACACCCATAATATTCAGTTTGGTAGGTATTATGCACTGTCTTTTCGGCCCTTTATAAAGCAAGGGCCCGGTTTCTACTAAACCAAATTCGTATGACAGTGGATCCCTCGCTCATAGGTGGTATTCATAAAACTATGAATTCTTAGAATCTATTTTTCCCAAAATTACCCTCATTCTTTCGATTAAAAATTTCATGTTCCAAACCACATTTCATTGTTTCCCTGGGAAGAAATGAGATACGAAAACCTCCATTCATTTTTCTAAGAAGGAACAAACGGTTATGCATCGACAAAAATGAAACAGAGAATTGAAGTAATCATATACAGTGAAATCCATCTCCATTGTAATTGAAAGTTTATCCATCTCCGTCAATTTGTATCCAGGTAAGATTTCAGATTCAAGGTTGTTCATCAAAATTCAGAAATTGATTTTAAAAAAATGGGTTATCTAAGTTTTCAGAAATTGATTATCAAATTGGGTTTCAGAAATTGAATATCAAAGTTTACCTATTATGTTGGACTCTTTTATGAAATTATAATTCTCTTCATCAAAAGTGATTTTGTCATCCCCAATTTTGTCAAATGACCGGAATTAACATACTTGTGTTTTGGAATACTGTTCATAATGTAGCCGGTTGTTTTTTTTTTTTTTTTGTAGTTAAATTGCAGGGCTAGACCCAGTCTTCACTCACCCTTTTGAATCATTGTTAGTGGTTGTCGTCGAGTTTAAAGTCTACTCACATGCCAAGTTGATTGCATCGACCCGAGGAGAGGGCCTTTGAGAGCGACTGAGATCAGGGATATATACGAGTATTACATCGCCAGATACAGAGGTATTTTACATATGATAGCAATTACTTTATACACTAATTAAGTATTCTAGAGTAATTCGTGGACTATGTTTTTCAAGAGAAAGCAACAGTGTATGTGTTGAAGATATTATGATATTATGAGGATGCACTATTTTTTATATACTTTTCTGCCATTTTTGGTACTACTTAAAGATGGGCATCTTAAAGCTATGCAAATAAACGGTGAAAATATTTAACAATCTGTCTTGATCCTAATTTTGTGAAAATCCCCTATGTAAATCCTGTCTTGATTTTAATTTTGTAAAACTTTTTATATCAAATACAACAATATCATTTCTGACACTTGGAAATTGTTATTTTTGCATAAGGTGTTTTTTTAAAGGGTCGAGATGAATTCAAATCCACAGACAAATGATGAGATTTATTTGGTTTTGGAATGCATCATGGTTGAAACTATGTTAGTCATATTTGGCGTAGTTGCCTTCATTCTGTCAAATGAAAGTGAAACTCATAGGCGGAGGCAACCAAGAAGATATAACATGCTAAATCGGATCCCTGCTCAGGTGATAAATATGAAAAATTTAGTAGAGTTAGATGATGTAACTTGTAAAGATCAACTTCGAATGGACCGAAATGCCTTTAATCGCTTCTGTGAGTTATTGACAATTGTAGGAGGTTTAACGGCATGTAAGTACGTTAGTGTTCAGGAACAAGTTGCATTGTTTTTATCTATTCTTGCCCATCACAAGAAAAACAGAATTGTGAAAGAGAAGTTCAACAGATCGGGAGAAACTGTGTCGAAACACTTTCATTCTGTTTTGAAAGCCGTCTTGAAACTCCATCATTTATTATTGGTTGAACCTTCACCTGTACCTGAAGATTGTACAGATCCCAGATGGAAATGTTTTGAGGTATTTCCATTAACTTTACAATGAAATTAATTACTCTATATATTACCAACTACACTCTATAACATGATTTAATTTTTTTCTTTATACAGGGTTGCCTTGGAGCATTAGATGGAACATATATAGATGTTAAAGTCCCTATAGTTCATAAAGCAAGATACAGGAATAGGAAGGGGCGTATCACTGTGAATGTGTTAGGAGTTTGTGATCGAGATATGCAGTTTGTGTATGTTCTTTCTGGATGGGAAGGGTCAGCTGCAGATGCAAGAGTGCTTCGAGATGCTGTCATCCGTAACCATGGTTTAAAAGTTCCATTTGGTATAAATAATAAGTACCCTCATGTTCATATATGTGAGTTTGTAAGAACAATATCAATGTTTGACAATCATATTTGTAACAGGATGCTACTACTTGTGCGATAATGGGTATCCAAACGTTGAAGGATTTTTAACACCTTACAAAGGTGTTAGATATCATCTGAATGAATGGTCATCACGAACGCCCGAAACGGCATGAGAGTACTTCAACATGAAACACACAAGGGCACGGAATGTTATAGAACGTCCATTTGGGTTGCTGAAAATGAGATGGGCCATATCACGAAGTCCTTCATACTACCCACTCAAAGTCCAGAACCGGATTATTTTGGCGTGTTGCTTGATTCATAACTTTATCAGAAAAGAAATGACGATTGATCCAATGGAGAGTGGATTAGATGCATTTTTGAACAAACAAAATGGGGCTCAATCTTCAAATGAATCGGTTATTGGTGTTGTTGAGTCTACAACCGCTTGGAATACATGGAGAGATGATTTAGCTGAACATATGTTCAACGAGTGGTTGCATCAGTCGTAGATGGATAATGGAAATTTATTTTTTGATTAATAGTATATTGTGATGTTCTTGAAATATTTTGACTTTTATTGTTCCTACTAGCTTTCCTCTTTTAATGACCATATGGTGTCTGGTGTTTGATAGTATTTGATGATGAACAATCTGTTATAGAGTAGAGGGATAAGATAGATGTCATGGAATATTGAGCAATGTCGTGGAATATTGTGCAATGTATTTTGTATTCCTGATATTGCAGTCTACGTTGTGGAATATTGTGCAATGTCTTTTGTGGTTGGAGCAAATGAATTTTTTTTTTGGCACACAGCCTTGAATAACTAATGTTGAATTCATTTCTGCAGCTCAAATGATTTTTATCAGAGTTCATTTTTGTTCTGGTTTTTAAGTAGTTTATTTGAAGACCATTTTAATATTTTGATTATTCTTAACAGTTGGTATTTGAAGTCCATTTTGAATTTTTTGATTAGTCTTAACAGGTGGTATTTGAAGACCATTTTGAGTCAAATATAATTTACGGCCAGCTAACTTACTGCAAAACTCTGTAAAATTAAATTTAAAATTTATATTAGCTACGCGTATTGGATTAGTATTAACCAAGAAAACTATTAAATTATTTTACAATGATAATTTGGTAAATTCAGGAGTTACGTGTATATATATATATATACACATTAGTTTCTTTGATATGGTACATGTTGGAGTTACGTATGTGTTTGCCCGACAAAAGAACTCCCCAAAGAGATTCATTTATTGTGGATTTCATCACTAGATATGATTTATATGGGTTTGGTACAATTTTTTTTTAATTTTTTTGGGTTTTAAAATTTAATGATTGAAAATGGGTAATTTTGTTACGATGTATTTTGTTACGATGTATTTGCACTGCACAACGCACCTAATGCATACAAAACTATAATATAATTATAATAACATAAATAATTTGCCCACGAAAATTTCTACGTAGGTAGATAATAAAATATCTTTATAATTAGAACCTTTTGATTAACTTATTTAGCGAACCCCACTACAAATTATTTCTTTTGGAAATTTCGTAACCTTAGTTACAATTTGACAAAGAACAAATTAATATTTTCTTGTAGTATACACTTTTGATCCCAATAGAATATGAAAATAGTTCATTCATAAACTATTGAAGGGTATTAATTATTTCTACTATAGGGTATTGTTTTCACTTAGTAAGTTTTATTAGAGTAAGGAAGAGGGTGGAAATAGAAATTATTATGACTGGCTATTAAAATAAAATTAATTAATTCAGTGTTGTACTTGTTGTTTCACACGACGGAATTCATATATCATTCAGTGTTGTAGCAAATAATTTATTGGTTGTTTTTTTTAAGAAAACACCTTCTTGACGGATCAAGTAGTGAAACATTTTAAATCGTTTTTCTAAAAACTTAACTCTATCTTTAACTTGCTCAAAAACAAAATTCTTAAGGGGAAAATCAATTGAAAGTAACCAAACAATCGCATGGATTGTCTGGTCATCGAAATCTGCACCGTTTTTGGTGTATAGACCTGGACTTTGAATACAAAGAATTTGAAGAAGAGAAGTGGTGACCGCCTTGGTCCAATATTTATCATAAAAAGAAGTCTCTTGTATACTATCCATTTTTCAGAAAGTAGAGTGATAACAATAAAAAACTATGTATTATGCTACCAAATGAGAGAAGACGTAAAAAATCTATCACTATTTTGTAATGCATACAATCTCGTCAATTAGTTGTAGCCTATAAATAGCTAAAAGTTTAGCTATTCTTTAGGATCATAGATCACATGTATTAAATATTCTTCAATCTATATCTTGTTAAGGATAAGAATTGTATTGTATAAAGTGAAGTAAAAAAGAACTATAATCTAGCATATTTTTAAGAATACTAATTCATGATTTTGAATTTGTCTATATTTGCATTAAGTTAAAGAATCGGATAGTTTAAAGTGAAGTCAAATTTTTCTATAATCCAGCATATTTTATAGAATACTAATTCATGACTTTGAATTTGTCTATATTTTCATCAATATCAAATCATTGTACAACTATCATATAATTATTCATTTCTGTAATCTAAGTAGCAGAAAATTATATGTGCTCTGCTCCTAGCTTATAATTATTCATACTATGCAACTATCATATAATTATTCATTTCTGTAATCTAAGTACCATACATTTATATGTGCTCTAATTATTAGCCAACATATCTAATTATTCTTTGGAACATTCATCAAGGTGCAACGGCTTTTGAAGAGAACATGTAGCTTCTAACAGCAAAGTGATGCAACCCTTATTCAGTTATAGCCACTCTATTTCACCATAGTCATCATAAGAACAAAATAGAGATAACAAATTTGACAAAGAAATTAACTAGTAAAATGCAAACACGGCATTTCTGGAATGTCGCCACTAAATTAGTGATACACACAGATCGAATATTAGTTACTAAAGCAAAAGGCATTTGATTAATAAGAGGTTTCAGATTTTGTCAACCATTTTCATTCCTTTGTAAAAGGGAGGAGCAGGAGGAAGTTGAACAATGGTAAAATATCAGAAGAAATATGAGTCGGGCAATGTTGAAAAGACGAGAATGATAATATATCAGTAGAAATATGAGTTATACAATGCTAAATTTTGTCCAGAAGATCATGATTCATAACTAGAACCAGTGTTCTAAAAGTCGTTAGTCGGTCGATCTGTCGGGGACTAGCGACTAGAGTGATTAGTCGAGGACTAGTCGGGATTAGTCGAAACCACCTAAATAAAGAAAATAATTAATATTTAATAAAATTAAATAATTAATAATACATTAAATTAATCATCCACCCAACCAATTTTTTCTTTATGGCCGACATATATAGTATACTATTGTACTGCAGTAGATGAGTAGAATACTAGAATCTTACATAGATGATAGACCACCATAGTATAATTAGTAATATTAAATATAATATTCAATAATAATAATAAATTACAATACAAACTATAATCTACAATTTGAGAAAAGTGATCTGACCACTTACCAGGCGTGAGAAACTGGGAATGGAGGATTGCGTTCGTGCGACGGCGGCAAGGGAATGCTGCGTGCGGCGGTGCAGCGGCGCGGCAGCCAGGAAGCACTGCGTGCGACGGTGGCAGCCTTGGAGCACTGCGCGGCGGTCTTTTCCGATGGTGAACGGTGCGGAAACTGCAGTCGCCGCCACCACCGCGAGACGAAACTGCAGTCGCCGCCGCCACCACCGCGAGAGGCTGCGTGTGGAAGACGCTGGATTTCTTTATGACGTTCCTATTTTTTTGAATAAGTTTGACTTAATCAACTTTTCTTTTACTTTTTTTTAAGATAAAGATAATTATTAGTAATGGCAATAATGTAAATTATGTTTCATTATTAAGGGTAAAAATGACTTTTTCAATCTTATCAATATATAAAACATATAACCAAATGAACTATAAATTATTGAATTTGACATACCAAACAACATATATATACAATTGACTGGTCTAATAAATCATAGTTTAAACTATCTTACTTTATCATATACATGCTACCAAACGAGTCAGTTAAAATCGACTGCCCAAAAACTAATTAACGTGTAATACTGTAATTGAAATTAATAGGAAAGGACGAGAGAGGTCTCGAAATCTTGATGATCAACTGACAAAAAGTAATCCATATCTAATTTAAAAATTGTGTATCATAACCGTTATAAATTATAATTATATATTTGATCAGATTAGTTATATTCAGATAAAATTAAACAGACGAAAGAGCACAAATATATATTATAAGAATTACTTACAAAAGAATACAATTTCATGCACTAAAAAGGAAAAATTTTAAGAATTTTTTTCAATATGACTACAAAAAATTCGTAATTGACATTGCCTATGATTTGCCTATAAAATTTTGTGATTATATATGTATTTTCATTTCTTACTTACAAACAATTTGCCTATGAATTATTGTAGGCAAATTGTTTTGTAATCTTGTAGAATTACTTACTTAAGAATTTTATTTTATAAGCAAATTGTGTATGGGTTGAGGAATGAAGATGTCTACATAATTAGAAAATTTTGTAGGCAAATCGTAAACAATTCCTACTATATAATTTTTTATTTGAAAATCTTGTAGGCAGTTCTTTATTATTACTCCCTCCGTTCCAATTCTTTTTCACGTTTTCCTTTTTGGTACATCTCAACTCTTTTTTCATATCCTTAAAAAGGAAACAATCAATACTCATAAAAGTCAATAAAGCACATTTTATTATTTTATTATTTAGTTTTACACTCACAGAACTCCACTTTTCTTAAATATTGTGCAAACTCACATATGAAATAAGATTCGGGACGGAGGGAGTATTCCCCCCATTTTAAAATAAATGTTGTTTTAGGTTTCTTCACACATATTAAGACACCTAATATTTATCATAATTACCCTTATACAAATATTACTTTTTAAAAAAAGAATTGATTTCATTGATTCAAAACAATCTATAGACTACTTTATATGCCTTGAAAAGTGTTTCAAAGGCTAAATAGATATTTATTTTGCAAAAGATGAAAAATGCTAAAAAGACATTTATTTTGAAATGGAGAAAGTACATTTTTTTTAATGATCTAACAATTAAAGTAATTTGAATTATTTAACAAGTTTGTTGGTTTTTACAATTTCACCATATTTATGTCAATTAATATTACAGGCTTAATTCCAATAATGCCCCTAGAGAAGAAAAAAAAGAATTAATTAATTAGATAAATTCTACTACTTCCAATCCAAGTAACTGGCAGCAGCCGTGTCGGCACAGGGAAGGTGGCGTTAGAGCGACGGGGGGTACCACCACAGTACCATCATTAGAGGGGTTCTTTTCGCCACGTGTCACGCGGTCGAGGCTGTCATGCTGTACGGATGCAACATCTCGTCAACGTTCAAACTTGATTTGTGTGGAACCGGCTGTCACTCTAAAAATCCCCTGCTGCTTTGCAATTGCGGCTTTGTTTATTTCAAATCAAAACTCCATATTCTTAACCACGATTATAATCCTACCGTACGCTTATATAGTTGGCTGAATTTTTCTTCCTTCCTACTTTTGAAAGATATAATAATTTGCCCCCCTTTTCCCTACGTGAAAAAGGAAATAAATAAAACCACGTTCTTATGTCCTGAGTACTGCTTTTCTATTATAAAAATAAGGCCCGTTCACGGTGGTTATTTAAAAATTAGAGTGTCCGTGACCGTAGTACAATACGGTATGGATTGGTACGGGACGGAGCGGAGAAACATATTTTTTTACCCTTTTTTTATCACTCACTCATTTTTTTAATCAATTTAAAAAAAAAAAAAACATATTGATGCATGCATACTCACACGAATACTATACAACTTTAACCACAATCAAATATATATATCAATACAAATTTGAATATAACACATTTATGATAATGGATGTTTAAAAAATTAACGTAAATCCCCACCAATAGTGTATTAAAAATACAGTATATAAAATATATATATATATATATATATATATATATTTAAATATCTTGTGATTGGAAAGTGCAATATTAAAACCACGTTAATCGTTTCTTGATATAGGGTACACCATATCCAAGTTTTTGTAAGAAATGAATATACAGGAAGAATGAAATTAAAAGAATAAAAAATTAAATTTAAATCATTTCCATATACATCTGACCATATGTTAATATTATAAGAACTTAATAAAATAAATAATTTAGTGTTTGTATTCTGAAAAAGAGGAGAAATTATGATATTGTATAGTTATACTTGAATTCAATAACATTATAATAATGTTTGATAAATTAAAAAAAAATTAATATATATATCTAATTCGGTTATTCGGTTCGGTACGGTTAATTTGGTAATATTCAGATCCATACCAAAAAAAATATTCGATTCGGATTCGGTATGCTTAAAATAAAAAAGTTTAAAAATTTTCCGGTTCGGTTCTTTTTCGATATGAGTTCGATAATCTCCGAACTCCGTAAACAACTCTAGACGTGATATTTTTGTCTCTTCAGTGTAAATCAGTAACACTTTTCAGTAAATACAACTAATACTCATCAATGAAAACAACTAATACCCTTCAGTGATTTATATATAAACCAATTTCACTCTATAAATACTCCCAATGCCTTCTTATAATGATTTCATTATTAATGTTTTAAGCTAACATTTTGGAAGCAATTAATCTTGATTTGTGCTGCCTTTCCATGCAAGTTTTTACCCTCTATATAGATAAAAATGACTATTGGTTGATAAGTAATGTAACGATTATAAGAGGGAAGATAATTAATCAAAATGGAGTAATAATAAAATGTTTTGCATCTCATTATCCCGTAATATTTACTTTAGTTTGAGCCGAAAAATAAGTAATTTCATTAAAGAGCTTAAATTAGCCAAGATTGATAGACAAAAGAAAATTTGGAAAGGACAATCAATATGAGTACTTACAATCGGGATTTGATTTTGCTATGAAAGCACTCATGAGCAATTAAATTTGACGATCTTCTAACCCATTCTTATGCAAGTTGGTTAGTTGAGCCTAGACGGCGTTATTTACTTGTATTGCATCGTTTTGATGTCTGTTTGTTGGAGGAATTTGAAGTTCTATAATTTGTATGTGATTTGATGCAAGTAGACTTGCCCAAATGAATCGGAACCATCGGTTCTAACCGACGGTTTGTCGGTTCTAAATGGAACCATAATCGGCAATAGCGAAACCGTGAGTAAACCAGAACCGAAACCGTGTATTACAAGGTTCGATTTTGGTTCTACTAAATCAAGAACCATAACTGCCGGTTCGGAACCGACGGTTCCACGGTTCGAATCGGCGAACTAATATATATGATTTTAATACCTATGATAATATTAATATTTTATAAAGAAATTCATTATTGTATTTTTTTTAATTGTAATGTAGGTTGTAAGTACTAAATATTAAGTATTTTCATGTAAAAAAATTAAATTGTAATTTGTAAACTTTGTATTACATATTTTTTTAATTTATAAACCTTAGTTATTATTTATTTATATTGTAGTTGCAATTTTATTTTGTATATTGAAAGTTGAATACAATAAAATTTTACTTGTTTAAATTCAATTTTCAATTTTTTTTTTTTTTTACCTTGAATTAAGAAAAAAATTACATGTTATTTATTAAAAAAAGAAAGAAAGGTTCGGAACCATGAACCGTCGGTTTGGAACCGGAATAGTCAGAATCGAAACCGGAACCCACAAAACTTGAACCGCTCATCCATATTTAGCGGTTCGGTTTAGGTTCCATTAAATTGGAATCGGAATCCGGCGGTTCAGAATCGGAACCGACGGTTCGGAACCATTGGACAACTCTAGATGCAAGAATGGGAATGCACATTCCCCGTTATAATATTACAGTTTTTTGTGATTAAATAAAAAAATTGAAAGATATTCTAACCCAAAAAACTTATAAACAATGAACTTCATTGATGTAGAAGAATTGTCATCATAATTACCTCATATTCATTTCAATTATCCTTTTCATTTAGGAAATTCGATGTAAACACAATTTCATTCTATTTGAAACATGATTATAATTTTTATTTGTGACTATATTTTATACATACAAAATGCACGGTGTAATTTAAATGTATTAAATACACTTGAGTTAAGCGAGAACATGATGCATGCTCATTTATTTTATAAGTGGATTTTTTTTAAGGTTTAGTTGGAATATTTAGGATTTATATTAGGAATATAAACTGTGTGGGTCCATGGTCAAAAAGTATTTTTTTGCAATTATGGGAAAATAATGTCGTACAACAACTCAATATTTAAGTGGGGCCAAGTCACAATATCTAGAAAAAGGAATTAAATAAATAAATAAATAAAAAGGTCGAACAAAGACAAACAAAGAACAAAATCCGAGTCGCATTCAATCATTGTCAGGGTCCCCTACCCACCCCCCCCTTCTATCTTTCTCTCTCTTTGTTTCTTAATAAAAATGATCAACAAAAATGATCAAAGAAAAGTGTGGTGTTAATCTGATCACAAATTTCACAATCGATAGCTAATTGTTCCCTCTCGTTTATTTCCCTAACATCAAACCCTAAAACTAGGGATTAATCAATTCTCAACTGTCCCACTTGCTTCCTAAATTCACTTTCCCAAATTCATTATTTTTTTCTCAATTAAATTGAGCTGAATATCTATCCAACATTGCAATTATTTGTTGTTGGATTGTTGTGAGGGTCAAAACCCCTAGCTGGAATTCCGGTTATTGCCGATAATTGATCTGTGTTTGTCAGAGTTATTGCTTGTACCTGTTTTTAATTGAGCGGAACAAAATTAGGAGACTGGATAGGGGAAAGGGGTTTTGGATCCGAACAGGGATAAGACAGCGCCATTAGATGGCGCTGTTCAGACGGTTCTTCTACCGGAAGCCGCCTGACCGGCTTCTTGAAATCTCTGAGAGGGTCTACGGTATGCTTCAACTGGTTTTTTCATTATTTAGTTATGAGTTTGTTTCTATAGCATTGTGAATTTTGGATGTGTAATTGCATTATAGCAATGAGTGTCTTGGAGTTTTCAGCGCTAGAGGTAATGTGGCGAATTAGTTTGAACATGTGTAAATTTCTTGCTCCAAGCTAGGTACATCGGAGAACTAATAATTGAATGCAGCTACTAAATTTGCAAGTATTAAAGTAATTCCCTTAGATGGAAAAACTGTAATTTGGCCTCTTTTGAAGTAAAAGGTTGCTCTGATTATTTTTATGTTTGAACATTCGAACTCATTCTTCATATTCTGTGAAGACATGGATATAGTTAAAAATCATGATAGGATGTTATTTGGGCAAAAAATTTGTTTCCTGAAGTTAGGGACCATATTTATTCTACCGATACCTCCATTACATTTTCTCTGTTGAACTAGAAAACATAGTTGGTTGTTGAAAACAGATTGGAATTTCTGCTTTTCCATTTTTCAATGTGATCTTTAAATGGTACTCCCTCTGTCCAAATTCAATATGCTCGTTTATCCATGCTCGGGTTTAATGAATATTTATTAGTTAATGTATAAAGTAGATAGGTTAGGGTATAGTAGAGAATTATAGGTCCATTTATGAATAAAGTGAGTGTCAATATGTGTAAATAAATGATGGTTGGAGGGTGAAGATAAGTATATTGATTAGTGTTATTTCCAAAAGAGGAATGTGCATAATGAATTGGACAATTCAAAATGGAAAGTAAGCATAATGAATTTGGATGGATGAGGGAGTATGTGATAATTAATAAATAGTGAATTATAACATATGGCGACAGTAACTATTTTGGTTCTGAATGCAGTGTTTGATTGTTGCTTCTCCTCTGATGTGCTAAATGAAGATAAGTACAAGACATACATGAATGGTATTGTAGGTCAGCTACAAGATCACTACCCTGATGCTGCCTTCATGGTTTTTAATTTCAAAGAAGGGGATGGGAGGAGCCAATTGTTTGATCTATTGTCTGAGTATGCAATGACAGTTATGGATTACCCTCAACAGTATGAAGGGTGTCCTCTCTTACCCTTGGAGATGATCCACCATTTCTTGAGATCGAGTGAGAGCTGGCTATCAGTTGAGGGCCAACAAAATGTTCTTTTAATGCATTGTGAAAGGGGAGGATGGCCTGTGCTTGCATTTATGCTTGCTGGCCTTCTTCTTTATAGAAAACAGTACACTGGTGAACAGAAGACTCTTGAAATGGTATACAAGCAAGCACCCAGGGAACTTCTTCATCTTTTGACAGCTCTGAACCCACAACCATCTCAGCTCAGGTATCTTCAGTACATCTCCAGAAGAAATTTTCGGCTAGATTGGCCATCATCGGAGGTACCTTTAGCTTTGAATAGTATAATACTCTACTTCCTTCCTCTATATGATGGTGGGAAAGGATGCCGACCAGTAGTACGTATATATGGTCAGGATTCTTCTTCAAGAACATCCAACATTACTTCAAAACTTTTGTTTTCAAGTTCTAGAGTGAAGAAACATATACGTCTCTATCAAAAGGTAATGCCACAATTCTTAAAACTCACATTAGTTTGGAATTGGTTAAAACATTTTAGTTGATCTGTTGCTGCAGGAAAAGTGTGACGTAATAAAAATAGATATACATTGCCGTGTTCAAGGAGATGTTGTTCTTGAATGCATTCATTGCAAGGATGATCTAGTGAGGGAGGAAATGATTTTTCGAATTATGTTCCATACAGAATTTGTTCGGTCAAATGTCTTGATGCTGACCCGTGATGAAGTTGACGTCCTTTGGGATGCAAAGGATCAAATTTCTAGGGAATTCAGAGCAGAGGTGAGATTTTTGTAGAGCACGTGCTATGTTTCTCTTGATTTCTGGTACTTTACGAGTTGAAAGCGTTCTTTTTGGTGTATCAGATACTCTTTGCAGATGCAGATTCTCTCCCATCTATTATAACCACAGAGAATGTGAGTGAAGATGATGACAGTGATATGGAGGTTGGTTCTCCTGAGGAATTTTTTGAGGCAGAAGAAATCTTTAGCAATTTTATTGAAGGGCATGATAGTAAGGGAGAACACGATGATCATACAATTCATGTTAGTGTTGAGGTTGATGAAAGTCATAATGAAGTAGCCTGGAAGGATGACACAGAACATAATGCATTTCAAGAGTGTGCAATAAATGTGGCGGATAAAAGAGAAGTCAGCAAGGTGGATCCTAATAGTAATTTGTTGCTGAATGGGGATGCTCATCTGGAGTCGAGCTGTGTGATTGCTGAGGTGGTTAGTGATGGTGTTGACAAATCTGAAGAAGATGAGGGTAAGGAAAGTCAAGAAATGCCTGAAACAAATAAGATTGAAAATCAAGGGTCAGAACAGAAGTTTGCTACTGATAATAATGAGCAGAAGTTGCAAAATGGTGATGTTCAAATAAAGGTGATTAATAATGCTGAAATTGCATCTGAAAATGCTCGTAGATTTGACGAGTTTGAAGAATTTGCTGATGATAACAATGAACAGAAGTTGCAGAATGGGCATGCTGATGTGGCTAGTATTGCAAAACCTGAATCTGAAGATCCTGGTACTTGTGACAAGTTTGAAGAAAATGAGAACAAGCTAAGTCTTGAGATGCCTATAATCGAGAATATTGAAAAGCAAGTTTCAGAAGAGAAGTTTGTTGAAGATAACAATGAGCAGAAGTTGTTGCAGAATGGGGATGCTCAATTAGAGTCGATGAGTGTGATAGCTGAGGTGGCCAGTAATGCAAAAACGATATCTGAAGATTCTGGTACATTTGGCACGTATGAAGAAGAGGAGACTAAGCAAAGTGATGAAGTGCCTACAATAGAGAGGCGGGAGTTTGCTGGTGATAATAGTGAACAAAAGGTGGATAAGGGGCACGTCATTTCCCCAAATAAGCTTTTAGTTTCCAGATCAAAATCTGCTCCAGATGCTACTAATAAGAAGATTAAGCTGCAAGATTCGGTTAGACAGGCAAAGCCAAATGCTACATCCAAGTGGATTCCTTCTAATAAAGGTTCTTACACTCAGTCAATGCATGTACATTACCCTCGGTCAAGGATAAACAGTGCTCCAGCATTATTAGCACTCACCAAGGATTCTCAATCTAGGAAAATTAAGAAGCATGCGCCTTGGCCATCAGCATTGGATTTGACAATATCTAAAGAGGATTCTTCCCGGACTTTGCCGTCAGAACCACCAGTGGTAGAAGTGGTCCAGGAACTTCCATCAGAGCCAGCTGCTCCACCTGTGACTCATCCTATCTCTCAATCATTACTACCTACAACTATTCCTCTGGAGGGAGAGCTGAAGAAGCCTCCACCTCCACCATCGCCACCACCACCACCACCACCTCATTTATACTTTTCATCTACATCTACACCTCCACCTCCACCACCACCACCACCACCACAGTCTTCCCAAAATACAACATATGAGTTATTGTCATCTTCTCCCCCTCCTATTCCGTTAAGGCCCCCACCATCCTTAAATGTTAGCTTAGAAACAGCTTTGCAGGGAATGTCATCACTTCCTCCTCCAGCACCCTCACTTTCTACTTCATCCAGTGTGGAGAATTTTAGTCGAGTTTTTCCGCCACCCCCTCCACCTCCACCACCTCCTTGGGTTGTACATTCAGATTCAGTTGTATCAAGTTCACCTCCACCTGCACCTGCACCTGCACCTCCACCTCCACCACCCCCTTGCGATGTACATTCAGGTTCAGCTGTATCAAGTTCTCCTCCTCCACCCCCACCCTCCCACCAACTTTCTTTACTTGAAAATCCTTTTGCATCTCCACCAATTCCACCACCTCCACCTCCTCAGATGGGTGCTCCTCTACCACCACCTCCTCATCTTATTTCATCGCATTCTCCATCCCCTACTTCATTTGGAGTACCACCTCCAGCTCCGCCACCACCCCCTCCTTTACCAGGAAGACCATCTTCACCAACACATCCCATTTGCGGCGCTCCACCACCACCACCTGATTTACCAGATATACAATCTACGCCAACTCTTCCCATTTGCAATGCTCCACCACCCCCGCCACCACCTCCTTATGTTGGAGAGCCACCTCCACCGCCCCCTCCCGCATTAGATGCTCCTCCACCGCCACCGCCACCGCCCCCACCATTTTTTGCTCCACCACCTCCGCCCCCTCCCAACTCGGGTGCTCCACCGCCGCCGCCGCCGCCGCCTCCCTCTTTTGGTGCTCCACCGCCGCCGCTGCCACCTCCCTCTTTTGGTGCTCCACCGCCGCCGCCTCCCTCTTTTTGTGCTCCACCACCGCCACCGCCGCCTCACTCTTTTGGTGCTCCACCACCACCACCGCCGCCTCCATTTGGTGCCCCACCACCGCCTCCACCGCCCCCGTTTGGCGCCCCACCACCGCCTCCCCCGTTTGGCGCCCCACCACCACCTCCCACTCCGCCATTTGGTGCTCCACCGCCCCCGCCTCCCCCGTTTGGTGCCCCACCACCGCCTCCTCCCCCATTTGGTGGGACCCCACCTCCACCCCCTCCACCAATGGGAGGAGCCCCGCCTCCACCACCACCTCCGGGAGGTCTACCTGGCCCACCACCACCTCCAGGTCCTCCCAGACCACCAGGTGCACCACCTCCACCTGGAGGTGGACCACCTGTACCTGGAGGTCCACCACCTCCACCAGGAGCTGGTAGGGGGCGTGGGCTTTCACGTCCAGGGATGGCAGCAGCAGCGCCTCGCAAATCTACTTTAAAGCCTCTTCATTGGAGCAAGGTTACCAGGGCATTAAAAGGAAGTTTATGGGAAGAACTGCAGAGGCAGGGGCTGCCTCCAGTGTATTACTCTTTCTCTCTTGATTTAGTTTCCTAGTGTAAACTTGCACTGGTTCTTGTATTTATTTAATATTTTTAGTAATTTAATTGAATCAACTAAGCCTTTCTAAAAAGAATAGCAGTCTATATATCAATTTTGTTTCAATTTCTTTGTGCAAATGTTTTTACTACTATTAAATATCTATCTATGTGAGTGGGCTTCTGCATGAAGTTACTGATATCTTGTCTCTACTTCTAGTGCAACAGAATTTGATGTGTCAGAAATTGAGACTCTTTTCTCTGCCACAGTCCCAAAGAAAAGTAGTGGCAAAGGTGGAGCTCAGAAGTCTGCTGCAGCTAAGCCTACCAAAATCACACTGGTAATGTTGTATGAATCCAATAACTTGTTTATCTTTAGGATATTAACATTTGCGGAGGAGTTCCTATAAATGTATGGGACAGTGACTTGAGTGGATACTTATCAAATAGTTGATGATCCTATGTATCTGAGTCATCTGACTAGTTTGTGTATTGAAAATATATGATACTCCGTCTGCCCCCTCTTAATTGTCAGAGGTGAGTGTGCACACTTTTAAAAAAAATTGTGTTATTGACTTTTTGGACAAATTGAATGAAGAGTATTTTGAAATAAAGTAGTTATTATGAGAGTGTTTTATTTCCATATTTGGGGTGTAAAAATTATTGTGGGACGTCCCAAAAAGGAAAGTGTAAAAATTAAAAGGGGACGGAGGGAGTATTATCTAATTTTATATTTTATATCTGTTTTGTTTTTTGTTAAAATTGCTCTCAGCTAACCAATCTATCTTGTAGGTTGACATAAAGAGGGCAAACAATGTTGAAATCATGCTTACAAAAGTGAAAATGCCACTTCCTGACATGATGGTAGTCTAAATGCATTCTTTTCTCTAGTTGTTTTAATCCCTATTCTCTAATGCAGTACTTGTTTTAATCAGTAGTGAGAACATTAATTTGTTTGACAAACTTCCAAGATTGTTGTTAGTTTGCATTTCTTATGACTTCACCTTGGCCCCTTTTCTTTAACTATTATTTAATGAGTGACTTGTATGCTGCTTCTTGATATGGATAACTGATATTGATACCTATCTTTTATACTTATTGATGTATATATTTGAATATTCCTATAGAAGAAATCAAGAAAAATAACCCTTGAAAGCTAGAAATGAAAAATTTAGGGAGCGAATAAAGTTGATGCCATAAAGTTTTGGTTGGAGTGTAGAAGTAGAGCTACAAGCAGTATATGTTAGTAACATTAGCATCTGCATTTCTCGATTCGCTGCTATGAAATCAGAATATATAAGCGACACACGCTTTCTTATTCTACAGATGAAATGAATGAAAAATATAAAAATGTGTGGTACTTTCTTGAAAGCAATGTAATAGTTAAAATATTTGGAAAAGAAAATAAAAGAAAGATTTTTTATTTTTTAGGTGAAATTTTCCTGTAATGTTAAACAAAATAGTTTCTAGGCATTTGCTATCTAATGTGGATAAATTTTTTATTAGTCAGTAATGTCATTGTCAATGTTTTGTTAGAAGACAATCAAATGGAAACAGTTGAATATGAATACCTTATGCTTACTTATTGTACACTACGTAAGAGCATCCACAATGGGGGTGAGAGATCCCATGTGGAATGCTACCCCTCTACCCAATTGTAGGAAGGAGTGATTGAGGAGGGGATGATGTGGCATGGGAAGGAGAAAATGGGTTAAGAGTACTCCTCACTAGGTAGGAGAAAAAATGAGTGGTTCCCCTAATTTTAATAGTATTTTTTTATTCAATAAAAATAGTTAATGAATAAAAAATAATACTCTCTCCGTCCCAACATTTCTTTCACACTTGCCTTAAATGGACGTCCCAACATTTCACACCCTAAAAAGGAAATAAATCTCTCTTACAAAAGTCAATAAAACATAAAGTTACCATTAATTTATTCAACTCCACACTCACACACTCTTTTTTTTCTTTTAGAAATGTGCCCATCCCAAGTGTGAAAGAATTCCTGGGCGGAGGTAATATATGATTTGATAGTATGTTCCATAAATAGTTACTTTTTTGGGTAGGATGCATTGGGAGGGGTATAATTTTTTTAAGGTAGTGGTATGAAACTTTTGAGGTGGCACACATGTGTCGCATATGTGTCAAACTCCTTCCTCAAAATTGTTCACTAGCATTGGTGATGCTATAATGAGTCATCTACATATTTTTCTACCAGATAAATAAATATTTTTTTCAAGTTTCCACTTTCAAATTAAATGGTTTCCTAGACATATATTGATATTGTCCTAAAAATGGAATCTGAATCAGTCATGACCTCTAGTTGTACTTCTTATAATGATGAGAAGTTCAATTATTCTGTGCCCTGGTCACAGATTTAAATGCCTAAATACTATACCTACATCTCTAACTGCACTTGACTTTTTGTTAGTAGATTATTTTCCATCTTATTTTGATGGCATGGATGGTTCACCATGACAGGCGGCAGCACTTGCTTTGGATGAAACAGTTTTAGATGCTGATCAAGTAGAAAATCTCATAAAGTTTTGTCCAAAAAAGGAAGAGATGGAACTTCTAAGGGTTGGTCTTTATTTGCTCCATAGTATTTATATTACCCACAAGTCATTACATTAATAAAATAATAATTTGATATTGTAATGTTTTAGGGTTATACAGGTGACAAAGAGGCTTTGGGAAAGTGTGAACAGGTTTGGATCCTAACTTTCACTATTCTGCTTTTATTTTCATGATCTATTTTGAAATAATTACTTAGTGTCTTTGGTTGGAGGCAATGTTGTTTTCCACAATATGTTCATGTGTATAGGTTCATTACAAATCTTTCTATAACATAGAATTTAATTTTGATTCACATTTTCATTTTGATCGGTAAAAGTCAATGATTTTATTCCTTCAGAATTAGTACACATGATACACTATGTTGCATGAGTGCGGGGGCGATACGATATGGGTTCGGGGATTCGAATTTTCAAAAAATATAGGGTTCGATTTGTCAAGGATATGTTGTGTCTGTTTATTTATATGTTATTATATATAACACCTAAAAATGTATGTAATTTCCATCTTCTCTGACCCAAAACTTAAGCTTATTCTATAATCTAATATAATTAAGTAACAAAATATCAATTCAAGTTCCATTAGTCAATACATACGTCATAATGATAAATTCAATCTAAACGAGTTTTACATTTTCAATTTAAATTATATCATGTAATAAATTAAATTGAAATAACATATTTAATGTTTAACAAGTAGGACTCGTGAGGCTGATTCGAGAATCCGTTAGTTGTATGGCAGTCGTATTCTCCATGTGGAGAATCTGATTCACAGATTCATGAATCGCATCCGTTTTACAGGACGAGTACGAATCCGGTACTGCATCATGGTATTTTTAGAAGAATCCTTGCATCTAAATGATACATCTGCTCACTGATTAATACAAAAGATTACTATTTGGAGTTTTTTTTAATGGGGTTTAGTGCTGATCAATTAAGGTCAAGTCATCCATAAGTATTTGATCGGTTAAAAAGGTTATTTTTCTACAAATTGGCAGTTAGATTTTGTTATCCTTGCTCATCATCCGTGTCATGGATTTGTCCAGTAGAATAGTTGTCATGATACAAATTCTGACTTTTTTTTTCAATAAAAAATTATTTTGATTTCTCTTTTCTGATTTCAGTTTCCCATTTTAAGGAGCCATTTTTCCTAATGAGTTCTTGTTGGATGTGTTATCTCAATGTTTTAGTTTTTCCTGGAGCTGATGAAGGTACCACGAGTGGAATCTAAATTGAGGGTTTTCCTATTCAAGATTCAATTCAACGCCCAGGTTTGCTTGATGTTGATAAATTTCTAAGGTTTAACATTTTGTGCAAAGTTTCAAAATTTTGTATTCTATCTCAGGTTGCGGATTTCAGAAAGAGCTTGCAAATCGTACGCTCTGCTTGTGAAGAGGTACATAAAGGATTATGGTAAACTAAATGATTTGCCTTTTATTTTATTCTTAATTATTTGAATAATTTTGCTTTCTCATCTTCAGGTTAGGAATTGCACCAAACTGAAAGAAATTATGAAGAAAATATTGTATCTTGGAAATACGTTGAACCAGGGAACTGCCAGAGGTATATACATTTTGCGTATAAAATTTGGTCAATGCTTTTAATAATTTTATATTCTAGATGAACATTGACAAATCTGTGAATTTTGGTTTAACTTTTAATTTTTTGACCTGTCATTAAATTTAGGACAGAGTAATTCGATTTTGCTTTGTTCAGAAATCAAATTTAGGTTTTAAGTTGAGCTATAGTTAAATACCTATTTTATCATTCAGGGGCTGCTGTTGGATTCAAGTTGGATAGTCTTTTGAAATTGACTGACACACGTGCAACCACTGCTAAGATGACACTCATGCATTATCTTTGTAAGGTATCTTCCCATTTCATTTTGAGCATTTTATGTTAATATGTTTTTCGCCTTAGAATGAGTTTCACATGCTTCAAAATGGAACTATCACTCTGTGTTTGAGTCCTACCGATTTTTCTCTTTTAGGTACTTGCTGCCAAGGTACCAGATCTTTTAGACTTCCACAAATCTCTTGTTAACTTGGAAGCTTCGTCTAAGGTTCATATCTCAATTATGCAAATTGGAATAATATTTTAACCAAGTACCATATATAAATATGAATATAAGTAAACTCGTTTTGCAGATTCAACTAAAAGCTTTGGCGGAAGAAATGCAATCCATTACCAAGGGTTTGGAAAAGGTGAAGCAGGAACTGGCTGCTTCAGAGAATGATGGCCCTGTATCTGAAGTTTTTCACAAGGTATTCATCTTGGAGATTATCTTTTTACCTCTAATGTTGATAAATAAAGATTGTGAAGAATCATTATTGGGTTTCTTAACAAGAGTATCTTCCTAACAGACATTGAAGGAATTTGTCGGTGCTGCTGAGGCTGATGTGTCCTCTGTAATGGAGCTATATACGGTTGCGGTAATTATTCGCATAAATGTTTTTTTCAAGATTATATCACATATTGACCTGTAACTTTCGTCAAGTCCAATTTTAGTCCTGTCAATTTTGATCCTTTTGGTATCGAGAGAAAGTCAAAACATACAATACTAAATTTAGACACAAAAAAGGACCAAACTTACATTAGAAGGACCAAAATTGAAAGAGTAAAAACATACATGACTAAAACTAGACACAACCAAAGTTTGAGGACGATCTATGATATTATCTCTTATATTACTTTGGTGATCGAGTTGTTCATAACTGGAATTATTGTGTAGGGAAGAAATGCGGATGCACTGGCTCTATATTTTGGTGAAGATCCTGCAAAAGTCCCGCTTGAGCAAGGTAAGACGTATTAAACCGATTGTTCGATTATGACATTGTAGATTGCTGAGTAAATGTATATTTTTCATGTATCCAGTTACTGCAACCCTCTTAAACTTTGTGAAGTTATTCCAAACAGCTTGTGAGGAAAACATTAAACAGGCTGAAGAAGAAAGGAAGAGAGCTCTGAAGGAAGCTGAAATGCAAAAGGAAAAGGAAATGGAAAAAGAGAAGGAAAAGGAACAGCAAAATTTAACAAAGAAAGAAGAGAATGACTGAGTTGTTTAATATTCACAGGGCTCGTTGGTTTAAGACTGTTTTGACCCTACTGGATCGAGCCATGTTTGTGCCTTCGGTTCTGCTGGCTTGGAGCCAGGAGGTGCTATCGAGGCATTGCAAAATCGGAAGGTCTGCAAACAAGGCAGTTAAGAAGCGCTGCTTTGGATGACGCAGGCAGTTGATTCGTACGTCTCGGAGGTGGGCCCACCTCTCCAAATTAAGTTATATAAGAGGTGCGCATCAGGCCCTCTTATTCTATCTCGAGATAAATGCTCCAAACGGTTAGATTGAGCTCGTTGGTTTCTGCAAATCCATACCGTTTGTACATCAGCTTTGTTGAGGATATCCTGGAATGATAATACAGAATGCTGATCATCTAACAATGTGTACAGAGCACTAACCCTGTAGTTAGATTAACACTAATTCTTTGTTGTACATGACTAAGGAGTAGAGAGGATAGAAAGAAAGAAAGAAAGAAAGAAAGAAAGAAAGAGTAGGATATGTTAGTGAAATAGATACATAGTCAATTTACACGAGGATTTAGGTATTTTATTTGTTTTATCAGGATTGAGAATATATCATTCTTTAATTAAAATTCATTCTTTCACAGAGTTCAGTTTCACTTGTATGTGAAAATTAATTTTTCTTCAAGTTTATGTTAAACATTGATGTGGGAAAACCCTGATTGAATTCCCACCAGATGAAGTATTATTTTGTGACGGATGATTGGAGTATTATTTTTGGTAAATGTTTTCTTAGTGGGGCCCACGATTCACTGCTCTCAAATGCATCATCATCATTCATTCTCAAGGCCACATATTTTTGCAGCTTTAATAATTTCAAAATAAGGTTACCTACAAACTGCATTCAAATTATATTTGTAACAAGATAACTTGATTATTTTTTCAATATACAAATTTTTGTGGGACAAATAAAAATAAAAATATTTGAGATGAAAATTTTGAAATGGAGATTGTAAAAATATTTTTATTTTTTCAGTATACAAACTTTTGTGGGATAAATTAAGAATAAAAGTATTCTAGATGAAAATTTTGAAATGGAGATTGTAAAAATATTTTTATTTTTTTAGTATACAAACTTTTGTGGGAAAAATTAAAAACAAAAGTATTTGAGATGAAAATTTTGAAATGGAGATTGTAAAATTTTTTTTTTTTTTTTCAGTATACAAACTTTTGTGGAATAAATTAAAAATAAAAGTATTTGAGATGAAAATTTTGATGTAAAAATATTTTTATTTTTTCAGTAAACAAACTTTTGTGGGACAAATTAAAAATAAAAGTAAGCAAATTTTTATGAGACGAAGCTAGTATTTATTTTAAAAAAATATATACAAGTGTTAGTTAAAAACTAGTTTCGACGTCGTTAAATCAATACCATACTATGTAATTACAAACTACGATTAGAAACAGAAATGGAGGAACACTTGATTCAAATTTTTAATAGGAAGAATAATAAAAATTATTAAATAATGAAATATAATAAAAAAAATAAAAAAAATTATACTTATGTTGTTAGGTTATTGCTCTCTTATTAAAATAACTGTATGAAGGCCTAACTCTACACTTAAAACCCAGGTTGTAAGTGAGAGGATTGCCCAGGCTTATAAGCCCACCCAAGATCATCTCTCTATTCGATGTGGGATAGCTTAATACCCTCCCTCACGTGGGTAAGTGAGAGGATTGCCCAGGCTTATAAGCCCACCCAAGATCATCTCTCTATTCGATGTGGGATAGCTTAATACCCTCCCTCACGTGGGACGGGGACCAGGTCGACACGTGGTTCCACAGGTGGATCCACAAATCGAAGTAGAGAGTTGGCTCTGATACCATGTATGAAGGCCTAACTCTACACTTAAAACCCAGGTTGTAAGTGAGAGGATTGTCCAGGCTTATAAGCCCACCCAAGACCATCTCTCTATTCGATGTGGGATAGCTTAATAATAACTACTATAACAAAACAAAAAATATATCATTGGTTTGATAAATTAGTTGATATTTGAAGAAAATTAATACGTCAAAAATATAGATGACCAAAAGTATTAATGAGATAATAAATTAATTTATTGCATGTCTCAGTAATTCGTACTATAATTATAATTTTAATTGAAGAACTAGGTTTGTTTTGGGATTTAAGTGTGCGGGGGAAGTCATGATTTTGAAATCTTGGGATGTGAAAATCTTGATGAATAATATAAGTATGTGTTTGTTTTGGAATTTTAGTAGGGTGGGATTTTGCTTTATGTCAAATTAATCTATATATATATATAGAGCCATGGGAGTATATAGTATATTTTGTTATCGGTTCATGATTTAATACATCTGGGTTCTTATGAATCTTTTCAGTTCGAAGAATACTATTAAAAATAGTACTGTCCAGGAATACGATGTTCCTGAAAATTTAGATCTGTTAAACAGATTGACTATTCCTAAAATTGAACCTAATACGGTTTATAAATTTGGAACTTTTGAAAAACTTGGTCTTAAAACTATTGTTAGGACCACTGAATCGTCTATTCCTCTTAATAAAAATGAGATGGTTATCAAACTTCTCAATAGAAGTGACATATTACCCTTTAAAGGGACTCACAAGTTCCTCCATATTGGATGTGTTCAAGTTGCTTTCAGACCTCTTACTCTGAAAGGTTTACCTGAGAGTTTTCTAGCCACTTTAAGAGATGGTAGAAATCTAAATTGGAGACAATCCCTCATGGGAATGGTTGAATCTAGTCTGGCTTTTGGACCAGTTTATTTTTATGTTTATCCTAATTTGTATTTATCTTTAAGCGATGAAAACATTTTTTATGCTTTAACTTTAAATGTTAAAACTAATGGGTATAATTACATGCCTGGATCTGAAGTTATATGTATTTGTTATCGCATTTACTACAAACCTCTTTTTACTCTAAATCCTTTATGTAAAAGAGTAGAAAAAGATATCAATGAGACTATTCTCATAGAAATTAGTTTTAGTAAGTCTAATGTCACTACTAGAAAATCCATTAAATGGAAAGAAATAGATTTTCCAAAAAATTGGATTATTGAACAATCGGTTCCTATGATCCCTCCTACAAATAGTAATTTTCAAAAAATTACTCAGTCTGAGGATGGTATAATTACCATTGGTTTTCATAAAGACCAGAGGAAAAATTCTAACTTATCCTCTGTACCTTCTTTGTCTAGATCCATATCTAGTCATTATCATATTTCTCCTCTAGATTATGAAGTCGATATACCTTCTTCTTCTAGAGCTTCTACTTCTTTTTACAGAGAAGAAACTTCTTTTAAAAATGAAGATTTCAATAATGAAAATATTATTGTTAATAAAAATAATATTGTCCATAATGATGGACCTAACCCTGAAACAATTTCAGAAGTTAATTGGACAGTTTAGTTTTTATGGATTCTAAACCTATACTTGATTTTTCAAAGGGTTCTTCTACAAAAACTCATATTAATAATGAGTTTAATAATTCCAAATGGGATAAATTCAGAGTTTGGTACTTTAGATCTTTCAAAAAAGAAGAACTAAATTACTTTGTCAATTCTTTTTATAAATTCTGCGAAGAGCATAATCAAATTATTTATTATGTTCCTTGGTTTATAAAAACCTTTTATATTGATCAAATCTCAGTTATTGAACGAGAATATAAACTCGTTACGGGAAATTCTCAAAAGTATGTTTACCCTCCCCAAGTTCCTTTCCAAATTGAGACAAATGGGAAGATTTTAGACTTTGCTCCTTTTTCAAAAATTTTGGAAAATAATGTTTTGCATATCACTGTTGATCATATCAACCTTCTTGTCAAACAAAACAATTTTTGTAGTCTTTTCCTCGCCATAATTGGTGACGAAATCATTTCTTTACATGATAAGATTAATCGTATTATTTCTCAAACTCAGACTAAGTCTGATTTTAAAGGAGACTTTAAAGAAAGTAATAATAATGATAATATCATTATAAAAACTGCTTCTTTTATTCAACCCCCTTTTGAATTAAAAATTTTTAAGGGAGAAACTTCCGTTTCTAATATTGAAAATATCATTAATAAAAAATTTGAAGGATTAAATATTTCCACTTTGGATGATGACTTAGAAGAAAGTCTTGCTACTAATGATTATGGTAGCACTAGCTGTTAATAGGCGACCAACAAGGACATAATATTAGCATAAAAGAATATTAGTCTGATAAGATTAAGGAATCATCAAGGATCAATAATATGAAAGAAGGCGAGCAACAGGGATTGTGTACCTTAGGAGGCGATCAGCAGGGACTGGGGACCAAATAGATGAAGACGAGCAACTGAGACTAAGGTCCTAATGAAGGAGGCGAGCAACAGGGACTAATTCCCTTATGAAGGCGGCGAGCAACAGGTCATAAAGGCCATTACAAAGTAGCGATCAACAAAGAACAAGAAGACACAAGGTCTCAACAAGAGGCGAGAAGGCGAGCAACTGGGGTTACAAACCCAACGAAGACGTACAGACGAGTAGCTAGTCATCAAGGAGAGCAGCTGAGTGGTTTCAAAGACCAAGTACAACATTGGGAATACCAAGAGTCACTAACTTTGGAAATAGTCAATGTGTCTTTACACTTGGCACCCATTTATTGGGCAATAGATTAGTTGTTGTACAAAAGTCATAACACTTGGCAAGATCTCAATGGCTAAGCCATCAAGATGGTGACACCTAGCCTCTTTGTATGCCTATAAATACCCCTTCATTTGCATGGAGGAGGAGGATTTTTCGATAAGAAGAAAAAAGTAGCAAAAACTCTTGCAAATTTCTTCCTTACACATTACTTGATCAAATTTTATAATTTCTTAGTTTTGTTTGGTGATCTTAACTTAAGAAAACAGCCACTAATCATCTTGATTAGAAAAGGTCATCAACAATTGGCGCTAGAAGGAGGGTTTGAACCTCCGGTTCACAAAAAGTCGAAGGAAGGTTGAAGAACTCCACCGAAATATGCAAAATTCGGCTGGAATCCGAGAGAAAGCCATTGGGAATTAAGTGTACACATTATTTGAAGCAAAATCATCCATCTATACATTACTTTGAGAGTTTAAATGCATGTGTGTATGAACTAGGGTTTTCAAATCACTATATTCATACAAACAAGGCTAGTAACTCTTACAAAAGGTGCTTGTTGGAGACAAAATCACCCTATTCATTTGCTTATCACTTGTACTTTGGTAACCAAAATGATTCGATCACAAGAAGAACGCCGTTTGAGCACGTCTCCAAGTCGTAGGTCAAAAACGAGGGTTTCGTCTACCGAAGGACATGCACGTACGGTAAAAGCAACTTCGCAAAGAAACGTCCAAGTTACCATTGATACGATCCCGCCGGAAGTGGAAGCTCTTGCTCAAAATCCCGAAGAGCTAGCAAAAACGATTGCTGTTTTACAAGCATTGCAAAGGCGACAAACGGTCGGGCCATCAGGGACGCAGGCGGCGACGAACAGGGCAGCCGGCGAGCAGCGAAGCAAAGGAGAAAAAGAAGCAAGAAATGACGAAGTTGACAGTGAAGAAATCCGTCGGAATAAGGGGAAAGCTCCTCTAAGTGAAAGACTTGGAAGTCGAGGAGAGTCTACTCCGGGGACAGGTGAGGAGTCGAGCAGCGGGGACACAAGAAGTATAAGCCATTATCACACGAGAAGGGCAAGATATCACGGAACGCATAGGGAGGATCATCAGAGAGGCGAGGAGCGAGCAACAGGGAGAACACACCCTGCTGCTCGCCGCTCAGTGCATGAAAGGCTAAGAAGATCAGCCTTCGGGCGATTAGGTCCCAATGGAGCCAGTAACATCGCTAGGCACGCCACTCAAGAGAAACGTCCCGTTAGCAAGGGACTGCGTCATGAAGAGGTCATGGAACCCAATCATGACGAACAGCCTTCTAGCGGAAAAACGTCTCCGGATGAGTGGCAAGCTTTGAAGAAGGCAGTGGAAGAAATGCAAAGACAGTTGGAGGAGAAAAAAGGCGACGGGTCGACGATGTTGCCATCATCACCTTTGTCCCCGGATATCCTTAATGCGCCAGTACAAAAGAAAGTACAATTCCCAGCCATTAACTTGTACGAAGGAAATTCAGACCCAAAAGTACACCTGTCCAAATATACCGATTACATGATATCGGTAAAGGCGTCTGATGCAACTCAATGTCGGAATTTTCCATTAACTCTTGGTGACGGTCCTCACAGATGGTTTTCCGCACTAGCTCCAGGCTCCATCAGTTCGTTCATGCAACTCAGCAAGGAATTTCTCTCGCACTTCTCCACGGTCGGGTCTTACCTTACACAGAGACACAGGTTGGCCGATCTAAGGCAAGGAGACGAGGAGTCTGATAGAGCCTTCCTTGAGAGATTCGACAAAGTCCTACTGGAAGGAGAACCAGTAAGTGAGGATACCAAGATAGTGGCAGTCATGGCAGGGCTTAAGAAAGGGACAGACCTGTGGAAGGAAATGCACCTCGCTTTCCCGAAAACTTGTTCCGAATTCAGACACAAGGCTGGAGTGTACATTTCGATGCAAGAAACTCTACAGAGAGAGCTGGGAGACAAAGCTGATACCAAGAAATCTGGAAAGAAGTCAGGAGGGGAATACAAGGCCCCTAGGAACATGAAAGCTTTTAGTGAAGGATCCGAATTGAAGGAGAAGTTGAACCATGTCCTATCCACATCGATCGAAGCTGTATACAACAACGTGAAGGATAAAGATATGCTGTCTGAACCCCGTAAGATACGGCAAGAACGAGGAAAGATGAATCCAAACAAATTCTGTGCATACCATCAAACTATAGGTCACTTCACAAGCGAATGCCGAGATCTCTTAAAACAATTGTGGAGATTTTACGAAGAAGGAAAGTTGTCAGAGTTTGTGAAGCGACAGCCGGGAAAGAAACCAAGGGTGGCGATATCCTCCGGCTCAGAAGATGACGAGAGCGACGAACAGCCGAGCAGGAGGGATCAGAAAAGGAAGAAAACGATGACAGCCCCAGCCGAACCCGTCCGAGAAATCTTGATGCTCGAGCCGTCCGGACCGGTTGGGGGCTGTTCTGATGGTAGGCCACTAATGTCCAAAAGAAAAAGGAAAGCAGAGCTGAGGGCAGTAGCTCAAATCAGGGAAGTTGGGGTAAACCAAGCTACTCCAAAGACAGGCGAGTTGGTGTTTTCTGAGAAGGACTTGGACGGGGTACTTACCCCACACAATGACTCACTAATCATCTGTGCTAATATCATGGGAGCCCGGGTTCACCGTCTGCTTGTGGACACAGGCTCCTACACAAACATCTTGTTCAAAAGCACACTAGATCAGATAGATGATTGTGAGGGGTATATTAGAGAATGTGATCATAAAATAGTAGGATTTGGAGATGTTGTAACCGTTCCTCTAGGACTAGTTACGTTGGCGGTCGAACTTGTATCGACCGAGAATCCCGAAAGGAGACTGACTAGAATGGTAGATTTCTTAGTTGTAAATCAGCAGTCTGCCTATAACGGGTTTCTTGGTCGACCTTTCATAAATGAATTCAAAGCGGCCGTTTCGACGTATTACTACTGTCTTAAATTTCCAACTCCAAAAGGGTCAGGTACGGTTAAAGGCGATCAAAGGAAAGCCCGTGAATGCCTCCTGCAACTTCAACCCACTGACAACAGAATATCCGTGATGGACGAGCAGCCGAGCAGCAGGGATGAAGGTGAACCATCCATCCTAGATGAAGTCATGGAGTCCGTCGACACTGAAGTAATGGAGGTGGACGACCAGCAGGGAGTGGACGAGCAGGAGGGCATGGTCGAGCAACAGGGAAGAGAGGCCGTACCCGAATTAAATCAGGTTGAAGATTTGGAACCAAGGCTGGGGGCAGAACCAATGATCAAGGATGAGATCAACTTTGAAGGGTCCATTATCGATCCTCGATGGAAAGGCCAAAAAAGGAGAGCAACCCCGGTAGAGGAGTTGGAGGCAATAAGAATTGACCAAAATCGAGAAGACTTAGAATTATTCATTGGATCTGAGCTCCCTGAGCCATATAGATCCAGAATGGAAGAGTTCCTCAAGTCCAATCTCGATGTATTTGCATGGTCACATGCTGATATGGTAGGCATCAGCCCTGAGCATGCCTGTCATAAGCTAAATGTCTGTCCAACTAAGAAACCGGTGAGGCAAAAAAGGAGAAAATTTGGGCCCGACAAATATGAAGCATTGGACATAGAAGTAAAGAAGTTACTCGATAATGATCTTATCAAAGAAGCTTTATGTCCTAGATGGGTAGCAAATCCGGTGTTAGTAAAGAAATCAAATGGTACATGGAGGCTATGTATCGACTTCACTGATTTGAATGCCGCCTGCCCTAAAGATAACTTCCCATTACCTCACATCGACCAGCTAGTGGACAACACGGCGGGACACGAGCTCCTTACCTTCATGGACGCATTTGCTGGGTATCATCAAATACCAATGCACCCAGATGACCAGGAGCACACAGCATTCTACACTAATAAAAACTTGTTATGTTGGAAAAGAATGCCATTCGGATTGATTAACGCGGGAGCCACGTACCAAAGACTCGTTAACAAAATATTCGATGAACACATAGGCAAAACAATGGAAGTATACGTGGACGACATAGTCGTGAAAAGCCCGAGAAAAGAAGATCATTTGGAACACCTTGCACAAACGTTTGAAATACTTCGAGCGTATAACATGAAGCTAAACCCAAAGAAAAGTAGCTTCGGGGTACACTCGGGAAAATTTCTTGGACACCTGGTCAGTCAACGGGGTATTGAGGCGAATCCATCAAAAGTCAAAGCAATTATGGATATGCAGCCGCCAAGGTCTGTTAAAGAAGTTCAACGACTAACCGGATGTCTAGCAGCCCTAAACAGGTTCATTTCCAGATCCGGAGACAAATGCCGACCTTTCTTTGATGCCATTAAGAAAGGACAGTTCCAGTGGACGGATAATTGCCAACAAGCGTTTGAGCAGTTGAAGGAGTATCTGAGTGATACTAAAATTCTATCAAAACCCGTCTCCGGAGAAAAACTGTACTTGTATATAGCGGCATCAGAGGTGGCCATCAGCTCAGTTTTGGTTCGAGCAGAAGGGAAACTTCACTTGCCAATTTACTACGTGAGTCAGGCCTTGCATGAAGCAGAGATTAAGTATTCGCCCATGGAAAAGTTAGCCTATGCACTGGTGATGAGTGTGAGAAAGCTAAGGCCGTACTTCTTCGATCATCAGGTGGAGGTCTTAACAACTTTTCCATTAAGGCAAATCTTACAAAGGCCTGACACAGCTGGTCGCCTCCTCAAGTGGTCGCTTGAAGTAAGCCAATTTGGAATAACTTATGCACCTCGAACAGCGATCAAGGGACAAGCGTTAGCCGACTTTATTGTCGAACTAACATTCCCTCAAGATCCGACGAGAAGTCATAATCACCCATGGCACATGTATGTAGACGGATCATCGAATAACACAGCAGCAGGAGCCGGGATAGTGTTGATCAGTCCAGACGAACAAGTATTCACCTCAGCCGTAAGGTTTGAGTTCATGGCAACAAACAACGAAGCTGAGTACGAAGCATTGATAGCTGGATTACGACTAGCTCTGGCCGTGGGAGTTAGAAGAGTTCAAATTTATGGAGATTCCCAGCTAATAGTCAACCAAGTTCGTGGGGAGTACGAAGCCAAGGATGAAAACATGGCCTTATATCAAAAGATTGTTGCTCACTTAGCTTCACTCTTCGAGCAAATTTATATCGAACAAGTGCCAAGAGATAATAATGCGCAAGCAGATGCACTTGCTCGTCTGGCTACAAGTACGGGACCAGCAAAGCTTTCAGAGGTCACCATCACAAAAATTTCTAACCCGTCCACTAGTGACTACAAGATCAATCAGATCGAAGAAGAATGGGCAGAGGATGACTGGAGGGCACCGATATATAGGTACCTCAAAGATAACACAGTACCTGAAGATCCCCAAGAAGCAACAAAAGTAGCCAAGCGAGCAGCAAGATTCACAATCATGGATAACCAGCTTTACAAGAGAGGATTTTCACTGCCCCTATTAAAATGCCTAGCAAGGGGGCAAGGTCAGGAAGTTCTGAAAGAAATACACGAAGGAGTATGCGGAAATCACGCAGGGGGGCGAGCATTGGCATATAAAACAGTAAGACAAGGATACTACTGGCCAACCTTGTTACAGGACGCAATCAGAATTGCAAAAACATGTCACAGGTGCCAGTTATTCGCTCCCAACATCCATAAGCCGCCAACGGAGTTGATTTCGGTAAATAGTCCATGGCCGTTCGCAAGGTGGGGAATGGACATCATAGGTCCCTTCCCAACGGGAAAGGGGAATGTCAGATTTGCAGTGGTGGCTGTGGACTATTACACGAAATGGGCCGAAGCTGAAGCACTGGTAACAATAACACAAGAGAAAATGATTAGCTTTATCTGGAAAAATATAGTTTGCCGGTTCGGGGTCCCACAAGCGATAGTGACAGACAATGGAAAGCAATTCGAAGGAAAGAAGATGAGAGATTTCTGCAAAAAGTGGGGTATCAAGAAACATTTCTCAACACCGTATCATCCTCAGTCTAACGGCCAGGTCGAAGCAGTTAACAAGATAATCAAACATATCCTCAAAATCCGTCTGATAGACAAGAAAGGCAAGTGGTCGGAAGAACTGCCCGAGGTACTTTGGGCATATAGGGTATCACATAGAACAAGCACTGGAGAAACACCATTTGCTATGGCGTTCGGTACAGAAGCAGTCATACCTATAGAGCTCAAAATACCGACTGAGAGGGTGGCCGAGTTCAATGAACAGGAAAACAACAAGGCACTAGCTGCAGAAATGGATTTGATCGACGAAAAAAGAATCTCAGCAGAAATAAAGAACGAAATATACAAAAGAAGGATTGCAAGGTACTACAACTCGCAAGTAAAAGTTAGAGAATTTGAAGTCGGCGATCTGGTGCTCCGAAAAATTCTAGCAACACCTCCAGGTGTATTTGGACCGACTTGGGAGGGCCCATTCAAGATAACTCAAAAATGGCACAACGGCACGTATGACCTTGAAGACATGGAAGGCAACTCGGCCCAATACACCTGGAACGCGGCTTTATTGAAGAAATATTATCAATGATTAGGAAACCAATGTAAAGTTTTTTATAGACTATCGTGTCATTTATATTTTTGTAAGGTGTGAGATCGATGAAATTTTCACATTTTTTTGGCCTTTTTTGGCAAAATTTGTATGTGGATGAATGATGGTTCAGCGAATTATGTACATAAGAAAGCAAAAGGTGTTAAAACCCAACTGTTCGCCAAACAGAAAAGCTACTCGCCGAAGATACTATTGCATAAAAGCACAAGTACAGTGGAGGCGAGCAGCAGGGTCCATGAGACTCAGGAGCCCACCTGATCGCCCCATCACACGGAGTTGCTCGCCCAAGATACTAAATGCATAAAGCACAAGTATAGTGGAGGCGAGCAACAGGGCACATGCTGATACATAGTTGCTCGTTCCGAAGCTAAATGCACTTATGCACAAACATAGCAGGTAGCGAGCAACAATGCATAGAAAGAAGCATGATAAAGGGTTAAGTTCTTAAAGAACAAAATAAACCCATACATGAATAACATGCATAAATTTGCAAGGAAAAGTATTTTACTTTCAACTTAAGAAAGAAATACTTAAGCAAAAAAAATAATTAAAGGGCAAATAAGAAGCGAACAATAAAGTAAAAGTGCAATTCTCATTCATTAGCACCAAAAAAATTACAAGAGATGAATATACAACCATCATCCTACTGCATCAATTAAACAAAAAAGAAACTAAGCCTAAGTCTCAGGAGCTGGCGGTGCAGGTGGCACCGAAGGATCTTGAAAAGGAGGAGGTGGAACGTCTTGCACAGTGGCCCCGGAGACCTGCTGCTCGCCTACAGCAGCAGAGGAGCTTGCTTCACCAAGTGGATTAGGGAGAAGAGGACCCAAAGCTTCAAAGATAGTCATATCCCTATCCGCCTCCACCCTTTCCTTAGGGGCTATTATGCGAACGTCGTCTTTGAAGACACTCAGGTTAACCCCCATTTCTCCTAAGTCAGCTATCGGGATTTCAAAGCCAGGGGCCGGTGGGTTTTCAGTGACGTAATCTGTGAAGTCCTTGATGGTCGAGGTCATCACGTCCAGACCGTTATCCAAAGCATACTTCACATTCCTCACACTATCAGCATACGCGCAGATGTAACCAAGATTGGTGTTATCGGTTACATCCTGCACGTAAGTGGTGTAAGAAATGGCACGCTTGTTCCTCTTCTCCAGCTGGTCGACGTGGACCTTCAACGACTCCACTCTTTCCACCAGACCCACCCGCTCAGTCTCCAGGACTTGCAAACGATCGGTGGCAACACCCAAATCCAGTCTTAGCTTCTCTGAAGCATTAGACGCTATCATCTCCCGGTCCTCAGCAGCCTTCACTTCCCGCGTCCATGTGAGCTTGGCTCTCTCGAAGTCAGCTTTCAGCTTAGCCAACTCTTCATCTTTCTTCTTCAGCTCCTCGTCCCTCTTCTTCAACTGAACAAGTTGAGCATCACGATCCGCTTCAACTTGCTCGAGCCGTCGCCCCAAACCGCGATTTGTTCGCTCTAGCTCGACGGCTTGATCCAAGACTCGTTGGGCTGTGATTGATTGATGGCTCGAGTTGTAGCTCAACAGACGAGCATTATCACTGAGACTTTGGCTCTGAATAATTTCTTCGCCGGTCTTGGTCCACGAGCGGGGGACGTATTCCATGGCTCTGCGGACGTGGGAGTCCTTAATCTCTTGGGGAGCGGGGGGAGACTTCACGCAGCTAAACTGGTGAAGCACCTTTGAACGACCGGGATAGTCGTTTTTCCGGTACCTGTTCAAAAGAAGAAGTCATCAGGAAACAAAGTCAAAGGAGTAAACGATCAAACTGAATAGGAAGGATACTTACTCCCTCATTTTCACAGGGTCGTAGCCCAAGTATGAGTTGTCTGGAGATGTGCTTCTTCCTTGACCGGCGACCATAGCGCCCACGACTTGCTGCTCGGTCACCTCCTCCACCGGCGAGGAGCGAGCAGTAGTTTTACCCACTTGGGAAGAACCCTGCCCTCTTGCTCGTTTGGCCCGATCATCCTCCTTGCGAGGAGCAGTTTCCTTAGTGAGCCTCTTTTTACCCCTAGTGTCTTTGGCGGGAGGCGAGGAGCGAGCAGGAGGGCGGGGAACGGGGGCAGGCGCCTGAGGAACAGGGAGAGGAGCCTCAGGAGCTTCTTCTTCATCCTCGTCAGCTTCGGCTCTAAGTCTGATCAAAGAAGTGCAAGGATCAAACTTCTTCTTCTTTGATGGTTGATTGGCTGCCATCTGTTTAACCCGACGAGCAAGTAAATGATAGCTTTCGGGAATGGGAGGAACAGCGACCGTTACCCTTTGAGCTGAAAACAACACAAAAATTATCAGTTTGGCAAATAGAACTGATCCTGGACGATCAGCGGGGCCTAGGCGACCAACAGGGCCTAGGCGACCAGCAAGACCTAGGCGACCAGAAGGGCCTAGGCGAGCAACATAGCAAGAGTGAATAATAGGAGATACGGGAAAGGTAATAAGTAATACTTACCCTCAGGGATCTCTGCTTGCGCTTCCAAGTGATGAGCACTAGTAGTGAGCTGAGCGTGCTTGCGGAGATGTGCTTGGGAGAGATGTTCGACACTCCGGTCTTTAGCGTCCCGAAGAGAAATCAACGCAAGAACGTATAGAAACTCTTCACTCAGATCTGGATGCCCCCACCTCAAGATACGCGGACCTGCAAAAACAAAGAAAAAGATTAAAATTAGTTCACCTAAAAGTTCGATGAACTGAGATTCAAAACCTACGCCGAATTTCACCGAAATGCGTAGGAGAGTCTATACGCCCCGGTCCTCCCGAAAAATCGGAAGACGCCCGCCAATCGCCACCAATATAGAAGAATTGCTTATGCCAACTCTTGACCTTGTTGGGCACTCCTTCAATTAGTTTAACGCCACTACGGGCTTTGATGTAATACCAACCAGGCCCATCTTCATTAGCGGCCGAAGAGATGGTCAGGGCGTAATGTATCTCCGCCGTGCTGATTTTATTCCGATATCCCTCCAACCCGAAAAGGGTCATAAAAGCCAACAAACTACTCCAACCGTTCGGAGTAATCTGGGTGATTGCCAAGTTTATATCCTTCAGGAAGCGCCCGATCACTGGATGTAGAGGGAGAGGGAACCCTGTATTAAGTATGTCAAGGTTGATGGCAGTGCAACCGGGAGGGGGGTCGTCAGCTCTCTCTCCTGGTTGGGGGGCATATAAATGGATGTCGTACGGGATACGATAATGAGATCGTATCCGAACTAAATCCTCCTCTAGAACTGCGCTGGCTACCTTACTCGCTGTATACGTTGATGAACGAGTCTCCATAATAGGTCGATCAGGGGTAGGGAAAGCTCTGTGGTACTTATTCTCATAGTCGATCCAATCTTGTCTTCGAATTACGGCTTTAGGAATAAGAGATTCGGGCATTGGCCTTGAAACGGGAAAGTTTATCTCTCGAAGGAATTCCCATGTAACTCCTACTTGCTCGCCTCCTGACCCAGTTGCTCGCTGCTCACCCCTCGCCTGGTGCTCGCTGCTCGCTCCCGTTTCTTCATGAAGATTCATCCCTTCTATTTCAGCAGCGACCTCGGAGGAATCTTCACCCAAGTCCGAGTTGGTCCCTTCCCTAGCCGAGGAGCGAGCAACGGGGCCTTGGACATCTTGCTCGCCTGAACTCTCCACAGCATAGAAAGAGTCAACGGAGCGAGCAACAGAGCTCGCTTCAGAACCCGTCTCTTCGTCAACGAGCAAAGTCCTAGGGCTTCGCCCAACTGCTCGCCGAAGCGAGCGGCGAGGAGCAGGAGCTGACGGTTCATCTTCCATGGGCCTTTTCCCCAGATTTCGCTCAACAATCTCAACAGATGGCGTATGACTTGAGGAAGGTGACGTCATCGAAAATTTTTGAAATTTTTTGAAAAATTCCCGAATAAATTAAACGATGAAGTTTGATCAAGAGGCAAACGAGTACGGCGGCGACGCGGCGGCGATACGGCGGCGGCGTGGCGGCGATACGGCGGCGACGTGGCGGCGATACGACGGTGGCGATGGCGGATAAGGAAAATGAAGAACAAAAATGGCGAAATCGAAAGAAAAATGTAAATAATAACAAGAGTAAACAAGAAAAATCAAAGGATTTACCTTTGATTTGGATGGGATTGGCTGAAAGATCGAAGGAAATAACGAAAGGAAAAGCTTGAAAACTCTCCAATGGCGGTTTGCTTATGAAAGAACGAAAAAGAAAGAAAATGGAGGGGGGAGCTATTTATAGATATGGATTCGGGGGCAAAATTGAGAAGAGTAAGGAATTAAGGCCCCTAGTTGCAATTATAGGCGCGCACGCGTGGGCAGGCTGCGTCGCTTCGTAGTCCGTGCCTCGGGAAGCGAAACGACGCAAATCCAAGAGTCGTCCCTCGCTGCTCGCCTCCAAGAGTTCCCCGCTGGTCGCTCCTCAAAAGTTCCCGCCTAAAAGAAATTCAAAACCCGGTTGCTCGCTCCGTATAAAGTGGAAAAATTTCGAGTTCCCTGTTGCTCGCCTCCCACTACAAAATACATCTTACCTTATAGTTTGACATAAAAGGATAAAAATTCATCCTTATATGCCAAACTAGGGGGCATTGTTAATAGGCGACCAACAAGGACATAATATTAGCATAAAAGAATATTAGTCTGATAAGATTAAGGAATCATCAAGGATCAATAATATGAAAGAAGGCGAGCAACAGGGATTGTGTACCTTAGGAGGCGATCAGCAGGGACTGGGGACCAAATAGATGAAGACGAGCAACTGAGACTAAGGTCCTAATGAAGGAGGCGAGCAACAGGGACTAATTCCCTTATGAAGGCGGCGAGCAACAGGTCATAAAGGCCATTACAAAGTAGCGATCAACAAAGAACAAGAAGACACAAGGTCTCAACAAGAGGCGAGAAGGCGAGCAACTGGGGTTACAAACCCAACGAAGACGTACAGACGAGTAGCTAGTCATCAAGGAGAGCAGCTGAGTGATTTCAAAGACCAAGTACAACATTGGGAATACCAAGAGTCACTAACTTTGGAAATAGTCAATGTGTCTTTACACTTGGCACCCATTTATTGGGCAATAGATTAGTTGTTGTACAAAAGTCATAACACTTGGCAAGATCTCAATGGCTAAGCCATCAAGATGGTGACACCTAGCCTCTTTGTATGCCTATAAATACCCCTTCATTTGCATGGAGGAGGAGGATTTTTCGATAAGAAGAAAAAAGTAGCAAAAACTCTTGCAAATTTCTTCCTTACACATTACTTGATCAAATTTTATAATTTCTTAGTTTTGTTTGGTGATCTTAACTTAAGAAAACAGCCACTAATCATCTTGATTAGAAAAGGTCATCAACACTAGCATTAATAACAAAGATGTTATTAATAAAATCAAATGGGCTAATAAGCCTACTATGACTAATTATTATTATAAGAGACCTACTCCTATAGATGTTCTTCATGAAGAACAGGATAATGTTGTCAATAATTCTTATAACGGAAAAAGCGTTTATGAATGGAATATTGATGGCTACAGCGATAAGCAGATTAATAATCAGGTTCATCGCATACTTATGTATAGTTCTGCATGTAAAACATGTGGTGTGTCTGATATTGAAACTGCACAGGCTATTACTGTCGGTTTTACTGGCCAACTTAAAGGTTGGTGGGATAATTATTTAAGTCCTTTTCAAAAGACTGACATTTTTTCCTCCATAAAAAATGAAAATGGTGAAGTTCAACCCAATGCGGTTTATTCTCTTGTTCTTACTATTCTTGAACATTTTACTGGAAGATTTACAAATAAATCTGAAAATACCAAAACTCTTCTTTTAAATATGAAGTGTAAAACTCTTACTGATTTTAGATGGTACAAAGATACCTTTCTGTCTCGGGTTTATGAGATTAATGACTGTAACCAAGATATTTGGAAAAATAAATTTGTTGATGGTCTTCCTTATTTATTTGCTGAAAGGATTAAAAAAATCCTAAGAAAAGACTCTGATTCTATTTCTTATGAGTCTTATACTTTTGGTCAAATCATTAGTATTTGCGTTCAGGAAGGATTAAATCTTTGTAATGAACTCAAACTTAGAAATCAAATTAAAAGAGATAATCTCTTAGAAAGAAAACAGTTAGGTCAGTTTTGTGACCAATTTGGTATGGATAATCCTAGTTCCAAAGGAAGTATTTCTAAAAAGAAAAAGGATTTCAAAGAAAAACCTTATTTTAGGAAAAGGAAAATAAGTTTTGATAATAAACAGAACAAAGAAAAAAGTCATGATTATACTCATGATAAGGGTAAAAGAAAATTCTTCAAAAAGAATTATACTAACAAAATAGTTTGTAAAAAATGTGGCAGGACTGGTCATTATGCTAACCAATGTTATGCAAAAGACAAGATTAAAGAGCTTGATATTGATGAAGGGTTAAAAAATTCTCTTTATAAAATCATTATGAATTCTGAAAATGATACAGATATTGATGAATCTTATACTGATTCCGAAGAGTTAATCTCTAGTGATAACGAGGATAAAATTCCTTCAGAAAAAAACTGAATGTGATAATTGCATTCTGGGAAAACCTTGTCTAAATTGTATAGGTAATACTGATGATAATGAGTTTTATAAACTTATGAGTCAATTCCAAGACATGAATATTAATGTCTTATCTGACAATAATATTCTTGATCTTCTTAAACAGATTAAAGATTCTAGTTTAATAGATAAAATCATTAATGATCTTCATGACTCCTCTTGTGAAAAGAATTCTAATCTTTCTAAAAAGATTACTAATAATAATTATTATAATATGGGAGAAGTTGAAAAACTTCTTAGGCTTAAAAATACTAAGCAAAATCCTACTACTATTAATGATTTAGCTAAAGAGATTAATAATCTTAAGAATAATGTCAAAACTCTTCAGAATCAAAATTCTGATCTTTCTATTCGACTTTCTCTCATTGAGAAAGAAAAAGGAAAAATCAATGATATTTGTTTTCCCGATGATTCTCATGATAATATTGAGATTGATAAAAATCATTTATCTGCTATCAGCATGTACATTTCTCAAAAATGGTATACGAAGATTTCTCTCCTTATTAATAATTCTTATAGAAAGGAGTTTATTGCCATGATTGATAGTGGTGCTGACATAAGTGTCATTCAAATGGGAATAATTCCCACAAAGTTTTTTGAAAAAACTACTCAAACTCTTTCGCATGCAGGAGGAGGATCTCTACACATTAATTATAAGCTCAGAAATGCTTATGTTTGTGTTAATGGTTGTTGCATTCCTAATGATTTTCTTATTGCAGAAAATATTACCAGCCAAATGATTATTGGCCTTCCTTTTCTTCAAAAGATATATCCTCTTACTCTTGTTAATGAAAAGGGTATTACAGGTTCTTACTATGGTAAAACCATTACTTTTGAATTCGTGACTAGACCAATGCATAAGGTCTTAAATTTTGTCCAAGAACAAATTGATAATAAAAATTGTCAAATCAATTTCCTTAAAAATGAATTAAATTCTCTTACCATTGATAATAAGCTTAAAAATCCTAAGCTTAAGGATAAAATAAAATTTTTATTTAACAAATTTTCTATTGATATTTGTAATGATTTTCCTAATGCTTTTTGGGAAAGAAAGAAACATATTGTTTCTCTTCCTTATGAAGATAATTTTAAAAATACTATGATCCCGACTAAGTCGAGACCCTGCCAAATGAATTCTGAATATTTAGAATTATGTAAAAAGGAAATATCTTCTTTATTAAATAAGAAGCTTATTACTCCTTCCAAGTCCCCATGGTCTTGCACTGCTTTTTACGTTAATAAGCATTCTGAACAAGAACGTGGAGTTCCCAGATTGGTTATTAACTATAAACCCCTTAATAAGGTTTTAAAATGGATTCGTCATTCAATTCCTAATAAAAAGGATCTTCTTGACAGATTAGTCAATGCTCTTATATTTTCTAAATTTGATTTAAAATCGGGTTTTTGGCAAATCCAGATTAATCAATCTGATAGATATAAGACAGCTTTTAATGTTCCTTTTGGACATTATGAATGGACTGTCATGCCATTTGGGCTTAAAAATGCTCCTTCTAAATTTCATCAAATTATGAATGACATTTTTTATCCTTATAGTGATTTTATTATCGTCTACATTGATGATATCCTTGTGTTTTCAAAAGACATAGAAGCTCATTTCAAACATCTTGACATATTTAGAAATATTGTCGTAAAAAATGGTTTGGTTATTTCGAAACCAAAGATGATTTTATTTCAAACTAAGATCAAATTTCTTGGCCATATAATTGATAAAGGAAATATTATTCCTATTCAAAGAAGCATTGAATTTGGAAGAAAGTTTCCAGATATCATTACTGATAAAACTCAGTTACAAAGATTTTTAGGAAGTCTTAATTATGTATCTTCCTATATTAAAAATCTTGCTGAAGATACTGCTATCTTATATGATCGGCTTAAAAAGAATCCTTTACCTTGGAGTGATAATCATACTAAGGCAATTATAAAAATAAAATAAAAGGTTAAAAATATTCCTGTTCTTAGTCTTGTTAATCCCTTATGGGAAAAAATTGTTGAAACTGATGCCTCAGATTTAGGATATGGAGGTATTCTTTTACAAATTAATCCTAATAATAAACTAGAATATATTGTTAGGTTCTATTCTGGTAAATGGAATGATTCTCAAAAGAATTATTCTACTGTTGCTAAAGAAATTCTTTCTATTGTCAAAAGCGTCCTAAAATTTCAGGATGATTTATACAATCAAAAGTTTATTATAAAAACTGATTGTAGAGTTGCTTCTTTTATGCTCCTTAAAGATTTTGAACATAATGTCTCAAAACAAATATTTGCCCGTTGGCAATCACATCTTGCTTATTTTGATTTTAAAATCATCTATAAGCAAGGGAAAGATAATCATCTTCCAGATTTTCTTACTCGTGAATTTATTTCTGAATGACAGGAATGAGTCAACATGGACGAGGTTCCAAATCCTCTAATAGAGGAAGAGGGGCTCATGGCCCTCCGTTATTTCAGCAAGGGAAAAAATCCCTATACAACCAGAATATTTCTGGAATCGGCTCTACATCTTCGGGAGCCCATGATAAGGAGTTCCAAGAATTCCTGAGACTTAGGGGAAAAAATGTCCCCGTTGAAGCTATGGCCTCAACCACTGACCGGGAAGCATCATATGTTTCAACTGCTCAAAAGGAGTACACTTACTTCGATTCCCCCAAGAGGGAACTTATTCTCATTCTTGAGGATGATGAGGAAAGATTTAAAGAGTCTCCATGGACTCTTATGGGAAAATATGTCCCAAATAAATTTTTCACTACTTCGTCTTATAAGACGAGAGGATATTATGAGAGTATTCTCATCTCTCTTGGAAGTGTTGATATTCAGCATTTTCCTCCAAATAAAACTTTTAACTACTCAAAGTTTATTATTAAGAGGATTATATCCATTCAGGAGTGGGGTATTTCTCCTTTCGCTGAAAAACAGGTCATTAATCCTGTTACTAATCAGGTCTTCCAGTACAATTACTGGGACTATCTTGAAAGTTTTTATAAAACTTTTTATTATCAAAATCCCAAGCATTCTCATACTTGGTTGATAAAAATCTGTGAAAATATCGGAAGGAATCAAATTCCTAACTGGTTTTTGGAATGGTGGAATACTTTCGGCACTATTGCTAATATTCTACCAAGCGAGATCAAATCTCTTCTTGAGGAATACTCTATGGTAACCTCCTCACTTAAATCTCACAATACAAGTAGTAAAACTATTTGTATGTTTTTTACTGACTCAGGTATTCCATGGGTCGTTAAATGGAGGCCAGAATTTGGTTCTACAGAAATGGGTTGCCCATGTTTGTGGAGAATTTGTGCCACAAGGTTTTGGAATAATTTAAATATTATCCCAAAAGACTCAAATGAGAGTCCTCTGCAAGAGAACATCGATAGGATCAAATCCAAAATCGAAGAATATAAGAAAGGATTAAAGAATCAAATTTCTGATCCCAGTATGATGCCATCTTTTTCTTCTTTTTATAAGAAGTATGCTGGAGTGTTTCCTAAGGAAAAAATTATGGATCTCTTCATGAATCAAATTCAGGAAGACATTTTAAAATATGCTGATTTTTCAGATTCAAAATCTGATGCATCTATGATTTCTGGCTCTTCCATGCAAGACGCACAGGATCCTTTTGAAGAGGACCATGACCTCTCTTTACAGGACAATTTTGATTTGTTAAAAAATTCTCTCAAAGAGAAAATTCGAGAAAAGAAGAATCCTTGATGGAGGAAAGATTTCCTGGAGATTGGAGATATTTCAGAATAGGACTGCAGCATGAAATCTGGCAGATACATATTCATATTAATTTTGATCAAAATCATAATTTGATTAAAGATAAAAATTATCTTAAAGGACTCAAAAAGACTATCAGAGTTCTTGAAAATTTTATCCTCATCCTTGAAGAATCTTACTATGGACGACATGGGAATTTCCAACATTTGGAAAGATGCAAAAAGACTTTAAGTCTTCTTCGAAAGCAAGCTTCTCTTATGGCGATCTGACCAGAAAGAAATTCAAGAAAAATGAGGAATCAAATTTCGTCATTACATAGGTCACCAACAGACTAAGCGCTGTTCATGAATAGTATTTACTATTCATTTTTTACTTTTACTATTCACCTTTTTCTTTTTTCTTTTGAAATCCGGGGTTTCATGTCCGGTTCTTTTTCTATAAATAGGATGTTTTTTCTTTTGGAGAGACACGCTTGAGTTTAGACTCGCCCTCTCTTTTTCTCTCTCTACTCTCTCTGTAATATTGGCTTCTTGCCTTGTTTCAATAAAAGATGTTCATTTTGGTAGCTCATCGAGGTAGTTAATTTCTGTTTTTATTTTCTGTACTTCAATTTATTTATTTTTGTTGTTGCCGCCTCAATGGTCGGCTAATTTCTTGTATTAAATCATGGCCTAACTTAGTATACTATGCTATCATGTGCATTTGGAAACTTATTTTTCCAGTTTATATTTGATATATCATAAGGTAGAGTTGGTTTAACCGGTAGGTTTGAGTTTTCTAGTGATATCTATGAGTTAACTATGTGGGCGTGCCCTTTTAGCCGTTATGCCGATGGATAGGCGCAGGCGTTTGTGGGCGTAATGTTTTTTTCAGGTTAACTCATAGACTATAGAATTTCTCAGTCAGTCCTATCTGTGTTTAGAAAAGATCCATATATATATATATATATATAAGTAGAAGTGAGGAGAGAGAAAAAGTTGTATTTATAGGAGTAAGTGAAGTGCACTTGTTTTATGGTGCAATAGTGAATCTCACTTTCCACTAAAGAGAGTGTATTAATTTTACCAATCTCTTTTTTGTTTTTTTTTTTACTTTGCATTTCAAAATCTTTAACTTTTTTAATTTTAAATCTATTTTCAACACACTATATATCAAATTAAATTGTCTTTTGAACATTTTTATTTTAACATATATATTGCACATATAAAAAGAAAAATCATATTTAAAATATTTATTTTATTAATTATTAAGTGTTTTCTATTGACTTTAACTATATGATTGATTGAATTTAAATAATTTTTATTTATACTATTATTTATTGTGAATTTAGTATACAATTAAATAATTATAATACTCACATACATACAATATAATTTTTACATATTAATTGATTTATAGATAAAAATAAATTTAATTAATATTTTTTTATAATCATTCACTATACAATCTCGATTTTAAAATTTATAATATTCTATCCGTGCATCGCACGGGAGAAATACTAGTGTTTATTAGTGATAGATATTGTATTATTTTATTATATTGTATAAGAGAAAAGTAGGAAAGAGATTGAATGAATGATAAAAAAGTGATGATGTGATTGTATTTAATTATATAAAAAATAATAATAGGTTTATAGGTAGGGATTAAGTTTGAGATTTGAAAATCTGATTTTAAATCTCAAACTCGTATGGAGCGTGGATCGCAAAGTCCAAAATATGTTCGGATAAATCCCAAAACAAACATACCAAGTAATTTTAAAAGTGGAAATCCAAATGTATATATATGTGAGTAATGAAAACAACAGAAAATAAAAACAATGGAAAAGGAAAGTCTAAAGAAGACACAATGATTGTACCCCATTATGATCACAGAGCTACTTTATATTAATATAGTATTTATTAAGCTGAGTGAAATCAGAGACACAATGGTCTCTGGTGCCTTCTTCATCTTACCACTAGGTTAAAAACATTTACTTACAAACCAACATGTACTATGTAATAGCGACTCTCTATCATATCACATTAAATAATTATACATGTAAGAATATAGGATAGAATATAATTAGTCGGGCATGTACATCAATAGGGTAAAAAAATTAATGTCTGCAATTTTAGGGCGATGGCAAAATAAGGACCGTAATTTTTCGGGCTGAAAAATAAGAACCGCAACTTTTAAAAGTAACAAAATAAGAACCGTAATTTTTAAAGGTTTGCAAAACAAGGACTGTAACGTCAATGCAGGTATAAATTGAGTAAAAAAAAGGGGCCCACGTGACTTTCATTTAGACAATAAGTTCGAAAAATAGGGTAATTCGGGCTTATTTTGGCCTCAAATTGCTACTCCTGGTTTGCTACTTTTAAAAGTTGCGGTAGCCCAAAAAGTTACGGTCCTTATTTTACCACTTCCTCAAGTTAGGGTCCTGAAAAATTAGTTTACCCCACATTAATACTATAAAAAAGATGAATGTTAATTTATTCTTCTTATACAATTTTTTTGTCATGAGTTAATTCCCGGGTAATGCATTTCATACACTAACATGAAACATGTAAAAAAAAAGGACGTGTGTGATCAATAATGAGAAGATAAACTGATCGATTGTGTTGGGCTTGGATCCGAGTGAATATTAAAATATAAAATTAGGATTTTAAATGCAAGAAAATTATAATGGATTTATCAAATTTATTAGGTTCAAACAATCACCAATACAAACAGTTTTTTCACTAAAACAATTCATGGAGTATATAATTAATAGAGACAACATATAATTAATGTTATTCATTAATCATGGGTGATATATAATTGTACTGGTTAATTAGCTTCATCAATTAAGTCAGGTGTGAAGCAAAATGTAAAAATAGTAGAAGTAGCTAGGGATTTATGAATAGTACAAAAGTTTCAAATGATGAAATCTTGAAGATTTTTACTGTCTCCTAAGATGCATATATAATGAAAGCAACCGTAAGTAGTAGCTTCAGCGAAGTCCTTATCTATGTCTGAAAGCACTACAATTTTGAGTTATGTTTGTCGCATGGGGGAGGTTAAAAATTCAAATACAAGCAAGATATATAATTGAATAGGTGAATAATATTTTTATCCCATATTTTTTCGAATAGTTCTAGTGTGCATTTGAGTGAATAATATATATGCACTTAATTTTTTTTTTTTAAATAACCCAAGTAAAAATAGTAATACTCCAAGTAATAATCAGTAATTTCTCAAAAAGTAAATAGTAATACTTCAATTGCAAAAAAATACAGTTTGGCATGTTAGTGTGTATTGAAAAAAAATCAAAATTGATCATAAAATCCAAGTGCATATCATACACTTAAGTGCATGCTAAAATTTGTGATACTTTTGTTTATCATAAACTCTAACTCATACTTTCACTTACTACTTATAAACATTTTGATCCGATCATATTTTAAGACAAGAACAATATCACGTGGACGTCAAAACCCACATCAATTCTAGCATTTCTCTCTCTCTCTCTTTTCTCTCTCTCTCATTAATTCTGCCTCATACTTTCGGTTCTACCTAAAAACATCTCCGATCACATTTTTAGTCAATATATACCTGTCTGATGAAAACACCAGAATTCACATGTGCTTCTGATGTGTATCAATTACAATAAACAACCTTAATTGTATGAGGTAGAATTGATGTGGAGAGTCCACAACAAAATTTTATACGAAAACAGTTCATGACAAAATTATCATAAAATTGTTTTAAATTATTAAATATTTGATTAAGAGTATAAAAAATTTCAGTGTGACTGTATGAGTATAAAAAATCAGAGTTAGTGGTATTATATGTAATTGATATTGATTTTCTCGAAAGCCACTTTTGATACATCTGATGAGATTTTTGATACTCTTAATCAAATATGTAATACTTTAAAGACAGTTTCATGATAAATCTATCATAAACTTTTTCATATATGTTAATTGGATTTAGATTCACAAGAAAACTTGTAATCTGGGAATCGGAATATGGAAACAATTAGAACGAAATTGAAATCACACAAGAACACCAGAATTACGTGGTTCGGAGATGAACTCCTACGTCCACGGGATCCGAGAGGATAGACTTTTCACTAAGAAAGAAAATTGGAAGTTACAAGTTACAATTCACTCAATCTCTCAGTGTTTGCGCTCAAAATGATGTGTTTCAGTCGCTTCTCTCAGCTGAGAAGCCCTTATTTATATACACAGAGATTGAGAAGAATCTAGACTTGATTCAGTTGTAACAAACTCATAAGTAAAGTAGTTATCCAGCTGGCTAACGACTTCAATAACCGTCATAGTTGATTCAGTTAGAACCGCCTTCGAATTAGCTCCAATTTGGTATAGTTCGCACCTAACTTTGTATCAGGTGACTTGACACAGCAACATATGACCTCCAGTCTAAAACCTCCTCTGAGAGGACTCCACTGTCAGACCTCATCTGATGAACCTCACCTGAACCTCATCTGATGAACCTCACCTGATGCAACTCCAATGATATCCAAATATGACTAACACCTACGGCTAACACTTCATCAACATAGCTCCTCATTGAATTAAGCTCAGTAGACTTCATACTTCACATTTGACCCTTCACAATATAAAATCTAGTTGGTATCCACATTAGACTCATCTTGCCTGAAAGTATGATCGGTGATGTTTTTAAGTTATAATCGAAAATATTAGCATAATGATAAAAATTAAAAGTATAAACTAGAATCGATGAAATTCTAGTTGAATTATAAATAAATAACAAAAAACTAAATATAAATATATAGAAACAAGTGGAGACCTAATATGAGGCCCAAAGTGTGATCTGTGGCAGCAGTAACGACCCTATTCCTAAGCAACCCCACCCCACCTCAATAATAATATTCAAACCTTGCCCAAGTTTTTTTTTCTGGTACTGAAAGATGATGTACAATATTTTATTAAATGTATGCAAAAAAATAGGACCACAACTTCTCAAACCCTGACTCAAACCAATCAATGTCAACAATATTAGCAAGCAATCTAAAGAAAGACATGTTCCTTTTCGTATGCATTCAGTTTTGTCCAATTTCAAACCCACTTTTAGATTGGATTCAAACTAGCTAGCTTTTCTTTCTTTTTATTATTAATATTTCGAATTTATATGTTAAGGGAAATAATTAAATGAATTAATTTCACACCCTTCTACAAGTTCGAACTTTTAGATGAGGCGGAATTCTTTCATGGTATCAGAGCCTTCGGAGTGATTTATTTTAGGGCACAACCAATTAACCCAAGCTTCGTAGGGTTCTTTATAAAATAATAGTATTTAATATTTAAAGTTGTAACTAAAATAAAATGAGACACTTTATTGTGAGACAATGAGAAGGTAAAAAAAAAAGGTAAGGATCAGTGGATAAATAGACAAGTGAATAATATTACACATAAGTTATATGTCTCATGACCCATTTCACACAAGAAATTTTCTACGAAAAATATAGTATTATTTAAAATAAATTACAATTATTAATGTCTTTTGTAATTATCATATGGGATAAAATTCAATGGAGAACTTTTTCATTTTGGGGAGTTTCTCCAACATAGTTCTGCCACTGGTTACATGTATATGGAAAGAGAATGTTTTTCTCCTATTACCATTGTACGTCATTTGTATGGATTGAATTAAAGAAACAGAATATATATATATATATATATATATTTTGGATCATTACCTGCAATACTATTTAATATTTATTTGTTTCAATAATTATTTTTTTTATTTGTTGAATAAGAACGTTGTACTTCTATATGTAGTTGTGACATGTCACCCTATTCTACTTTCTATTGTACATTATGATAATAAAATAAAAATCTTTTTATTTGGTTTTACATTATTTTTTATGTGCATTGCAGTAGTAGTAGTAATAGTAATAATAATAATAATTTGAATGATAATTTATCAGGTACTTATTTCGAGCTACTAATATCTTTAAACATGTTGGACTTGTAGATTACTAACAGCTTCAATATGGACTCAAGTTCCACTTTGGGCGGATTAAAATGCCCCATTAAGCCCAACATATTGGGCCAATAAATTAACGGACCCATATAAATAACCATATGTCCGAGGTTAAATGTAGTTACTTATTTTGTTAATACACCCTGCCAAAAAAATATTCGAAAAAGAAATTCGAAAAAACTTGACAATTTTCGAAATTTTTCAAGAAGCGACAAAAAACTACACATTTTTCGGGAAAAAAAATCCAAAAATTGTCAATTTTTTCGGATTTATTTTCCGAACATTTTTTTTATTTGAATGGGGTGTATTAACAAAATATAGGACACAACAGCCTACCCATATAGATATTATAAATTATGGGCCTGGCCATATTGGCCCATTTTCATGCTAATTGGGCTAATTAATATATGCCGAATTTAAATTTTGCAAAAAGTCCAAACCAAGCTTTTTTTTTATGGTTAGGTTATTTTGACCCCTTAATAAATACAACCGTTTAATATTACTGTTGTTTTAATGTACTTATGAAAATACAATATTATCCTTTATCAATCAAACCTTTATGTTACAAATGAAAATACTAGTAAATATTGGCCCGGCCCATATGCCGGATTTACTTGCTAATTGGGCTAATTAATTCGGTCCTAATTTGGGTGGTGTGTGAAAGACGGAAACAAGAATTAATTACTCGACATAAACAGCCCATAAATTGTTTATCTTTTCTAAATTGAGCATTTTATGACGTTAAATTAATTATTCACAAAACGTTGTATAACTATTTATTATTTATTAGGACCCATGGATTTATAGAACTCTTAACTCAAACATGTTTTGAATTAAAGTATGATTCAAATAATATGATTGAAATTTGTCTCATATATAAAATCATCTCACACAAGAGTCCCTCTTAAGAGTTTATGTTGAAGTTCCCCAAGAAGATGATCCATAGCAATACACTAAAACTTCCATAAATTAATACTCTATGAATTAATGAACTCTTTAAATTAATATTTTTCTTCGGTCCCGACTTGGATCAGTTAAAAAATTTACCAATTTTGATAAAATAATAAAATAACATTTTTCAAAAAATTCCTAGATACATTAGTGGTCTCGTCAATATCATAAATTCTTAATATAATTATTCAAATTACAAAAATAACTAGGACAATTTAATAAATAAGAATTTATTGTTGAGTGTATTAGTAATTGTAACTTGACTACCTTTCAAATGATATTTTTCATCAAGTTACGATACCAAATTTTTGTAGTATATGTGGAATTATCTCTTTTGTACTCACACAATATTTTATTAATTTGATCCATCATTGTTGACTTTGGAACACATTTTAAATGAGAAGTCATCGTCTTGTATGATTTTTAAGAATTTATACTCTATTTATATAAATTTTTCTTGACTGATGAATATGATGTATAGTGTATATTAATTAAATGCAACGACTTTCAGCTTCATACATACATCAACGAATATGATGCATGATGAATATATATGTTTTATGTTATGAATGAAGAATATATTAGTAGTTTAATGAATATAATGCATATATTAATTTAATAAATTATTTTTATACAAAAATAAATAAATTATTTAGCATATTGAGAAAAATACGCTTTAAATTAATAAATTATTTATTTATTTATAAATTAATATCTCTTTAAAATAATAAAAAAAATTGGTCCCAATATTATTAATTTATAGAGGTTTTATTGTATTTGGTTAAGGAAAAAAAAGAGAGTTTACCATTATGTTAAAAACAAAAACACTGTATTTTAAAATATGGCTGTCATTATCAAGATTCAAGAGCTCGAAGGCTACAACCATGTTTCATCCTAGGAGAAGCCCATGGTTTAATTAAACATTATTACACTTTGACTAACCAACAACAATTAACATCATATATGTATGCCTATTCGTGGCACTTTCTTCAAAGAATCGTCTACAAAAATGGCTTTTTTCGACCATTAGCATATTCCATAAGTTCTATTTGATTCTCTTTACACTTTCAATTTAATTTAAATAATGAATTTCGTTCATTTCTTTGACAAATATTGGTGAGTTATTACGTGAGATGGTATAATATTTAACTTAATTTGTGAGAACGGATATAACCATATTTATTTTTGGCAAAATATTATATGAAAATAGTTCATGATAAGCTTATCATAAAACAATTTTAAAGTATCATTAATTTCATCGGGAGTATCATTAATCTCATCGGGGGTATCATTAGTCTGAGTTCAAGAAAATTTAAAACAATTACAATATAATATCACTGACCCAAATTAGTGATACCCCTGACAGGTTTAATAATACTCCTGATGAGATTAATGATACTCTAAAACTATTTCATGTTAAACTTATTATGAAGCATTTTCATATAAAATCTACTCTTTATTTTTTTATTTACTTTATCACAAACTCAAATTGTTTAGTTGTTACTTGATGCATTTCAAATTCTTTAATGTATATTTGACTTGAGATGACAACATTATATGTTGGGAAAAGGTACAATTTGGACCATGAACTAATGTCATGGGTACAAATTGGACTCTAAACTATTTATGAGTACAAATTGGACCCTGAACTAATGATTTAGGTACGAATTAGACCTCAAACTATTTTTTTTGGTATAAATAAGCCATAACTTTTAAAATTAAATAAATAAACCTCAACTAATAAAAAAATTAAATATTAGTATATAATATTTGACTAAAAATGATAAATTTCATAAATTAGTATTTCAATTCAACATTATTTATCGATAGTGGTTATTTTTAACTCATACTATTAAATTATTTTTTAAAATATTAATTTAAATATATATTGCATTAAAAAAAGTTAGTGCTTAAAATTTTTTTAACGTTGCTTTAAAATATATTAATGTAGTGCGTATTTTAATCCATTTTTATTATGTTGGTTAAAAAAAGAAAAAAGAAGATCAATGCTTAAAAAAATATGATCGTAGTCGATTAAATAAATTTAAATTATTTTAAAATATATTAATTAAGCAACACTTTTTTTTATATAATTTAACAATTGACTTAGAGTTATTTATTTATTTAATATGCATATGTATTTGAATTAATGCTTAGAAGAATAACTACTCTAATAGTATGAGTTGTAAATAACAACTATCGATAAATAATAATATATTGAAATAATAATTTATAAATTTTATCATAAAGTTTTCAATCAAATATTATATAACAATGCTTAATTTTTTTATTAGTTGGAGTTTATTTATTTGATTTTAAAAGTTATTGCTTATTTATACCAAAGAAAGAGTTTGAGGTTCAATTTGTACCTAAAATATTAGTTTAGGGTCTCATTTGTACTAAAAAATAGTTTAGGGTCAAATCTGTACCCAAAACACTAGTTGGAGGTCCAATTTGTACTTGAGACATTAGTTTAGGGTCTAATTTGTATAAAAATATAGTTTAGGGTCCAATTTGTACCCATGACACTAGTTCATGGTTCAAATTGTACATTTTCCCTTATATGTTTTTTAGACAATCCACACTTGACCAACTATTCAAACAAGTTGCAAATATGACACGTCCGTGCAATTATCGTTGTCACGTTTTTAAAATCAAGACTAATTTACAATGAATATTGATTTAAAACCAACTTTGAATTTGATGTGAACCGTTCTTTGTATTTCACTGTTCAATCTCAATTTTATCTTCACATTTTAAAAATATATAATGATTAAAAAGTGAAATTTTAATGAGTAGTGAAATCAATAAATGAGGAGCATTATGATCACTTCAACGATAGAGATTTATTTACCATAAAAATAATTTTTCCCACCAAAATGATAGACACATATAAATATAATTCTACTTGAGACAGATTAATAATAAAGGTGTGGAGATAAAACTAGAACGTCGGAGAGAATATTAATTAATTATTTCACTCTTTTGCAGAAGAGGTTTATTTAGTGCATAATTCAATATAGGTGGATTCACCCCAATGGAATTTGATCAATGATCTTTGACTCTGATACGATGAAAAAATTTAATCTCATTAAAAAATTCGGAGTTATTAGAAATTGTGAAATTAATCCATTTACATTAATTCTCTAACAATATATACAAATTAAATTATTTTTTTAGAAATTATAGTAAATACTTTTAGAGTAAATTATTATACCTTTTAATTTCTCTTACATCTCATTTACATTTCACTACATTTGTTATTCATTGCATCACTCTGGCGTCACTATTAATATAAGTAAAAGTGGTTGTAATATATCTCACTAACTATATAATAATACAAAATATCATGTAATGTGATAATTGTTTTTATCATAATTTAATATTTAAGATACCCTTTTTGGCTATTTGATGAATAAAAAAATATAGAAGTTGGAGGAAAATAAATATTAAATTTAGGATAAAAAAAAAACAGTTTGTGGTGATCCCCAATTATGTCTGCCACATTTGGGCATTTTATTTTATTTCATTTCAACTTTTCCCTAATGTGTGTGGGAATCAAAGAGACATGCTTAGACACAAGCAATTGTGACTTGTTCAATTGCATTAATTTTGTCCCACATTTTATTAAGTATTTCAAATTGTGAACTAGATTGGACATATCATCATTCACTTCACTCCACTTTCACTTACCAAGTGGGTAAACATAAAACAAGTTAACACATAATAAACTTAAAATAAAAAGAACTCATCTCATAGTTGAATCATTTCTAATTAAATTATTAAATTCATGATAATTAAATAACCGCTAATCTTGTCGATCTATAATCGATTAAATTATGTTGCTTATGTATATTCTTTCTAATTAATCTGATTTCACGTGAAAATAAAATATTAGATCCATAATATTTCAATGAGATAAAATGGGATGTTTGCAATCTCTTGTGAAGAAAACAAAACACTTATTTTTAAATGACTATGTTTTTTATGAAAATGATTCATGACAATTTTATCATTAAATTGTTTTAAAATATTGAATATTTAATTAAGAGTATCACAGATTATATCAGAAGTATCAAAAGTTGGGGTCGAAAAAATCTACAACAATTTCAATATAATACCACTGACTCAGATTAATGATACTTCTGATGAGAATTTTGATACTTTAAAATTGTTCATGATAAACTTATTATAAACTATTTTCATATAATACTTTTTTCTTTTAAAATTGTTTCCTCATAGTTTAACTTCTAAAAAAATTTCTAAATTCTGACAAAGTTTGCAAATACTGCCTAAATTCCTTATTACACATTTTTAAAAGTGAGAGAGTTCAAATTCATCAATTAATTAAAAAAAAAATTAATTAATTTTTTTTATATAAATATATCTCACGTACACTTCTATCATCTCATGCAAAAAATGTGACAGACACTAGACGCCCTAATTCCAAATTCTGACATATTCCCTCTAAAAATAGTAATCTTATAATCAACAAAAACTATTAAAGCAGGAAACCCACTTTCCCAAAGTAGTATGGACTAAGAAAATATCATTCAACACACTTATTATCATTCCCTTTGAACTCCAACTCTTTGAATGACCACACATATTATATTCATCATTATTGCTTTAGTATTTCAGTAATTCGTATAGTTTGATCATTGAATCAATTCAGTAGAATTGATTAAGGTTGTTCTATTTGATCATTGGGTGGTGTCAAATTAAAGGAGATTGGTTTTACTGTTGATAATGCATCGTTACGTCTAATACATTAAGTTTGATCGCTCGTCAGAAACTTATAATATGTAAGTAGATGTTGAAAATATTAAAGTATCATTAATAAAAAAAAGTATTGACCCCATAAATTAAGTTTGATCCCCAGTACTCTTAATTTTTGTTAGATTTTGTTTGGACTTAGCCGTTTGAAATTTAAAAAATTTGAAAATGAATAAATTTGAAAATTCATGGATTTCAAATGACATTATTTCGCTAAATATTTTAAATCCCAATTTGGATTAGGATTAAATTAAAATTAAATATCAAAAATCCATCTATTTCAATATTTTACCCAAACAAGTGGAGTGGATTTAGGTTGTGAATCTAAAATTCATAGCCCCAAATCGATCCCTCCATTCAAACCTTAGAGAATTAATATAAATCAATTAACTAATTTTACCTTACTCTAAATTTTTGGACATTAATTAATTAGATAATATGAAATTCTTTCTATCAGATCCTTAATTAGGCTTACACCCACATTTTAATTCGATTTTTGTACAAAGCAAGATGGGAGAGTTGAAAATTTGACTCACAAGTGAGGGTGAGTGTTAGAAAATTAATTATAAATTAATTAATTTTATATCTCTATATAAATTTGAAATTTTAGATGTGATGAAATTCTTCCAAATTACCTTGATCCAACAGTGACCAGCTACAATCTGCGGACTGATCGTACTAAGACTGAGGATGCATGGGCACGAGTGCAACAATAATTAGCTAATGTGGTGGCCTGAAAAAAAAATTCCTGATTAGTATTCTACAGGGAGTTTTCCTATTTTTATTCATATAACGCTTGTTGGTATCCTTTTATGTTGGAATTTATTTTTGCCTTGTGTAGTTGCTTCAAGGGGGGTCTAACAGAAGGTTTTTAATGAGTTTATGGGTGTGTTTTAGAAAAATTATAAGTGATTTTAATCACTTAGAATTGCGTGTATAAGTTGTTTTGAGTGTTTTCAAATTTAATGATTTTTCTTAAATTAATCAACTAGAATCTATAATTTAAAAGTTGAGAAATGTATGATTCTACCTAATTATAGCTTCTCACTAATAATTTACTCTATTCAAATTTTTTATCAAACACTCAACTTTTACTTTACATAATTTTTACAAACACTCACCACTTTTACAAATAAGCAATTATTTCCCACAATCACTAAATTAAATCACTTCTAAAAGGCATAATTTTTTGCAAACACACCCATGTCTCTTTTGTTTTGAGATTTTGCCCTGGGCTGTGGGGCAATTCGTACTTTTTTTTTTTTTTTTTTAATAAATTTGCTTTTATTTGCTTGATAATTTGTAGTGACGTGGGAAGAAATCATTCAACAAGGAAAATTCGAATTCGGTATGGAACAAATTTCCATTGTGATATTGCGGAGGGATGGTCCTTTATTAGCACCATGCAAATTCATTCATATATATATGTTAAAAAACTGGAAAATGATAAAATGCTTGGGTATATACGAATAAAGAATCAAATATTAATTTAACTTTGTTGAACCCTTCTAAGGACCCCTATGAAAGTTGTACATCCTAAATATGTACGTATGAACTAAAAATCATTATACAGAGAATGAACTACGATCTACGTATATTTATAACTTCAAATTTAACTTGAAATGAGAATCAAATTCCAACTATCCAAAGCACATATAAGTTTGTCTTATTGCATGACTATTATTGTGTTTTAAGGTCCCGCCATGCGTGTGTAAATCATCCTTCCAAGCCAAACAAGTTAAAATATTAAATACTAAAAAAATTGGTCAACTTAATTACAACAAGAATTTTACGACAAAATGTTACAATCACCAAATTATTTTAAAACGGCCTTCCCTTTCACTCAATGCATAACATTGATTTTACAATGTTCAAGGTTAAGACTTTGGGAAAAACACTCTTAATACGATAATTTCAAATCTTAGTGGCTGTAATTTATCTTAATTGCTGACGAGAAGTACTTAAAATATTAATGTCGGTGAAAACCAAATGAATTTGACGAGTTAAAAAAAAAAAAAAATCGATACAATTTTTAAAAAAATATGTTGAACTTATTTACATCGATATTAATTTAAAAATTAAAATCTATTAAAATTGAATTATTTTTTGAAAAGCGTTTCATGAAATATAGCTTCATTACTAGAGCTTAATTTGAATGAAATATAGCTTAGTATTTCAGCTGGGTACCGTTGCATGATAGCGATCCAATTTAGTTGTTTGCATTTTTTTATTTCTAAATAAATGATACTGAAGCACCTGGCAATTTATAGACAAAAAGGCGCATCGATCCAGCCTAATATATTAGAAAAACAATGCGCTTATTAATTATTAATGGGTAATTAATATAAATTAATTAATTCTATACTTCTTTATAAGATGATTTTTCTTTTTATGAAATGCAATTATTTCATGGTATATATTATAGTAAAAATTCTGAAATCAATACTCATAAATAAATTAGTTCTACATATTTCTCTACATGTTTGAGTTTTTAAATGAGATGCAATTATTTTTTATTATTAGCTTATTATAGAAAGACAAAGCATAGAGTGAAACTGGTTTATACATGAATCATTGAAGTGTAATAATTGTTTTCATTGAAGAATATTAATTATATTTACCAAAGAGTATTACTGATTTACACTAAAGAGTCTAAGTTGTTAAGTGAAAATGAATTAAAACTCTTCAGTGTAAATCAGCAATATTCTTCAATAAAAACAACTAATACCCTTCACTAATTCATATATAAACCAATTTCACTCTATTCATACTCTTATAGAAAAACAGTTTCTGCTTAATATACTTGTACTTGATTAAATTACAAAGACCCGGCCTTCTATTACTATTACTTTTATCATAAACGTAGTTGTTTTAATTCGTTTCTATCACGTCTATTACAAGAGGAAATATTTGGAATTTTTTGGTGCGACGGAAATCAGCAACCTTAATTAATTAATGAGGGGTACGTTATGATTCCATGTTTCATTTTATAGAATATGACAAATATTATTTCACTTTTTTCAAAACAATTTTTAAAGAAAATAATAAATATTTCTCAATGTTCATTATTCTGTCAAATTTTGCATGTATTAAAAATTAATAAATTAAGCATAAAACTAAATATACTTATGCACGCACTTGTTAACGTTAGCCGTGTTGAGCTAGATTCAATATCAAATCATGTGTGCACCTTTAACTTCTTCTAAATAGTAAGTCAAGCTAATTTGGAAACAATATTGCAAATTACATTTTTTATGGAATGTAAACTAGTACTTGTAAGTTGTAACAAGTTCAAGGATTACCAAACCCTATTTTAATTTAGTGTTCTATTATTAATTTGGGATATTACTACACATGAGAATTAGTGTAATATATTAATTAATAATATAACTATGAAACTAGGGTTATAAACGAATCAAACAATTTAGTTCGATTTGGTCTTTGTATTCGATATTCGTATTCGAAATTTTATAATTCAAATTCGAGGACAATTTTTTTTTTATTCGATTAGTTATCAAATACGAATATAAAACTATGATATTAGACTCAAATATTCGATTAAATATATATTATATAATAATAGTAATAAATATAATTATTTATAAATTTAAGCACATTATAATTATTTTAAGGATATTAATCTTTATGACTTTATCTAATAGGTGTGTTTTTAGGCCGCCCTTAATTTAATACTTTAATTAAAAAATATTTAATATAATTTATTAAAGTATTTTTTTATTAATTTGATAACTAGCTTTTTTTTTCATTTACATACATGATTATATTATGCAAATTTTTAAGTTTATGATATTTTTGTGAATTCAAACAATGGAATCAATTTTAAAATGAATATTTAGATATTATTTGTTTGGAACATGCTTGAGAAAAAAAATTGATTTCAATATTCAACTCGAGTATTATAATATTTTCTAATAATTCTATATAAGTTTCAAATCAAATATAAATCACATTTATATATTATTCAATAAATACTCTATTCAAATTCGATATTCAAATAATTTCACAAATATAAATTCAAAACAGTAGTATTCGATTTGATTCGATTGGTCCTATATGAAACATCAAATTTATAATTAGAGATTTAGTATCATAATTAACTCCATTCTATAAAATGAAACGGGTAAATATCAATTTTTGTCAAGTAAAAAAAAACACGGGTAAATATCAATTTTGGTCAAGTAATTTTGACTGAATCCAATTTTAGATATTTTTATTTATTAATTAATTTTAGTCCATCTGTGTCTAATTTTAACCCTTTTTTTTCCTTGGAATTGTGCGCCTCACATGACTATATAAAATTGGGAAATAATAGTTTTCTTCAATCTGTGGAGGACCAAATTAATCCCTTTAATTTGTATAGAAATATATATCTTACTTATTGTGAATAAGTCCCCCTTGGAAACAAATGAATGAAAAAGCTCTCACTTATGACTTATTTCCTCATTCAAATTAAAAATAAGAAAGACAGATCCCCCTTTCAAAAAAAAAAAAAAAAAGAGAGAGAAAGACAGATCCCAAAACTAATTATAGTTTATAATACAATTAAATATATATAATTTTTTACAACTATTCTTTTGTCAATATTGGTAATACGAGTTTTGATGCCGTGTCACAATAACTCCAAATTAATGCTAGGATCGAGTCTCGTTTTTTAGTGTTAAATTTGTGAACTATTTTGTCCACAAAGAAATCCATGATTAAAAGATCATGTCTTGTAGTATAAAGGCCTGCCACCAATCAAGATTCCACTAATTTATTTTAGAAAATCACTAATTTAATATAATAAATGTGCTGCATCAACCTTAGGATCTATAAATATATTGTCACACCCATCCATCTTTCTCCACAATCATAGCATCAATGGCTTCCTCTGGATATTCCTCCCTCAAATTTCCCTCGAAAAAATTCGAAAGCTTTAATCGAGCAAAACACGAGTTTTCTTTTTTTGGAAAAACGGTCCCAATTAGAAAAAACATTTCGAGTGAAAATCCAAAGTTGGTAATTTCGAATGTTGCAATAAATTCACCTAGAATTTCTTCTCCCTCTATACAAGAAGATGAAAAAAATAGGAAGCATGTAGCATGGACTAGTGTTAAGCAAGAGAGGTGGCAAGGAGAGCTTGATGTTAAAGGAGAGATCCCACTTTGGCTGGTACGTTTTTCTCCTTGCTAAATATGTATGTATCTTGTGCTTTATTTCTTGTACCTTCTCATTTTGTCTTTCCTCATCTCATTCTCTAATTAAGTCTATCAAACTATTACGAGTTATCTCCTTTGCACCGTGCAACTGAGCACAAGGGATGACACGTGATACCAATTTTATCTGAAATATAATACTAGTATTAACTGAAACGTGCAGACTAATATAACTGAAACGTGATATTAGATTTAACTGAAAAAATGAAATGGAATGTTATATAAACTTTAACTTATCAACGTGGGAGTATACTAATCTAACATCGTGCAACAACTACATATGCCAACTATAAATGATACAAAGTATCAATTACTCCATTCTTTCAATTTTACTTCCTTTTTTTTTTCCTGTTATTTTTTGTCATATATTAAAGGGTATTGTGGAGTATTGTAAGGTTAATTTATGAATAAAATAATTGTTCATAAAAAATATAACGATCACTTCATTCATAAATGGACTTTATGTGGAAGGAGGGAGTACATTATACTGTAAGAAAATCCTTTGAATTAGTAATTTTTTTTTTTTTTTTGTCAGTCCTATGATCTAGTATTTCATTGCACCAACGACGTAAAAATTAATTAACTACAAGATAAAAGACGGAATATCCTAAGGAATCATGAATCATCGATCATTACACGTTCATTGCTATTTGTCTGTATATGTTATTCCAAATTCTTGTTCTAGTTAAAACTCCAAACGTAACGTGGAGCCCATAAAAAAAAACGGCTTAATTTTATTATTTCCATGCAGAATGGGACATACCTAAGGAATGGTCCGGGTCTATGGCACATCGGCGAGTACAACTTCCGCCACCTCTTCGACGGCTACGCCACCATCGTCCGCCTCCACTTCGACGGCGGCCGCCTTGTCATGGCCCACCGTCAAATCGAATCGGAAGCCTACAAAGCTTCTAGAAGAAACAACAAGCTTTGCTACCGAGAATTCTCCGAGGTCCCGAAACCGGACAACTTCTTGGCCTATATAGGTGATGAAAGAATTTCGTCTCATCTAAAAGTCCGAACTTGTAGAGAGTTGTAGATTTAATTCATAGCATGAAAGAATTTCATCTCATCTAAAAGTCCGAACTTGTAGAGAGTTGTAAAATTAATTCATTTAATTGTTTCCCTAACAGGTGATCTAGCCAACCTATTCTCCGGTGCCTCGTTAACGGATAACGCCAACACCGGGGTGGTTAAGCTAGGCGACGGGCGGGTCGTCTGCCTGACCGAGACCATCAAAGGGTCCATTGTTATAGACCCGAATACATTGGACACATTAGGTAAGTTTGAGTATAGTGACAATTTGGGGTGGTTGATCCACTCGGCCCACCCGATTGTGACGGATAGTGAGTTTTTGACCCTATTACCCGATTTGATTAACCCGGGTTACTTGGTGGTGAGGATGGAGCCGGGGACGAATGAGAGGAGAGTGATTGGGCGGGTCGATTGTCGGGGCGGGCCAGCACCGGGTTGGGTCCACTCGTTCCCCGTGACTGAGCATTATGTTGTTGTGCCCGAAATGCCGCTTAGATATTGTGCACAAAATTTGCTGAAGGCGGAGCCCTCGCCGTTGTACAAGTTCGAGTGGCACCCCGAGTCCAAGGCTTTCATGCATGTTATGTGCAAAACTAGTGGCAAAATTGTGAGTCATTTAATTTGTGTATTGATAAGAAATTGGTTAATTGGTTATGTCCTAAGTAAGTTGAAACGATTTTAATTTGTTATGTTGAAAGGTGGCAAGTGTGGAAGTTCCCTTATTCGTCACGTTTCATTTCATCAATGCGTACGAGGAGAAAGATGGAGACGGAAGGGTGACTGCAGTTATCGCGGATTGCTGCGAACATAGTGCCGACACCACCATCTTGCAGAACCTAACCCTCCAAAATCTCCGGGCAGCTTCCGACCAAGATGTGCTACCAGATGCAAGGTACAACTTCTGATGCGCGATTGTTTGATACATGGTTAAGTGTGTGTGTGTTCGTATTTTTGGATAGTGTGAAAGTATCTTGGTTTGGTGTAGGGTTGGGAGATTCAGAATTCCAATGGATGGGAGTGCATATGGGAGTTTAGAGGCAGCTTTAGATCCAAATGAACATGGGAAAGGCATGGATATGTGTAGCATTAACCCTAATTTTCAAGGGAGAAAATATAGATATGCTTATGCATGTGGTGCTCAAAGGCCTTGCCACTTTCCTAACACCCTAACTAAGGTACTAACATAATAACAACAAAACTAATTTCACTCATTTACTTGAGTTATTTTGTGTATATTAAAAGATGAAGTAATTGAGATGAATTTTTTGTAGATCGACTTGATGGAGAAGAAGGCGAACAACTGGCACGATAAGGGTTCAGTACCCTCTGAACCCTTCTTCGTGCCCCGCCCAGGTGCAACAGAGGAAGATGATGGTAAGATTGATTATTCTAGTATTTTTATACAATAAAACTATTACATAATAGATGTTTTATAAATCATATTGTATTGATGGATATGCAGGTGTGGTGATCTCAATGATTAGTGAGAAAAATGGGGAAGGATATGCATTGTTGCTAGATGGATCCACATTTGAAGAAATTGCAAGAGCTAAGTTCCCATATGGTCTTCCTTATGGCTTGCATGGATGCTGGGTTCCTAACAAATAAATTTACTGGATATAAAAATAGATATGTAGTATGTTTTTTATAGATATTATAATTAAGTACACAGAAACCTTTAGATATGTATGGGATTCTCTGATGTAAAAGATATCACAATATATGTAATGAAACTGTTCGTCTTGTAATCATCAATAATATGTTTCATGTGATTATATTTATTGCCTGGTATTGTGTTTAGTTTTGGTATGCCTAATAATTCTCAAAATATTTTTTGTTTAGGCGCACTTTTATACTAAAAAAAGGGATTAGATTACACTGAAATTTGGGTTCAGTGTAATATAACCACACTTTTCAGTATAATCTAATCATATTTTTCAGTGTAAACAGTCTCAACTATTGAGTGAGTGCATCATTCACCAAGTGCACAAGTTTGTTTATAATGCATAATATAATTCAAAGAGAACAACATTGACACAAGAGAAAAAAAATTCAAAATGCAGCTGATATAGATGAATCAAACCATGGAGTATTGTTGAAAGCTAATAAAACTATTATTTCACCCCCTTCTTGATGAATAAATGACATTTTAATTACTAGTCAACATGGGGGTGGGGGTGATTTAGTTGCAGTTAATGACCAAGTGGCTTTGTTACCTGCCCTTGTTTTTATTTTGAATCAGAAGAATGGGTAAGATCAGTCTCCAAGAAATTGTTAACTGCCTTAGCTAAACTTCGTCTCGTTTTCTGGGCAACAATCTTAAGTCCAATAGTGCAAAGCTGAGGAAAATCCAACAGCCCCAGAATCCCAGTCTGATTGCTGAGATGATTAAAAGTGTAGTTCAGAAATATCTGGTTCGTAAAATCATTTTTGGTCTGTATATACTGCATCAACATCGTCTAGCTCAAGCAGTTTCGACATTATCTGTTTGTTCAAGTCCATAGCTTCATCATCGACCTGCACCCCAGAAAAATTATCACGCAACCAGCAAATATCGGAACAGAGAAGGGTAATAGTGAATGAACATCAAAATAGCACAAATTTAGATTCCTAACTTGGCATACCTCGACGAGCCTTAAGGGAACAAGCTCGAACCCACCATCAGTTTCAAATGTAATTCCTTCCTCTCGTAGTTTTGACAATATGGCAGTGTAGTTGTCCATCGAACTTACAATTTTATAGTATCTAAAACGAAAAGGAAAAGAGAGACTCAGTAGCATGAAGCTTTAGCAAATATCGAATATGCAGTCATATTTTAGTTTGTCTGACCTTCCGAAGCAATAAACCAATTTTGCATACCAAATTCAAACGTAAACATACAAAAAACTAAGGCACATGCACCAATTTTTTCTCAAATAGAAACAATTTCTATGAGATTTCCAATACCATACATACAAAGAAATAGGTTCCTCTACCTTTCGGAATCTTCTTCAGAATCATCTTCATCGATTGAGGGTTCGATTACATCATCAGCACCAGCATCTAAAGCAATAGCAAGAAGTCGATCTTTGTCAACATCCGTAGCCTTTACAGTTACAGCCCGAGCACGCTTAAACTTAAACATAATTGATCCAGAATCCGCCATTTTCCCACCATAGTCCTTCAGAACCAATCTAATAGCTGGCAAAGTTCTGGTCAGCTTATCTGTTAACACCTGAACAATCATTCCAGCTCCACCAAAGCCATAGACCTGAAAATACATATTGGTTAAACGAGATTTCTCAAAAGTTTTAGGTGAAGCCAGATATAGCAAGTAGTATAGCAACCAACCTCGTAAAATTTCTCAATATAGGCTTCCTGATCCTTCGCTGAAGCTCTCTTGATGTTGCGATCAATAATATCCTTGGGTATATCCATTTCTTTCGCTTTCTCAAGTAAAGCAGCCAACGCTGTATTAGATACTGTATTATGACCACCTTTCTTGATCCTGGGACGTTCAGTAATATTTAAACATAATAACTATTATCAGATGATGCTCCAATTAAATTAAAACGAGGCTTGCCATAGCTAAAGGAAAACTATTAACATAAAAGAAACCGTAACTCCTTCAATTTGCTATGAACACCAATCTGATATATCCTAAAAACCCGTAAAAGGGAGTAATTGGAATCTAAATTCTTTAACCATGCCTTCTTCAGACCAGTTTATATGCTCGTTTATGCCAACAAGAATTAAGTTTCTACATATTTCATCTATGTGAACGCCAATCCTCGTACAGGGGCTTCAATATAGAATGTCAATATCAAACAAAATCCCTGGCCAATTCAAAGGACAACTTTGTACTGCAGGAATTCGATTATTCGAAACATGTTCACCAATTTTACTTCATAAGTCATTCTACGTACAAGCTAGATAATACATCAAAAATTTGATCATATCGTGTTCGTTTATGCCAACAAGTATGCCTTCTTCAGACCAGTTTATATGTTCGTTTATGCCAACAAGTATTAAGTTTTTCTGCTTATTTCATCTACGCGAACGCCAATCCTCGTACAGGGACTTCAATTAGAATGTCAATATCAAACAACAAATCCGTGGCAAATTCAAAGGACAAGTTTGTATTGCAGGAAATTCAATTCTTCGAAACATGTTCACCAAGTTCACTTCACGAGTCATTCTAAGTACAAGCTAGATAATACATCATAAATTCGATAATATCGTGTTTGCCTAAATGCTGTAGCAATTAACTTACGCCGATACAACTTCCTTCCCAAATCTCGAATATATCTTCATCTTCTTAAGATTCTGGGCAGTCTGCATAGAAGAGTAGATATTAACAACCAAAAACCACACTCTCCTAATAATATGATAAGAATCAAATTTAAAAAAAAAAAGCACAAAATGCTTCTTAATACCCTAAATCCTCATATCTAGCAAGCAAATCTATCAGTATCATCATCTATTTATCAATCTATTAATCAAATAGCAAATATACATAACCTGTTATTCATCCAAGCGTCATCTAAATCACAAAATTAATCAAAGCACATAAAGATAAAGGATAAACAAAAACAGTTGATTACCTTTCTTCCGGCAATTTTACAGGATCGCCGACCCATACAGAGCGGTTGCAGAGTTGAGATATTCCGATTGGAGATTCCATTCTTATGGCCAAGAAACGAAATCAATGCGCCAGAAGACGAATACCATGAAAATGACGATAACTTGCTACTCAATCGACCTGAACCCCAATCCACAAGAAATCTGTTATCACCGGAATCCCAATTATTACTGAAGTAAGATTTCAATCTTTATTCTGAAAGAAAAAAGGGTTAGGGTTTAACTTTGGTAAAAGAGGGAGTTGAGGGGTTTTAGAGAAACCCCATTCGGAAATCTGACGAATAATGAACCAAAACCTCTCATTGCTGAAGAGTGCATCTTTAATCTTCTCATTTAATTCACATGAAATGAATTCTCTTTTCTTATCCTTCAAATCCTCAAATTCATGAAGTGAAGAGGGAGACACTGAGCCGTTTTCTCTTCCTGGTTTAATGTTGCTGGAAATTTTTCTAATTCTTTTCTCCTCATTAATAATTTTTTCAGTCGATTTTTTTGGGTTAAGTATTGATTAAATATTTTATTATCATAATACACATTTGGTTAATATAAAATATATTAACATGCCTAAATTCCTATTCTCTTCTAATAATTTTAAAAGTTTTTGCCATTCGTGAATATAGTCAAACTTAGAACTCATCACTCATTTGGTACGAGTGGTGAGATAAGGGGGTAAAAATATTAATTGAGATATACTAATATAAAACCCGCTTATCATGCGGGATTGAAGATAAAATTTTATATTATTTATAAATTAAATGTGTGATAGTAATATAAGAACTATTATTATATGTAAAAGTACTTTAATATAATTCATATTATAAAAATTTATTTGTTTGGTGTGAGTGAAATTAATTACTAAGACACACTCCAAATTAGTTGAAAATTATATTTTGCCCCCTAATATTCTTCTTCAATCCGCTAGTTTCAATTTCTAAATTTAAAAAAAAAAATGCAAAACAACATTTTCTCAAGCCATGGAAACGTATTCTTTACTTAGAATCATGATTCTCGAAGGATAAAAAAAAAAAAAAATCATTCTTTCCAAAATATTCTCTATTCATACTTTTTTTTTTCTCACTCATTCTTTCTGTGTATTATCAACAAACACTAATTTATTTTCCTCAAATCTTTTCTCGACTTCAAACCACTGCAACGTTTTCACATCGAGAATTACTCTTCACAATTTCCTACAAATTTTCTACCTCTGTTCTACCTTTGTCTTCTCAACTCTTCGATGATGAAATTGAAGTAAAATCTGACGATGAGAATGACGTTACAGTGAAAGAGTACAATATTGTTTCTGGTAAAATTAAGGAAGATAGGATAAAAAAATTATTTTATTAATTTAAATATTATAAGTCAACTTTTATTTTAAAATACCTAAAAATAAGCCAGGAATAATCTAATCTACCAAACACCTTGAAAAAAAAAAGGGAACTTTTTCTTATCTACCAATTGAGGCCTTAATATAACATAAGTACATCTCTCAATTTTTATAGTGCTCTAGTGGAAGTCTTCTCTTGTAACTCTTTACTAGTAAACCATGCTATGTTGCACGGATTCTTCAAAATTCATTGGTATGCAGTATCGGATACTGCATGGGTGCGGGTGCGGGTGCAATTCGCGTGGGATTCGCCACGTGGCGAATCCGTGCAAAAAAAGAAAAAGAAAAAAGAGGATACGCGTATCCTGATAGCAGGATACGCGTATCCTGATAGCAGGATACGCGTATCGGGTGCGGGAGAAGGGGGCGCGGGAAAAAAATTGAATTTTTTTATAAATTTTTTTGGGTATTTTTTGTAATTTATAATAAGTTCAAACCTTAAATGATAAATCTAGAATTAATAATTTACCTTACTTACCTTACCCAATATCCACGAAGGTACGAACAGAAGAGGTCGGAAGGAAAATATTATGAACATGGTTAACCAAGTTGATTATAATATTTGAATTGCTGTTTCTTATATTTAATAGGTGTTACATATAAAAAAATATAAAATAAATAGACGTATCATTGTCGTATCGCACCCTAACATTTTCAAAAATCCGTATCCCCGCACCCGCACCGCTCCCCCGCACCTGTGATATCCATTAAAACAAGTTTTTTTATTTACAAAGGGATTAAAGTCTTAAACAAATGGAAATTATAATATTAGTATTCACTCACTACTAGGCCCCTTGAAATGAAGAGTTTTGACACCCAGCTCGACCCAAAATTGAGGTAGGCCCATTAGTACATAGTCCAATGGCCAAGGTTATATACAGTCATACCTTTTGTTAATACAATCCCCTAAAAAATGTTCGGAAAAAAATCCGAAAATTTTGACAATTTTCGGAAAAAAAATCCGAAAATGCAAAAGAAAAAACATTAAACATATGAATTTTTTGAAATTTTTTCCGAAAAATTGAATTTCCGAACAATTTTTTTGGATGGGGTTGTATTCATAAAACATGGGAATGTATTTAACCTGGGCCTAGTCCAATTATACCAGGCCCAATATTGAAAGCCCTTCTACTATTTCCGAAGTAGAAATACACTCCAAAGCTATTTGGTTAAAATCACATACCTATTTCTTTTTCTTTCTTTTTTTGGAGAGGAGATAGAAAACATATAACTAAAGTAGCTATTACTAGAATTTAATTTTAGGCAAAATTTTATGTGAGATTGTGAGACGGAACTTTAATTTTGTTGTAAATAAGTGCGTAAAATAAAAGACGAGATTTGTTCACCCAGTTCGTCGGGAACGACTACGTCTGGGGGCGAACCAAGCCAGGAGTTTCACTAATGTTCTTGTGTATGAGTGATTACAATTATGAGTACAATAATCTATTTATAAGAATAAAACCCTAGTCTAAGATATGAAGCCCATTGGGTTATTGGTCCATTAGTAATGTCCACATCAAATCTTCTAGATTTGGAATAATAAATCTTATAGATTTACAACACTCTCCCTTGGACATTACAACATAACATAAATATCTTGTCATAAAAACTCCACGTGCTAGGTATCGGCCAAATAATAAGTTAGGGAGGAATGTAATCGATCTTCTAGATCAAATCTTCTAGATTCATTTCGGGGTTACCGCTCCCCCTGAAGACAACAACACTTTGTGTCTTTGCATCCCAATACCACGAACGTACTTTTCAAAAGTAGACGTAGGTAAGGACTTAGTAAACAGATCTGCTAGATTGTTACTAGATTGCACCTTTTAAATGGTAATCACGTCACTCTTCTGGAGTTCGTATGGGTAAAAAAATTTAGGTGAAATATGTTTCGTCAGGTTTCCCTTGACGTACCCATTACTCATTTGTGCGATGTAAGCTGCATTGTCTTCAAATATAACGGTGGGAGGTGTATCGCCTTTAGCGATACCACACGAGTCACCAATGTGTTTTACCAAGGACCTTAACCAAACACTTTCTCGTGCGGCTTCAAATAAAGCTATTATCTCTGAGTGGTTTGAAGGCGTGGTAACCATAGTTTGTTTAACCGATCTCCATGAGATCGCGGTACCACCACAGAGAAAAACATAACCAGTCTGGGATATGGCGTTGTGGGGATCAGACAAATAGTCAGTATCCGCATAACCTACTAAGGCTTTATCTTGGTTCTTACGGTAAAACAGTCCAAAAATCTTGAGACCCTTGGAGGTACCGTAAAACATGCTTAGAACCATTCCAATGTCTCCTTGTAGGAGAAGCGCTATGTCTCGCAAGCAAATTGACAGCAAATGCAATGTCCGGCCGAGTGCAATTTGCGAGATAGAGCAATGCTCCAACAACACTAAGATAAGGAACTTCTGGCCCCAGAATTTCTTCTGAATCTTCTTTTGGTCTAAATGGGTCCTTATCCACTTCGAGGGATCGGACAACCATATGGGTGCTAAGTGGATGAGATTTATCCATGTGAAATCTCTCAAATACCTTCTTCACGTAGGTCGACTGATATATAAGAATTCCTTCTGGGAGATGCTCGAACTGCAGGCCGACGCAGTACTTGGTTTTACCCAAGGCTTTCATTTTGAATTCGGCTTTCAAGATTGAATTGGCTTCTTCAATCTCTTTGCATGTTCCGATTATGTTCAGTTCATCAACATAGACGGATATGATGCAAAAACCATTTTGTGATTTTTCTCGTGAATACGCATGGGAAAGCTTTATCGAATGTGTAAACCTTCTTCTGAAGAAATTCACTAAGTCGGTTGTACCACATGAGGCCCGATTGTTTCAGGCCATACAACGACTTCTGCAGTTTTATGCTATACATACTGTAGTTTTCACCATCCCTCATCTGAGGAATGTCAAATCCATTAGGGATTTTCATATAAATGTCGGCATCAAGTGATCCGTATAAGTACGCGGTTACTACGTCCATTAATCTCATTTGGAGTCCTTGACGGGTGAATAGGTTTGATCGAAATCAATCCCGGGTCTCTGCGAAAACCTTTGAGCTACAAGTCTCGCTTTATACCTCTCCACAGTATTGTTCTTATTTCATTTTCGTACAAACACCCATTTATATCCTACTGGGATAGCGCGCGCGGGTGTACGAACGATAGAGCTAAATACTTGTCTTTTGTTAAGCGATGCGAGCTCTGCTTCAATTGCCTCTTTCCATTTAACCCAATCGGAGCGCTTCTGGCACTCAACGATTGTTTTGGGTTCTGGATCTAGATCATTTATAATGGAAAGAGCAATTGACGTTGCAAATGTGTCATCGACGACAGTAATATTTCTATTATATGTTTCTCCCGTATTTGTGAAATTCACAGAGACTTCGATGTTTACGTCAACCAGACCTTCCTCATTTCCCATTGTATTTGGGTCTTGTCGTTCCACGGTCCTAGTGCATTGAATATTTTGTGCACGTGCTTCATCACTAGGACGCTCGTCTCCTAGAGACTTTGAGTTATCTAGACGAATCTCTTCTAGAGATTTTACATTCGACTGACCAGATTTGCTAGCCGTTCGTTTAGGTGTATTACTATCTCTTGAGGGTCCTTTGCACTTCTGGCGCGTGGGGGCATGAGTACTTGTTTTTCTTGGGACCTCAACCCTTTGGGGAGCATTTACTACAGGTATATGCGATTTAGTTACACCTCTATGGTCAGTGAACACGTCTGGTAGATTATTTGCTAAATTTTGCAAGTTAATGATCTTCTGAACTTCTAGTTCATATCTAGATACTGAAGATTACTTACGTTCCACGTAAGCTCCCAGCATTCATTCAATTTTGAATTCAGATCTCCCCCTAATGCCTGGAAGTAATCTTCATTGAACGTGCAATTAGTGAACCGGGCCGTTAATTGATCCCCGAACAAAGGCTCGAGGTATTTCATGATGGATGGAGAGTCAAATCCGACATAAATACCGAGTTTCCTTTGTAGGTCCATAGAGGTCCACTTTGGTAATGTTATCGGGACATATACCGCACATCCGAAAATACGCAGATGAGAAATGCTAGGTAAGATCCCACGCACTAACTGTAGGGGGAACGATCATTATATGCAGTTGGACGGATTTGTATTAAGTGCGATGCATGTAGGACTGCATGCCCCCAACATGAAGTGGGTAGTTTGGAGTTCATAAGCAATGGTCACGCGATAAGTTTGATACGTTTTATTAGCGCCTCAGCAAGACCATTTTGGGTATGGACGTAGGAGACCGAATGCTCCACTTTAATTCCCAGGGCCATACAGTAATCTGTAAAGGCCTTTGAGCTGAACTCAGCAGTATTATCCATGTGAATCGACTTGATTGAATAATCCGGGAATTGAGCTCCAAGCTCGATAGTTTTCGCAATGAGCTTCGCAAAGGCTTGATTGCGGGTGGACAGCAAACATGCATATGTCCACCTAGTGGAGGCATCAATAAGGACCATGAAATAACGAAATGGTCCTGATGCAGGGTGAATCGGTCCGCAAATGTCTCCTTGAATTTGCTCAAGGAAAACCGGAGACTCTAGTCCAACCTTAGTGCGCGACTGGCGTACTATCAACTTACCCTTAGAAAATGCATCACAAATAAATTCATCAACAGGAGGGATTCTATTATTCGAAATATGATGACCATTTGAATTAGATAGAACCCTAAGTATCATAGTTTGTCCTGGATGACCTAACCGCTGATGCCACAATTTAAAAGAATTTGGGTCATGAAATTTCATACTCATAGCTAGATGGGAACTAGACGGCCGGATGTAGGAATAGTACAATCCGGATGAGAAGGAAGGAAGTTTTTCTATAACTTGTTTACGGTTACCTCGAGTAATAGTCATCAAAAGGTATTCGTTATTGTTCTCAGTTTCAGTTTCAGTTTCAATGTGATATCCTTATCCTAATGTCTTTAAAACTGAGCAGGGTATGCTTAGATTATGAAAACAATAAAGCATTATCGATTATGAGTTCGGTACCCACGGGGAGGACAATGTAAGTTCTTCCGGAGCCCACTATCAACATACTATCATTGGCTATTGTAGTTATATTCCCCTTACGTTCTTCCAAGTTATGAAAATACTTTCTATCTCTTAAGATTGTACGAGTGGTGGCGCTATCTACCAAACATAAATCACAATCTCAATCCATCATGCCAGAGGAAATAGCCCAAACCTAATAGCTGATATGTTTACTAGCCATGTATAATAATAGCAATATCCATGTAAATTTAATGGACAACGTTAAGGTAAACACATCGAAGCTAAAACATAATATCATCCATAAAATAAAGTATCCGAAAGAAATGATCCAAAAACATAAATTGTTTTATCCAAAAAATAAAGTACTAAAATAAATCAAATACGCAAATCACTCATCATCTCCAAAGTCCTTAAGCTCAATGCCCGTAGGATCTACGTTGTCTTGGTCAGGGTCTGCTTCAGGCAGGCTGGCATGGTGAGATTCAACTCTAGGAGCCTTGCCCTTATCGTCCTTCTGCTGCTTTTGGTAAGCCTCAACCAAGTATTTGGGAGTGCGACATGTGCGAGACCAATGACCCTTGCATCCGCATATGTAGCAGGACTGTTCAACCTTATCTTGATTATCAGATTTTTTAGTAGCGGGATTCGTGTTAGGTGCAGCCTTTCCACAAGCCTCAGCTTGATTGTCATTCAAGGTACCTGGACCACTGGACTTACTACGACCTCGACCTTTGCTACGAGTTCGTTTACTTCCTCTCCCCCTTCCACGCTTGCGACCACTTGTACTACCTTGAGCTGTAGCATGTGCTTCGGGCACAGCTTTCGAGCCAACCGGTCTCGAGTTATGATTCTGCATAAGGAGTTGGTTGTGCTTTTCTGCCACTAGAAGTGCAGAAATTAGCTCAGAGTGTACAATGTAGTTCTTAGCCCTATACTGATGCTGGAGTACAAGGTTGCTGGCGTGGAAAATCGATAAAGTCTTCTGGATTAAGTCGTCCTCAGTTAAAGTTATACGATGTAGGGCTGAGTTGTACTCCGTTACAGACTTAGAGTCTTGAAAACAGAGGTTCAACCAATCGTATTGAGCCTAAGGGAGGAGTATGTCATTTTGTTGTTGAAAACGATCCTTCAGGGACTTCCACAACGTTCTGGGGTCTCTTTCAGTGAGATATTCATTTTTCAGGTCCTGATTAAGATGATGTCTGAGGAAAATCAGAGCTTTCGCCTTCTGGGCGTCAGTTGATTTTGAATCATCGACAATCGCACCGCTTAGGTTGGTTGAGGCTAGATGTATCTCAACATCTAGCCCCATGTCAGGGAGCAAGCTCAGCGAATTCTCTTTTGGTAATATCAGACATGATACACTACAATTATTAAAGTGACATGGTAAGAGGTGTGACCAAATTTATTGACAACGGAGAAACGAGGATTTATTTGATTATTCACGTGCAATAAGTATTCTTGGAATACAAGATTATCTCATATATTCAAGAAGATCCAAATCTTGGATTCCTTTCTTATAATTTTCGAAAAATACAAGTCTTATAAGATGGGTGATATTTTTGTGGAATATTTTATTATGGAGAAAAGAATATATGAGATATATTCAAGATTTCTTAGAGACTAAGAAAAGATTTTTTCCAAGCCCAATTCCACTAGTATTTTCGGCCATTACACTTTATAAATAGGGGATGATTTTTTCATCCCTAATTACATAATTCCATGTGTTGGAAAAATCAAGAGCATATATATTTTTCTTTTTCCTTAGTTATTTTAATTGCTTTAAAGCACTTCCCACCGGTGATCAAGCAAGGCGAAAGGGAAATACTTGAGAAGGCTTTTGGGTTGATAAAGCGTGTTTGTGATTGTCCCGTTTATTCAAAGGCCAATTCTACAAGAGGTACGTAAGTCACATAATTTCTTGTTTATTCCGCCAAAGATTTTATGTGAATTAATTCAACATGCATGATGATAAAATTGTTGTTGAAATTATTATTTGAATTAATTAGGATTAATTCATGCTAGTAATACTTGTATTTAAATTTGTATTTAAATTTCATCCCGAAAAGATTCTGGGCACCCCTATATTCCTAACAACAGCCGGTCGCCTCCTAGAGTGGTCCTTAGAAATTAGCCAGTTCAGAATCTCATATGCTCCTCGAACAGCGATCAAGGGGCAAGCCTTAGCCGACTTTATAGTCGAGCTGACATTCCCCCAAGATCCAATGAGAGCACATGATCATCCCTGGCACATGTATGTTGACGGATCATCTACCAACACAGCATCGGAGGCAGGAATAGTCTTGATAAGTCCAGACAGGCAGGTCTTCACTTCAACTGTTCATTTTGAGTTCATGGCAACGAACAATGAAGCAGAATATGAGGCATTGGTTGCTGGATTGCGGCTAGCATTAGCAGTTGGAGTAAGAAAATTACAGATTTTCGGAGATTCGCAGCTGATTGTCAACCAAGTTCGGGGAGAGTACGAGGTGGAGGACGAGAACATGGCTTTGTATCAGAAAATTGTTGCTCACTTGGCCTCCATGTTCGAATAAATATACATCGAACAGGTACCAAGAGACAACAATGCACAAGCAGACGCACTCGCTCGACTAGCAACTAGTACCGGACCAACGGAGTTATCCGAGGTTACATTGACGAGGATATCCAACCCATCAACCAAGGATTACAAAATCTATCAAGTTGACGAAGAGTTGGGGGAAGATGATTGGAGAATGTCGATCATCAAATATCTACAGAATAATGAAAAACTGGATAACCCGTTGGTGGCTAGCAGGTTGGTCAGGCGAGCAGCAAGTATACCATGATGGACGAACAGTTGTATAAGAGAGGATTCTCACTCCCACTCTTGAAATTATTGGCTAGGGGGCAAGGGCAAGCAGTATTGAAGGAAATCCATGAAGGTGTATGCGGAAATCACGCTGGAGGGCAGACATTGGCGTACAAAACCGTAAGACAAGGGTATTATTGGACGACCCTCCTCCAGGATGCAATCAAAATTGCTCGAACTTGTCACAAGTGTCAGTTGTTCGCCCCAAACATCCACAAGCCCCCACACGAACTGATTTCAGTCAATAGTTCGTGGCCGTTTGCGAAATGGGGAATTAACCTCATCGGGTCTTTTCCGCCGGGAAAAGGGAATGTTCGATTCGCAGTGGTAGTAATGATTTGTGGTCGGAAGCACGGCGATGGTTACAAAAAACGAGAAGGAAGCAAAAGTTTGAACTGTTCATAAGGAAAAAGATGGGGTCAAAAATGCAAAATCTCAAAAATTCATAGGCCCCTATGTGCAAACATGGATGCGACGCCTCGTCTCCCATGCCTCAGGAAATCAACCGCCGCCATCCGAAAAGACGCACCCAGTTGTTCGCCCGATATTCCCACCTCCGAGAAAAATCAAATCTCACCTGCTCGACTGCTCGCCCTTCGTAAAAAAATATATCAGTCGTAGCTTGATCTCAGCTAGTCAATTTATATCCTAACATGAGATCAAGCTAGGGGGCAATTGTTGGTAGGCGAGTAGCTAAGCAAAGGGTCAACAAAGGACAATTAAGACATTAAGCTTAATGGCGAACAGCTGAGCAAATGACTCAAAACTGAGTAAAACGACCAGCTGGTCGAGATGCTAAGACGATCAGCTGGTCGAGATGCTAAGACGACCAGCTGGTCGAGATGCTAAGACGACCAGCTGGCCGAGATGCTAAGATGACCAGCTGGTCAAGATGCTAAGATGACTAGCTGGTCGAGATGCGAAGACGACCAACTGGTCGAGATGCTAAGACGACCAGCTGGCTGGGATGCTAAGACGACCAGCTGGCCGGGATGCTAAGACGACCAGCTGGCCGGGATGCAAAGACGACCAGCTGGCCGGGAAGACAACCAGTTGGACGGGATGCGAAGACGACCAGCTGACCGAGATGTGAAGACGACCAGCTGGCCGGGAAGCTAAGACGACCAGCTGGCCGGGATGCTAAGACGACCAGCTGGCCTAGATGTGAAGACGACCAGCTAGTCGAGATGCTAAGACGACCAGCTGGCCGGGATGCTAAGACGACCAGCTAGCCGAGATGCTAAGACGACCAACTGGTCGAGATGCGAAGGCGACCAGCTGGGCGAGGAGCCGAGACTAGCAGCTGGGCGAGGAGCCGAGGCTAGCAACTGGTCGAGGGACCAAGACGAGCAACCAGTCAAGAGACCAAGACGAGCAGCTGGTCGAGATGTTAAGACGATCAGCTAGTTAAAAGGTTAAAATGAACAGTTTGTCAAGATGATAGCCATCCAGATGAGCAACTGTGAAAAGATCACAAACATGGAGCGAACAACTGAGAGAGTAAAGGTTCAAATACCCAACAAAGACATACATGCGAGCAACTGGTCACCACGGAAAGCAACTGAGTAACCCTAATGGTCAAGTACAACATTGATAACTCCAACATTCAATAGCTTAGATGTAGTCCAAGTGTCCTAACACTTGGCACCCATCCAATGGGCAATAGCTTAGATGTAGTACAAGTGTCCTAACACTTGACAAATATCCAATGGTAGAAGGGCTAGGATGGTGACACATATCCCATTTATATGTCTATAAATACTCCCTCATTTACATGAAATGAAAAAAAGGGTTACATAATTTTAAAAAATCCACCAAAACTCTTGCAAATTTCATTCTTGATTATTATCCATGATCTTAGTTCTTGTTTGATGATCTTACTTAGAGAAAACAGCCACTAATCACCATTGATAAGAAAAGGTCACCAACAGTAGTGTTTAATAAAAATCATATAATAAAAATTCGTTTGTTTGGTGGGAGTGGAATTAGATCATTCATAAGCCTCTACAATATTTTCACACCGAGAATTGTTCTTACTTCACAATTTTCCACAATCTTTTTACCTCTGTTTTACCTATCGATTTGTCTTCTCAACTCTTCGATGGTGAAATCGAAGCATAATCGGACGTTGACAGTGAGAATAACGTTGCAGCGAAAGACTACAATATCATTTTTGGTGAAATTGAGAAAAATAATGAACAAAACGAGGAAGAGAAAAAAGAAGAGGATGACAACGTTTTAAAGAGGAATGACTGTATTGGTGAAAAGATTAGTGCTAGTGGTAGTCAATGGAGATATGAAGAGTTCAAGTGCCAGAAAGTGAAGAAGCCAGCATATTTTACAACAACATTGGCCCGGACACTCAAAGCACTCCGTCCCAAAAGAAATAGTGGAACTTATTGTTCATCTTATACAATGATTTTTAAATTACATCTTATTCCACTAAGAATTACACACAAAAATACATTTATTATGTTTTATTCACTTAAAGTGAACAATACACCCTCATAAAAAAATATTTTATTCATTTAAATACTACAACTCTCATTTTAAAATACTAAAAAGTCATGGAGTAATCTAATCTACCAAAGGTAGTCAATTACAATAGTTTCCTAACATAATCAATTACAATAGTTCCTTCGACCACCGGGTACATGACAACATCTTTTCATCTCGCTATAGATCGAAACCGCAATCACCACAAGAGGGGGACCACCCGAACCTACAACTCCGAACCACAACCGCACTACAGCCGGAACCGCAACCACCACAAGAGGGGAACACCACCCCACCACAATAGGGGAACAACCACCCCACCACAAGAGGGAAATAAATTCTCTCTCCGTGTCTCGAACCCAAGACCACTGGGGTTTTAGGTGGTGGCCTCAACCACTTGAGCTACCAAAAAAAAAAAAAAAACTAATCTACCAAACACCTTTTTTTTAAAAAAAAAATTGGACCTTTTTCTTATCTACCAATTTAGTAACCATGTATTGATATCCATTAAAATAATCTTTTTATCTTTAAAGGGATTAAACTCTAAGGGCTTGTTTGTTTTGGGATTCACACGGATATGACTAGAACTTTCCGGCCCCCGCCCCATTCTAGTTAGAGATGTAACATCTCGTTTTTACATCTCATTCTTCATCCACACCTATAATACCTATTTTCTCTCACTTACACTCTCTTTCCTACTTTTTTCTTTCATATTTTTCTCTCACTTACACTCTATTTCTTACTTTTCTCTTACACATCCTACTTTACTTTTACACATGATTTGACATAAAGTAAAATCTTACCCTACTAAAATCCCAAAACAAACACATACTTTTATTATCATTCAAGACTTTACATCTTGCGGGCGTAAAGTCATGACTTCACACGCCCACCTAAATCCCGAAACAAACAAGTCCTAACAAATGGAAATTATAATATTAGTATTCACTCACTACTAGGCCCCTTGAAATGAAGAGTTTTGATACCCAGCCCGACCCAAAATTGAGGTAGGCCCATTAGTACATAGTCCAATTATACCAGGCCCAATATTGAAAGCCCTTCTACTATTTCCGAAGTAGAAATATACTCCAAAGATATTTGGTAAAATAATATACCTATTTCTTTTCTTTGTTTTTTTTTTTTTTTTTTGAGAGGAGACATGTACCCAAAATAGCTAGTACTAATATTTAATTTTAGACAAAATTTTATGTGTGATTGTGAGACAATGACATGTGCAATTTGTGAGACTTTTTTTTACAAATGAGCTTCTATGAGACGGAGCTTCGTTTAATCAATATTGTAAAGGAAATAAATGAGTCAAATAGATTTTGGTCTTATATGGGCCTAATGTATATCCATTTCACCCAATGTGAGTTAATTATTGATTCATGAAAATATTATTTATTACCGTCTATTAGAAGAGATTCCCATCAATCCCGCTCGTTAACAGAAAATTAATACTTCCTCCATCCAATATCAGTAGGCCTACTTTTTGGGCTGTTATTTTTTATTATAAGTTGGAAATTATTATGAGGTATTTTTGAAATTCAGTTATCAATAAAGTTATTGTTTATGAAAAATAATTTTGGTCATAATGTTCTATTATGCAATATTAAATAGTGATTTAATGTATTGTATAGTGAAATAAATTGTGATTTATACACAACTTCAGTCGGTGGCTAAAATAGTGCACACACAATTTTCTAGGATTATTGAAACATTTTATGTGGTATGATGCTCGAATGATAATGGAACAATATATTTTCTAATAAAAGTAAAAAAATAGATGCGAAATTAATTTTTTAAAATATCCAAATTGAAACTACACATCTCTCGCCGACATTCTAAAGGGAAAAGGCTAATAAGACAAAATAAAAATAAAAAAAAATTGAAATTGTGCATTGGTTCTTTTATCAAGACATCTATTTAACTTTGTCTTCTTTATCCGGCTATGTTTACATGTTGACCTTTTCAGACGAGACTGCAAATAAATGAAGAATTTGCCGACTTTTTGTTTAGTTTATTTCTTGCAGTTTTCCTTTCAACAAATTTTCATTTTCTAAATTATCTATCAACATTGACTAATAAGTTTACATATGAAAACCAAACCATCCCTAAGGTGGGATTTGAGAATGATGAAGTGTCAATTTGAAGTTGATTTCGCTTATGTGTCGAATGCTCAATAACTTCAATCGTACGTGGCACAGTTATAAAAACTATACATGTCACTTTATCCTGTGTATCATCTAAGTGGTCTTTCATAAGAAGTCTAATAAAAAAAATTGCATTTACTTATGTTAGAAGTAAAGAACTCATTGACATTATTCATTGACAGTATTATATGAAAACAATTCATGATAAGTTTATAATGAAACAGTTTTAAAGTATCAAATATTCAAGGGTATCAATAATCTCATCAGAAATATCATTATTCTGGGTCAGTGGTATTATATTGTAATTGTTGAAAATTTTCTTGAACCCAAATTAATAATACTCCTGGTAAACTTTTTGATACTCCTAATTAAGGGGTTGTTTGGTTTGTTGAAAGGAATGACAATGGGAATGGGAATGATAGTTGTGAGGAATGGAATGAATATTCTCTTTAAAATTGTATTGTTTGGTTGAATATAGGAATCACTATTATAGTCATTGATTTTGTTTGGTTTGTCAAGTTTTTTAGGAATGGAATCAATTTATTGATTTTTTTAAAATAATATTTTTTTTAATTTATTTTTTAAATATATTTTTATTAAAAAATAGCGTATGGAAGTATTTCAATTAGTTTGAAATAAATTTTTCTTTCAAGTTTAATCTTAATTATTTAATAAAAAAATATAATAAAGGGAACCTAAAATTCCATAACCTAACAACAAAGTATAATAGTACTAAAAAATAAACTTATTAAACTATTTTAGAATAAAGAATAATAAGAGGAAAAAGGGTGTTGTAATTTATTGGGTAATTGGAGTAAGGAATGAAAGTCATTCCACTCATAAACTTGAGGAATGGGGGATTCCCCCATTTTTGGATATGAGGCACTGTAGCAAGATTTCAAAGTAGTGAACCAAACATATTTTTTGTATTCCTTTTCCATTCCTTAGCACCAAAGTATCCAACCAAACATACGCAATACTTTAAAACAATTTTATAATAAACTTATCATTAATATTTTCATTTAAAACGTATTCTAATCAATGATCCTAAATTTTGGGTGAGATTTATTTTTTCCTTGTATGCAATAGAACATGCCCATATTTTTCTGCCAGTGCCAATTTCTGTTTGTTTACATATAAATAATAAAGAATTGAAACCTCAGCAGCACCAACATAAATTAAAGCAAAATAAATAAATAAATCCATGGCCCACATTTCAAAGACTAATATCAGCCAAAGTCCAACCCATCCCCCATGTATTCCAGCTTTAATCCTACCTTTCGCTCTCACTTTGCAAAAGTTCCTATTCATGTTCATACTATGCTAATTAGTTCATATTTTTATTTTTATAAATTACAATCTAAACTTTTTGATCTTTTCAAATAAAATTTTAATTTAGTATTAGGTTGCAATTCCCAACATACAAACTTTTTACTTAACAATAGATAATTAATTGCATTAATATGTTTATGTTGATAATGACACACATAATCATTATTGTCAAGCATATTGAAATAGGTCTTTTGGTTATAATTGCTCACACATTTTAAATTGAGGTTTTGTTTGCAACAATTCAAAAAATTTAATTTGATTGCTATTTGCAAAAAAATTGTGATTTTATTTGCAATTAATTCTTTAATAAAACCACTTTTTACGGTTGATTTTTTGTCTATATGAAACAATTATTTGATGACAAACATTGCATAAATTTAACAATTGTGTAATCCACAAATTACGCGCTAAATGATGCAACATCATAAGCACGATATTAACGTACGTTGATTCAGAAAATACCCAAGTAAACATAATTAATTTAGGTCAGTGGTATTATATCGTAATTGCTGTAAATTTTATTGAATTCAAATTAATGATAGATTAATGATACTCCTGAGGAGGTTAATGATACTTTAAAATTATTTCATTATAAGTTTATCATAAACAATTTTCATATAAAACCTACTTTTATATATATATATATATATATATATATTTTTTTTTTGATTCACTACAAGAAAATAAAGGATTGACTATGAAATTAGAATCGCCAACAAATTTTCCAACAAAAATTTTCCTTAAAGAAATGACCTACGACTTACTTACAAAATTATGTAATGATATAGACTTCTACATTTCTCAATCTACAAATAACTTACCTATGATTTAAATATTTTAGGTAATTAATTACCTACAAGTAATTTTCCTATAAAAAATTACCTAAGAAAATTTCGTAGGCAAATTTTTAATAGGTAAAAAATGAAGATGTCTATATAATTTAAAAAAATTTGTAGACAACTTTCATTACGAAATTTTTTTGTTAAAAATTTCGTAACAATGTTAATAAATTTTATAGGTAATTCTCCAAATGCATTCATATATGAGAGACTGCGATCTCATCTCAATTAACAAGTACAACATACTCAATCGAAACAATGCATTAAATTTGTATAAATACGTGAAATTTGAATGTCTCCAACTCTCAACAGTTCAACCAATTGGACCCTAAAAAGCACCATCAATATCTCTAGTGTCTATCATAGGAGATGTGGTTCAGTTGACACTAGTCACACATAGGATTAACCTAAGTTAATTAATTAGGAAGACTATAGAACTTATTTAACCGACTTTTGTATTTTATCCAAAATGACAATATGACATTTATTGCTGCTTTTAGAAATTAGTGACTTCGTCTAATTATTTAGATGCATGTTCATTATTTGTGGGCTTATGCTGAATCTAGACTTATTCATTATCTGCTAGTCAAATCCTATCACTAGAGGAATAAATTTTGATTTATCTAGTTGGAACTTTGTCAAATCTTTAGCTTTTTTTAATCATATAGTATCATGTAAATTTATTATTTAAGAAACCGAGCTAATATCCAATAATGAATGATTAACCATGTCCAAGGGATCAATATAATTAGTGGAAAAAAGTAATGTTGGTGAATTATGAAAAAGGTTTTGATTTTTTTAATTCAAGTAAAAGAAAAAATGATTTCTTTTTTATTCCCATGTCTACATGTATGCTAAGTCGTCATTTAAAAAAAAAAAAAAAAAAAAAACCATATCAGAAACATCCAAAACTGTAATGAAATTAACGTATATGGTTATATCGTTTATTATAGGCTACTAGAGTAGTAAATAATGTCAACGTAGTTAAATTCACATGCAACTCCAATCAGTTTTTTTAATTGGGTTATTAAGCTTTCAGCAGTCCGTCTTCAAATGGTTGGGACAAGTGAGAGTCGTTCGATTTTTCTGTTATATTTTATTGGCAAATTTTTTTATATAAGGCAAAAACGAAACTGAATTGCAAAAATAGGGTTGATGGAGAAGAGTTTACGAAAATAGGGTTGATCGCGCCTGGGAGTGGCGATCAAAAGAGAGGATCGCGCTCACCAGGCGCGATGCATAATGGGACGTAATTTCTGCTCTTGATCGCGCCTCATAGAGGCGATCTAAAGGGCAGGATCGCGCTCCCCAGGCGCGATTATCTCAGTCAAATGCCACGTCGTAGATCGCCCTTGCGGAAGGCGAGTCTCGACAATGTCTGACGGCCGCACATGGCCACCCACAAGATTCCCACGCGGTTGCTGCTTTTCACGCTTTCCGAGGCACGCACATGATGTTATTTTGGCACTATATGCTTGTCTAAAAGCATATAACACAGATGGTTTCGGTTCTTCCTCCTCCCATTTTCTTTCTTCTCTTCTCTTCCTCCTCTGCACGAAAATTTCTGCTTTTTCCTCTCCTCACAAGTATTTCAGTTTTGTTCTTCTTCCTCCCCTCATTGCACCGAAAATTTTAGTACTCCTTTCAAAATTCATCCATCATTTTAGTATTCCTTCTGCCTTCTTTATTCTGTCCGAATTTTAGCCAAAAAAAAAAAAAAAACACAAGGCCTGCTACAAACCAATCCCCACAAAAATGTAAGTATTTTGATATTTTTAAATTTTTTGCAGTTTTTTATTTTATTCTAAATTTTTTTTTCTCAACTTGCAGTCTCACATTTGGACAAAAGTAAAAGCTAGTTGGTATTTTACTATCTACCTGAGGAGTACAGACACTGCTATCAAAAGGTAAATTCTTCAAAAAAAAATTAATAATATTTTTCGAATTTTTTTGCATGCATATATTATCTTTTTTTTTAAATAACGGTGCACAGGAAATATGCTACTAGATGAAAAATTCTCAGTATATATATGTAAATTGCAATTATTGTACACATAGTATTTATTCTTGGTTCTAAAGGTTTTAAATCTTGATATTGAGTTTATGTTGTAATTGATAAATATTATTAAGTTCGTGAGTTTTTTTCCAAGGATGTGCTAATTTAGTGGGTCAAACTTACATTATAATTATAATACTTTATTTTAGAGGGTGTAAATAAATAAATAAAAAGTTGAGAAAAATTATATAAACATAACAAATATTTTGAAATAAGATTTGACGCCAAAAGCAGCAATAGTTTTGGATAGGAGGGAGTATTTGTTTTTATCATAATGGAGACTTGAATATATGTTGCATGACCGGCTTTTGACCGAAAATAAATAAGGGAAATTTTGAAATTTAATATTAAATCTAGTTGAAATTTAGAAAATTGATTTTTAAAAAAATTATCACCACCATTATACATCTATTATCACATTATTTAAAAAAAAAATTCAAAGCCCCCTATATTTCGAAATCTTATTCTTAAAGATCACTTAAAGCCCGTAGATTTCAATCATGAACTTTTTTTACAAGTATCTATTTAAAAAATAAAAATGATATAAACAAATGCCAAATGATATATATTATGATCGTTTTAATTCTTGCACATTAAAATTGGTTATAAGAAGCTCGGTCTAAACATTCATATCAATCATGGTCATGGTAATATTTTCTTTAAACGATTAATTTTAGCTAGCATTTAACTCAAATCAACCTCAGATCTGGATTACACTTAAAAAAATATTTTAATGAATTTGGAGTCAAACATTACACTTAAAAAATTGACTTGTAAAAAAAAAATTGTTTTCTAACACATCTTGCAACTTGCATCTGCAAATTCACAAATGCATGTAATAATTAAAGTGTATACACTATCATTTATGTGTCTGAGTTTTAATATTTTACAGGATGGATGCTGCAAAAGAGATACTATTATATGGACCGGCGAGCCGATCTGTACTCACCATGCAAAATGAACATCGCTCGAGACTAGACCGTATTAATCGGGAATCAAGTGAAACTGTGCTCAGTACATACAAAGGAGACGATGGGGTGTTTTGGACATTTAGGCAAGATGACCCCGATCCTAGAAAGATTGTACTTCACCCCCGTGTAGTGGAGAGATTGAAGACGATGGGTTTTTACGGTCCACTTCGTTGTGGGTCTTTCAGACTTGATCGACATCTCATCACTGCATTAGTGGAGAGATGGCGTCGAGAGACGCACACATTCCATTTTCCCGTCGGCGAGGCCACCATCACACTACAAGACGTTGCCATTTTGTGGGGATTACCCATAGAAGGAGAGCCAATTATATGCAAAGATGAAAAACATAGTTTCGGTGAATGACAAGCTAAGTGTAATGCGTTTTTGGGCATCAACGTACAAGAAGTTGATATCAGGGGCAGGAGTGCGATCCTGTTTTCTTCTCTGAAAAATATGTTGAGAAATGATATTGCTATTTACGACGAATCACCACAGGAGGTAGTTGATCAATATGCACGAGGGTGTGCACTTTTACTTCTAGGGACAGTAATGATCCCCGACCACACTCGGAATGCTATCCCGTTAGTGTATTTGAACTTTCTGGAGAACGTGAATACATCAGGGGAATACAGCTGGGGAAGTGCTGTATTAGCGACTTTATATCGGGAACTCTGTATGGCTTGCCACGCTAATGGCAAGATTATCGGTGGACCATTATGCTTGTTACAGGTAATTTTTGATTAGTTTTAATTACTTTTAAAAAAATCATTGATTAGTTGTATGTTGAAACTAATTTACCCATGAATACAACAGATATGGGCATGGTCAAGGATAATACCAATACAACCAAGGAACGTATATCCTATGCTCCAAGAAGGACACATCATGAGTGTAGATGGTCGCAATTTGGGGCTTCCACCGTATGGGGCTAGGTATTTTTCTCTAAACACATTTATCTATAAATCGCATAACATTTGTTTGGCTATGCATACTTATTGTGATACCTACTTAAATTATAGGTGGATACATTATCACAGTCACATTGAAAGCGCGAGCAACTCGATTCGTTTATATCACGACATATTTGATCGTTTGTCTGATGGCCAAGTAAGTTATTATTATAATGATCCGCACAAATATATAAGTGTGTTTGATCAAAATTAATTTTTTTTTGTATATCATTACAGTTAATCTGGGAACCCTATGATGAGCAAGCTGAGGAGATCTCGAGTCTTGGACCTCGTTGTTTGACCCAAAATTGGAGGTCACAATGTCCGTTGATTAATATTTGGATAGTGGAGCTTCATTATCCAAATAGGGTGTTAAGACAATTTGTAATGGTCCAAAACATTCCGAGTGATGTTGAAAGTAGAGACCAGGAGTTGCATAATCATACCCGCCAGGGAAGATCCGGCTGCGATTGGACCATTAAACATCAAAAATGGGTTACTTATTGGAGGAACAGACGACCATTCATGTCTTGCACGCCTATCAACAATGGTAATCCGGTCTCAAATGACTATATGCAGTGGTACTATGGAATTACACGACGATTGATTTCACCAGTGGAGTATACTGCAGTGGCCCGAGGTTTCCAACCAGCAAAAACATCTACTCGAGATCTTTTGGTAATATATATATCACAAACTTTATTTTATAATGTTTGAAAATTGAAACATGAATAACACTCATTTTTTTGGGTTACAGGTAGGCTGGTTTCGGAAGCTCAAAATTAGTAAAAGACAGTGCAATCCTGATGATAGAGCATCAGTAGATAGTCATTTGGAGCTCACTGAGAATTACATCACTGAAGTGGAGCCTTTCATAGAAAACCCTGCTTATCTACAAGATGTGGCCTCAGATGAAAACGTAGAAGTTGAGGAAAGATCTACAAGACAAAGAAGAAGGAGATCCGTAGGACGTGAAGATGCGGGTCCTTCAACGTCTAGGAGTCGGAGAAGACATTCCTCAGCAATGCCATCAGAGTCCCCTTTTCCCAGACAAGGTATTCAACATGGGGTACCTTAAGTGGATTTACATTTATTTAGTTATTATAATTTTTTTATAACATGTGACAGATGCTTCCACGTCTGAATTTTTGGGTAACACACAACCAACTGCATATGGTATGTAATTCAATATTAAGAAATTAATAATTATTATTTTATTTATTATATATGCATATCACTGTTAATTTGATAGCAGCCTGGCAATCAAATGAGGGGGCGTCTCAGCCTACGCCTCACACACATTATGGGTTACCCTCATTTGGACATGTAGCTTACACACAACCTGCTGGAGATGGTATGCAAGTTACTAAATCCTGAAATTACACAAATAAAATATATTTTTTAAGAGATAATGTTTATTTATTTGTAATATATTATTATTACATATTTGATAGTTGGTTGGGGTAGCTATGAGGGGGTACCTCAGTCTGCTTCTGCATCGACGTTTCAACAGGAGGTGCCCCAGCCGAGTTTTCACACACCTTATAATGAACAAGGTATTATTATCAACTTATATAAGTAAATGTATATATTGTAAAATATATTATTGATCTAAATTCATTAAATGTGTGACAGATTTTCTTACATCATGGGGTGGTTCATTTACTGAGATGTTAAACACGGGTATTGATTTGAATACCTATTATCAACCTCAATTCTCACAAGAACAACCAAATTTTTCTTCAACGCCTATACCATTTGCGGGCACAAGTGAAAACCCTGGACCAAGCCAAGATGAACAACAACCTCGTCGTGGTCATCGTGATAGACGTCCGACACGATGTGGCACGGGTGGTCATTTACGTCGTCACTAATTGTATGATATTTTGTATATATATTTATTTTTAATTGATAATTTATTTATGTATGCAATTTTTAATACCGCTACTTGTGACATTTTTTTAAATTAATTTTAATTCCTTAAAAATTATGTCCAGTAAAATTTGTTCCCATATAAAATTAAATTTATTCATTAATATAATTACACAAATAATTTAAGTTGTACTACCTCCGTCCCAATTACACAAATAATTTAAGTAACACGAAGAAAATGGGAGAAGGAAGAAGAAGAAATCAACGAATGTACATCTCATTTTTCACATTCAAAGCTTACAGTGAATTCAGCAAAGGGGTTCAAAACATCAATGCGAAGGTCCAGCTCTATCTTGGGCTTGGTACTGTTGTCTAGCGCGGGTTTGGGCCCAATCCATCTCATTGTGAATCCTGGACGTCACATCTCGACCACGACACCTTATCCTGCGATCTGGATTATGCCTCAGTTGGAAATTGGGTTCATCCCACTCCTCAGGATCCGGCAATGGCTCAAAAAACCTAGATGTGTAAGTCGAAGTATACACACTTGTACTGTAACAGTCGGACACATACACACTTGGATCAATCCTGAATTGTCTACACACCTCCAATGCATGTGAGCATGGGATACCATCCAACTTCCATAGCCCGCAATCGCACTCGCGTCTCGATAATGCAACTCTGTATGTGCGATACTGTACTGAGCCCTTAATACGAGTAGAAACTCTGGCTGATCCCACCTCCTGATTAAAAAGGTCTACTCGATGTTTCATCCCCTCTCGCTGCCCTGAATCAAACCTGTCATGAACATATTTAGGCCACATCCGATTTCTCAACACTAAAATCCCTGCTTCTTTAGCACGTTCCATAAATGCATTTTTGGATCGTGTGAAAGTTGCACTGACGATGGCTGTGATTGGAACGCCTACTGAATCAACAGGTACATCATCACATGACCTATCAAAAAATGGCACTCCAACCAAATTTGGATGAGGTCTCACTCTTGGCATTAGAGAATTTGGTACAGCAATACTTGGCATCCAAGGATTGTTAGTGGTATCATCCTCATCAGACGGCCCCTCGTCCTCAGAACCATTATCGCTTGGTTAAGAATTACAAGTAAAGTCTGGATATAGACCACCTTCTATATCAGCTATGGAGGTGCCGATAGGGGCCATTATCTTAGTGATACCAGAAGGTCCAACATTAGGATTTGAACCACCGGCATGACTAGACCCTAAACGTTGGTAGGGTTCATCTTCCCAAGCACCCCACTCATTATGGTTCACTTGCAGGGCCTCGTATGCAATGTTTGAAGGTCTATCCATATTGGTTCCGCCACGACCTGACCCTTCAGAAGGATAGTATTGGTTCTCCCACTGACCATGGGATGCTGGGTACTGCACCTTCATTTCAACCTCCACTAATAGCTCAACTGAATTGAGCCCCGCTTGTGGATGGAAGAAATAAAGAAGGTCGTTGTTGTTCCTAATAGGACAACTAGAGGAGGCATTCCCATTATTTATTATGCAAGACACATTCAAAGAATACACTCGCAAATCTAATCCTGTAATCTCAGACAACACACGTAATAGACCATAGAAATCAAGCATACGATCAACTCTTCTTGTTCCAATAACAGCTCCACAAGAGCGCACAAGGATTCCAATATCGCGAGAGATTGGCATATCTTCAAAAACACAACACACTTATAAATTTTAATGTCTGATTATACAATATACGGAAATGATTTAATGGTTGACGTATATAACAATTTTTTAAGTCCGTTTTGTGTAAACTAGTTTCACGGTTAAATTGGTTTACAATTAATATCTTATAATAAAATAACTAATATCCTTTAATGATACAATTAATATTCTTCGACTAATTTTTTTAATGAAACAATTAATATTATTCAAAATTACTATATTATAGTGTAAATAATTAATACCCTTTAAATAAATTTTACAATGAAATTAATACCCTTTAATTAAAAATAGTTTATTGTAATATAATATATTTATTTATGCATGATGTTTTTTTTAAAATTAAAATTTAACTTTTTATAAGTTAGTTCCTATCAAACAATATATTTTTATTAATAATTTTAGAATATATTCCAAATAAATTTATAATTCAAAAAAATTTATAAAATGATGTACAAAATAAACGTATTTTTATTTTGGAAAAAATGGGTGAATCATATAATTATGTCAAGGAACATGCATCCTCCTAAATATGATATTCCTTAATTTGATTGATGTTTCTCCAAGTGAAATGATATTAAACACCTCAAAATAAGTTATATATTAAAATAATTAAATTACAAAAAAAGACACCTAAACTAAATTCACATCAAACACAATTACATGCCGATATATAGACAAACTAAATTCATTAAAATATTTAATAACATTGTTTGTTTCTTTAGAACCAAGAATAAGTACTATGTGTACAATAATTGCAATTTACATATATATACTGAGAATTTTTCATCTAGATAATATATGCATGCAAAAAAATTCGAAAAACATTATTAATTATTTTTTGAAGAATTTACCTTTTGATAGTAGTGTCTGTACTCCTCAGGTAGATAGCAAAATACCAACTAGCTTTTATTTTTGTGTATATGTGAGACTGCAAATTGAGAAAAATAAATTTTAGAATAAAATAAAAAAACTGCAAAAAATTTAAAAATATCAAAATACTTACATTTTTGTGGAGATTGGTTTGTATTTTGGAAAAAAATGGTTATTTTTTCCTTGTGTTTGGCTAAAATTCGGACAATGATGGATGAATTTTGAAAAGAGTACTAAAATTTTCGGTGCAATGAGGGGAGAAAGAAGAATAAAACTGAAATATTAGTGAGGGGAGGAAGAAGAAATTTTCGTGTAGCAGAAGAAGAGGAGGAACAAATTTTCGTGTAGCTTTGAAGGTGATGTTGACAGCGATTTATGACTGGTCTCGCTGCCGGGTTCCTAGCGGGTAGGATTTGATATTAATGATGACAGGGAGTAATAAATGTGAGAGTAAAGGAGCTCTCAAGTATGTCTTTGCAATAAATGTGATGTGTCTTACAACTTGGCATTCAAAGCCCTATTTATAATGTACAAGGTGGGGGTTCCCCAAGCTTGGTAGGTGGACTCGTGGGTCCCTCCTACTCCTAGTTGGAAGGTAATAAGTGGCTACAGCCTCCCCTACGAGCCAATGAGGAGACGCCACGTGGCACTGTCACCCCTGAGGTGATTGGACTTGGCCTCAACGGCCCTCTTTGACCCTGTCACATCCTCTGGATTGATGGCACTCGACGTCATCTCACAGCTGGCACGGCCTGGGGTCGGGTAGACGGGTACTCGGGTACCGGGAAGCGAGTCCGGACGAAAATGCCCCCGGTTGGCCATTTGCGGGCAGGCGGGTAGAGTACCTGCATAGGGGCTTGTCGCTGGCCGACCGATATCCGGGCATGTGGATCATAAGTACCCTTTCCGGCCGATCCCAGCGAGGCTCATGTCGGGCAGCATCTGGGTCCCCGCCCGTCTGTCTGACCGGTCGGAGGACTGTTCTCCTCCGAGCCCGCTACAGCAGTGTGACTGTATCTGATACCCGATGGGTCGGGTAGTAAAATATCGGGTGTAACAATTGCCCCACCAGCCCGACATCGGTGGGGCCGCAGCCGTCGGGTGGCGGGCTGGTCGAACTGCAGACCATTTCGATTTCGAATTTGAATTTTGGGGGTGAGGAGGAAAAAGAAGAAGGAAGGATCTGTTATATGCATAATCCGAACGAAAAAAGACAAAATAGAGGTCAGCGCACGCGGGAAAGCAGCAGTCGGCCATGTGCGGCCGTCAGACATTGTCGAGACTCGCCTTCCGCAAGGGCGATCTACGACGTGGCATTTGACTGAGATAATCGCGCCTGGGGAGCGCGATCCTGCCCTTTAGATCGCCTCTATGAGGCGCGATCAAGAGCAGAAATTACGTCCCATTATGCATCGCGCCTGGTGAGCGCGATCCTCTCTTTTGATCGCCACTCCCAGGCGCGATCAATCCTATTTTCGTAAACTCTTCTGCATCAACCCTATTTTTGCAATTCAGTTTCGTTTTTGCCTTATATAAAAAAATTTGCCTATTTTATTCTACTCTATTTAGTATTAATGGGGAAATATACCTACCTTCATTAAAAAAATTATTATTATCTACCTATATAAAATAAAAAAATATTTTTTTTGCCCATCACAAATTTTTATACCTTAGATACGCTCAAATCTCATCTCCCCAATCAATCCAGGCCATCCCATGTGACACACCTTTTCCTTTCTCTTTTCTTTCTTAACGTCCTTCCCATTTATTATTAGAACTAATATTATATTGAGATTATTTTTATATAAAAAATAATTTTGTGCTTACTATTAATTAGTTTAAAATTCAAGAAATTCAGCATTAATTAATGAAATATTGAAAAAAAAATCAACACTAATTCTAGAATTACTATGTAAATATATAATTATTTATATTCATTTAAACTAATAGTTTGAGAGGTAGAGTTTGGCATGTGATGTGTGTGAGAGAGTTATGTGGGTAAAAAAAAAAAAAAATAATAAGAAGGGCAATCTAGTATTTTAAAATGGGTAAAACATATTTTATGTTAAGTGGGTGGGTATAAAATATTTTATTCTTATAAAAATGGATATTTCATACAATTTTCTTCCATTTTATTGGATTAGTAAAATATATTGATATTGATATGATATATTTTTCACCCTTCAAATATAAAACATAAAGTGGAACATCAAATAATGAATTACATGATTTCATTTGAAGTGGGAGGGCTTGGTAGGTTCACATATCTTTTGATGAATAAATGTGAAAATAGGATTTATTTTTGCCATTGCACTTCAAGGTCCGGATTTAGGATATATACCAAAATTTCAAATTGTTAATGTTGTGTGACGAATAATCCATGCTAGACGAGGTTTGAGGCGACATCAATAGACCCGTATCTCGGCAATTCATAACGAACACATGGATACCCTTCGACGGAACGGGTCCCGACCTCGACATAAAAGATTGGCGTACCCGACAAACGATAGCCCGCCTCGGCCTAAAGAGCACATGACGAGGGCAAAGTCGGCCTCGGTAATTCAGTCTAGAAACAATGCGATAGAGATCGTCCCGAATGAAAGGACAAGACAACGGCCCACCTCGGCACCCTTCTAGACGAGGGTTCCACGTATTTGATCTTATCCTAGATAAAGCCAAATCTAGACGCCATCAGACAATCATTTCATTCTTGGTACGAGGAACAGTGAATCGACACCAACTCCAGAGGGACAAGCCATACTTATGGCATAAAATCTCCCAATCTCAGGAGCAATTACAAGCCACTTTCCACGTGACCGACTCATATTGGGCCGAACTCACCTACTCAAGGGGCCTCGACTCATTACTTGAAACTAGGGCCAGCCCGAGTAAAGTTAGGTTAGCCAAAGGGTATACCCTTGAGTTATAAATACTTGCTCTTTAACATTTAATACACAACAACTACTTCAAGCCCAAGTCTAAACAAAGACTTGACAAACCTTCTTGCATTTATTGTTTTCTGTTATCATTTATTATCAAATAGTATCGAGCAATAACTTATCTAATCACCCTAAAATATCAAGTTAGTTACTCGACCCGAAAACCACATTAATCGTATTTAGATACATATTTCGGGTAACAATAGTTAAAAAAAAATCAAAAAAAAAATTGAAGGAAAAAACAGGGGGTGTTACCGTCCTTTTCTCAACTCCCGTTTTTACTAGTGAACTAGTGTTTCTCCCGTGCGATGCACGGATTGAATATTATAATGTTTAAATGCGAGATTGTATAATGAACTAATTATAAAAAAATATTTGTATTAAATTTATTTTATACATAAATCAATTAATATGTTAAAATTATATTGTATATATGTGAGTATTACAATTATTTAATTAATCACACAATTTTTAATTATGTACTAAATTTACAACAAATACTAAAATTCATAAAAATAATTTTAATATTTATCAAACTTATATAGTCTAAATAAAAATTATTTAAATTCGATTAATCATATAGTTAAAATCAATAAAAACACTTTAAAAATAATAAACAAATATTTTAAACATGATTTTTCTTTTTATATGTGCAATATATATGTTAAATTAAAAGTGTTCAAAAGACAATTGATTTGATATATAGAGTATTGAAAATAGATTTAAAATAAAAAACTTAAAATAATTTTAAGATTATAGATGTAAAGTAAAATTAAATAAAATGGTAAAATTAATCCACTCTCTTTGATGGAGAGTGAGCCTCACTATTGCACCACAAAACAAGTGGACTTCACTTGCTCCAATAATAATAATTTTTTCTCTCTCCTTACTTCTATTTTATATATATATATAGATTTGGAAGTTCGGTATCTGTACTAGAAAAGTTGAAAGATAAGTAGATTTATCCTTTTTATTTTCTTAATTCAATTTTTCTTATTTTGAGAACAATTCGAAATAATTTTTTTGAAAGTCACGTAGGTACGCCATTCTCATTCTACTTAGCTAGTTCTCACCTACTACTAATTACTACACTTTTCATGTGAATTTTTTGAACTAAAAACCATGCATCTATAATAATTTCTCCAAATTATTATATTTCTACCTTATCAACATTGGTAATTATAGGTACACTTTAATAAAAACTCGCAGCGGTAATAACTCACAGTGACAAATTAATAAGATTAGTATAGTAAATCACATCTTAACAAAATAATTAACTAGAGTAAGTTTATGATAAAATAAAAAATACTTATGTAGCAAACCCAAGTCAATATAATTATTGAATATTGATGATACGATACTATATATTTAACCCAATGTTTGAATGATTGTAATGTGCAACTAGAAAAGGACAGGTCACCACACCAGAGTGTCTATTCTACATTCTGTGGTCAAAAAATAGTTTTGTATCGGAGTGATTTGCGTATTGCTGTATCTTGTAATTGAATGTTTCAATCTAATAATTGCAAATTTACAATAAATAGAAAGATTTACAAAATAAAAATACGATGTAAAATGAGTATTGTTAATACTTAATATACAAGTTTTTTTGTTTTTAACTGTTTTTTTTTTTTGGGAACCATAGTTAACACAATATATTGTTATAATAATTGAATTATAATTACAAAGTTGAAGTTTATGAAAACGGTGTAAAGGGAGGAACATACATTTATTTTTTAAATTCAATTTTTGAAATAAACCAGTTGAAAGAAAAAAATGGAGGAGTTAGAGCCCGTTTGTCTGAACTTATTTGAAACATCTTATAAACTCAATCTTATAAGTTGTTTTAATAGTTTATAAGATGTAATTTTAAGTAGTTTATAAATTGCTAAAGTGTTTAGTTAATACAACTTATAAGATCTTTGAGAGTTTATAATAGATATTTTTTAAATTTTAATTTTAATATAACATAATATATTTTTTAATTTTTTTATCGTTGAGAAGTTATAAGTTTTTAAGATGTTTAAAGAGCTTATAAACTCAGCCAAACACCCTCTTAATTTCACGAAAGCCCAAGTGGTTTCGAAATGTTGCATTAAATTCCCTCGTGATTTAAAAATTGCTTGAAATCCTTTGTGGTTTACTAAATACATCGAATTCTATCCATTTTTAAAAAAACGAATAAAAGATTTTTTCGGGTTTTTATTATGTCATTCATATTATTGTCTTAAAATTTCAATATTTGCAAAAATCAAATAAGAAAAATAAAAAAATTGGTAAAATCGTGAATTCATTTTTCTAAACTACAAATTTACAAGAGAATTTCATATAATATTTCGAAAGTATGAGAGGTTCCGTGCAATTAAGCCAAAAAAGCCATAGATTACACATATCTAAGAAAATTGAAAATTTTGAAAAGAAAAAATTTATATTATTTTTCCCCCTTAAAAGAGAAGAGGCATTAACTCCATTCAATTAAATAAATGGAAACTTGGAAAAACAGAATTATGGAATTTCATTATCTATAGAAATTTGTTTAATTTTACCTTATACAAATAAATGGAATATCCATATATATAATGTTTTAATGAGAAAGGGAAATAAATCTCCATTAGACATTCTCTCTCCTCTCCCTCTCTCTCTCTCTAGTTTTACTTTTCCTGACTCTTTCTCTCTCTTCACAGAGCAGCAACAATGGCGTCTCTCTTCCGAGACCGAACCTTCGGTCACTCCAAGAGAGACTCCTTCTCCTCCTCTTCTTCCATCACCACCACCGCCGCCACCGCCTCTCCCTCCTCCGCCACCTCCCGCTTCACCCCCGCCGCCAATTCCCCTGCTCTCTCTCCACTCCCGTCCCCCTTCGGCGACCTCACCCCCACTCTCACCGAATCCGACCTCCGCGCCTCCGCCTACGAGATCTTCCTCTCCGCCAATCGCGCCTCCTCCTCCAAACCCCTAACCTACATTTCTAACAACAATCACACTAGTTCGCCCACCAACGGCACTACTAATGGCAATTCGAATGGTACTCTCCAGAGGTCGTTGACGTCGGCTGCGGCGTCGAAGATGAAAAAGGCGCTGGGAATGAGATCTAGCAGTTCGAGAAAGAGCTCCGATTCGAACAATTCGGGCGGTGCGGGAAAACCGAAGAAGCCAGTAACTATTGGGGAGCTAATGAGATTGCAGATGAGGGTTTCGGAGGCTGCAGATTCGAGAATTCGTAGGGGTTTGTTGAGGATTTCTGCTGGACAGGTTTGATTTGCTTTAAATTTGGTTGAACTTGGTTTGTTTACGTGCAAATATTTTGATTTTACTTGTGGTACTATCTGTATCTTTAGGGCTTTGATCTAGGATCTGTGTTTTGGAGCAGTAATGATGAATTGAGAATTTTTGCTTTTGCTGAAGTGACAATTAAGAATTTGAATGTATTTATTATGTGGGAAAGTTGATACTCTTTGATCTATTTAACTTGATAGTTCAATGAAAGAGGAGATTTTCGTGATCTTAGAGTATATGTTGCTAGATTTTTGGATGAACTTTATTAATGGATGATTGATCATTTGGTTTTCTCCCCATTTATTTCCTGGTTTGTATTCAATCAGTATCTATTTTTGCATCTTCTCCAAGTTCCTAAATTGGATTTTGTGGTAAGTGACTGTAAAGATATTAATATATTTCTTCAGCAATTGATATATTTACTAGAAAATGGTGGTCAAGTGACACGTAGGGAAGCTGAGAAGTGAGAACACAAGTAACTTTTTTTTTTTTTTTGAAATCTTGTCAAGTTCTGGTCTTTCTAATTCAATTATCTTCAAGTTTGAGTACATGGTGAATTATCCTTACCAATCGTCGTAGCTTGTGCAGCTGAAGGTATTTTTTAAGCATTTGTGAGTTGTTTTATTTGCTGATTGAAGCATCAAACAGTTGAATTTGAACTCTAATTGCCAATTAAACGGATAGAATAATTTACACTCTTATGCACTGCTGACTTCAAAGACCTTAACTTTTGTTGCTGTCTTCTTCTGCATAGATTGATGAGTCCATCTTTGATGCTGTGTACTACCTGCCAAAGTGCATATTTTATCATTGACCTCGGATTTTTTTTTAATTAATATATGGATATATAATGAATCTTGTGAAACTATAATTGATTGCCTACAGAGAATTGTTTAAATAAACCCCATTATTTGCTTTGTGCAGCTTGGGAGGAAAAACGAATCAACGGTTCTTCCACTTGAGCTTTTACAACAATTCAAAGCTTCTGACTTTACTGATCAAGAAGAATATGAAGCATGGCAGAAGCGAAACCTCAGAATGCTTGAAGCCGGTCTTCTTCTGCACCCTCACATGCCCTTGGAAAGGGGTAATACAGCTGCTCAACGGTTGCGTCAGACTATTCACTCAGCCTTGGATCGGCCAATAGAAACTGGGAGAAACAATGAGTCCATGCAAGTCCTTCGTACTACTGTAATGGCACTTACGAATAGGACATCCGACGGAGCCCTACTAGAATCGTGCCACTGGGCAGATGGTATCCCATTGAATCTCCGTCTCTATGAAATGCTTCTAGAAGCTTGCTTTGATATTAATGATGAGACATCCATTGTTGAGGAAGTTGACGAGCTTATGGAACTTATAAAGAAAACATGGGGAATCCTTGGACTTAATCAAATGCTACATAATCTATGCTTTACGTGGGTTTTGTTCAATCGATATGTTGCAACTGGACAAGTGGAAATTGATCTACTGTGTGCCGCTGATAGTCAGCTTGCTGAGGTTTCCAAAGATGCAAAAATGACCAAAGATCCAAATTACGCAAAAGTTTTGAGTTCTACATTGACTGCCATGTTGGGTTGGGCTGAGAAAAGACTCCTTGCTTATCATGAAACATTTGACAATGGAAACATTGAGACCATGCAAAGCATCGTGTCCGTTGGGATATTGTCTGCTAAGATCTTGGTTGAAGATATATCCAATGAGTATCGCCGTAGAAGAAAAAATGAAGTTGATGTGGCTCTAAGCAGGATTGACACTTACATTAGGTCATCTCTCCGCACTGCGTTTGCTCAGGCAAGTTGAAGATGTGATTAGTATTTTGAGGTATAGTTGATGTGAAAATGATATAGGAGTCCCAACTTTCAAAACATGATAGCTTATAAAGGGATCACTTAACAAAATAATCCAACTTTTTGCTCTGAATTCTATATGTAATTGGTTACCTTTTTCATCAGCCCGAAACTAAGATCTCAAACCTTTTTTTATATATGACCAAAATTATATGTTGTACGTGTATGTGCACATAAGAAATTTAAAAAGCACTTGGGTATCTAATTAGTAACATATGTTGAATTCTGATCTTCAGAGAATGGAAAAGGCTGATTCAAGTAGAAGAGCATCAAGAAACCAGCCAAATCCCCTTCCTGTCCTTGCCATCCTGGCCAAGGATGTTGGTGAGCTTGCAATTAAAGAGAAGAACACATTTAGCCCTATCTTGAAGAGATGGCACCCGTTTTCTGCTGGTGTTGCTGTTGCCACTCTACATGCTTGCTTTGGGAATGAACTGAAGCAGTTTGTTTCAGGCATTACTGAGTTGACACCAGATGCTGTACAAATATTAAGAGCTGCAGATAAGTTGGAAAAAGATCTTGTCCAAATTGCTGTTGAAGATTCTGTAGATAGTGATGATGGCGGGAAGGCCATTATTCGTGAGATGCCTCCTTATGAAGCTGAAGGTGCAATAGCGAACCTGGTTAAAGTATGGATAAAGACAAGAATAGACTTACTAAAAGAATGGGTTGACAGAAATCTTCAACAAGAGGTACTTTATTCGAATCTTTTAGCCTTGGTTCGACAGCCTTGTAACTCAGGTTTCATGCGTATGCACAAAAACACTCATATACTAGCATCCACGAGCTTCAATAAGTATCCATGATTGTAACATATTAAAATTCTAAGCTAATTTTTGGGCTAAAAGGAATAACAGATTGTATCTAATTTAAATCAGAACCCATTGACTGGAATACCAGGTTTAGTTTGGTTTCAGTGTAAATCTTTTACACCATAAACTTTACACTTGGATTACTTATTTTTATCTTCTACTTAATAGGATTGGAATCCACGAGCTAATCAAGAGGGCTGTGCTCCTTCAGCTGTGGAAGTTCTTCGAGTAGTAGACGAGACATTGGAAGCATATTTCCTGCTACCAATACCAATGCATCCTGCACTACTTCCTGACTTAGTGACCGGGCTTGATAAATGTCTACAATACTATGCGAGTAAAGCAAAATCTGGCTGTGGTAATATTGCTAAGCTAAGAAGAATTTCACACCTGAAATTTCAGTGTTTTGTAATCGTTTTTTTTTTTCCCATCTGCAGGATCAAAAAACACGTATATTCCTACAATGCCAGCCTTAACCAGATGTACAGTGGGTACAAAATTCCAATGGAAGAAGGAGAAGAAGACGGCCACCTCCCAGAAAAGGAATCCTCAAGTTGCTACTGTTAATGGAGATGCCTCTTTTGGGGTCCCACAGATATGCGTACGTATAAATTCATTGCATAAACTACGGTCTGAGTTGGAAGTTCTTGAGAAAAGAATAATCACCCTTTTGAGGAACTCCGAATCTGCCCATGTAGAAGACTTCTCAAACGGTTTGGCGAAAAAGTTCGAACTCACTCCATCTAGTTGCATCGAAGCAGTCCAACAATTATCCGAAGGGCTTGCTTACAAAATCGTCTTCCACGATCTAAGCCATGTTTTATGGGATTCTCTCTATGTGGGTGATCTGTCATCTTCAAGAATCGAGCCTTTTCTCCAGGAACTTGAGCGCAATCTCACCATCGTTGCTGACACTGTTCACGAAAGAGTTCGTACACGTATTATTGCCGACATAATGAGAGCTTCGTTCGACGGTTTTTTGTTGGTTGTGCTTGCTGGAGGCCCAACTCGGTCGTTTACTAAGCAGGACTCACCCATAATCGAAGACGATTTCAAGGCCCTGAAGGATCTTTTCTGGGCCAATGGTGATGGTTTAACCGACGATATAATCGAAAAATTCTCAGCCCCAGTCAGAGACATTCTTCCTCTTCTTCGAGCAGATACCGAGAGCATCATTGAGCGATTTAGACGCGCGACTTTGGAGGCATATGGCTCGTCTGCCAAATCCCGTCTTCCATTACCTGCAACTTCCGGACAATGGAGCTCTTCCGAACCCAACACGTTGTTGCGAGTTCTATGTTACAGGAACGACGAAGCTGCGTCGAAGTTTCTCAAGAAGACGTACAACTTACCGAAGAAGTTATGATCAATCATCATCATCATCAAAGGATTCTGAAAATTTGCAGATTGTATCAGCAGCATTTTCTTGTACAGATACTCACTTGGTCTGCTTCTCCAGTTGGGGAAATTAAGTCTTAATATTCAAAAGGTTTGCGAGAGAGAGAGAGATTGCATTTATTTATTTGTTCTATATATTTATAACATGTATTTAGCCTTAGATGGCCTGCTATATTGATTCTTAGAAAAGACCCTATTATTCATTTGTTCTTTGTTGCTTTTCTGATGTCTATACACGTTGGGTGTGTTACTTGATGTAGACACATTTTCATCTATCCTTGTATAAATTTTGTGTGATCCTAAATTTGTAGTATTTTGAATTGCTATTTATAGTTATTTGCATTAATGCTAATATAACAGAATTTATCTCATATACAAAATTATATATATAAACACACATACACACACTTAAATTATGTAATTTATCTGATGTGTATGAAACCATTGAAGGCATAGTTTGGTCATAGTGCTCATAAATAAGTATTTAAGATACTAAAGTTACTAATCCACCACTAAATAAACCCATAAGCTTATATTTTATTTTACTTGTTTTTAAGAAATATTACACACTCAACCTTGCAAAAATGAGTCTTAATTCTTAATCGAACACTCTTGGAGCTATATTAAAAGAGTCGATTTTTGTGTGCACCAGTTGCATTTTGTAATTGGGTACACAGGTGAAATGTACAAATTAATATAATTTACACGTACAGATTAATATAGTAAAAATGTTTATGTTATTATAACTAAAACGTGAACTCTAGATTTAATTGAAAATGTAAAATGAAACATGCCGTCAAATATAACAAAAATATGATAAATGAATGTATATGGGATTTGGTGATAGTAAAAAGCTCACAAATTTAGTTTGAAGACTTCAATTGATCCATCTATTATCAACTTGAGCAAGCCTCTGAGGTCGAATTCTCTTCCCAAAAAAAGAAAAGAATGTAGTTTATTGCAACTTGCACAATTGTTTTGATAATCGAATTGGAAACCTCCATTTGTTAATGCGCTTTCTTAAATATTATTGACTTGAATGATGACAACTATATCACTCTACACATTCTTTAATTATATTATTACGACTTTGCTTCATAGTGACGATTTTGCATGTGCAAAATCTAACACAACTCCTTCAATCTAATTAGCTGTTGACGTTGTCGCATTTAAGATGTCGGTCACACAACAATGCATGTATTCCATTTATAAAGTCGTTAGTGTTCGTATTTGTGGTAAATAAGTGCGTAAAATAAAAGACGGGATTTGTTCACCCAATTCGTCGGGAACGACTACGTCTGGGAGCGAGTCAAGCCAGGAGTTTCACTAATGTTCTTGTGTATAAGTAATTACAATTATGAGTACAATAGTCTATTTATAAGAATAAAACTCTAGTTTAATATATAAAGCCCATTGGGTTATTGGTCCATTAGTAATGTCCACATCAAATCTTCTAGATTTGGAATAATAAATCTTCTAGATTTACAACACTCCCCCTTGGACATTACGACATAACATAAATGTCTTGTCTTAAAAACTCCACGTGCTAAGTATCGACCAAATAATAAGTTGGAGAGGAATGTCATCGATCTTCTAGATCAAATCTTCCAGATTCATTTCGGGGTTACCGCTCCCCCTGAAGACAACAACACTTTGAGTCTTTACATCCCAATACCACGAACGTACTTTTCAAAAGTAGACGCAGGTAAGGACTTAGTAAACAGATCTGCTAGATTGTAACTAGATTGCACATTTTGAATGACAATCACGTCACTCTTCTGGAGTTCGTATGGGTAGAAAAACTTAGGTGAAATATGTTTCGTCAGGTTTTTCTTGACGTACCCATTACTCATTTGTGCGATGCAAGCTGCGTTGTCTTCAAATATAACGGTGGGAGGTGTATAGCCTTTAGCGATACTACACGAGTCACCAATATGTTTTACCAAGGACCTTAACCAAACACATTCTCGTGCGGCTTCAAATAAAGCTATTATCTTTGAGTGGTTTGAAGACGTGGTAATCATGGTTTGTTCAACCGATCTCCATGAGATCGCGGTACCACCACAGAGAAAAACGTAACCAGTCTGGGGTATGGCGTTGTGGGGATCAGACAAATAGCCAGCATCCGCATAACCTACTAAGGCTTTGTCTTGGTTCTTACGGTAAAACAGTCCAAGATCTTGAGACCCTTGGAGGTACTGTAGAACATGCTTAACACCATTCCAATGTCTCCTTGTTAGAGAAGCGCTATGTCTCGCAAACAAATTGACAACAAATGCAATATCCGGCCGAGTGCAATTTGCGAGATAGAGCAATGCTCCAACAACACTAAGATAAGGAACTTTTGGCCCCAGAATTTCTTCTGAATCTTCTCTTGGTCTAAATGGGTCCTTATCCACTTCGAGGGATCGAACAACCATAGGGGTACTAAGTGGATGAGATTTATCCATGTGAAATCTCTCCAATACCTTCTTCACGTAGGTCGACTGGTGTATAAGAATTTCTTCTGGGAGATGCTCGATCTGCAGGCCGAGGCAGTACTTGGTTTTACCCAAGACTTTCATCTCGAATTCGGCTTTCAAGATTGAACTGGATTCTTTAATCTCTTTGCATGTTCCGATTATGTTCAGGTCATCAACATAGACGGATATGATGCAAAAACCATTATGTGATTTCTTCGTGAATACGCATGAGAAAACTTTATCGAATGTGTATCCCTTCTTCTGAAGGAATTCACTAAGTCGGTTGTACCACATGAGGCCCGATTGTTTCAGGCCATACAACGACTTCTGTAGTTTTATGCTATACATACTGCGGTTTTCACCATCCCTCATCTGAGGAATGTCAAATTCATCGGGGATTTTCATGTAAATATCGGCATCAAGTGATCCGTATAAGTACACGGTTACTACGTCCATTAATCTCATTTGGAGATTCATTTTAACTGCCAAAGATATCAAGTAGCGGAACGTTATCGAGTCCATGACAGGAGAATAGGTTTGATCGAAATTAATCCCGAGTCTCTGCAAAAACCCTTGAGCTACAAGCCTCGCTTTATATCTCTCCACAGTATTGTTTTCATTTCGATTTCATACAAATACCCATTTATATCCTACTGGGATAGCGCGCGCGGGTGTACGAACGATAGAGCCAAATACTTATCTTTTGTTAAGCGATGCGAGCTCTGCATCAATTACCTCTTTCCACTTAACCCAATTGGAGTGCTTCCGACACTCAACGATTGTTTTGGGTTCTGGATCTAGATCATTTATAATGGAAAGAGCAATTGACGCTGCAAATGTGTCGTCGACGACAGTAATATTTCTATTATATGTTTCTCCCGTATCTATGAAATTCATAGAGACTTTGACGTTTACGTCAACCAGACCTTCCTCATTTCCCAGTGTATTTGGGTCTGGTCGTTCCATGGTCCTAGTGCATTGAATATTTTGTGCACGTGCTTCATTTCTAGGACGCTCGTCTCCTAGAGACTTTGAGTTATCTAGACGAATCTCTTCTAGAGATTTTACATTCGACTGACCAGATTTGCTAGCCTTTTGTTTAGGTGTATTACTATCTCTTGAGGGTCCTTTGCGCTTCTGGCGCGTGGGGGCATGAGTACTTGTTTTGCTTGGGACCTTAATCCTTTGGGGAGCATTTACTGCAGGTATATGCGATTTGGTTACACCTCTATGGTCAGAGAACGCGCGTCTGGCAGATTGTTTGCTAGATTTTGCAAGTTAATGATCTTTTGAACTTCTAGTTCAGATTGACTCGTGCGTGGATCTAGATACTGAAGATTACTTACGTTCCACGTAAGCTCCCAGCATTCATTCAATTTTGAATTCGGATCTCCTCCTAATACCGGGAAGTAACCTTCATCGAACGTGCAATCAGCGAACCGGACCGTTAATTGATCCCCAGACAAAGGCTCGAGGTATTTCACGATGGATGGAGAGTCAAATCTGACATAAATACCGAGTTTTCTTTGTGGGCCCATAGAGGTCCGCTTTGGTAATGTTATCGGAACATATACCGCACATCCGAAAATACGCAGATGTGAAATACTAGGTTCTTTCCCACTCACTAACTATAGGGGGAATGATCATTATATGCAGTTGGACGAATTTGTATTAAGTGTGATGCATGTAGGACTGCATGCCCCCAGCATAAAGTGGGTAGTTTGGAGTTCATAAGTAATGGTCTCGCGATTAGTTTGATACGATTTATTAGCACCTCAGCAAGACCATTATGGACGTAGGGGACTGAATGCTCCACTTTAATTCCCAGGGCCATACAGTAATCTGTAAAAGCTCTCGAGGTAAACTCGGCAGTATTATCCATGTGAATAGATTGGATAATCTAGGGATTAAGCTCGAAGCTCGATCGTATTCGCAATGAGCTCTGCAGGAGCTTGATTGCGGGTAGACAACAAACAAGCATATGTCCACCTAGTGGAGACATCAATAAGGACCATGAAGTACAGAAATGGTCCTGATGCTGGGTGAATCGGTCCACAAATATCTCCTTGAATTTGCTTCAAGGAAAACTGGAGACCCTAGTCCAACCTTAGTGCGCGACGGGTGCACTATTAACTTACCCTTAGAACATGCATCACAAATAAATTTATCAACAGGAAGGATTCTATTATTCAAAATATTATGACTAATTGAATTAGATAGAATCCTACGTATCATAGATTGTCCTGGATGACTTAACCGCTGATGCCATAATTTAAAGAAGTCCGGGTCATAAAATTTCATACTCATAGCTAGATGGGAATTAGACGGTCGGATGTAGGAATAGTATAATTCGGAGGAGAAGGAATGAAGTTTTTCTATAACTTGTTTACGGCTACCTCGAGTAATAGTCATCAAAAGGTATTCGTTTATTGTTCTCAATTTCAGTTTCAATGTGATATTCATTTATCCTAATGTCTCTAAAACTGAGCAGGGTACGCTTAGATTGTGGAAACAATAAAGCATTATCGATTATGAGTTCGGTACCCACGGGGAGGATAATGGAAGCTCTTCCGGATCCCATTATCAACATACTATCATCGGTTATTGTAGTTATACTCCCCTAACGTTCTACCAAGTTATGAAAATACTTCCTATCTCTTAAGAGTATATGAGTGGTGGCGCTATCTACCAAACATAAATCACAATCTTAATCCATCATGCCAGAGAAAATAACCCAAACCTAATAGCTGATATGTTTACAAGCCATGTACAACAATATCCAAGTAAATTTAATGGACAACTTTAAGGTAAACACATCGAAGCTAAAATATAATATCTACCATAAAATAAAATATCCAAAAGAAAGGATCCAAAAACATAAATTGTTTTATCCAAAAAATAAAGTACTAAAACAATCAAATACACAAATCACTCATCATTTCCAAAGTCCTTGAGCTTGATGCCCAGAGGATCGACTTTGTCTTGATCAAAGTCTGCTTCAGGCAGGCTGGCATGGTGAGATTCGACCCTAGGGGCCTACCCATTGTCGTCCTTCTGCTGCTTTTGATAAGCCTCAACCAAGTGCTTGGGAGTGCGACACGTGTGAGACCAATGGTCTCTGCTTCCGCATCTTTAGCAGGAATGCTCAACCTTATCTTGATTGCCAGATTTTGAAGAGCGAAATTCGAGGTTCTGTGACCACCGGATGTACTACGACCTCGGCCTTTTGCCCAGATCATCTTATTATCTCTCCCCCTTCCACGTTAGAAACCAATCATATAATTGTCCCTATACTGTTGCCGGAGTATAAGGTTGCTAGCGTGGAATGTTGACATATTATTCTGCATCAACTAGGTTACAATACGGTGCAAAGCAGAGTTGTACTCCGTTATAGACTTAAGGTCTTGGAAACGGAGTCTCAACCAATCGTATTGTACCGGAGGAAGGAGTATATCATTTTGTTGTTGGAAACGGTCCTACATGGAGTTCCACAATATTCCGGGGTCCCTGAATGAGGATCTGAAAATTGAATTCCTCACTCAGGTGATTCATGAGAAAAATCAACGCTTTCGCCTTCAGGGCGTTAGTGGATTTCGAACCTTCGAGAATTGTTTCGCTCAACTCATTTAAGGCTAGATGGATCTCGACATCTAGCGCCCATGTCAGGTAGTTATTACCATCGAGAGCAAGCTCATCGAATTCTTTCATTGTAATATCAGACATTATTCACTACGATTTTAAAGTGACATGGTAAGAGTTGTGACCAATTTATTGACAATGGAGAAATAAGGATTTATTTGATTATTCTAGAGCACATAGAAGCAAGAATTGGGTGCCGTCTACCCAAAGTATAAATTACGGTCCGATAAGTACCGGATGCCGCTTACCCGGGCATAATATGCGGACTATAAGAAATAAACTATGTGCGGAAGGAATAATGCATGTAAGATAATTAAATCATAGATACATGCAAAATAATTTATTATGAACTATAATCACATGAAAATAATTTCAAGGAAAATTTACGACTTAATAAACATGCATATTCATGAGGCTAAATATTTCATGTATATTAATGAAATTTAACGAAATATTTTCAGGATTTTTAAAATAAATTAACTAGAATTTTGTGATACCCTAAAACGAAACCGAAATTAGATTAGGATTTCACAAAATTTCGACGGGAAAGACGCCACGTGCGACCGGGAGTGCACGAGAGTCGTGCACGGTACACGTAGCGGAAGGAGAGAGTTGAAAATGGAGGAAATTGAAAATCGGGGGCAGTTGCGTCCTGCAGGCACGATTGCCGTGGGTATTCGCTTCCCTAGGGCGCGACTCCCACCCCTGATCGCATCCTGCAGGCGCAATTGGGGCCGAATTTCTGGGAATCCCTCCGATCGCGACGCGAGCAGTGCGTAGGGGTTGCGCCGCCTCGACGCCGCGCACAGGGGCTCGGCAGGCGGCGCTCACGACGGAGGGCGACAGGCGGCGTCGCGCGCGGACGATAGGTGGTGTCGTGCCTCGACGCCGCGCACGGAGGCGTCGCACGGACAGCGCGCTGGCGGCGACGGGCAGCGTCGCGCGGGGTGGCGAAGGGCGACATCACGGCGGGCAACTGGCGGCGTCGCTGGGCCGCGTAGCAGTGCGCGACGGCGGCGCTCTTTGAGGCGGTGGCGAGTGCCCTTACACGCCGTTGACGGGGGGCGGCCGTTCGTCTTCGGGCGACGGCCGTTGCTCGTCGGTTCGATTCTCAATCCAAGATTAATTCAACTCGAAATACAATTTAATTCAAATTAATTGTAAGAACGAAAAACAAATTGAATCAATAAATCAAGTACACTTAAAACATGTGATTCATGGATTAAATAATTCTATATGAGAATTAATTCTCATAATTCATAGAGAATTAATTGTAGAGCGTACCGTTTAATCTCGGGCAGAGTCTCGTGCTGATAACGTGTTGTAAATAAGTGCGTAAAATAAAAGACGGGATTTGTTCAACCAGTTCGTCGGGAACGACTACGTCTGGGGGCGAGCCAAGCCAGGAGTTTCACTAATGTTCTTGTGTATAAGTAATTACAATTATGAGTACAATAGTCTATTTATAAGAATAAAATCCTAGTCTAAGATATAAAGCCCATTGGGTTATTGGTCCATTAGTAATGTCCACATCAAATCTTCTAGATTTACAACAGTATCAATTCATTCCCCTAAGCCTCTCTTAGAGATGCTCACGGTTCTGGAACTGCCGGTTCCGGTTCCGAACTGGCGGTTCCAAAAGGTCGAATGCAAGAACTGGAACCGAACCGGCGGAAAACCGGTTTCGGTTCGGTTCCCGAACCGGCGGTTCCGGTTTCGAACCGCCGGTTCGGCCGGTTTTCCAATTTTTTTTTTAGTTTTTTTTTAGTTTTTTTACTTGTATTATTTGGTTTTTTTAATGTAAATGCAGAATTGCAGATGAAAAATTTAATAAATAGAAAATAATTTCATTATTTAATTGAATTATTACAAAAGAATTGAACTATTACAACAAAATACAAATTAATAATTCTAATATTAAAATAAGTATCTATTCTATCTATTGAGTATTGACTAATGATACAAACTAATTGAAATATATAAATTTACAAATGAAAATATTGAACTATTCCAAAGTAGTAGAATTACAACTTAAAATTTTAAATTTTACAAAATAAATTTGAGGGAGGGGGAGGGGTTAAAGAAATTGGACTTGAGCTTAATTTTAAGAAATAAACTTAGAAAATTCTAAGTTTGAAACTTAAAATTAAGTTGCCTACGTATCCAAATAAAATTGGAATCAAAGTCCACGTAGTTCTCTTACCTCACTTACCTTTTTGGTTCCGGATCGATTCGGTTCCGGGTTCATGCATCACTCCCGGTGGTAGTTTCTTCGGAGTCTTCATCATCATTTTCAATGAATTCTTGAGCTCTCTTTTCGGCTCTTACCCAATCATCAAGCAAGCATTGATTTTCCATATTTTCAACGGTCATATTTGATCTCGTTGCATCCAAAGTGTAACCTCCCAAACTAAAAGCTTGTTCCACGGCTACGGTTGAGGCGGGAGATGCAAAAACTTCCCTTGCTAAACTTGCTACCGTCGGATAGACATTTTTCTTCTTCGACCACCACTTTAGTATGCTAAATTGACCACCATCTTCATCCTCATCAAACTCAAATCTAGAGGTTAGATAATGATCAAGTTCGTGATAAGGGTTGGTAGTAGACCTTGGACGTTTTTGCATACGCTCATTATAAAAACTCGATAATATTTTGTCAATTTCATTTGCATATTCACTTACCCTAGAACCCGATGAAGATCCACCGGCACCGCTACCACCAACATTAGACTCAAAATTGGGACCACTATATTCTCTAAATAAATCCATTAAAATAACTTTAATCTTACTAACAATCTCTTCCGGCTTAGGATATGCATCAACATCATCATCATCATCATTCGTGACCACAAGTCTATTAGGAAATAAAGAACTATAATACAAATTCAACAATAATAGTAATCCTTCTAATCTTACTCTAGGATCAAGTACTTTAGCAACCAAAAATAAATCGGGAATATGCGTAAAATATTTTTTCCATTTTTGCATCATAGAGAAAGTAGCACCATGTAATAAAGGATTTGTCATACTATCATTTAAAACATGAGCAACTTTAATACAATAATCAAGTGCCAAATTACTAGTAGGATAATAAACACCGGATAATACTTTTGTGGACTCATTAAAAATTCCCAAAATTTGACACAAAGAAGTGCATGAATCCCAATATTGAGGATATAAACGAAAACCACAATTTTCTTGAGAAAAAAATGTACATAAAGCTTCTTTATACTCCATAGACTCCTTTAACAATTTATACGTGGAATTCCAACGAGTTGACACATCAAGAGAATTTTTTTTGGGACGCATATGGTATGTTTTGCAAAAGTTTTTCCATTTTTTCATCAAAGTCGAACGTCTCGACAAATAATAAATAGCGGATCTAATAGGACCAACTTGTTCTTTCAAAGCTTCTAAACCATATTGAACACATAGATTTAAAATATGACACATACATCTAACATGAAATTTTTTTCCACCAAGATATGGTTGACAAATATTTGTAAGATCTTCTATACTAGCCATATTTGCACTAGCATTATCAAATCCAATAGAAAAAACTTTTCTAGTAAGAGCATACTCATTTAAAATATCATTCAATTTATCTCTAATATTTACGGCATTGTGTTCCGTATCAAAATCTCTATAAGCAATCAATCTTTTGTTAAGAGTCCATGATTCATCAATCCAAGTGCATGTAACTCCAATATAACTATATTTTTGAAAATTATCACTCCAAATATCCGCACATATACAAACTTTAACATTTAAATCGGCAAATAAATTAATCAAAACATATTTATACTCATTAACAACTTTAGCAACATCACGAGTAGTAGTATGACGTGAAACTTTTTTGCATGCGGGTTGAAGGCCAAGTTGGACAAAATCATTATAAAATGAGTTATCGGCAAATTGAAAAGGAAGGTGTTGTGTGCACACAAATTTAGCTAATAATTTTCTATATTTCATTTGATCAAATGCAAATAGAGAAAGGGGATTAGTTACCTCCCCTTCAACTCCTCCACCACCTCCGGTTGACGCCGTAAATCCATGACCACCAAGTTGTGTTTGACTTGATTCATAGTCATCTTTATCCGAGTGACATAATTTTATATGCTTCCGTAATGTTCCATATCCTCCTCCTTTCACAAAAGAATAGACAACGTTACAATAGTTGCAATGAGCGGTAAGTTTATTGTTTACCTCGCCGTTCACTTTTCTAAAGTGACGTGCAAAAATAGACGATTTAAGTGGTTTTTCTCGACTTGGAGTTGGAGTTGGAGTAGACCCGGTCTCGTTGGTTGGATGGTTTTCACTTTCTTGAGTGGGACGTCGTGGTAGCTCCTCGTTTTCAAGAGGATCCTCATAACCGGGACCAAGTTCGTGCTCGATTTCTTCTAAACTCCACTCGACCGGTGCCGATGGTGGTGGCATTGAATTTGGACGACGAACGGAAGAGGTGGTGGAAGAAGCTTTACCCTTTCCCTTACTTTGACGGCTTGCCATAATATTAATAATATAAATATATATGTAATGTAATGTAACTATGTAATTATATCAATATATGAAGGATAATATGTAATGTAATATAGTAGTATAGTAACTAATTAGATATATTAGAGAACTACTAATATGAAAACTTTGAGAATTGAGTGTGAGAGTTGAAAGAGATAAGAAGAGAAAGTAATGTTTGCTTTGGGGTGAATTTTGGAGTAGAATGAGGTAGTATTTATAGGAGAGGAAAGATTAAAAAAAAAAAATCTGCCGAAAACCGGCGGTTCGAACCGGAACCGCCGGTTTTGGTTCGAACCGCCCAGGAACCGGCGGTTACGGTTCCAAAAATTAGGGGAACCGGAACCGAACCGTGTAATTTATGGTTTCGGTTCCGGAACCGCGGAACCGAACCGTGTAATTTACGGTTTCGGTTCGGTTCCGGAACCGCGGAACCGTGGAACCGGCGGTTCCAGAACCGCCGGTTTCGGTTCGAACCGCCGGTTCCGGTTATTTTTGAGCATGTAGCCTCTCTCTTAGAATGTAGTTAAGGTTCTAATTTTGTGTATCCCTCCCGAATTATTTGCAATTAATGTAAAGGTAAATATAGATTTTATATGAAAATAGTTTATAATAAATTTATCATGAAATAATTTTAGAATATCAAATATTTGATTAAAAAATATTAAGAATCTCATCAGAAGTATAAAAAAATCGAGGTCAGTGATATCATATTTTAATTGTTGATATATTTTACCCCAATTTTTTATACTTCTGATGAAATTCTCTACATCCTTAATTAAATATTTGATAATTTAAAATATTAAATGAACATTTTTCATATAAAATTTTGCCTATAAAAGTAGAATTAATTAATTTTCAAAATTTTCTTTTCACAATTTTCAAAAACAAGCGATTCTAAAAATTTGTTATTTACACCCTCACTCTATCTCGTCTGGGGTTGTAAATACATGGGCCTAGTTTCCCACAATATGGATTGACTCTAAAAGAAATTCACTTTTATTTAATGAAGAGAAATTCTAATTTTTAACCTTAATATAGGATAGTCAGAAAGGATAAAATTGAACAACATGTCCTTCTTCGAAAATATCACATGTTCATTGATAGATACAAATATATATGTTTACAATTAATGCGATGGACACATAAACAAATATAAATATTCAATTAAAATAATAGTGAGTCATTTGCTTATATATCATTATCATATTGATGATGAACATATAAATTTATGTTCACCTGTGTACATGTGATCATTTCAAATCCTTACTGTTGATGGGCGAACAACTTCGCATTTAATCAACGAAAGATTATCATTAAACTTGATAACAGGACAGCAAATCAAATGAGCTAGCAGCCTCGTGGAGCGAACAGCTTTGTAGCGGAGCTAGCAGATTCGTAGGGCGAACAGCTTTGTAGAAAAGCACTAATGCGGCAATCAGAATTGTGGCGAGCAGCCTTGCAAAGAACAGCTGTGCCAGCGGCTCAAGCCAAAGTCAATATGGGCGAACAAGGACGTAATGGAGCGAGCAGAATTGTAAAATGATCCCAAGCGAGGAGCGAACAGCTCAGAACGCAAAGGACCATGACATCTAACGGAGACGTACAAGCGAGCAGCCGGTCACCGTCGAGAGCATCTCAGAAGTGCCAAAGACCAAGTACAACATGGGGAATCCCAAGAGTCACTAGCTTAGATATGGTCCAAGTGTCCTAACACTTGGCACCCATCCAATGAGTAATAGTGTAGATGTTGTACAAGTGTCCTAACACTTGGCAAAGATCCAATGGTTAAGCCATCAAGATGGTGACACATGGCCACTTTGTATGTCTATAAATACTCCCTTCTTGTACATGAAAAAAAGTGGAGAACAATTGAATACATAGCAAAACTCTTGCCAAATTCTTTCTTGAGCATTACTTAGCTAAATTTTATAATTTCTTGATCTTGTTTGATGATCTTGATTATAGAAAACAGCCACTAATCATCTTGGTTAGAAAAGATCATCAACAATTGGCGCTAGACGGAGGGTTCGAACCTTCGATTGTAGAAAAATTCGAAGAAAGTTTGAAGACTACCACCGGAATCTGCATAATCTCGCCGGAATCCGGGAAGAGGCTGCCGGAAAACAAAGTGCACATTTTTAGGAAAAAGATTTACAACACTTTAAGGGTTTTAATGCATGTGTGCATGAACTAGGGTTTTCAAACCTTCATAATCACACACAAGGCTAGTAACCCTTGGAAAAGGTGTTTGCAAGAACAAGATTACCTCATCCATTTGTTCATTATCTATACTTTGATAATCAAAATGGTTAGATCGCAAGAGGAACGACATTCGAGTATATCTCCAAGTCGTAGACCAAGAACTAGGGTTTCTTCCACCGAGGGACATGCACGGACAGTGAGAGCAACTTCGCAGAGGAATATACAAGTCACTATTGACACGATTCCACCGGAGGTTGAAGCTCTTGCTCAAAACCCCGAAGAGCTAGCAAAAACCATTGCTGTCCTTCAATCCCTGCAAAATCGACAAGCAGCAGGACCGTCAAGAGCACCCGTGGCGACCAGACGAACAGGCGAGCAGGAACGTACGGGCGAACAAAGAAGTAAAATGAGAGAAGATGCACGTCGGGACGAAGCCGACAGCGAGGAAGTTCGTAGAGGTAAAGGAAAAGCTCCACTGAGCGAGCGCCTAGGAAGCAAAGGAGAATCGTCATCAAGTCGAGCAGATGAGTCAAGCAAAAGTACTTCCCGAACAAGTGCTTTGGAGAGATTAGGGACAAGGAATATGAATAGGAGGGAGCCCTCCCGGAGGCATGAGGAGCGATCACACCATCCTGCTCGCCCATCAGTGCATGACCGAATCTGGAGGTCAGCTTTTGGCCGACTAGGGCCAAATGGAGCTAGCAACGCTGCTAGGAAGACAACTCAGGAGAAACGTCCCGTTGGCAAGGGACTGCATCGTGAAGAGGTCACTGAACCCAATCACGATGAACAGCCTTCCAACGGGAGGACTCCCCCAAATGAGTTGCAGGAAATGAGAAAGGCAATCGAAGAATTGCAGAGACAGTTGGAATCTCAGAGAGGTGTCGGATCAACCGTTCTCCCATCTTCCCCATTATCTCCGTCTATCCTCAGTGCACCGATCCAGAAGAAGATACAGTTTCCAGCCATCAACTTGTATGAGGGAACGTCGGACCCCCGCATTCATGCGACGAAATATTCGGATTTCATGATCTCAATGGGGGCAACCGACGCCACACAATGCCGAAATTTTCCACTCACCCTTGGAGATGGCCCGCACAGATGGTTTTCAGCACTGGCTCCTGGCTCCATCAACTCGTTTGCCCAACTAAGCAAAGAGTTTCTGTCTCACTTTTCAACTGTCGGGTCCTACTTGACCCACAGACACCGTCTGGCAGATATTAGGCAGGGAGACGAGGAGTCTGACAAGCAATTTCTGGAAAGATTTGATAAAGTCTTGCTGGAGGGCGAAATGGTGAGTGAGGACACGAAAATAGTGGAAGTGATGGCTGGTTTAAAGAAAGGGACGGACCTGTGGAAGGAAATGCATTTGACTTGCCCGAAAACATACGCAGAATTCAGGCACAAAGCAGGGATCCATGTGTCAATGCAGGAGGCCCTACACAGAGAGATGGGAGACAAAACTGATCCGAAAAAGTCTAACAAGAAGTCGGGAGGAAGTGATTACAAAGCTCCGAAGAACATGAGGTCATTCAATGATGGAGCTGAGTTGAAAGAAAAGTTGAGTCAAGTCCTTACTATGTCCGTGGATGCTGTGTACAACAACGTTAAAGACAGGGAGATGTTGTCAGAGCCGCGGAAGATAAGGCAAGAGAGAGGTAAGCTGAACCCGAACAAATACTGTGCATACCATCAAAGTATCGGCCACTTCACGAGTGAATGCCGAGACTTATTGAAGCAGTTGTGGAGGTTCTATGAGGAAGGAAAGTTGTCTGAATTCGTGAAGAGGGAACCAGGTAAAAGACCAAGGGCGCCAGTACAATCCAGTTCGGATGACGGAGACAGTGATGACCAACCAAACAAAGTTGGTAAGAGGGGAAGGAAGGTCCCAGCAGCCCCAACAAGGCATATCCCGGAAATCCTAATGCTGGAACCCACTGGGCCAGTAGGTGGTTGTTCTGATGGGAGACCACCTATGTCGAAAAGAAAGAGGAAGGCAGAGCTGAGAGCAGTAGATCAGGTAATGGAAGTGGGTGTAAATCCATCGACCAAACGAACAGGGGACCTGAATTTCTCAGAGAAAGACTTAGACGGGATACTTACTCCCCACAACGACTCATTGGTCATTTGCGCCAATATTATGGGGACAAAAGTGCACCGTCTACTTGTCGACACTGGTTCCTACACGAATATCCTGTTTAAAAGCACGGTGGACCAGCTAGGAGATTGCGCTGAGTACATCAAAGACTGTGATCACAAGATTGTAGGTTTTGGAAATGCTGTAACCACCCCGCTAGGAATAGTTACGTTGGCAGTCGAGCTTGTATCAGTCGAGGACCCGGAGAGGAAAATGAATAGAATGGTAGACTTCTTGGTTGTAGACCAATAGTCCACTTATAACGGGTTCCTCGGCCGTCCTTTCTTGCATGAATTCAAAGCAGCTGTTTCAACGTACTATTATTGTCTAAAATTTCCAACAAAGAAGGGTGCAGGTACAGTCAAAGGAGACCAAAAGAAAGCTCGTGCGTGTCTGTTGCAAATACAGTTGCAGGATCATCAAGTCAACATGGCGGACAGGTGCTCAGACAAGGACGGAGATGATAGCGAGGCCATGACTTCCGTTGATACTGAAATAATGGAAGGCAGCGAGCAGCCGCGCAACGACGAGCAGTCATGCACAGACAAACAGCCACGCAGCGACGAGCAACTGTGCGCAGGCGAACAGCTGCGCATTGACGAGCAGGAACGCGTAGGCGAACATATGGACGAGGACGAACAGAAGCGCGAGGACGAGCAGGTTGTCCAGACAAGAGATAGAGAGGCTGCTTGCCCAATGGACGTTGATGCAGAAGACATCGAGCCACGACTGGGAGCAGAACCGATGGAAACCGAGGATGAGCTAAAGACAGAAGGGCCCATTATTGACCCCAGATGGAAAGGCCAGAAACGAAGGGCTACCCCGGTTGAAGAGTTGGAAACTGTAAAAGTCGACCCGAACCAAGAGGGCTTAGAACTCTTCATAGGGTCCGAGCTACCAGAGCCGTACAGGACCAATATGATTGAGTTTCTTAAAGCAAACCTCGATGTGTTCACATGGTCGCATGCAGACATGGTGGGCATCAGCCCCGAACATGCCTATCACAGACTCAACATCGACCCGAGGAAGAAGCCAGTCCATCAGAAGAGGAGAAAATTTGGGCCCAACAAATACGAGGCGCTCGACGTGGAAGTTAAAAAGTTGCTGGATAACGACTTAATCAAACAAGCGTTATGCCCGCAATGGGTGGTAAATCCAGTATTGGTCAGGAAAGCAACCGGGGCGTGGAGACTCTGCATTGATTTCACAGATCTTAACGCCGCTTGCCCAAAAGACAACTTCCCATTGCCTCACATTGACCAGCTAGTTGATAGCACCGCCGGACATGAGCTGCTAACGTTCATGGATGCATTCGCAGGATATCACCAAATCGCGATGCATCCCGATGATCAAGAGCACACATCGTTCTACACCAACAAAAACTTGCTATGCTGGAAGAGAATGCCATTCGGGCTAATCAACGCTGGAGCTACATATCAGAGGCTGGTTAACAAGATGTTTGATGATCACATCGGGAAGACGATGGAAGTATATGTGGACGACATTGTTGTCAAGAGCTCAAAAAAGGAAGATCACTTACAGCACCTGGTTCAAACATTCGAGATACTTCGGACCTACAATATGAAGTTGAATCCCAAGAAAAGCAGTTTCGGAGTCCATTCTGGGAAATTCTTGGGACATCTGGTTAGTCAACGAGGAATTGAAGCAAATCCAGTGAAAGTGAAAGCAATCATGGAAATGCAACCACCTAGATCGGTAAAAGAAGTCCAACGACTAACCGGATGTCTAGCAGCCTTGAACAGGTTCATTTCGAGATCGGGGGATAAGTGCAGGCCATTTTTCGAGGCCATCAAGAAAGGAAAGTTTCAATGGACAGACGCCTGTCAGCTAGCGTTCGAGCAATTGAAAGAATATCTCAGCGATACGAAAATTCTTGCCAAACCGATCCCAGGGGAAAAGTTATACTTGTACTTGGCAGCTTCAGAAGAGGCAATCAGCTCAGTGCTCGTTCGAGCAGAAGGAAAGTTCCACCTACCCATTTACTATGTGAGTCATGCCTTGCACGAAGCAGAGCTCAGATATTCACCAACAGAAAAGCTAGCATATGCGCTGGTGATGAGCGTCAGAAAACTTCGTCCATATTTTTTCGACCACCAGGTGGAAGTGTTGACAACGTTCCCGCTCAAGCAAATACTGCACAGACCCGATGCGGCTGGTCGGCTCCTGAAATGGTCCTTGGAAATCAGTCAGTTCGGGATTTCATATGCTCCTCGAACAGCGATCAAGGGGCAAGCCTTAGCAGACTTTATAGTCGAACTGACTTTCCCCCAAGATCCAACGAGAGGACATAGCCATCCCTGGCACATGTATGTTGACGGGTCGTCAACTAATACAGCATCGGGGGCAGGTATAGTCTTGATAAGCCCAGATAGGCAAGTTTTTACTTCAGCAGTTCGATTCGAGTTCATGGCGACGAACAACGAAGCAGAGTACGAAGCTGTGATCGTTGGGTTACGCCTAACATTAGCAGTTGGAGTACGAAGGTTGCAAATCTTTGGAGATTCGCAATTGATCGTCAACCAGGTCCGAGGAGAATATGAAGCAAGAGATGAAGACATGGTTTTGTATCAAAAGATTGTTGCTCACTTGGCCTCCTTGTTCGAACAAATATACATTGAACAAATACCAAGAGACAATAATGCTCAAGCAGATGCATTAGCCAGGCTAGCAACCAGCACCGGACCAGCAGAATTGTCGGAAGTGACGCTAACAAGAATGTCCAAACCATCAACCGAAGATTACAAGATCTATCAGATCAACGAAGATTTTGAAGAAAATGACTGGAGGATGCCGATCATTGAATATTTGCAAAACGATAAAAAACCAGACAACCCATTTGAAGCTAACAAGTTGGTTAAAAGAGCGGCAAGATACACCATGATGGACGGACAGTTGTACAAGAGAGGAATTTCGCTCCCACTTCTGAAATGTTTGGCTAAGGGGCAAGGACAGGCAGTACTGAAAGAGATCCATGAGGGTGTATGCGGAAATCATGCCGGAGGACGGGCCTTGGCACATAAAACAATAAGGCAAGGATATTACTGGCCAACTCTCCTCCAGGATGCGATCAAGATTGCCCGAACTTGTCATAGATGTCAATTGTTTGCCCCAAACATTCACAAACCCCCACATGAACTGATTTCAGTCAATAGTCCATGGCCGTTCGCGAAATGGGGAATTGACCTCATTGGGCCTTTTCCCCCGGGACAAGGAAATGTTCGATTCGCGGTGGTGGCTGTTGACTACTACACGAAGTGGGCGGAAGCAGAAGCACTCGGGCGGATCACACAGGAGAAAATGATCAACTTTATATGGAAAAACATTGTTTGTCGTTTCGGGGTCCCTCAGGCGATAGTGACGGACAACGGAAGACAGTTTGAAGGAAAAGAGATCAGAGATTTTTGCGAAAAATGGGGAATAAAGAAACATTTCTCGACACCATACCACCCCCAATCGAACGGCCAAGTGGAAGCAGTAAATAAAATAATCAAGCATATACTGAAGATTCGTTTGGTTGACAAACAAGGAAAGTGGTCAGAAGAGCTACCAGAGGTGTTGTGGGCATACCGAGTATCCCACAGAACAAGCACAGGCGAAACACCGTTCACAATGGCATTCGGGACAGAAGCAGTAATTCCGATTGAGCTAAAAGTCCCAACAAAACGAACAGCTGCGTTCGACGAAGAAGCAAACAACTCCGCAATGGCAGCAGAGTTGGACTTGCTTGAAGAAAAAAGAATAACAGCAGAATTGAAAAATGCGATTTACAAAAGAAGAGCAGCAAAGTACTACAATTCTCAAGTAAAAGCAAGAGAATTCGAAATTGGGGACTTGGTACTCCGAAAAGTTTTAATACCACCAGGAGTATTTGGCCCGACTTGGGAGGGCCCATACAAGGTGACGAATAAGTGGCACAACGGCACATACGACCTTGAAGACATGGAAGGCAAGTCGTCCCAATACTCCTGGAATACAACTTTACTCAAGAAGTACTACCAGTGAAGTCCTGTAAGTCTTAGAAAGTTTGTAAATAGATCCTTTGTAAATTTTTGAAATTTTTGCGCAAGTCTATAAGCGAGCAGATTTGCATTTATCTTACTAGGCGAGCAGAATTGCATTTATCTTTTGTCTTGCTGAATTTTAGTTTTTGAGCCTTAAGTCCAAATTACTCAGTTGCTCGCCCAAAAATTTGCAAAATGCAAGTCTGTTATAAGACGAACAGAAAAGCTTATTAAAAGCAAAAATAAGGCTAAGTCCATAACGGACCAATAGCCCAGATTAATGCAAGGCCAAGTCCACAAGCGACCAAAATGGCCCAAACAACTAAAGGTCAAGTTCTATAAGAACCAAATGACCAATTTAAAATTTAAGTGTTTACCTTAAGAAAAAAGGAACACTTAGAAACTGTCATGAGCAAAAAGCAATAGGCGAGCAACTAAGACAAAAAAAAAAAAAAAAAAGAGGCGAGCAGTTAAGTAAGGTAAATAAAGAGGCATAAGCTTGTAGACGAACAAAAAATCTTCATATCATTAGATCAAAAAGTTTTACAATAGGAGTGAGAAATACAGAAATGTTGTATGTCCTATTGTAAGAAAAACAAAGTCTTCAAGGAAGAGGTGGAGGAGCATCTTCAGTTCTGGTCGCCGGCGCGCTCGGCTGCTCGCCCTGGGCACTTGTGCCAGCCCCGTCTATTGGCGTTAGGGGAAGAGACGCCAACCCTTCGAAAACCTCATCGGTGGCCGCCGCGCTGGTCGTCGCCGGAGCAGGGTCAGGCTGGCCACCATAAGTGGGGGCAGCAATGTCAACCTCCTCGCCGAAGACGTCCAGGGGGAAGCCAAGATCGGCCAGATCAGAGACGAACAGAGTAGAGCCAGGAGCAGGGGGGTAATTCTTAACATATTCAATAAAGTCCGCCTTCACCGCATCACGAATATCTTGGTTGTGATTATGGGCGAAGTGAACAGACCTCAAACATTCAGCAAATGCACAGATATACCCAAAGTTGGTCTTATCCAACACTTCCTGCTCATGGACCTCGTAGTCGATCATATCCTTGCGCTCCTCCTCCAACCTCTTGATGTGCTCCTCGGCAGCGATCAGGCGAGCAGACAAGTCTGCTCGCTCCTTTTCAGCTCTTTCAGCTCTCAAATCTGAGGACTTCACCTCCAGCATCATCTTCTGAGCCTTGTCCAAGGCACTCTTCTCGCCGGCCAAGGAGGCCTCCATCTTCTTCTCCATCAAGGCCAGCTCCTTAGCATGCTCGGCCTTGCATTCTTTGATGGCGGAGACTCTCTCTTCATCCATCTTCTCCACGCGACGGCCCAAGTCGCGGTTTGTTCGCTCAAGATCCAGGACTTGATCGAGCAGCATCTGAGATTGGACCAACTGGTGGCTAGCAGATTGGCCACCTACAAGGGTGCTCGCCGATTTTGTCCAAGCTCTTGGAACCATCTCAGTAGCCCGGCGAACTGGTAGATCTGGGATGTCACGGAGCGAGGAGGGGGCATTTTTGACCACGGAGAGGTGGTGGAGTGTTGTCCCTCGGCCGGGGTAGAGTGTTGGGTTGTACCTGACGAACAAAAATAAATGTTAAGTGAGCGAACAACATGGTATTAAGCGGCGAACAATAAGAAAGTCAGGGACGATTAGCTTACTCCTTGATTTTTACTGGATCCCAACCCAAGTAAGAAGTGTCCCTGGGATTGTCCACTGTCTTGGTCGCCACCAAACCGGCGACCACCTGCTGTTCGTCCACTACTTCCAGTGAAGTGGATTTCGGAGTAGGGGATCTTGGAGTAGTGTTGCTCGCTTCCCCAGCAGTTTTTGACCGCTTTGAGGCGCGATCGTCTCCGTGAGCGCCGCGAACGTCATCGCCTCGCGACACCTTTTTCCTCTCCCTCTCCTTCTCCCTCTCCTTTTCCTTCCTCGCATCCCGTGGAGAGGACGTAGTCTTGGCCGCTGGTTTGCGGCGACCAGCTCCGGCTGCTGGGCGACCAGTGGGGTTCTCCCCTGCCCGGAGGCGCATGATGGCGAGGGGAGGGTCCATCTTTCTTCTTGACGCTTCGGCCATCTGTTTAACTCTTCTGGCGAGCAAATAATACGATTCAGGCACAGCCGGGATAGCAACAGTGACTTGTTGATCTGACAAGAAAAAGACAAGTGTTAGGCGAGCAAGAATGATGGACGAGCAAAAATGATTGGCGAGCAAAAAGTTACCTTCTGGAACGATGGCTTGAGCTTCAAGATGGTGAGGACTCGTAATCAAACCAGCAAGTTTGCGACAGTGAGCTTTCGAGAGATGGTGTATGTCGCGACTAGCAACGTCGCGAAGAGAGATGATGGCTAAGGTGAAGAGGAACTCGTCGCTGATGTCGGGGTGCCCCCACTTCAAGTTCCTTGGACCTGCAAAACAATGAAAAGGATTAAAATTAGTCCTACTTATGAATTAGCAAGACAAAATTAGCCCTACGTTTGATTTTTCCAAAGCCTTCAGGCGACATGATGCGCGCCTGCCCGCCAGCAAATCCCTCAGTTGCTCGCCAATCCCCACCAATGAAGAAGAATTGGCAATGCCAACCCTTAATCTTGTTGGGAACACCCTCAACGAGCTTCAATCCGGTTTTCGCCTTGGCGTAATACCAGCCAGCACCATCCTCGGAAATGGTCAAGGCGTAAAGGATCTCCGCGGTTGTTATCTTATTCTTGTAGCCCTCAAGACCAAAGAGAGTCATGAAGGCTAGAAGACTACTCCAACCATTTGGAGTAATTTGGGTGATCGCCAGGTTCATGTCGGATAGGAAGCGGCCGATGAGAGGATGAACGGGGAGAGGGAAACCCGTGTTCAACACATCCAAGTTGATCGCCGTGCAACCAGGTGGGGGGCGATCAACAGTCTCTCCCTTCTTCGGCACATACATGAAAATGTCATAAGGAATCTTGTATGTTGCACGAATGCTCGCCAGATCTTCCTCAATGACAACACTGGCAACTTTGCTCGCTGCATAGTCCCCATCCTGAGCTTTCATGATTACCCTCGATGTGGGGGCAAGAGTCTTCGAATAGCGAGCAGAATAGTCTGCCCACTCGTTGTCGCGAACAACTCCTTCTGGGATCCGGGATTCTGGCGTAGTTTGAGAGATGGGGAAATTGATTTCCCTTAAAAATTCCCATGAAAGCATAGGACCTTCTTGCTCGCCAACTTGCTGCTCGAGGTCGATTGAACCCTCTATCTCCGCGGCCACTTCGGCAGAGTCTTCGCCAAGGTCGGAGGACGTCTCAGGTTCGCGAGCAGGGTGGTGAGTCTCTTCTTGATCGCCAGAGCGGTCAGCGGCGCACATCTCTACCGAGCGAACAACGGAGCTTGCATCGGAGTCCGTGTCTTCGTCCACCAACAACGAGCGTGGGTTGTTCGCCAACACTTGGCGAACAGATCTGCGCGGAGAATCCAGATCTGCGGGTCTCTTTTCCGGGTTTCGTCCGGGTCCGGATTGAGAAGAACTCGAGGGGGAAAATTCCATTTGAAATAAGAAATGAAGAAATGTGGTCAAGTGTAAGGCAATATATAGACGATGACGGCGACGGAGGAATTACGATGGCGACGGCGTCAACAGTACGGCGGCGTTCGCGGCCGGAGTTACAGTCGCGGTTACAAGAAGTGCGAAAAAATAGAGATAATTTACAAAATTAAAGAAGAAAAAGGAACGTAGGATAGATTACCTTCGAAGAAATCAAAATCAGGGGCAAATACGGAGGAATCTGGGCACGAGAATTACAAGAAGGAAAAGCTTGAGAAGTTATCAATGGCGAAAATCTGAGAAATGCAGAAAGAAGAAAGAAGAAGAAAGTGACGCCTATTTATAAGGATGAGGCTGGGTCGAAAATGCAATTTTCGCAAAATTCTGTAGGCCCCTATGAGCAAATTGGAGGTCGCGCGTGACTGATGCGACGCCTCGCATTCCGTGCCTCGGGAATCCAACCGTCGCGACACGAAAGGGCGTTCGCTGCTGATCGCGCACTAAAGTTCCCATTACTCGTTTGCTCGCCCACGCGGATGCTCGCCCATGTAGCTTACTATACTCTCTTCCTACTCGCCCATTATTCGAAGATGAAAATATAGCTTGGTCTCAGTTGATCACTCCATATTCAACATGAGACCAAGCTAGGGGGCAATTGTTGATGGGCGAACAACTTCGCATTTAATCAACGAAAGATTATCATTAAACTTGATAACAGGACAGCAAATCAAATGAGCTAGCAGCCTCGTGGAGCGAACAGCTTTGTAGCGGAGCTAGCAGATTCGTAGGGCGAACAGCTTTGTAGAAAAGCACTAATGCGGCAATCAGAATTGTGGCGAGCAGCCTTGCAAAGAACAGCTGTGCCAGCGGCTCAAGCCAAAGTCAATATGGGCGAACAAGGACGTAATGGAGCGAGCAGAATCGTAAAATAATCCCAAGCGAGGAGCGAACAGCTCAGAACGCAAAGGACCATGACATCTAACGGAGACGTACAAGCGAGCAGCCGGTCACCGTCGAGAGCATCTCAGAAGTGCCAAAGACCAAGTACAACATGGGGAATCCCAAGAGTCACTAGCTTAGATATGGTCCAAGTGTCCTAACACTTGGCACCCATCCAATGAGTAATAGTGTAGATGTTGTACAAGTGTCCTAACACTTGGCAAAGATCCAATGGTTAAGCCATCAAGATGGTGACACATGGCCACTTTGTATGTCTATAAATACTCCCTTCTTGTACATGAAAAAAAGTGGAGAACAATTGAATACATAGCAAAACTCTTGCCAAATTCTTTCTTGAGCATTACTTAGCTAAATTTTATAATTTCTTGATCTTGTTTGATGATCTTGATTATAGAAAACAACCACTAATCATCTTGGTTAGAAAAGATCATCAACACTTACCCTTTGTCCTAATTATCAATTTATCACTACCTATTAAATTTATGAATTTAGTTTTAGTTGTCTTTTTTATAAAACCATATAAATAAACAATGTCATAATACCAAAGAGATGACTAATTTTGTTAATTGAGGTTTAAGAGTAACCAGGTGGCTTAGCCCACCTGGCCACCAGGTTCCTCACTCTAGTGAGTGGCCTGGGTTCGATTCCCTTTGGGAACGAATTGGGAGGGAGTTATAAGGTAGGCTTGGAGATTTCTGGGAGTGTATGGCGACTTGGTGAACTAATCTAACTACTAACAACTAACATTTACCGATAAAAAAAAAAAATTGAGGTTTAAGAGTAGGACTCCTCTGCACAGAGTGCATTATGCAATTTTAATATTTTATCGGACAATATCGATTTTTTTTCCATTGAAAAGTGTGCACTTTTAAGTTAAAAAAATTAAAACTATTAAAAAATAAGACGAGCTCAAGTATAAAAATCTTTGTTAGTGCGTAAACCGATTTTATGCCAACACTGATAAATACTAGAATAAGCTATATTCACCGAGCCAAGAACACTTAATCGTTAATTAAATGATAAAATGTTGAAGAATTTGACACCACAATAAATGAGATTGGAACACAACTGCAGGGCCAAAAGTTGCTTCTAGAAATTACATGGAACATTTTTTTGTTAGGAATTTGAGAAATTTCATTGTTGGGTTAAATCTCATACATTTGTGGATGGTCTTCTCAATTCTATTTGCAAAGTGCATTGCACTAAAAGTTCATCCACCTTTCCTATTTCATTTTACAACTTGATGTAAGAAATTATTTCTTTTCTTTAAACACTTTGTAATTCTTTTACGTAACAATCAAAACTCTTCCGAGTTGACCCTGCAACTTCTGAAACAAAAACTCCCAATGAATCTCCCTTTTACACAAAACAAGAATGCTTCATCAACAAAACAAGAAGGTTTACAATTAATTCCCAACCAGCTAATGCTAGATTCAAGGACACATTACACTTTTGCCAACTCTATAAAACAAGACCATCTCCCCTTCACCAAAATTCACACAAACAAACTCATCCCAACTCCATACATCGTCGATCATGGTTCGTCTATTGCTATCGATTCTCGTCCTTCTTCTGGTGGCCGTTTCCGAGGCGGCCCCCAAACCTAAGAAGGTCAAGTGTAAGGACAAGAAATCCCCTTGTTACAAGAAGGATCTTTACTGTCCCGACACCTGTCTCCGCGGCTGTTTCGTTGACTGCTCATCGTGCCAAGCCGTTTGCACCCCCCCACCACCACCCCCGCCGCCCCAACCACGAAAGGTTAAGTGCAAAGACAAAAACTACAAAAAAACATGTAACAAGGACCTCTATTGCCCCACCACCTGCCCGAAGACATGCATTGCCGATTGCGCTACGTGTCAGCCCCTTTGTCCCGTTTATCCGCTTCCACCTCCGTCTCCTCCACCCGTGACTCCTCCTACTCCAGCCCCACCGACAAATTCCACCCCACCGGCATCGCCTCCGGATAGTTCTGAGGCGGCCGCAGGGAGTAGGGTCCGTTGCAAAAACAAATCGTACCCAAGCTGCTACTATCGGGAGCATAGGTGTCCGGCTGCTTGCCCTGATCGTTGCGAGGTCGATTGCGTCACCTGCAGTCCTGTGTGCAGTAAGTTTCTACTCCCTCAGTCCCTGAAAAATAGTCGTAATTGCCTTATTAGGCCGTCCCAAAAAATATAGTTATGTTATCTAAAATGTAAATAATAAACGTTACCTACACTTTTCAACATACATACATAACATTTTTAAAATAATTTATTTAGTACTTGATGTGACATAATATTCTTATTTTTTACCTATTATATCAACTTTTTACATATTTTGGGGGCAGGGGGAGTAATTCATAATTTCACACTACAATTTTCTCTATACACGCCCCGACTTGTTCTAAAAGTTGAAAGCACCCTTAAATGACTTTACCTCTTTTTTATTTTCGTCCTACTAACTTTCAAATTTTGATTTTAATCCTATAATTTACATACTTTTTTTTTTCGTCCTGCTGACTCTCAAATTTTGATTTTAGTCCTGTAACTTTACAACTTTTTTATTTTAGTCCTGTAACTTTATCACTTTTTTATTTTAGTCCTAGGTTATAGGACCAAATAAAAAAAAATACAATTTACAGGACGAAAATCAAAATTTAAAAGTCAGCAGGACGGAAATAAAAGAGGCAAAATTAAAAGAAATTTTTTTTTTCTCTATTCTCAAATGCCTCGAATACCATTTTCAAGATCGAAAGTTAGAGAAAAAACGAGCTTAAAACGAAAGATACGAGTCATAGAAAGCATAACGACGTTTTTCGTCGGATACGAGGCCATTCGAGGGGCGTTTTCGACGTTTTAAGAACCTTATATGAAAAATTTCTAGCTTGTAACATTTCTGAATCCTGTGATCAGACTGCAACATGCCTGGAGCAGTGTGTCAAGACCCTCGATTCATCGGCGCGGACGGGATCACGTTCTACTTCCACGGCAAGAAGGACCGAGACTTCTGCATAGTTTCCGACACCAACCTGCACATCAACGCTCATTTCATCGGAAGGAGAAACAAGAACATGGGCCGGGACTTCACCTGGGTTCAGTCTCTCGGAATCCTCTTCGACAGCCACCAAATCCTCGTCGCCGCCAAGAAGACCGCCACTTGGGACGACTCCGTCGACCGCCTGGACCTCTCGTACGACGGGACACCCGTCGTACTACCCGAAAACGAGGGCGCGAAATGGCAACCGGAATCGGCACCGGGAGTAAGCATCTCGAGGTCCCGCGATACTAATGCCGTGATCATCGAAGTGGACGGCAACTTCAGGATCAGAGCGGACGTCGTCCCTATCACGGAGAAAGATTCGACAATTCATAAGTACGGAATCGAAAGTCAAGATTGCTTCGCTCACCTTGATTTGGGATTCAAGTTCTACTCGTTGAGTGGCGATGTGAACGGAGTCTTGGGACAGACTTACGCGAGCAACTACGTCAGTAGGGCGAAGATGGGAGTCGACATGCCCGTTTTAGGAGGACAGGTGGAATTTGCGTCTTCGAGCCTCGTCTCCACGGACTGCGCCGTTGCCAGCTTCAAGGGAACTCAACTGACCTCTTCGAACGGTATTCAGTATGCGAATTTGAAATGCTCGAGTGGGCTCGATGGCCGTGGAGTGGTGTGCAAGAGATAATTCGACTTTCTCTCGAATGCTCAAATAACACATTTGAGATTAGTCGATTTTCCTAAGCAATAAAGATATAATAACGGCAGATTTACCAGCACAAAATAAGTACTGGTGTATGAAATCTAGCTGAGAATAAGTTTCTGTATATGAATTACTTCCATTGAATTAAATTTCATTATCATTTTCTGAACAATTATATGTGACATTAACTGTACTTCATTATAACACTATATCTACGCCTGAACACTTATATACTCCCTCCGTTTCAAAATAAGTGTTGTTCTAGAGATTTCATATCAAATTAAGAATTGTAAATTTTGACATACATACCCCACATAAATCTCTAAAAGATCTATCATATTTTGATAATCTCTAACAGTTATGTTACATTTTAATATAATCTCTAAAGGAACTCTTATATTTTGAATTCGAATTCGGGGTAAATTATGAAAAAATAGCTAAAACGACATTTATTCTGAAACGAAATTTAAGTTCTAAAACGACACTTATTCTGAACCGGAAGGAGTATTTTCCTAATACCAATAGACAGAACTTTTCTTACTGTACTAGCCTATGATTTTAACATAACAAATGAAACATCAACATAGATCAACACTAGAAAAGAAAGATGCAGTCTTTATTCAAGAATTGTTCAAAGTAGCTATAACTTCAAATTTGTTTTACACTAACTTCACCAATATTCGTATCTTTCGTCTAATAAATGATAGTATAAATCTAAACAAGCATCTGATAACAATCTCAATATGCAAGAAAGTAAAGATCAACATAAGTAGTACAAAATACTTTTAGAAAGTATTTATACTGACCGGCTATAGTATTCATTCGGTAGTTCTCGTAGTAGCATTCGAGTCGACGCACTCTTTGACTATCTCTTGAATCCGTCTCTTCAACAGCTTATCCTTTACACCAGCAAGCATGTTTCGATAAAACATTTCTAGACGCGCTAGCTTTCTATGATCCGATGCCTCCAACATATTCTCCCACTCTTTCCCGATATCAAACGAACCAGAGCTTTGGACAGGCTTCGGAATTTCATTCTCTTCGAGAGGCGTCCCATAAATCGAGCCATGAAGTAAGCTCGCATATCTTTCCATCATAGAAAGTTTCGATTTAAGAAGCTTCATCTCCTCCATTGCAGCAGTCAGTCGTTTCTCCGTTTCCCCACTTTCCTTTTCTTCGACGTTCTCTACTTCGACAAAATCATCCTTAAGCAGTGGCCATAACACTACGGTTGGCACGTAGATATCGACGGTCTTGCCATTTCCGAGGACCCCACTACGGCCCCTGCCCCACGACCAAAGCTTATACCCGGAATCAGCAACGAGCACCGTGTGGGCCGCCCCACATGCAACTTGCAGAGGCCCCAGAAATCTACGGGCCCCACGTACTGCATTACAAGGAATCAGCAACGGAGAGAGAGCATCACCGGAATCCGTCCCGGTAAACCTCGCATCGGGACATAGACCTAGGCCTTTCTCCATCCCCCAAGACCACACTTCTCCAGCAGACGAGACCACGCTCGTGTGAAATAACCCACAGTCGACCGATAGTAGGAATGTGCTTTCGGGCAATCCCTTTACAAGCTCCGGGGACGGTAAACTTTGGGTCGTTCCATGACCGAGCTGCCCGTTATCTCCCAAACCAAACGTCCAGCAAACACTTTCCAAACCGTCACTTTGCCTTTTCCTCCGAGCTAATAAAGCCGTATGAAATGCACCACACGCTATATCGTAAACCTCCCAAGACGACTCGAGGTCGAACGCTCGTATAACCTCCGGTTGCAACCGGCTTTCCATGTCGCCTAAACCCAACTGGCCGTGATTGTTACCTCCCCACGAGTAGCATATAAGGTCGCCACCTTCGTATCTTTCGCCAGCACTGACTAACGCAACGACGTGCTCATTCCCACAGCCCACCTTGACGACGGTGTGGCCGTGGAAATTCCATATCGGGACCGGTGCAGCGCTGCTGACGAGCGAGAATTCTCCGAATTCTCCTTCGGATGTATTGGTTTGCGTCGAGTAGGGGCAGTTTCCCCACATCCACAACGAGCCGAGATTGTCTATTGCCAGAGACATCATTCCTCCAGCTTTGATTGAAGAAATCTGTAACAGAAAGTGGCAGAGTCAACGAGTTATTTCCTAGACGGCTCGATAATGATTTTGAGACAATAATTAGCTCACACCTTTAGAGGTTTCCTAGTATTTTTTTCGGAGTCTTGTGGTGATCCCAATCCGGAGAAACTCTCCAAAAGGCGAGGACTCAAATGCATTTCTCCATCAACGCCAATTTGGCCATCCATTTCGGGGTTAAGGAATACTTGACAGAAGAAAGTTGGCCAAAAGATAATGAAAAGGAGAGTAAATAAAATACTAAAGCAAAATATGCAGGAAGAAATAATTTTATCATAAAGAAAGAGAGTCATAAAGGATACAGGTGTTGTATCCCCATCCCCAGACCGATCCATCATCTGTCATTGCACAAAAATTAGCGAGCAGAGATATTAGGGGCAATTGTACCATCAAATTCTTGCTTAAAAATAGAAAGGACAACAAGCATTGACAGAATAAACGGAGTTATCACAGCCTTTTTAATGAACATCTAGCAATTTTTTTCTCAAACATAGTAAAGAAATGAATAGAACCATTCTGCATAAACTACTCAACTATGAATCTTAATGACTGAGGAACTTGATAGAGCAGAACTAACAATAAAATTCATTGAAGATACCAAATTTTATGAATGCATCTTGATTTCAAGCATCCCAAATTTTGCAAATTCATATTAGATTTTGTAGAAGTAACACTAATTTTCCACCACAAAATCCCAGAATCTTGATCAGCATCCAAGTAACAACCAACAGAATTAACCTTCAATTTGTGATTATCCCAATTTTCCAATTTATCACTTTCAGACCTTCACAAACAAATTGGAATCGACACGAATCGAAAGGACTTAAAGCTCCCAAATTTAATCTTTATTCAGATAAAAGAATCTCTAAAACAACAAAACATCAAGAAAACCAAGATTAAACAAAACTGGAAACACAATTGGACCTGAAAGGACTTAAAGTCCCCAAGTTTAATCTTTATTCAGATAAAAAAATCTCTAATACAACCAAACATCAAGAAAACCAAGATTAAACAAAACTGGATACACAATTGGACCTGAAAGAGCAAGACTGTGGTAAGCCCCAGCAGCAATGCCAACAATCTTGAGCTCATCTTCCCTTCCATCATCGGAACCAAAGAACCGGACCCGGACCGGTGAATTCTGGTCTTCTTCCGAACCGGTGCCGAGCCGGCCAAATGTTCCTCTCCCCCAAGAATACACCTTTCCATCACCTACACAAGCAAATACGCCCATTCACAAAAACCCATTTGTAGAAACACATAATTATGGCATTTTCTCAAGTAAAAATCAGTATAGGAGCTAGTATTAAAAAAAAAAAAACATAAAACACCCATAAATGTGTGTGAGAGAGAGAGAGGACCTGTTAGAGAGAGAGTGTGGGCTTCCCCAGCGGCAAGTGAAGTGATTTTGCGTGAAACATTGGTGGGAGGAGGGGGGTTTTCAGTTTCTTCCATTTTTGAGTTTGATGTTGGCGAATGTTTGCTAAGAAGGAAGAAAGATTTTTTTTTTTTCTTTTTATTTGACAGGCTAAGAAGGAAGAAAGATGAACACAAATGAGTTAATTCAATATAGGGTATATACTTCTTTATCTTTGAATCGAGTTCGATTCCTTAATTTCGTCTTTTTATATTTCATTCCATCTTTTTTTTTCTTTTTTTTACCATGCGACATATAAATATCACATTATTTTCCATAAATAATTATTCCCTATGTCCCATAATTATTTATATATTTTTTTTTTCGTCCGTCACAAAATTATTTGCACATTCTAAAAAAAAAAAATGATTTGCATGCACACACCATAATAATATACACATATTTACTCATATATCATTACTTTATTCAAAATATCGTTTTTTTTTCTTAAAAAGTGTGTCGTTTTAAGTGTGCAGATAATACCGAGATGGAAGAAGTTTTTATTTATAAACGGACCTCACAATATTTCATATTACTTTCCGACAAATCACACTAAAAAAATGGTGCATGTTTTTCAATGAGAAAGGGAGTACATTTTATGAATATTTGATTTATCGACTTACTCTTCTCAAATTAGAACATATATTACCATATTTTATGAATTAAATAATTATTTGTGAGTATAAAATTAATGATATGTAAAATAACTATGTAATGGTTGAATGATGAAGAGAAAAAAATTATTAAAAAAAAAACAAACTGCGCATACTTTTTGATTGCTTTTGTTTTTGGGATTCAGCCGGGATGGGATAAAGATTTTTCCGATCCCCATCCCATTCGAGTTAGAAATGTATAATTCATTTTTTACATTCAACTACATTCGTCCCTGAAAAATAGGCTTGTTCTTTTGCACGTGGTTTAATGCAATATGTAGGGGGGTATTATAGGATTTTCCGAAGTCCATTTTTTAATAAACGGTTGTTTATGAAAAATATGCGAAACAAACTTTCCATTAGCAATAGAAAACCTCGTAATACCTCCGACATTTTGCATTAAACCACGTGCAAAAAAATATGACTATTTTTCAGGGACGGATGAAGTATTTTTCATCTACACCCTATACTCATATAGAACTATTTTCAATAACATTCACTTTATAAGTACTTCCTCCATTCACAGAACAAAAAATAGCGTTCATTTATGTTTAAGAAAAAATAAATTACGCATATAAAATAAGAATAAAATTGTTGTCTGTGAATTTAAAATTAAAGTGATTGTTGATAATTAAAATGTTAAAGAATTGTTTAAATTAACATCAAATTGAAATAACGAGTAATATGTGTAATTCCAAACAAAAACAACAAACAGAAAAATAGTGAACAACAATCAAACATGAACACCAAATATACGTGGTTGAATAGTAAATAGATCTGCATCCACGGAGCTGGACACCTCCCTCAGACTCTCACTATGAATAAAAAGTAATTGCAGACTACAAAGACAATTAGAAAACAGAATTAGTTATATGAGTCATGCAGAAATCCCTCTAGGCCCCCACCTAGGCGGCGCCTAGGCGCTAGACGATCATCAACCGACCGATTAATTTATTTTTTTCGACCTTAAAATGACGTCTTTGGAGAATTTCAAGTAATTTGATAAATGTGTGATTGTCTAGTTAGATTATTTACATACTACAAAAAAATTAGTCATATTAAAATATTATCAAATAATCTTTTACTAAATTACTGAAATATAGAGGGTAAAAAATTGGAAAAAATAAAAAATACTCCCAATGACTAGTCCCCGCCTAGGCACTAGGCGTTTCAAATCCGCTCGATTAGCGATTTCCGACTTTTACACACAAATTTGTTTAAATTAAACGTTGAATAACATCACTATTAAATTAAAAATTCTAGTATGGCACTTTTCTTTTTTTATTTTTAAATGTTACCTGGAAATTTTCTATTTGGTATGCTAGATGCAAAAAGAATAATTTCATGTCATCACTCGTAATCATGATAAGCAATTGATAAAACAGTAATCATTCAACAAACTATTCCCGATATATAATCTCTACACTTATATGTTAGGACAAATCACATGGTTTTGAAAGTAGTTTCGACAATGAAATTTTAGTAGATAGAGTGATAAGGCTTTGACAAACGTAATGTTGTGTTGGATTATATATCTGATAAGATATTAATTAACATTATAAAATGGCATATTAAATTTTATCTTTTTATAGTGATCTATGATGAAACACGCAAAGTTTACATTAAACTCATGTAAAAGTCAAAGAATAATTGATTGGACATGGAAATTGAGAATTATTAGTTTCAGCGTGGGACTGGGAGTGACATATACCACACATTGTAATTGAAAAATACTAGCTTGAAATTAAATCAAATTATCCGATATTTGAATCGAAATTGTTTATTTAAAATTCTTTAAGTGAATTTTAAAAACCGATCTTTGAAATATCAATAGTTTTTTAATCCATCAAATTTTTAAAATCTGCGTTCTTTTTGGGTCTTGAGTAGAGTATGTTTTAACTTTATTATGTAAAAGTAAAGGAGTGGTGCATAGTTATTCATAGGGTTGTAGACTTAGGATTTCAAAAACCTAATTTTAAAACTCAAACTAGAATGAGTTTTAGATTACAAAATTCAAATCCAAATTTTTAAAACCCAAGAGAATATGGCCTAGAAGACTGAATAATTTTATAGGTTTAAACATAATTTTGCGCCAAAAAAAAAAAAATATATATAATCGTTGGAGCTCGACTTATTTAAAGAGTTATCCAAGTTCAACTTATATGATAATTAAGTATAAATAAGTTCAACTATATATATTATACCCATTTACAACCTTAGAAATTATTATCTCTTGTTCCCATTTCCAGTCTCTAATACACAACCAACCAAACACGTATTCTCAAAAAACGATTTGTCTCTTATGAAATAGTTTATCCGGTCTTTTCGTCTTGAAACATAAGTTATTTTTCTTAAATATTTCAACTTTTTATTTTGGTCAAATAATTTGAAGCACAACATATTTTAAGTACTCCTCACACCTTTCGCCCCCAATATTTATCTGTTAATTTAATTTATTTAGTTAAATTATATAAAAAGAATACCTTATTTAGCCCCAAAAAAAGTATTCAAAGTGAGGTTAATCACATTAACAAAAGCATTTTACATATGCCATAAAATCATTTATGATGATTGGTGTGATGGGGGAGGTGAGGACCACTCTCTATTTGATTGATTCCAAATAGATGAGAAGAATGAATTGGGCACACAATCATATAAGAAGAATAAATTGTAGCCAAGCCAATTGGAGAATAGTATCACCTAAATAAGGAGTATAGATGCCGACAGAATTAACTCTTTTACGTCTATAAACTCAATACTCATCATTATCGACTGATTGAGAAATTTATATATATATATATATATAAATAAATTAGAATTTTGGGTATATATTAAGACACCTCATATAGGTAATATATATATATATATATATATATATATATATATATATATATATAAATTAGAATTTTGGGTATATATTAAGACACCTCATATAGGTAAATCTGTTGGGTGTTTACCTGGGGCTGGGGTCATTGAGGGGGGGGGGGGGGGGGGGGGGGGGGGATGAGAAAAAGACAGAAAGAAAAAGATAACGCTTTTATGCACATGATAAAAGAGGGGAAATTTGGAAAATGGTTTGAAAAAATGACGATTCCCAAACAGTCATATTTGTAGGGTGATGAATGGTAGAAAAGAATTGTACAAATGTGATGAGAGTTTACTTTTGATGTGAGGCCAACATAACAAGGCAAAATATTATATGAAAATAGTTCACGATAAGTTTACCATGAAACAATTTTATAATATCATTAATCTTATAGAAAGTATCAATAATCTCCTTAGGGGTATCATTAGTCTGATTTCAAGAAAATTGTTTTAAATTTTCTTGAACTCAGACTAATAATATCCCTAACAAGTTTAATGATACTTCTGATTAGATTAATAATACTCTAAAACTATTTCATGTTATATAAGCTTATTATGAAGTGTTTTCATATAAAACCTATTCACATAACAATGATGTGTCAATTTAATTTACCAAGAGATAATTAGTGATTTTACACTGAATATATAATCTCAAGTTTTACAATTGTCTCGTAAAACTTGTGACTTGAAACTTATAAGTCTGAGAAGGTTTTGCATGAGCACTAATATTTTTGTTTGTTTTGGTGACATTGCATGCATGAGATCGTTACACTAATTTGCACAAAATTTTTGTGTATAAGTTTGAGCAGGTTTCCGGAAATTTGTTCATACTATGAAACTGATAATATTATATACATTTATTAATATCATAACATTTTATATTGTGATTCGGTTTATAAACCTAAGGGTATTCGTAAATGCATGTAATAGAATAATACATACCTGTAATGAAATAAATTTCGTACGATAAAACTTGTTCATGGAAGATTTTGTGATCACGACAACTAAAACTATCGGATTTGTAAGGTAAAATGTTATGTGAATGATACTTACTGTAAGGAATAATGTCAATACAAGGTCTGAAAGGTATAAAACTATCAACTTAAGACCTAAAAGATTTTTCCTATCGATTCAGGGCCTGAAAGATAGAAAATTATAAATATATCCTATCAATTTAAGACTTAAGAATATTAAGATTTAAGACTATGTTTGACATATTATAATTTATATTCTTAATATACATTATTATTATTTTATTAATTCTTTTGTCTCTTATTTTTTGAATCACATGAAATTAATATATATTTATATGTTTAGAAATATAATTTATAAAAATATTATCAAATAATAAAAAATTATTAAAGACCAAACACGGTCTTAAACTGAGTATGTCTTGAATTAATAGTTTTATCTTTCTGGCCTGAATCGATAGTTTTCAATCTTTCAGGCCCTGAATCAATAGAAAAAATATTTCAGACCTTAAATTGATAATTTTACTATCTTTCAGGGCCTTGAATTGATAAAACTCCCTGTAACTATTATGGTGAACAACAATTTACCAGTACCTTACGGTGAAACAATACCTTTAGTGAAAACAACTAATATCATTCGGAATTGATATTTTTATTGTAATTCACTGATATCTTTAGTACTGTAATTTATTAATGCACTCTAAATAAATTTCACCGTGAATATCGAAGTGTAGTTAGTCATGTATTTACAAATAAATGTCAGTACAACAATTAAAACTTAACAAACTGCACTATAAACGTAATTATGTGCACTAATTTAATTACTGCATCGCCCCTCCCCCATATCATCATCCCCAACATAAGCCGAAAGATTCAAATACTTCTCCTCCTCACCGCCGCTCCGCCACCGCGCGCGGCAGAGCACGCAGGTGGCGGACCGTCTACGGCAGCTCTTCTTCCACGACAAGAAACACTCCTCATGAACCACATTCCTGCACGTCCCACACGCCACCACCTTCTCCTCCCTCCCCATCTCCTCCAAGCAAACCGGGCAGGCGGCGCCGCCCTCCGCTGCCACCTCCCGCCGCCGGGAACCGCCGCCTCTCGACTGCAAAAACAGCTGGTGGAACCTCTCCCGGAGGGCGGCGCCGGCGAGGGATTCCCGGGCGGTGGGGAGGCCGAGGAGGCGGCGGAGCTGGCACGGCCGGAGTGTGCGCCGCCACAGGCAGGCGTCGTCGAGGGGGAGGCCGAGGACGCGGAGGAAGACGAAGAGGATGTGCTTGCATGGGGTGGCGCGGTCGGGGCACGTGCATGAGACGGCGGCGGAGATGGAGACGGTGTAGACGTTGGCGGTGGCGCCGAGGATGAAGAAGAGGGAGTCGGCGCGGTGGAGGAGGCGGAGGCGGTGGCGGACGGCGCGGATGATGCGGTCGGAGAAGGGGTGGGTGGGGCGGTGGTGGAGCGGCGGCGGACGGTGGTGGTTGTCGGGAGGGTTGGAGCTAGAGGCGATGGATTCCATGAGTGGGAGTTAGTTATGGCGGTTGGAATTGGGGGGAAATGAGGGAGTTTTGTTATCTAGAAATGGGAATAAAATGTGGAGGAGATTCTTTGGGGAGTTTTAGGGGGCACGTGAGGGATTGTGTGAGAGTGAAAACAATGAGAATTTGGATTATTTTTTTTGGTTTGGATGAGATTAAATTGGTTGTGTTTAAGGCACGTCATGCCGTGGAATTGGAAAGAAGAGGAGGAAGCAATCCTCTGGGTTAAGGCATATTTTAACAAAAATTTTTTAACAGTAAATAAATTTTTATTTTAAAGTGAGTACAAGTGGTACTCAATTGTATTTTTACACGTGTTGATTGCAAAATATCACTTTTAAGATACAATTGGTCACTTTTCAAAAAATTAATTGATTTTAAACTTTATTTTACTAAATCACTCTTTAATATTGTAATTCGAGTTATGATTAGGTAAGGATCTAGGAATGTATAGGAAGTAAAAGAGAGCAAAATGATAAAATTTCATGAATGCAAAATATATATTAAAAAAAATTCTAAACTCCCAGGAGTTGGTCCAGTGGTAGGGCTTGAGACTTAGGAGTATGATGCTCTATAGGTCTCAGGTTCGATACCACTAGGTGCAAACAATTCCTGAGATGGACACCGAATTAGTCGGCTAATTAGCCAAATACCGAGTATAAATTTTTTTTTAAAAAATTCTAAATATATAATACAAACTAATTATACATATAATAATTAAAGGGTTAACAAGATAATAATTGGGCTTCAGGCCCAGACTCATATTAAGAAGTGGGGTTCTACTATATACCCCTCCATATTTATTAGATACCCCCACTCTATTTTTTATTTATTATAATATATTATAAAAATAATTTTTATATCCTTATAATTTAAAAAAATAGATACACCCACTAGAATATCAAAAGACACAAGATAGTACACAAACACAAGAAGAGAATCGGTGAAGATACGGGAAGAGAAGAGAAAATGCATCTTGTCCACCATTTTATCATCTTTACAATGGTGATGTAACCTTAGTTTTTGTTCCATTACAATGGTGAAGCAAGCATGTGCAGGTAATTGAGTAAAACAACACGCAACCAGGATTACTTTGTCGCGGACACCATCAAATCACCTCACCATTTGACCAATATTTGAGTAAAGCATATAACAGAGATTTAATTATTCAAGGGCAATTGCTATAT